>CM031944.1:27459639-28161057 GCA_018749465.1 Paracanthobrama guichenoti | reverse complement strand
TATTGACTGTGGTTGAGAGGCTCCTTTCCACTTTAGCTTTTCTGACCATTTCTAAAAAACGATTAACCAAAACACACTTTTAACACACTTTTCATATCCAGGCCATTATCAAAATATTGTGACAAACCTGTCCTCTGGTATATGGAAAATATTTCAAATACACACAAAGCCCCCTATGGAGACAGAATAGTCTCATTAATAATTCATGCAAAAAACCCGATGCACACGTGTAGCCAATTTCACATGCATGAAACTAAATTCACGTGCACAAAAAACTATTCACATGCACAAAATACAATTGAAGAGTTCAGATGCAAAAGCCTCTAAAAGCCACTTCGGTCAAAAATGAGATAACGATACTGAGTGAATGCTCTCCGCATATAGTATACGTTCATCAAATACTTTCACTTCAAACCCACTAAATCCCAGCCTCAGCCCATTCAGAAGTACCAGTACTTAGGTAGAAACCTATAGATGGAAGCCTGACAAAAATGCTAATTTTTAAGAAAAACATCAGAGGGACTTAGAGGCTTCAATTATATATTCATAAAATACATTTCACAAATGCAAAACACAATTCGTCGATTTACAACTGTGCACAAAAACTTTTGAATATTTAAAATTTACAAGTTCATCCTTGAAGGTGAATGTGCAAATCGTCATTCACATGTGAAGTGCCTTGGATTTGTGTGTGTGTATATTTTTGAGACTTTCCTGGCTGCTCTCCTCCCATCCAGATCAGTTGTACACTGAAAACAATCATGAAAAACAGCGAGCCATCCATCCATTTTGACTGTTGTTTCAACAAGAGGTTGAAAGTCATGCATTGTTACTGTATTAATGTACACACTCAAGGAATAAAGCCCTGCATTATTAAATGTTCCTGCTTTATGTCAGAATTAAAGATTCAAAGACATTTGCTACAGTTGATGTATACGTTTTATTAATTTGAAAGTTTCTTAATCCTTTGGGAATAAAACCTATATGAAATTACTTGGCCATGATTAAAGGGATAGTTCACCAAAAAATGAAAATGTATTATCATTTGGTCACCCTCAAGTTGTTCCAAACCTGTATGAGTTTCTTTGTTCTGCTGAACACAAAGGAAGATATTTGGAAGAATGTTTGTAACCAAGCATCTTGGCAGCCATTGACTAACATAGTGGGGTGGTGGGTTGACTATGACTACGGTAGCAATTGGCTAACATAGTCAATGGCTGCCGAGATGGCTGCCGAGATCAGCAGAACAAAGAAATTTATACAGGTTTGGAACAACTTGAGGGTGACTAAATGATGAACTGACAATCTCAAGTATGAAGGAGCACAACATTTGGTACAGATAAATATATATGTATCTTCTATAGTTGTGAGATTGGCTGACTAACAGTTTGAAGCTTGGTTACAAGTTCTTCAGTCACGGGGCATTTTACTGGAACCACAATGTCATTGTCATGAGTTGGTAGTGTTCCAGTCAGAGTCTTCTTTTCTTTTAAAGTAGATAAATGTTTATGGCCAAATTATATATTCAAGTGCAATACATCAGGTGAAAAGTTAACAGCTGAAATGTGTTCAATCTAGTCATCACTAGACCTCTCTCTGTCAGAACATATCAGATTTTGGTTTGATATGTAAAGCAGTCAGCATGTAGTACAAGAGGTGCAGACAGGGGAAGAGCAGCCAGGAAGCAGGAGATTAAGTGATGGTAAAATAACTGAATATAGTTTACTGAGTAATCTTAGTTGCATGATGTTAATTGCATCTCTATGATAAGTATGCCTTTGTCTGATCAGCATAAAAACTGCTTTTCTGCCAGGCAAAGTAAAATTAATACTTCACAACATTGTCCTGTGACATTATAAACATTGAGATGACAATACAGCACAGAACATGAAAGTACATGTGTATTGAATAGATTGAGACATTAAGTATAAAAGTATAAAAGAGAATAAAGAAACATGAATTTAGATGTTTGAGACTGCTATCTAGATGTCATGCCAAAGGTGTGTAATCCTGAAAAATACAGGGGAACAATAAGTGTGTAATAATAATTTAACACTGTATACTGTTACACAAATGGCAAAATATCTTCATCACTAAACAATGAGTGCTCATAAAAATATTTTTTTTCACTATGTAAAAAACTATCTCAATGAGGCCCATGCTAAGTGGGAGCTACTGGCCACCCATATTATTGTTTTGCAATCATTTGCATGATTGTAACTGAGTGAGCTGTCTGAGGGGCTCTGTACCTGCAACTAAAATACAACAAAACAAGCATCATTTCCTCTTCATATGGGTCATCTGATTACCACAGCAGTTGCTTACATCTGTTAATATTTAATAAACTATCGCTACAACTGATCTCTAACTTCTTAGTTTCAGTAAACACAGAAATTAACCGATCAAACTGCACATACCTCTGCTCAGCCATGACTTAAACTGTGGTTGAAAGCTGATGACATAACATCAGGTGGGCCTGCCCTCACACAATTATGATTGGCCGATTGATAAGTTTAAATTGGCTAAAGAGTACGACTGATCTGGGTGGGAGGGAGCGCTGCCAGGAAAGTCTCAAAAATACACACAAATCCAAGGCAATTCACATGTAAACGATGATCTGAACCCGAGCGGTGTTCTGTTATTGGATTTCTGTGCTAGTCATGGCTTGTCCATAATGAACACCATGTTCAAGCATAAGGGTGTCCATCAGTGCACATGGCACCAGGATACCCTAGACCGGAGATCGATGATCGACTGTGAGGGTCTGTTGGGAACGTTTGGCCGAGACCCTTGTCAGAGAGATCTTCAACTCCCACCTAAAGCAGAGCTTCGACCGGATCCCAAGGGAGTCTGGAGATGTTGAGTCCGAGTGGACCATGTTCTCCACCTCCATTGTCGACGTGGCTGCTCAGAGCTGTGGCTGCAAGGTCGAAGCGGCAATCCCTGAGCCCGGTGGTGGACACCGGAAGTAAGGGATGCTGTCAAGCTGAAGAAGGAGTCCTATCAGGCCTGGCTGGCTTGTGGGACCCCTGAGGCAGCTGATAGGTACCGGCTGGCCAAGCGGACCGCAGCCCGTGTAGTTGTGGAAGCAAAAAAATCATGCCTGGGAGGAGTTCGGTGAGGCCATGGAGAAAGACTATCGGTTGGCCTCGAAGAGATTCTGGCAAACCATTCTGCAAACCGTTCCCAACACTGTTTACAGTGGAGGTGGGCAGCTGTTGACCTCAACTGGGGATCTCATCAGATGGTGGAAGGAATACTTCGAGGATCTCCTCATTCCCTCCGACACGTATTCCATTGAGGAAGCAGAGGCCGAGGGCTCGGAGGTGGACTCGTCCATCACCCTAGCTGAAGTCACAGGTAGTTAAACAGCTCCTCAGTGGCAAGGCACTGGGGGTGGATGAGATCCACCCTGAGTACCTCAAGTCTCTGGATGTTGTGGGGCTGTCTTAGCTGACACACTTCTGCAGCATCACATGGCGGTTGGGGATAGTGCCTTTGGCCTGGCAGACTGTGGTGGTGGTCCCTCTTTTCAAGAAGGGGGACCAGAAGGTGTGTTCCAACTATAGCGGATCACACTTCTCAGCCTCCCCGGAAAAGTCTATGCCAGGGTACTGAAGAGGAGAATTCAGAGAAAAGTGTGGTTTTTGTCCCGGTTGTGGAACACTGGACCAGCTCTATACCCTCTCCAGGGTGCTGGAGGGTTCATGGGAGTTTGCCCAACCAATCCACATGTGATTTGTGGATTTGGAAAAGGCATTCGACCGTGTTCCTCGCGGCTTCCTGTGGAGGGTGCTCTGGGAGTATGGGGTCTGGGGCCCCCTGCTTAGGGCTGTTCGGTCCCTGTACAACCAGAGCAGGAGCATGAGCATGAGCAGGTGCATGACTCCGGCAGGGCTGCCCTTTGTCAACGGTTATGTTTATCATTTTTATGGACAGAATTTCTAGGCGCAGCCAGGGGCCAGAGAGTGTCCGGTTCAGGGACCACGCAATTTTGTCTCTGCTTTTTGCAGATGATGTTGTCGTGTTGGCCTCTACAGACCAGGTACAGACCAAGGCCTCTAGTTCATGAGTTTGGGAAGGATGGAACGGGAGATCGACAGACAGATCAGTGCAGCTTCTGCAGTAATGTGGTTGATGGTGTCACGGTGAAGAAGGAGCTGAGCTGTAAGGCGAAGCTCTCAATTTACCGGTCGATCTACGTTCCTACTCTCACCTATGGTCATGTGTTGTGGGTCATGACCGAAAGGACAAGATCCCGGACACAGGCGGCCGAAATGAGCGTTCTGCACAGGGTGGCTGAGGAGGAGCTCAGAGTAGATTATTTTCAGAGTAGCCATTGCATCAGAGTAGCTCAGAGTAGCCATTGCTCCTCTACATTGAGAGGTGCCAGCTGAGGTGGCTTGGGCATCTCTTTCAGATGCCTCCTGGACGCCTTCCCGGGGAGGTGTTGTGGGCATATCCCACCGGGAGTAGACCCCAGGGAAGATCTAGGACACGTTGGAGGGATTATGTCTCCCGGCAGGCCTGGGAACACCTCGGTATTCCCCCGCAAGAGCTGGAGGAATTGTCTAGGAAGAGGGAAGTCTGGGCGTCTCTACTGAGACTGTTGCCCCGTGACCCGGCCCCGGATAAGTGGAAGATGATGATGATAATGATGATGCATGTGAAATTGGCTACACATGTGTGCATAGTGTTTTTTGCATGAATTATTAATGATACTATTCTGACTCCATACCCCCAAAGCTCTCTATGTCATTGCTGACATTTGTCAAGCTATTTATTTTTTTATAATTTTATTTTTTTAGGGTTTAAAAATTATATTATAGTAACTAATGCTATACATAATTAAAAAATATATATTTTGTCCCTTCTTATCATTGATGTTATGAATGATACAACCTGTATTTCGAAAATACAAACAGTTGTAAAAAAGGTCAAAGTTCAAAGTAAGAACCAGTTGTGTGCATGGTGATTTTAATTATTAATTTAAATTTAAATAGTTTATATATATACAAACCCGATTCCAAAAAAAGTTGGGACACTGCAATAATTTACAACTCTCATAAACTTATATTTTATTCACAATATAATATAGATAACATATCAAATGTTGAAAGTGAGACATTTTGAAATGTCATGCTAAATATTGACTCATTTTGGATTTCATGAGAGCTACACATTCCAAAAAAGTTGGGACAGGTAGCAATAAGAGGCCAGAAAAGTTAAATTGGCTGGAAAAAGCAAAAATTGCAAAGAGTTTGAAGTTATCATCATCTACAGTGCATAATATCATCCAAAGATTCAGAGAATCTGGAACAATCTCTGTGCGTAAGGGTCAAGGCCGGAAAACCATACTGGATGCCCGTGATCTTCGGGCCCTTAGACGGCACTGCATCACATACAGGAATGCTACTGTAATGGAAATCACAACATGGGCTCAGGAATACTTCCAGAAAACATTGTCGGTGAACACAATCCACCGTGCCATTCGCTGTTGCCGGCTAAGACTCTATATGTTATCTTTGGAAAACTGGGATGCCATGTCATCCGGACTGAAGAGGACAAGGACAACCCAAGTTGTTATCAGCGCTCAGTTCAGAAGCCTGCATCTCTGATGGTATGGGGTTGCATGAGTGCGTGTGGCATGGGCAGCTTACACATCTGGAAAGGCACCATCAATGCTGAAAGGTATATCCGAGTTCTAGAACAAAATATGCTCCCATCCAGATGTCGTCTCTTTCAGAGAAGACCTTGCATTTTCCAACATGACAATGCCAGCCCACATACTGCATCAATTACAACATCATGGCTGTGTAGAAGAAGGATCCGGGTACTGAAATGGCCAGCCTGCAGTCCAGATCTTTCACCCATAGAAAACATTTGGCGCATCATAAAGAGGAAGATGCCACAAAGAAGACCTAAGACAGTTGAGCAACTAGAAGCCTGTATTAGACAAGAATGGGACAACATTCCTATTCCTAAACTTGAGCAACTTGTCTCCTCAGTCCCCAGACGTTTGCAGACTGTTATAAAAAGAAGAGGGGATGCCACACAGTGGGAAACATGGCCTTGTCCCAACTTTTTGGAGATGTGTTGATGCCATGAAATTTAAAATCAACTTATTTTCCCCTTAAAATGATACATTTTCTCAGTTTAAACATTTGATATGTCATCTATGTTGTATTCTGAATAAAATATTGAAATTTGAAACTTCCACATCCACATCATTGCATTCTGTTTTTATTCACAATTTGTACAGCGTCCCAACTTTTTTGGAATCGGGTTGTATATGGTTCATTTAAAGATGTGTATATTACATTATTTTTGTGTGAAATATTTTAACTGAATATAAAATGTATTAGTTAGTCTGATTAGAGATTAATAATTTAGAATTACTATTATAATAAATAATACTGTACATTTGTCACAGGTGTTATAGCCATTCCTTAATTTGTTAAATAAAAGAATGAAATTAACAAAATTCATGTTTCCCTTTATGATTGGTAATATAATATCAAGATTTTTGGGATAATAAATGACTTCAAATAATTCAAAATGTCATTTTGAATGTTAGATTTATTTATTTTATTGTTTATTTATTTTTAAGAATGACACATCCACAAGCCTGTTTAAAAATGTTCAGCCCATAGTGATTTGCAATTATATTTTGTATGTTTGTACTTTTTGAAATACAAAGCCTATTTGATTTGTTTATGATAGTTAGTATATCTCTTGTGATAAAGACACTAGAGTTTGTTGTCTTAGAGTCCTTTATTTTTTTAAATAGCAGCTTGAATCCATCTGACAGCGATGATATATGTTTGGCACTAAAATGTTTAGGAATAAATCTCTCTAAATATATGCTACATGTACCAAAACAATCTTATTTTTGGTGGCACAGAATCTCTACCTGCTGTTCTGAATGATGTTCTCACTTCATTCTCAAAAGTTTGACCCAAATCTCCAAATCTCTGATTTGCAAACTGTTGTATTGCCTCACACATTCACACATTTGTTCCATGATTGATAACAACTGTTTTGTTTTTGTTACCACTTACATTAATGTTCATTCATCTCTATAGTGTGTGAAGTTTAGTGCTCAAGCCCTCCATATGCAGACAGACTGAGAACGCTTCTGGTTTTTTGTCGATTCAGTGAAGGGGTAATTGAGCCTTAATGATTAATTTATGGGGGTACATAAAGAAAAAAGGTTGAGAAACACTGGTCTGTGACATGAAAAATTATGGAAAATGAAGGTTTCTGAAGGCACTATATTCTATATAAGGCCTCTCCTAAGAGGAAGTGAAGCATTTTGGCCGAGCTTTTGCACATTTAAGTAAGCATATATCTACACCTTTTACTTCTTTGTCTATGTCTTGAAATGCTCCAGGGAATACGCATGACCGTGCTTCAAGAGAGGCCCACTGTAAGGTTGTTTGAAATATGAGTCAAGCTCACTAACAAGCAAAGATCTGGGCTAAAGGGTGACACTTGGCCAGAAATCATGTGGGTGTCACAGAGCCCACTAGAATTCCTTAATGAACACTGGGGAATGTGTCTCAGTTGTCACTGAATTGGATAGCACACCAAAAATTATGGATTCTTTTCCCAGAGTTTGACAACAGTAATCACATGCAAAGTTCAAAGCATATTATTTCTTGCCCACAGAGTGCAGAAGTCACCAAAGGACATACAGTATAGAGCTTCTTTTTTTCTTTCTGAAGTAACAAACACAATTATAAAGCAGAAATGTGTTAAACAATGACACAAGAGTATAGGTTATCTATAATTAACTCACTAGACAGGCAAACACTTTCTTTTCACCTAAACCTGGTATCTGACATTCAAACCTGGCTTGTTATGATGGCATGATGGTCACATGCACTGAAAAAAAAAAAAAAAAAGATGATACTTTGTTACAGCCCAATTACTGTCTCAAAATTATATTTATGATTTGGTTCAACCCTTACATTTGGATTTAATATAATCAAGAACATTTTCTTTTCCAAAAAAAAAGAAAAGCCCAAAACATTTATACAAAGTAAAAAGAATACACTCTAAAAAATGCTGGGTTAAAAACAACTCAAGTTGGGTTGAAAATGGACTAACCCAGAGATTGGGTTGTTTTAAGCAAACATTTAACCCAACCGCTGGGTTAAAACAACCCATTTATTGGGTTAAAACAACCCAATCACTGGGTTAGTCCATTTTCAACCCAACTTGGGTTGTTTTTAACCCAGCATTTTTTAGAGTGTATTTATTATTAAGACCATATAATACTATTCAATATATTTTCTTTAGACATAAGCCAAAAGTTACTCAATGTAGGTCAATATAATATATATTTCTGTCTTTTTTTACAACTTTATTTTCACCATAAACCAAACCAATGGCATCTTGACATCAAAACTGGTGAGACCTTCACAAATCATATTTGAATATACACAACATTAATGAGATTGAGAGTTGCCATGGAGGGGAATATAATGGCGATCTATACCAATATATTGCAATATATGATACAATAAAGGTTCCTCGCGCAAAGCTATTGTATGGCTTTAGAAGACTTTTATGGTGCATATTTTTTTTTAATTTTTAAGGGTGTGCTCACACTTGTAGTTTGGTTCTCTTGTTTCAAAATACCAAAAAAGTATATTTTGCGATGGAACTGATTATCCAAAGCGATGTATGCTGGGCTAAAAACACGTTGTATGTGCATACATACAGTATGATGGTATTTTACCAGCTGAGCTTCTAAAATGTTTGAAGGGGTCAAAACAGCACCAGGATCTCTGTTGCACTCAAACAAAGTACCAAACTGCCCTGTACCAAACTGTAATGAGCAACATAGCTCCTATGACGACAAAAAACAGGGTCATCAAAATCTTGTTTTTGTTAATTTAGATGTCTTTGGTCCATGTTCTATTCATATTTTAGTTGAACTGCACCTGAGTTCGTTTGGAAGCGAACAGAGAAGGAAAACCCTGATAAGGAGGGTGGGTTCGCTTGATTGGTGCGCACCAGGGTTCGGGCAGCAGTGTTCACACTTATTCAAATGAACCACACTAACAGAGCAGTCGCACCAGAGTTTGTTTTAATGGAACCAAACCTACCAAGTGTGAACACACCCCACTTTGTCAGGATTTGGAAAAGAGCATCTTGGACATTCTGCTACAAATCTCCTTTGGAAGACGGTTTCCTGTTTAACTGCAATGTGTCAAAAGTGCCACAGATCCATTTGCATTTGTACTGTATATTAAATTAGCATGAGCTAAAGTATTTTCACCGCAAATAAATACATGAATAATAATATGACACATTTCACATTGACATTCCTCTTTGTGTCAACTTCAAATAAAGGTCTGGCACTTGCAAAGCCAACATATCTTTCAACAGAAGAGCTCACATCCTCTCTACTGCGTTGTAGTGTATGATGCTCTTGCTGTAGATAAGAAGTCCACTACTTCCTCCTGTCATATTTGCTCAAACTATGACAGGGCTATTTGCAAGGCTGCTTCAACAAGCACTTGATGATGTGTACATCCCTCTGCCTCTCGACAGAACCTCTCTGTTTGACCCTAAAACTCTCGACATGCATTGTTAAGAGATGTGAGTTACGAGCTGTGTGTCCTTGGGAACAGAACAGAGAGTTCTGTGTAGCTGGAAGTCACACAGTTATCACAGCACGTGTGACTTACATCTTTGATCTGGAGACATGCTTGATGAGGAATGCAGGTGCAAATTAATTGTCATAGAAATTTAAAAGGAATATGAGAGCATACTACAGTCACAACTCAATTTACTTGCACTACAGAGACCGTCTTGCCAGTATGACTTATGTAGATATTGTATTTGATGTTAAAAAGCAAAGAATGTTTCACACCTATGAATAGGATAATAGATGTCCACTATAATAAGTTAGAAGACATGACATCGAAAGTGATGTTTTATTATACATATTCCCTCTCATGTTTTGTTGTTGTGGTGTTTTTCACACAGCAACGTTGCTCATCAATGCTCTTTTCCCGCTGCCGCCAACGCGACACCTGCACGCTATTATCTCTCCCTTTATAAGCAGCCCTTTTGTGTGCTGTCTTTGTCGAATCGATCTTGTTGACATTGTGCTTGTTTCACTATTTACCCACTATTTACCATAACAGTTATAAGTAAGCCATTCATAGGTGGATTCCCTCAAAAAGTTCAAAGCGGCACTCTGGTCCTGCCAACCAATTGCATAAATTTAGGGCAGGATTATCTATTAATAGGGATAAGCAGGGCACAACCTAACGCGGGGTTAGTTGTAACACACATGGTTTAAAACTTTCTACACATGCCAACATGATGAAACTTAGTGTATTTACTAGTTGCCATATCAACAATATAGAGACAAATTTCCGCCAAAATAAAAAAAAAATCTTTGGCAGCTATCCCTGAACATTTATTTAACCATAGAAAAAGTACATTTCTTATATAAGTAAATTTTTTCATCTCTGTTTTTTGTGTTTATTTAAAATCAGACAAATCTGATATTATTTGTTTTAATCTTATATCTGTTATTTAAGAGTTGAGATAGTTCTTTAATGCTGATCTAGTCTCAGCCTCAGACGTCACGCCCACGGACCGTTGGCTGAACGTCTGATGCATATGGTACACTTATCTGAAAACACTTCAGGAGTTTCAAAGTCATCATCTGATTGGTTGAATTCTACAGGATGTCCACAAAACGTGTGTGTTGCGTTCTTTAACGATCCGCCTGGAAACAAATGCCACGACTCCAAACTCCCTTGTGGAAGAAGAACATCATCGTGTTTACAACTGTGACAATGAGCGCTTACCAGGATCAACTAAATGCTGGATTTTCAAAAGTATTTGAAGTTTGCGGCTCCATTGTTGCACTTGAGCAACGTTCTTGAATGAATAATTTATAGATGCATGCTGGTCTGTTATTGCAGGGACATCGACTTTACATTTTCACGCCACTAAACATGATGCAGCACAAAACAAACTGTGATTGGTTGTGTTACATGTCCTTTTGGGTGGTCCTTGACCAATGAAAGCTTCGATAGAGTCCAGACCTTCTGCTCTCAGTTTGAAGGTCTTGCTATGCGAGAATAATACTGATCTAACCAGCAGAAGACATAAGCCGGGTTTAAATCCCAGTTGCGCAGGTTGGGCATGTTGTAACGTCTCGGTTACGTATGGTAACCCTCGTTCCCTGAAGGAGGGAACGGAGACGTACGTCGGACGTCACCGACGAATTGGGATCACTTCAGGGAGCCCCTAACAGCTTCAAGAGATAGAGAACAGGCCAATGAGAATTGGCATGCGAGATTTGCATCTCGCGCTCCGCCCCGCGTCGCTGGTATAAAGCGGAAGTGAAATGCACGCACGTTTGTTTTTCACTGAGGAGCCGAACTATTGACTCGGCCTGCAGTGATGGTACAGCAATTGTGGCGACGGGACGTACGTCTCCGTTCCCTCCTTCAGGGAACGAGGGTTACCATACGTAACCGAGACGTTCCCTTTCAGTCGGTCACGTTCGACGTACGTCAGACGTCACCGGCTTTAATTGGGATCCCTTTGGAACATGCCACAGTTGCTACCACTTCCAGCGCCCTGGGAAAGCCCCTCAGACCCCGGCTGTTCCGGGCGGGGAAATTCACGCAGGGAGAGTCAGCTGCTGTTCCGCAAGACCCACTCAGCCGACTATTGGATAATGCTGGGAAAGCGTGCCCCGGGGGGCCGCTGAGGAAGCCACATCATGCCCGGAGGGAGTTACCGTGTGGAGAATACACGTATGGACTGGCTGTGGACAGTGCTACATATGGAAGCCCCAGGGGTGGCTCCGGCCATTTTAGGCGGGGGTCCACACCACACTAAGACGGCAGAGCTCAAGACACGAGCTCACCGAAGGGAGACTTACCGTGGAGAATACACATATGGGACCGCCGTGGGGGTCACAACATATGGAACCCAGCCTAACACAAGTTATGCTTACGAGCGTTAGGCCTGGCGTCGGACGCTCCGCCACGTCCGACTGCCAAGGGTTGCGGAGGACTCGACAGGGTTCGCCATGCTGGGGAACTTGACTGGAGCATATAAGCGCACGTATCCGTTCCATGGGGAAGGGAGTGGCGCAGCAAGCCAACACTTTAGAACGGGCACTTCGGTGTTACTGACTACTGACCCAGGAAGAAGCTACACCCCTTGTGGAGTGGGCTCTTAACCCGAGCGGGCAGGGCACGTCTTGGGTCTCATACACCAAGACGACGGCATCCTCTGCTTGGAGACAGCCTTTCCCTTCTGCTGTCCTCCATAACAGACGAAGAGCTGCTCTGAGGTCCTGAAGCTTTGCGTTCTGTCCACGTAAGTCCGCAAAGCGCGGACGGGACAGAGAAAAGCTAGAAAAGCTCCTCCAAAGGCAGCGCTTGCAGGCTCACCACCTGGTCCCGGAAGGGAGTGGTGGGAACCTTGGGCACATATCCAGGCCGGGGTCTCAGGATTACGTGAGAGTTACCAGGCCCGAATTCCAGGCACGATTCGTCGACCGAAAATGCCTGCAGGTCCCCTACCCTCTTGATGGAGGCCAATGCAGTCAGGAGTACTGTCTTCAGAGACAGAATTTTTAACTCAGCTGACTGCAAAGGCTCAAAGGGAGGCCTCTGCAGTGCGGTCAGCACCAGAGACAGGTCCCAAGAGGGTATAGAGGGAGGGCGAGGCGGATTCAGTCTCCTCGCCCCCCTCAGGAACCTGACGATCAGATCGTGCTTCCCTAAGGACTTTCCGCCTACGAAGTCATGATTGGCGGCGATGGCGGCCACATAAACTTTGAGGGTGGAGGGAGACAGCCTTCGCTCCAACCCGTCTTGTAGGAAGGAAAGCACGGAACTGACCGAACACCTTCGGGGGTCTTCTCGGCGAGAAGAGCACCATTCGACGAACAGGTTCCACTTCAACGCGTAGAGGTGCCTTGTAGAGGTAATGTACTTGTAGAGGTAATGTACGAGTAATGGTGTCTACCACAGCTTGTGGCAGACCGCCTAGAACCTCTGCGTCCCGTCCAGGGACCAGACATGGAGTTTCCAGAGGTCCGGACGCGGGTGCCAGAGGGTGCCCCGTCTCTGAGTCAGGAGGTCCTTCCTCAGAGGAATGGGCCAAGGAGGTGCTGTCGCAAGGAGCACTAGTTCCGAAAACCAAGTCCTGTTGGGCCAGTACGGAGCGACCAACAGGACCTGCTCCTCGTCCTCCCTGACCTTGCACAGTGTTTGTGCAAGAAGGCTCACTGGGGGAAACGCATATTTGCGTAGGCCCCGGGGCCAGCTGTGTGCCAGCGCATCGGTCAGGGAATAGAACAGCTGGCAGTGGGTGGAGTCCGGGGCGGCAAACAGATCTACCTGCGCGGCCCCGAAGCGACTCCAGATCAGCTGGACCACCTAGGGATGGAGTGCTCCACTCTCCCGGGAGCACTGGCTGTCGTGAGAGCTCGTCGGCCGCCGCGATTGAGCAGGCCCGAATATGAATGGCACGGCGACCTCAGATGCTTCTGACTCCATAGGAGGAGATGGCGGGCGAGTTGTGACATGCGACGGGGGCGTAGACCACCCTGTTTGTTGATGTACGCATAGCGGCGCGCAGTGCTGTCCGTACGGACCAGAACGTGCTTGCCTCTGAGCGGCGTTTTGAAGTGGCTGAGTGCAAGACGAACTGCTAACAACTCCAGGCAATTGATATGCCATTGCAGCTGGGGCCCCGTCCACAGACCCGATACTGCAAGCCCGTTGTACGTGGCACCCCAGCCGGTGGATGAGGCATCCGTGGAGACAACAGCATGCCTGGACACTTGTTCTAGAGGCACTCCTGCCCGTAGAAATGAAGGGTCCGACCACGGGCTGAAGGTTTGGCGGCATCTTGGCGTCACTTGGACACGGAGAGTTCCGCTGCGCCACGCCCATCTCGGGGCCCGGTTGTGGAGTCAGCGTTGGAGCGGTCTCATATGAAGCAATCCCAACGGCGTTACTGCGGCTGCGGATGCCATATGCCCCAGGAGCCTCTGAAAATGTTTCAGTGGTACCGCTATCCTGCGTTCGAACGTGAGGCGCGCCGTCCGGCCGACCGAGTCTATCTCCATCCCGAGAAAACAGATCCTCTGCGAGGGGCAGAGTTTGCTCTTCTCCCAGTTGACCTGAAGCCCCAATCGGCAAAGGTGACGGAGCACCATGTCCCTGTGTTCGCACAACTGCTCTCGCGACTGGGCAAGGATCAGCCAGTCGTCGAGGTAGTTGAGAATGCGAACACCACGCTCTCTCATGGGAGCAATGGCCGCCTCTGCGACTTTCGTGAAGACACGGGGTGACAGGGCCAGCCCGAAGGGTAGGACCTTGTACTGATATGCTCGTCCGACGAATGCAAAGCGTAGTAACGGTCTGTGTCGAGGGAGAATCGAGACATGAAAGTACGCGTCCTTCAGGTCGATCGCTGCAAACCAATCTTGGGGACGGACGCACCTGAAGATGCGTTTCTGCATTAACATCCTGAACGGCAGCCTGTGAAGGGACTGGTTCAGAAGTCGCAGATCCAAGATCGGTCGTAACCCGCTGCTTTCTCCTTCGACACAGAGGTGAAGTGAATGCCCCTGAACTTGGGGGGACGCCGGGCGAACTGAATCGCATAGCCGAGTCTGATAGTACGGATGAGCCAGCGAGACGGGCTGGGAAGCGCTAGCCAGGCTCCCAGGAACCATGCAACTGGGACCAACGGCACCACAGACGTACCCGCAGCGGGGCAGCGCTGCGGCATGCAGGGACCCGATACGAGCGGCATGGTAGCGGCCCAAGGTGGGGTCTGAGTGTGCTGTGCAACACTTACCTGCTTCCGCTGAGGGGACATGCGAGTGTGGGGAGGCCGTTGGTGAGCGTCCCAGACACAGCTGGCACCCCCTGCTGGCGATAAGAGAGGCACCTGAGGGTGACAAGGCATGGAAGCGTCGAACACCGCCGAGTGCGCTCTCTTGGCACCCAGAGATTTCAGAAACTGCTCTTCTATTGACAATTTGGGTGCAGGATAGATGACACAATATCGCCCCCCGGCCCTCCTCCGGCGGGAGGAGAGGTGCTGTGGCCGTCTCCCGAAGAGCAGTCTCCTCCATCTCTGGGTGGCCCGTCTCAGGGTCTCTTACGACGGCGCTTGCCACCTGCCTTGGCAGCGGCCTGAGTGGGCTGGACTTCCTTCCCACGGCCGGCTCCACGCCGACGCTCGGGTGGAGGCTGCTGCTGGGCTGGGGCGGGAGCGGGGGCGGCGGCGGGCGGACGTCCTCGGCGACGAGCAGGCGGAGGTGCTGCGGCCGGCGGCAGGGTGGAGGCAGCAGCTGACCGCCGGGGCAGGATGTATTTTATGGCCTCCATCTGCTTCTGGGCGGCCGAGAACTGCTGGGCAAAGCTCTCGACCGCATCGCCGAACAACCCGGCCCGGGAGATGGGGGAGTCCAGGAACCGAGTCTTATCGGTCTCCCTCATGCCGGCCAGGTTGAGCCGGAGGGCGAGGTCCGTCGCCGTCCGGAGCTCCCGGAGGAGCTCTGGGCCAGGGCTACCCTTGTGCATATCCATGAGTGCCTGGGCCTGATGCACCTGAAGCAGCACCATGGCATGCAAGGCGGACGCAGCCTGGCCACAAGACCTGTAAGCCTTCGCAGTCAGACTGGAGGAGAACTTACAGGCCTTGGATGGGAGACGTGGGTTACCGCGCCAGTTGGAGGCGTCGCCGGACACAGTTGCATCGCGACGGCCCGCTCCACTGGCGGGATCCCCACGTACCCCCTGGCTTGCCCGCCGTCAAGGGTAGTGAGGAGGGAGGAGCCACCGGGTCGGTTCCTGGCACTAAAGGGTGTCGACCACGACCTGGTGAGCTCCTCATGCACCTCCGGGAAGAAAGGCACCGGGGCGGGATGCTGAGAACCAGCGCGGCCCGCCCCGAGAAACCAATCGTCCAACCTAGAAGGTTCGGGATGTGGTGGAGGGTTCCACTCAAGCCCGACCTTTTCGGCGGCCCGGGAAAGCATAGCCCTCAACACGGGGTCAGACTCGACCGCTGCCACTCTCCCAGAGGGAGGCAGTGCAGCCAAATCTTCATCCTCCGAGGACTGGAACTCCCCCTCCGATGCAGCGATCAACATCTGCTCATCCCCCAGAGCTCCGAAGGACACCGCCGGATGCCCATGGGAGGGGCCAGCGGGTCCCTCCAGAAGCTCAACCGGTAGCGGCGCTTGTGAGGGATTAGGGGCCTGCGGAGGTACGCTCGGCGGGTTTGCCCTAACCGTAATCCTCAGGTCACCACGGCCATTCGTCGAAGTAGATCTATTCTGGGGAATAGAGCTAGATCGCGGCATGGGTAGGGGGACTCCACCTTCACGAATGTAGGCGAGTCTCGACCTAAGCGCTGCGATAGTCATGTTCCCACAGTGAGAACATGAACTATCCACAAAGGCCGCCTCAGCGTGCTGTAAGCCCAGGCACTTGATACAGCGATTGTGACCGTCAGCGGGTGACAGGGAACGACCGCATCCAGTAGCGCACGGGTGGAATGACATCTTGAAAAAGACGCAGTGTCACACCCGTGTAGCTTTTTGTGAGGAAAACACTCTTTATTTTGTGCTGAAGCACTCAGGGGAGGACCGCGGCAACACACCGGGAAATAGTGCAGCCCGTGTGTGTGCACTCACAACTCTCTTTATTTGCTGTGAAAACAGCAGTTGTTTTTTAATGCAGCAGAGGGTGCGGTCGCGCTGGTTGTGCCGTCCCGCCAACACACGCGTCTTCCTCTCTCTCTCTGGTCTCGTTCTCTCTACTCTCTACTCTCTCTCTCTCTCTCTCTCTCTCTTTCTCTCTCTCTTTTCGCTCTTCATCAACGCCGTTCGGCTCCGAAGTGAATGACAAACGTGCGTGCATTTCACTTCCGCTTTATACCGACGCGGGGCGGAGCGCGAGATGCAAATCTCGCACGCCAATTCTCATTGGCCTGTTCTCTATATCTCGAAGCGGTTAGGGGCTCCCTGAAGTGATCCCAATTCGTTGGTGACGTCCAACGTACGTCTAACGTGACCGACTGAAAGGGAACACTGTGTTACAATGTGCCCCTATTAGAGCTATGCTATTATATTCTATACTTTTATGAATTCTATTGAGAAACCAGAGAAATCTATTGAGAACTCTATTGAATTTCTATTGAGAAATAAAGGCTCAATGTTCAGAAATTATTAATTATTATGTTTTGAACTATGCTGTATAGCTTGCGATGTGTTTGTTGTCAAACTCAAAAATGTATTTTTAATTATCAAAAATGCCATTATTTTATATGAAAAAGTTAATAATTGTATTTTATTAACAAAATATTTTAGTTTGTCTTGGGTATTTTTTTAATTTTTATTATTAGATCAGGTAACATTTTAAGCTGTCATATGGTCATGTTACAATGTGCCCCTCACATGTTATAATGTACCCCACCTATGGGGCATGTTGTCACATTTCACTTCCACTCTTTTGGGGTAAATCAGGGGTAAATAAAAAAGTATACACTGTATTAATGAAACAAAACTACATAATTGTACTAGACATGTGAAATGAATGTGGGAAAAATAAATTCTCTGAACCCTAAGTGGATTTACACAAACTGAGAAAGTCAAAAAGTGTTAGGTTGTGCCCCGCTCTCCCCTACTCCAATGAGAGTTAGTTGCCATGTAGGTGAAATGTTACTTATAGTCAACAGAATGCCTAAAAGGGAATAAAATACAATAAAATAAAGTGTAACTGCAGCTTTTATACAGTCTTCTGTTACATAGGGACAAGATATTTATTTTAAAGAGCAAAGTATTGCTAATGCAATACTTGCATTTTTACAACACTATGTTGAAAGTCTGTAATTAAAGTTCTACACACACTTGTGGTGTTCATGTAAGTAGACAAGTGCAAAGACCATAACTGTGGGTATCAACACTTTCCCTCATGTAATAAATTAATCATGGCTAACAACTAATAGTCTTTTATTTTTTAAGTCGTTGGCAAACAAAAACTTTTGCATGATTTTGCATCCACACCACTAGGGGTCAGTATATTACAAGCTTTTATTTATTTATTTATTTTTTACAAAATGTTGTCATGTGTCAGGTGCAATACTTCACTGACATTCACAAATCCTCCCCTGCGGCCTCATGGGATAGTAAAGCAATTATCAGATCTTGCCGGAAGTAGTAAGTCATCCAAGGACTTGTCGCCTACTGCTTTAGAAAAACTGTGAATTCGAACATACTTCTGTTTTCACATACTGTGTTTTTACATAGTAGGTAAGTATGCTATTTTGGATGAAGTCACAGTGTGATATTATTTCTTATTTTAGAATGTCTTATTTGTAGCTAGACATGAAATGCATGTCGATTCAAACAAGAATTCAGTCTTTGATAATTATTCCTCTGCTAATATTGTTAAAGTTGGCACTATATGAATCTGGGCAGGTAATTGTTTTGCATCCGCCAAATCCAAATGAGTCCCTCAGACTGCCAGATGGCCAGGTGAAGCGTGATCGCTCTAGAGAAAGTGCAGGCTTTACAGCACTTCAGACCACACTCACCGTGGCACATAATGATTTTAGGCTTGATTCTCCAAGTGAATCAACAGTTTTTGTGCTGACATTTATTCCATAGGCAGTACTGAGTGTTACAAATGAGGACAGATAATGTTTACGCTATGCCCGCTTTGGCACTTTCTAGTGCTTTTGTAGATGACTCCATTTCACAAAAACATTATCTACAGCTGACTGAGGCATCTCTAGCAACACAAGATATATGATGCTCATTCCCATGCGGCCCAACAAAAGCCTTTTCCCAACTAACTGGGAACGTTCTCAGAACTTTGGCCAAAAAACAAGGTTCCCTCAAAGTTATGAACAAACATTCTTCCAGTAACAATAAAATGTTAATTCAAAGTTATATGGTCTTTAATAGCATTCTCAAATGTTAACACAAAAATTTCTCATATATAATTTTAAATGTTCTAATAGAAGTAGAAGTATTAGAAGTAACTTTGCTCTAATTTTCAGAATGATAAAATGGATTTCCTCCATTTGTTCAGAGAACATTCAGAAATAACGTTTTCATAACTTAATGGGAACATTAGCTAAATGTTCTTAAAACATACATTAGTCATACCTTACTGATAGTTTAGGGTATCGCTGCCTTTCTACTCTTCTTCTAAGTTGGCAATGCTGCATTTGAATTTATTTACCTGAGTTATGGGTGACAAGTTGACTGTTTCCCTGTCACTGACTGAATTTTTCGGCTATCTATGTTTTCATTGTTATACGATAGGGAGCGCTATTATGCATCTTCTGAAAGAGTACAGAATCTCTGGATCAAAACACAGGTGAAGAAGAAGCAGAAACAAGTGACAAGATTGCTTACGCAAATGTAAAATAACGCGACCATTAAACAGCATATAAATCAAAACTGCCTAACATTACTGAATGAAATGTTGAAGCCATGAAGAGGAAACAACTGTGAAGCTTTAGGGGTGTTGATGAACTCGATGTACTCCATATATGTTTTGAGCAACGTTCTGAATCTGATCCAGACATAACTTTGACAAAAATGCAATTTTCACAGCTTTTTGTTTAAAATGTTTAAAACTTTTATATACTAAAAAGTAGGCCAATTTAGTTCCAAGCAGCATTGAAATAGTAAACTTACAAGTTTACTACTAGCACATTGATATTAGTATATTTACTACATAAATTATACTTAAAAATATACCTTAACATTACTCAAGTATACTTTATAAAATAAACTTGAAGTATACTTTGTTTTCGTAAGGGTATGAACAGTATCTGTGCTCATTTCACTGAAGACATAAAGTAAATTTGCTTATACCAGGATTCTTATGTCTAATTTTATTCTGTTCATATCTACACAAAATAAGTAGTCATACATAATTCAAATGTTTTCTCTGGCTAACATTGTTGCATACCTAAGAAGATGCATATAATCCCTGAGCAATTTAAAATGCAACATTCTGGATGCGTATCATTACAGTGTGGCACACACGTCTAGCTGTGTTGGCTTGTTGTGTTTTTGAAAGGCTGCTTTTAAAGCCTCCTGGCTGTTGACAGAATCTCATGCCAGGTCAAGTGGGCGGCAGTTGATTTGTTATTGGGTTTTACAGCAAAATGAAACATTTTATATAAGCTATTTCTGAAATAAGAAAAAAGAAATCAAACAATTACGGCCGGACAGACGGACGGACAGATATATATATAGATAGATAGATAGATTATCAGAACCCTTAGTTTAGCTAATGCTGTTACATTTATACTTTTTTAGTGTAGCTTAAATGTCCAAAAAGTATATATTACATACTAGTGTATAGTATGCTGTAAGACTGGATATAATGAGACAACACTGAATGAGGGAAAGTGAGAGTGGAGAACACAAAATCTCATCTGCATGGTGTATCTTAATCCATTATCACAAGCACCATGGGACCACAGTGTCTTGCTGGGCGTTTAATCTGCTAAGCATCCACTCTATTAGCATCTCATATAAGATACATGAAGGTTTGCATATAATTTTGACTTAATTACTTGCATAAATTAGAGGCTGATTATTGTAATTTTTGCATTTAAAGCAAAACCAGTCTAAAGACGTTATTCTCCTCTAATGAGTGAGGGCCAGTTGGGGAAAAGGCAACCATTTGGGAAAATGAAAGCTTTTGGCGCCATGAAAACAGGCTGGATTTTTTTAAAATGAGACAATAATCTTTAATTCACGGATAATGCTGTGAGGTTGCTGGAGGGCAGCCATTGATCAAGCTGATCAGAGAGAGGACATTAAAACCTTCATTATTTTGGCTCCCACCCCTGGGAGCATTTCTCAGAGCTCACATATAAAATCTAATGCTAACAAATATTGGCAGGTGTGTTGGCATTGAGTCAAGCTGGGCTTTTTTTTTAGCACTGTAACAGTAAACATCCACATTTCCCAGCATTTTTTAAAGGTTTAGGTTTAGCCTTTAGGACATCTGCCAAGTGGAATACATTTACAGTAATTGGTTTTTCTACCATACAGTGTTTGTGAAAGAGTACCACTTTAATTTCCTGTTGACTGATAATGTTTTGTAAAATTGTAGTAGTCTAAACCTGGCATGGGTATTCGGCAGTTCTAGTTTCATATGAAGCATCGCAGGGATATTCCTGCCGGATAAAATATTAAACTGACATTAAAAAATACTTTTCTTTAATTAAAAGGTTTGTCCTCAATTTAATTTTATTCTGTAATATTCCTGTTCTTATAACTATTTGTTTGTGGTGTTTTTTTGTTTTGTTTTTTTCCTAACTCTAAAACAGTTGTGTTTGATAAAATTAAAGAAATTAATATGGTAATAACACAAAAAAACAAAAAAAAAAAACTCCAAATACACAGTGTGGCAATCCAATGGAAAGAGGAACCCATGAGCAAATGCGTAGGTCCCAACTAGGAAAATACATGAGTACTTTCACCTGCTCACCCTCCAAACGTGGAACCACCCACAGCTGTAGCCAAAACTGGGAACTCTGCTTTATCTTGTTCGGATGGTCCTGGCTACAGACTCTGTGAGTGGCCAAGACTGGCTGAAGAGTCTTGCAAGTTCTTTAATGACTTTGCCTTTCTTCTGTTTTGTATTCCCCCTTTTAAGTTAGCCTATAGCATTGAAACAGACGGGGAACAGCATTTGGGAACAAAGCCGCCACGGATACCCCAGACCAGGAAGTACCCAAGTTCCAGTTTAAATTCCACCTATGTTTTTGGCTTAATAAAAAGGATTTTCTGTAACCCCTTCCTTCTCTCTTGTGGTTGTGGCATCTTAAACCTTTCCTCACCTTGGGGCCTGTGTCATTATACCCTAATGTTTAAATGTGTAAGCCATAATCAACCTTTAATGGTGTTAATTTGTCACAATACTGTTCAGTTAATTGAAGTGTATAGTTTGTACCAATGAACTGTCAAGGTTGTTAGGTAGTTACTGTAGGTTATCACTGTTTTTAATCACTGCTAGATTGGGTTTCACTATACACAAGTCAACATTTAACTACAAACAGAAGACATAAAACGGGCTTTATTTTAAGAAGCCAAAAAGACTGAAAGGAGACGTGAAAATGCTCACATTAACTGACATTTTGGTCTGGATTTTAATGTAACTCTGACAGTTTACACTCACTCCAAATTAGCCACAGAGCTCTTGACTGACTCCACTGTGACCGACAGGGTCATGAGAAAAAGGCTGTTCTTCGTCAAACGTCTCCTTCAGATTGTCCTGACGTAAGTGCCTGCTGTGAGACTGATGGCCTGTGGTTGTGGCTTCCTCTGCCTTCAACCAAGCGCAGTGCACCCGCTTCCAGCCCCAGAGGATGGATGGCACTATGGAAGGCTGACATCACTAATCCATCAGTCAGAGTTGATAGCACTTTGTCTAAACCAGACTGCTTGTGAGCTAGTAAACATGATCCAGAAACATATGCCTCCAAGGCCTCTCAGACACTCCACAGTGGTGAGGTTGACTCTATTAAATGAGTCTTAAAAAAAAAAAAAAAAACAAGAGCGAAGACCGTAATGCCAATGTGTGGTGGCTACACGATTTGCTAAGATTAATATGCATGTATAATGGACTGTACAGAATTGGTTGTTACAGTTTTTCTCAGTCGCTTTGATACGTTTCTTGAATCACAAACAAGATGGTCAAAATGTTTAGTCATTGTCATTATAAGTGTATTCTGTCAGTATTTTCAGATGTAAACTATGGCTACAATTTTGATGACCATGAAAATTGTACATCTGTATGGTATATATTCATTTCAACAGTACACATTTACACATTACTCTATGTGAGATATTGATTGCAAGAGACTGGACAGGATTCACAATTAGGTTTTTACTGTTGGTCTAAAAATAAATTACATCACAATGTCATTGTGATATAAAAAGACAAGTCTCTCTCTCTTTACCTTAAATTCTTTATGTACACGTGTTTGTGTTACATGTCTCTATAAAGTATGTTTACTGTATAATGTAAAATGCAAGTATTCTATAATATAGCATTACAGTAAGTACAATTGAGAACATGGTTGACAACAGCGGCCCTTATTTCACGAGAAACGTGTCTAAAATCACCTCTTCCACTTTTTTGCCACTGTACCCTTCAACCAAGAATCCTTACTCTTCTTTGTTGTTCTTCTATTGTCAGAATTTGTAACACTGTGTTGTGCTCTGTCTATATGCTTGTCAAATGAAGCTTAATGAGATGCACCTCTAAGCTAAGTTAGAGAATTGTACAGAACCACATGAGGAGCTTCCAGTGGTCTGGAGGTGGGTGCCATAGGATGCCCTTCCTTAGGGGAATCTGCCATGGAGGGGCTGTCATGAGGAGCATCCATTCTGAGAAGACTGAGTAAGGCAAAACCATAAAGACCTGTTCCTCATCTTCCCTGATATTTCACAGAATCTTTGTGAGCAGGCTCACTGCCTTTCTTGGGTACAATGAAGTAGGGGCTGTATAACTCTGACCTCTATCACATCCTTCGCCAGTAGGACTGCGATCTCTGCACGCAGGACAGGAGCATCCTTGTCTGCCACTGAGGTGAACCGTATGCCGCTGAACCTGGGGGAACGCCAGGTGAACTGAATCACATAGCTGAGTCTGATCTTCCGAGTAAGCCAGCGAGACGGCCTGGGGAGTGCTAGCAAGGGCAACAAGTGTGTATATCATCCGGTGGGGGGACAGTGCAGTTGCTTTCATCACCTGTAGGGGTGATGTCCGTTGCTGTGCGCAGCTCCTGCATTTGAGTACCTTGGCCAGGTATACTAGCTGCAGCGGTTTCGGGCAAACAAAGGTGCTTTCCACGACTTAGTGACCTCATGCACTTCCGGGAAGAAGGGCACTGAAGCGGGACACTGCTATTCAGCATGCCCCGTCCCGAGATACAAATCATTCAACCTTGAGCTTTCATGACACGGTGGAGGATTCTACTTGAGCTCATTATTCACGGTGGCCCTGGTAAGCATGGCCGTCAGCTCTGGGTCAGACTCGAACAACGCTTCTCTCCCTGAAGGGGGCAGCGCAGCCAAATCTTCATCCTGAAAGACTCTAGCCCACCCTCTGATGCAGCGATCGACATCTGATCTTCTGCTGGAGCCTTGCATGAGATGGTGAGATCCCACCATAATTGATTGTGACTCATGTCGAATGTGACTGACTGCTCATTTGTTGATCTAGCCCTTTACATTTCCCCGTTGTTGGTGAAATTCAAAATTCACCTCTGCAATTCAACAGTTCAGGACACATTTATAAAAAAAGTAATAGAATAGAAATGTATTTGACAGAGAACCAGTATAATACATACAGTGGTGGTCAGAATTTTTGGCACCCCTGTTAAATATGATCAAAGATGGCTGTAAAAGAAATTCTGCAATTTTTATCCTTTTGATCTATCATTCAAAACATTTGCAAAAATAATTGAAAGTAGGGGGGTAAATCACATTATGAAATAAATGCTTTTCTCCAAAAACACATCGGCAGTAATTATTGGCACCCTTTTATTATATACTTTTTGCAACCTCCTTTTTCCAAGATAACAGCTCTGAGTCTTGTTCTATAATACCTGATGAGTTTGGAGAACACCTGACAAGAGATCAAAGACCATTCCTCCATACAGAATCTCTCCAGATTCTTCAGATTCCCAGCTCCATGTTGGTGCTTCTTCTTTTCAGTTCACCCCCCTCGTTTTCTATAGGGTTCATGTCAGGGAACTGGGGCGGCCATGGCAGAAGCTTAATATTTTGTGCTCAGTGACACATTTGTGTGTTGATTTTGATGTTTGTTTTGGATCGTTGTTCTGATGGAAGATCCAACCACGGCCCGTTATAAGATTTCTAGCAGAGGCCGTCAGGTTTTGATTTTTTTTATCTGTTGGTATTTGCTAGAATCCATGATACCATGTATCTGAACAAGATGTCCAGGACCTCCAGCAAAAAAAAAATAGGCCCAAAACATTAAAGATCCAGCTGTATTTTTAACCGTGGACATGAGGTATTTTTATCCCTGTTTGCACCAAACCCATCTGGTGGTTTTACTGCCAAAAAGCTCTTTTTATAGTTTTATCTGACCATAGAACCAGGTCCCTTTTGAATTTCTAGTCGCGCCTGACAACTGAATATGCTGGAGTTTGTTTCTGGATGAGCAAGAAGGATTTTTCTTGAATCCCTCCCAAACAACATGTGTGATGTAGGGTGAATTTTGTAATTTAAAACAAAAAACCAAAAACATTAGGCTTTCTGACCCCAAGACTCAACTAATCTCTGCAATTCTCCAGCTGTGATCCTTGTAGAGTCTTTGGCCACTCAAACTCTCCTCTCCACCATGCATTAAGACAATATAGACACACGTCCTCTTCCTTTCATAACATCATAAGATGCATAACATCTTTAGTTGATTGGAACTTCTTAATTATTGCCCTGATGGTGGAAATGGGGATTTTCAATGCTTTAGCTATTTTCCTACAGCCACTTTCTATTTTGTGAATCTCAACAATCTTTTGCTGCACATCAGAACTATATTCTTTGGTTTTACTCATTGTGATGAATGATTAAGGGAATTTAGCCTTTGTGTTTCCTCATATTTATACTCCTGTGAAACAAGACATCATAGCTAGACAATTTCATATTCCTAGTCACCCTGGTGTGCTAGAAAATGCAAATATTAATGGGAAAATACTTCAGAGATATTTTACTCATAAATAATTCTAGGGGTGTCAATAATCGTGACCAACGTGTTTTGGAGAAAAACATTTATTTCATAATGTCATTTTCCTCCGACTTTCCATTTTTTTCCTTCAATGAAAGGTTAGGTTTTTGCAATTGTTTTTGAATGATAGATAAAAAAGATAAACAATGCAGATATATTTTTACAGCCATCTTTGATCATATTTACCAAGGGTGCCAATA
Organism: Paracanthobrama guichenoti; assembly: GCA_018749465.1. Classification (NCBI taxonomy): domain Eukaryota; kingdom Metazoa; phylum Chordata; class Actinopteri; order Cypriniformes; family Gobionidae; genus Paracanthobrama; species Paracanthobrama guichenoti. Next base: position 28,135,043 of record CM031944.1, on the reverse strand, counting down.
ATTCTGATGTATATCAATAATAAACTATAGATTAATAAATAATCAACATGACAACATAATTGCTAATGTAGTCGAGTCGTCTTTGTGACCATCACCCACTGTTGTAGCGAAAGCAAGGCAAGTTAACTTTGACCTCAATACCAAAACTACGTCTGGGAAATAATTGGACACAAAAAGATGAAATATTTTATCTCACTCACTTGAAATTAACATGAAGCTTCCGTGAAGAAAAGTTTGCAGCAAGTGGCTTTTGAGCCCAAGACGAACGAACAAGTTCCAACAAACTATTATGAGTGACATTAAAGGGATAATAATGTATATTCATTGTACACTTATTACACAGATTATTTATTTATTTATTTTTTTACCACATAAATAATTACAGGGACATATTGAACTGAGATTAATGTTTTAAGTCTTACCTGTTTATAAATCCATTTTGTACAGCGTACAAAACAATCATCCAGACAAAATGATCACAACAATATTATAGTAGTATTAATAATAAATCCCTCTGATTTCATTTTAAATACAATTAAAAACGGAGACACAAAACGGCAAATTGCATATGAATGAAACGAGAGAGCGTTGTGATATACGGATGTGCGCTGTTATAATGCGTTGCTATTGATGACGGTCATTATAAGGAAGGAAATTCCACAGAATAGAATCTTGCTTAAAAAGTGCATAGATAAAATATATAACTTGTTGAAATGTTTTCAGTGTGTGCATCAGTTCTTTTTGAACACTTTCATCTCATTTTAACAAAACCGTGATAATATTCATAATCATGATAATTTTGCTCACTATAATAGTGATATAAAATGTTCATACCGTCCCATCCCTGTTTGTCATGGTGTGCTTGGAGTTTGTTTATGTTTCATGCTCTTATTTTTGCTCATGTCTTATTTTCAAGTTTATTTCAGTCATGTTTTCGTTCATGTTTCCTGGTTTTGTCATGTGATCCATTGTCATGTGATTCTCCTGTGTTCTTGTGTCATGTTGTCATTGGTTCATTGTTTAATCATTGTTCACAGGTGTCCCTTATCTGGTCATTAGTCCTTGTGTGTTTAAGCCCTCATGTTTGCCATGTGTCTTTGTCGAGTATTGTTACCTGTAACCACTGTTGGTGAGTGTAAGTCAAGTCTGTTCTAGTCTGTTCTAGTCTGTTCTAGTCTGTTCTAGTCTGTTCTAGTCTGTTCTAGTCTGTTCTAGTCTGTTCTAGTCTGTTCTAGTCTGTTCTAGTCTGTTCTAGTCTGTTCTAGTCTGGTCTAGTCTGGTCTAGTCTGGTCTAGTCTGGTCTAGTCTAGTCTGTTTATGAGTCAAGTAATCGTCTGCTTTGTATTTGTTCAAGCTGTAAATAAACTGCACTTGCCTCCAGTGGACTACTCTGTTATACTATTACAGTGTAGTTACCAAATAAAGTACTGTTAATATAAAGTAACTACATGGATTAAGGTTAGGTTATAACCCATAGGGTAGGGATAGGTTTAGGGTTAGTTATAACCCAGTTATTGTAATTGCTATAATAAGTACAGAGTATATACATGTGGAACAGGAATGTAAAAAGTTCTACCAAAAATGTAATTAGCAAGGCCAAAGTTTTTTTTTTTTTTTTTTTTTTTAAACAGGGAATCATTTTAATTTAGCGGTTCAGTCCAAAACCCTCACCACTGAACTTTTAATTAGCTTGCACATACTCTGTGCCAAACTTGTCAAAGTGAATACAGAAACAAGCGGTAATTGGGTAAAGCTTATCTGGCATGCCTTTTATTTATTTTTTTGCTTCATATGGCTAATAAGACATAGCCTGTTAACCTTTGTAGTTATTAACAGTATTGTTAAGTTTACTCTGTCTTCCTCACAGTCAGTTGAGTCTATCAACTACAGATAGGGCAACACAACATATTTAATATTTCACTGCACAACAAAATGACTTTGTTAGTGATACAAAATTAAGCAACATTGTGAATATTGGGGTGATTTTAATATCACTTTTATCTGTTGCTAAAGACTATGCCAGTAGTTTTGTTTCTCTTCACTGATAACCTTGAAATGTACCATATAACGGAATATGTCCATTTTTGAGATAAAAGGACAAGACGAACCATGAAAGTACAATAAGCTATCCAATGTGAAAGGAAGATGGTTAAGTGAAACCCATATAAACAGATTTTGCTCAATATCTTCAGACTGGAGAACCATGCGTCCTTTAAATTTCATGGGCAGGCATATGCGCATGCAAGTCATTTAAAGTGGTACTCCATCAAAAATGAAAAATCTGTCATCATTTACTTACTCTCACTGTGCTTTCGTTCTTCTTGGAACAGAAAAGAAACTCTTTTGAGGAATGTCTGTAGTTTGATTAATTTCTGTGAATTAGCACTGTTGAAACGGTCTGTTCCAATTGATTCAAGAAAAGATCATCATGCTTTTGGAGTGCTTTGCATACTTTTTTTATATTATGAATTGTTATATTGGTGCATGTAAGTAAAACATTTATTTATATATATATATATATATATAAATAATTATATATTAAATTAAATATTTTAATGAAAAAGTGTGGGAAACATTAGATTTTTTATTGTATTTAAACTAGCAAGAATGGTCAAAATGATGGTTCCTCTGATCACTCTTTTAGGGAATTTCACAGCAAATACATCAATATCAAAATGGGCTGAAAAACATTGATATATAATTTATTCAGTTACAAACCCGATTCCAAAAAAGTTGGGACGCTGTACAAATTGTGAATAAAGACAGAATGCAATGATGTGGAAGTTTCAAATTTAAATATTTTATTCAGAATACAACATAGATGACATATCAAATGTTTAAACTGAGAAAATGTATCATTTTAAGGGAAAAATAAGTTGATTTTAAATTTCATGGCATCAACACATCTCCAAAAAGTTGGGACAAGGCCATGTTTCTCACTGTGTGGCACCCCCTCTTCTTTTTATAACAGTCTGCAAACGTCTGGGGACTGAGGAGACAAGTTGCTCAAGTTTAGGAATAGGAATGTTGTCTCATTCTTGTCTAATACAGGCTTCTAGTTGCTCAACTGTCTTAGGTCTTCTTTGTGGCATCTTCCTCTTTATGATGCGCCAAATGTTTTCTATGGGTGAAAGATCTGGACTGCAGGCTGGCCATTTCAGTACCCGGATCCTTCTTCTACGCAGCCATGATGTTGTAATTGATGCAGTATGTGGTCTGGCATTGTCATGTTGGAAAATGCAAGGTCTTCCCTGAAAGAGACGACGTCTGGATGGGAGCATATGTTGTTCTAGAACTTGGATATACCTTTCAGCATTGATGGTGCCTTTCCAGATGTGTAAGCTGCCCATACTACACACAGTCATGCAACCCCATACCATCAGAGATGCAGGCTTCTGAACTGAGCGCTGATAACAACTTGGGTTGTCCTTGTCCTCTTTAGTCCGGATGACATGGCATCCCAGTTTTCCAAAAATAACTTCAAATTTTGATTCGTCTGACCACAGAACAGTTTTCCACTTTACCACAGTCCATTTTAAATGAGCCTTGGCCCAGAGAAAATGCCTGCGCTTCTGGATCATGTTTAGATATGGCTTCTTTTTTGACCTATAGAGTTTTAACCGGCAACAGCGAATGTGCCATTGGTGGATTGTGTTCACGACAATGTTTTCTGGAAGTATTCCTGAGCCCATGTTGTGATTTCCATTACAGTAGCATTCTTGTATGTGATGCAGTGCCGTCTAAGGGCCCGAAAATCACGGGCATCCAGTATGGTTTTCCGGCCTTGACCCTTACGCACAGAGATTGCTCCAGGTTCTCTGAATCTTTGGATGATATTATGCACTGTAGATGATGATATTGATGATGATATTGAGATATGAGCATTGGGGAAATTGGTGATCCTCTGCCCATCTTGACTTCTGAGAGACACTGCCACTCTGAGAGGCTCTTTTTATACCCAATCATGTTGCCAATTGACCTAATCAGTTGCAAATTGGTCTGCAATTGGTTAAGCTGTTCCTTATATATACATTTAACTTTTCCGGCCTCTTATTGCTACCTATCCCAACTTTTTTGGAATGTGTAGCTCTCATGAAATCCAAAATGAGCCAATATTTGGCATGACATAACAAAATGTCTCATTTTCAGCATTGGATATGTTATCTATATTCTATTGTGAATAAAATATAAGTTTGTGAGATTTGTAAATTATTGCATTCCTTTTTTATTCACAATTTGTACAGTGTCCCAACTTTTTTGGGTTTGTATATCTATGTTCAGATGTATGATGTATGTCCAGGACAGGAAACATGTTCAAGTCTTTTTGTATGAATAATAATTAACAAGGTAAAGTGCATCTAATTGCTATTGTCTTATCAAAGCTGTCTTTATTGTTACTTGGGGTTACACTTTATTTTAAGGTGTTCTAGTTACAGTGTAATTATACATTTAAGTATGCAGTAATATTAATTAACCTGTACTTACTACAGGGTTAGAGTCAGGAATGGGGTTTGGTTTAGGGTTAGTTATCTGTAACTAACTATACTATAGTAAGTACATGTAACATGTAACAAGAACACTGTAAAATAGATTGTTACCTTTCTTGGATCCCACTCACCACAGGTAACTAAAATATCAAGTAACCAATCAAGTAATAAAAAAGTGTTGGCGGTGTGTTAAAAAAGGAAGATCAAAAGAAGAACAGAAATGCCTCAGAGACTCGAGCGGTTCCACTTCAACATGATTAGGCCTACTTGCTGTGCCAGCAATCAGACCGCACAGATTCACCTTCTTTGGTCCACTCACACAGCATTCAAACTTGTCATGATGCAGTCTTCACTTCCCATCTTTCTCCATCAGTAACACATATCCTACTCTCCTGCCCAGTTAACATTGGATCGCACCACTATGACTGCATCGTCTCATTAATGAGCTAAGTGTATGGTGGCATTTGTCAGGGACAGTGGGAGCTCACGAGGAGCCGCAAGGTTGTGATGCCTCTCTTGTGTGTAGATCTGTCACAACTGAAAGCTGTCATCACATCAGCAATCAGCTGTCATCAGAAAGAACATCTGTCAGTTTGAAAAAGTGTGGAGACATCCAAATACACAGTGATCTTATATTCACCTTAAGTATTGTATTTGGTGGACTGTGCTGTAACATCTGGTCACTGTTCAGAGTTCAAAAGTTTTCTTAATGTCAACTTACATGAAACAAATACTTCAACCAAAAATTAAAATGTTCTCATTCTTTTCTCATTATTTAGCATTTCTCAAAACTTAGCATAACTGTTACAATATGCATTGTCAGTAGATTTATACCAAAATGACTTACTCCTTTTGTTTTTTGTAAGCTGCCCATGCCACACGCACTCATGTAACCCCATGCTGCGTTCATCGTCGCAGGCGATTTTAACAAAGCAAACCTGAAGAAAATCTTGCCAAACTTTCACCAGCACGTCTCCTGTCCTACACGAGGAGCAAACACACTGGAACATTGCTACTCTCCGTTTAAGAACGCCTATAAAGCTCGGTCACTGCCAACTTTTGGCAAATCGGACCATGCCACCATTTTCCTCACACCTGAATACAGACAAAGGCTCGTTCAGGAACCCCCGGTGAGGGAAGTTAAACGCTGGTCACCCCATTCAGAGACCGCGCTACAGGCAGCTCTTGATGACGTCGACAGGGACATGTTCCGGGCGAGTTCATCTGTCGTCAGCGAGTTCACGGATGTGGCACTGTGCTTCATCAACACGCTTACAGAGCAAGCCACACAAACAATAACAATACAATGGACAATTCAATCTGCGCTGCAGTGAACACACGCACTGCCGCTTACAACGCCGGTCTCCTAACAGGGAATATGAATGACTACAGATCGTCCTGCTATGCTCTCCGACGCGCAGTTAAAGCCGCAAAGCTCCGTTATAAGGATCGAGTGGAGTCTCATTTCCAACTCAACGACTCCCGGCGCATGTGGCAGGGACTGAGGACCATCAGTGCTTTTGGATCTAAATCCTCTGCAGAGGTGAGAGCTGATCTGTTGCTTGTGAATGAGTTAAACTCTTTCTACACTCGCTTTGATTGTAATCGCGGCAGCGCGACTCCACCAAGTGACGCGTCAGAGGGAATTACTCAGAGCAGCAACAACCATGTGATCTCTGTCTCGGAGGATGAAGTTCGGAGGGCACTCAAGCGTGTGGACGTCAGGAAAGCTGCCGGGCCGGATGGTATTTCAGGTCGTGTTCTGCGGTCCTGTGCTGATCAGCTAGCTGGGTTGTTTACATCCATCTTTAATGAGTCCCTCGCTACATCTGTGGTCCCCACCTCCTTCAAAAAATCCACCATCATCCCTGTCCCTAAGAACAGTAAACCATCTTGCCTAAATGACTATCGTCCAGTGGCTCTCACGTCTATAGTCATGAAGGTCTTTGAGAGACTCATTAAAAACACCATTTGCTCCTTCATTCCTGACACTTTGGACCCTCTTCAGTTTGCCTATCGTCCCAATAGATCGACTGAAGATGCCATCTCTTATGTCCTCCACTCCTCCCCCACTCACATCGACAGCAAAAGTGGGAACTACATAAGGCTGCTATTTATTGACTATAGCTCAGCCTTTAACACCATAGTTCCCATTAAGCTAACCGCCAAACTCCTTGATCTCGGCCTGCATTCTTCTTTCTGCCACTGGATTGAAGACTTCCTCACTGGCAGGCCTCGGGTGGTGAGAATAGGCCAGTTCACCTCCATCACCCTGAGTGTGGGAGCTCCACAGGGCTGTGTCCTGAGTCCCCTGCTCTACTCTCAGTACACGCATGACTGTTTGTCCACACACAGCTCCACCTCTATCATCAAATTTGCTGATGATACTGTTGTCCTGGGCCTCATTTCCAACAACAATGAGACGGCATACTTGGACGAGGTGGAGCAACTAACATCATGGTGCCAGGACAACTGTCTCTCTCTGAATGTTGGCAAGACCAAAGAAATGATTGTGGACTTCAGGAAGAGACAGCAACGGACATACTCCTCTCTCATGATCAGTGGGTCACCAGTAGAGAGAGTGAGCAGCTTCAAGTACCTGGGTGTAAACATCTCCGAGGACCTGACCTGGACTGCACACATTCAGATCTCAGGGTCAGCTCTCCCATCTCTGCAGGACGTCTACACCAAACGCTGCAAAGGTAGAGCTACTAAGATCATCAAGGACTCTAATCACCCTGCAAACCCTCATTTCACGCTGCTGCCATCTGGTAAGCGCTTCCGAAGCCTGATGGCCAAAACTGAGAGACTCAGGAGGAGCTTCTTCCCCCAGGCCATCAGACTCCTGAACTCAGTCACTTAACACTTAACATCACGTGACCATCGACATACTGACATTGCACTGCACTTTCTGTTCTCATTGTTACTGTGTAACAACCTGTTATAAACCTGTTTGCACATTATACTTCTTTGTACAGTTCTGTTAACCGCATATTTATAAGTCTACAGTTTACTCACTGCACTGTTTATTTCACTTATTTTATTCCACTTCTTTATATATATATATATATATATATATATATATATATATATATATATATATATATATATAACTTTTTTATTCTATTTCTATTATAATTTCCTCGTGTTTTTAACTGTGAATTTGCACTGTCCATGGAGCAGACCTGTTTACATTTCACTGCAGGTTGTATATTCTGTATATAACTGTGTATGTGACAAATAAATAAAACTCTTGAATCTTGATATGTTATCTATATTCTATTGTGAATAAAATATAAGTTTATGAGATTTGTAAATTATTGCATTCCTTTTTATTCACAATTTGTGCAGTGTCCCAACTTTTTTGGAATCGGGTTTGTAATAGAAGTCATTATGAAATAAGTCTGATACAGTACTCACACACCCAATAAAAACAGTCAGATGTTTATCTGTTTCTGTGTGGATTAATAGCACTGTGTACAAAAAAAAAGACAAAAAAAAAGAGAGCCAGAGAGTGAGAGAAGTTCCCTTTCAAGGGAACTCGCGCTGTGTCACCGCTTTGGGAACACCTCTGCGTGTTTGCGTTGTGAAGCACGTATGTCATCAGTCCAATAGAGAGATGGAACCTCATAGGTGGGTAACGTCATAGACCCGGAAACTATAAAGCACACCTGCAAACACACACCGTTAGGTTCTGTTGCCTTCAACAAGCGCTCTGTGTCATTTGTCCGTCTCTCTGTGTTGTGTCTGAGTTCAGACTTTTGTTGTTTTCTTACACAAAATATATTGAGAGAATTAAGAGAGTTATGGCGAGTGAGCAGCGCTTCAGAAAGTGTGTTCCTCCCTGTCCTCGTTTCATCACGGACAGGGATACACACCCGATGTGCATTGCTTGTCTGGGAGAGCAGCACACGCAGTCGGCACTCGAGGGTGCCGGCTGCGAGCACTGTGAGGCTCTGCCTCTTCACGTGCTGTGATCCCGCTGGACACTCTTTGAGGAGAGCGTCCCGGCTCGCATTCCCTGCGGCACAGGCCCCGCTGCTGCCAAGGTTCAGCGGCAGCTCATGTCGTGGGGCTCACAAATGGATCTGTCGGAGGGGCCAGAGACGGGCTCTGCCCTATCTCAGCCTTCATCCGGCAGATTCTCCCGCCCCCCGGGATGGGCGGCCGTGATGCTGCAGTTGTCTTCCTCCGAGGAGCTTGATGTCTGCAGCATCGAGGCAGGGATTGAGGACTTGCCACTTCCACAAGAGCAAAATGAGCGAGCTGTAGTAAAAAGCAGACTCGACGAGTGCTTTCTCCCCTCGTGGTCTGCTTAGCCTCCACGTAGGAGCCTGCCATTCTTTCCACACCGAGGTGTCGAGGTTGTGGAAGCGGCCCATGTCATCCCGTATTTTCACCCCGCAAACATCCGTTTACAGTAATATCTCGGGGTTGAAGAGACATGGTTATGGCCAGATGCCAGCGGTCGAGGAGACGGTTGTGAGCCATCTCTCGCCCCAGTCCGCATCGGCCATTAAGGCTCCATCCTTGCCCACTAAGCCCCTTAAAGTCACCTCTTCGTTATTGGGCAAGGCATACTCAGCAGCAGGTCAGGTCTGCACACCATGTCCATCATGCAGGCATATCAGGCGGACCTGCTGAAAGACCTGGGTGAGAGCCACAAGATCGGAGCCAACGTTATTAATGAGCTCCGGTCGACAGCAGATCTCGCTCTCCGGGCCACCAGAGAGACGGCCGGATGTGTCGGCAGCCGTTCTATGGCAGCCCTGGTGGCCACGGAGAGGCATTTGGCATTTATGGCTCAACCTTATGGAGATTAAAGAACGTGACAAGAGCTTTTTGCTTGATGCGCTGCTGTCTCCAGGAGGCCTGTTCAATGATGCTGTCACCTCTGTTACCGACAGGTTCCTGGAGGCAAAGAAGCAATCTGCGGAGCTCAAGCAGTTCCTTCCCCGTAAGCCCCAGGTCTCGTCTGCTGCTGGGCGGGATGCTCCTCTCATAGGGCGCAGCAAAAGCAGAGTGTCGCCACTCTTACACCCCTGCAGAAAGGGTCGTCGGGTGCGTGACGCTCTCAGGCGCAACCCTCCAAAGCCAATTTTCAGGTCATTGTGTTGAGGAGGGCTGCGTCCAAAAAGTCCTGATGCCTTTGGGACCAGGACTGTGAGGGTGATCCCCTCCGCGGACGGACAGTGCCCTCACGGGGTCGATCCACCAACCCCGCCCAAGTGCCGGGGTGTGGAGAGCCCACACGATTCATTCAGGGAGATAGTGCTGCTGAGCCAGTTGTTCCCTGCCGGCTCGCCGCTTCAGGGCACTGTGCTCACAGTGCGGAGCACATCAGAGGCCAGTCTCGAGAGGCTGGTTCCCTTAGTAGATTTTGTGACAGAGTGGGAGAATCTGCCACATATTTCTCGTTGGGTCCTGCAGTGCATAAGAATTGGGTACGCCATTCAGTTCAGATGCCGTCCTCCCAGTTTCAACGGGGTCCTCTCCACTGTGGTGGGCACCGAGCAGGCTCTGGTGATGACTCAGGAAGTACAGACTCTGCTGCAAAAGGGGGCGATAGAGAGGGTTCCCCCCCTTCCCAGAGAGGGAGTCAGGCTTTTACAGCCGGTACTTCATAGTGCTGAAGAAGGATGGAGGGCTGCGCCCCATCTTAGATCTTCGCATCCTGAACCAGGCAGTGGCAAGGCTCAAGTTCAAGATTGTGTCCCAGATCGTGTCCCAGATCAGTTCCGAGGACTGGTTTGTCACGATAGATCTCAAAGATGCATATTTTCATATCTCCATCCTTCCGCAGCACAGGAAGTACTTGAGGTTCGCTTTCTGGTGGAGAAGCGTACCAATATCGGGTGCTTCCCTTCGGTCTAGCTCTTTCGCCCCGCACGTTCACAAAGTGCATGGACGCTGCACTGGTCCCCTTGGGTATGCAGGGGATCCGTGTGCTCAATTACATCGATGATTGGCTGATCCTAGTTGATCCCAGACTGGTTGTTCTCGCGCATATGAGGAGGTTGGGGCTGAGGCTCAACTCCAAGAAGAGCATCCTCTCTCCTGTGCAGAATATCACTTATCTGGGCGTGAGTTGGATTCGGTCTCTATGCAGGCCCGTCTGTCAGAGCCTCGCATAGGGTCGATCCTCTCGGCCATGAGAGGGGTGAAGCTAGACCAGTCACTCACTGCGAAGCAGTTTTAGAGACTGTTAGGTCTGATGGTGGCAGCATCCAACGTGATTCCTTCGGGTCTGCTGTACATGAGGCCTCTGCAGTGGTGGCTCAAGACCAAGGGTTTTTCACCGAGGGGAAACCCCTTTCGCATGATCAAGGTTTTGCGGTGGTCTCTCCGCACCTTGGTTATGTGGAAGGATCCTTGGTTTCTGGCCCAAGGCCCGTCCCTGGGGGCACTGTGTCAGCGTGCGTCTCTGACCACGGAGTCAGAGTCCACTCTGACGGGTTGGGGGGTGACCATGAGTGGTTGCTCTGCCCAGGGCCTGTGGCAGGAGCACCATCATTCGTGGCACATAAATTGCCTGGAAATGTTGGCAGTGTTTCAGGCTCTAAAGCACTTCCTTCCAAATCTCAGGGGCCATCATGAGTTTGTGCGCACAGACAGCACATTGGTGGTCTCCTATATAAACCATCAGGGGGGTTTAAGATCCCATCGCTTATACAAGTTGGCGCACCTTATCCTCCTCTGGGCTCAGGGGAAATTGCTGTCAGTCAGGGCAATGTACATCCCAGGGAGCCAGAATGTGGAAGCAGACATCCTGTCAAGGCAGGGGCCGAGGCCCGGGGAGTGGAGACTCCACACTGAGGTGGTGGAGCTCCTTTGGGAGAAGTTTGGCAGGGCTCATGTAGACCTGTTCGCCACTCACGAGAACACTCATTTCCATCTGTGGTTCTCCCTGTCGCCTCCAGCTCCTCTTGTGCTGGATGTGATGGTACAGGAGTGGCCGAGGCTGCCCCTGTACACTTTCCCCCTGATTGCTCTGCTTCCGGGTGTTCTACAGAGAGTGTGCCGGGACGGAGCCCGTCTTCTGCTAGTAGCTCCATTCTGGCCAGGCCGAGTATGGTTCTCGGACCTGGTGTCTCTCCTCAACGGCTCTCCCCTGGAGATTCCGCTCAGGAGGGACCTTCTCTCTCAGGCGGGCAGTGTCTTCATACACCCTCGCCGGGAGATGTGGAAACTGTGGGCCTGGCCTCTGAGTTGGCCCAGCTCATAAGTTCTGGTCTCTCAACTGAGGTTGTTGAGACCATTCTACACTCCAGAGCTCCCTCCACGAGGAAACTTTACGCCCTAAAGTGGAGACTCTTCACCTTGTGTTGTAGAGATCACCTGTGGGATCCAGTTAACTGCCCTGCGAGTGCGGTGCTGGAGATCCTGCAGGAGAGGTTCTCAGCTGGGTTAGCTCCCTCCACACTAAAGGTGTACGTGGCGGCCATAGCAGCTTACCACAATCCTTTGAGTGGTGTTTCTCTGGGGCAACACCCACTAGTAACTCGTTTCCTCCATGGAACCCTGAGGCTAAGGCCAGTGACATGCACCAGGGTGCCGGCCTGCGACCTATCCATCGTCCTGCAGGGCCTTTCTGAGGCTCCCTTCGAGCTGCTCGAGGAAGTTTCCGAGAAGTTTCTCACTTTAAAACTATATTCCTGCTTGCTATTTCTTCTCTGAAGAGAATAGGAGATTTACAAGCCCTCTCTGTTGCACCCTCATGCTTGGAATTTGCCCCGGGCATGGCCAAGGCCTTCCTCGCTCCGAGGCCCGGGTATATTGTTCTCTAGGCCTTCTGTCCTCCTCCTTTTTCAACGTCAGACCAGGAAAACTGAATCTGCTTTGCCCGGTTCGTACTTTAGACACATATGTCCACAGAGCTGCCCTGTGGAGGAGAACCGACCAGCTGTTTGTCTGTTTTGGACCACCCTCGAGGGGGGGCCCAGTCTCAAAGCAGAGGATGAGCAAGTGGGTGGTCGAGGCCATCTCACTCGCTTATGTGGCAGCCAGACATCCTTCTCCTTTGGCTGTTTGGTCCCACTCCACTAGGAGTATGGCCGCCTCTCTGGCACTTTCGGCAGGGGCCTCCCTGCAGGATATTTGTGATGCAGCAGGGTGGTCCTCTCCGCACACCTTTATTAGGTTCTATGAACTCGATGTTAATGCTACCCCGGGGTCTCGGGTGCTCGCCTCTTAACTCCATGCCACAGGCGGGCATCCAGTCTCGTATGGGGGACGTGGGTATTCTCATTCCCAAAGTGGTGACACAGTGCGAGTTCCCTTGAAAGGGAACGTCTCGGTTACGACTGTAACCTTAGTTCCCTGAATAGGGAATGAGACACTGCATCACCCTGTCATACTCCCCGCATGCCCGCAAGTGCCTTGTTTCAGGCCTTTTCAGAAGCTAATACTAATACTAAAGCTTTATAGTTTCCGGGTCTATGACATCATCCGCCTATGACGTTCCGTCTCTCTATTGGACTGATGACATATACGTGCTTCACAACGCAATCACACAGAGGCGTTCCCAAAGCGATGACGCAGTGTCTCGTTCCCTATTCAGGGAACTAAGGTTACAGTCGTAACCGAGACGTTTTCATGTACTATTTACTCTAAGCTGTTCCACCCCAAAGCTGACTTGTTACTATACACATGAATATGTAAGTTTATAAGAAAGCATGTTCAATTGTAACATGTATGTTCTGTGTTCCCCCTTTCATTGTGTTTGAAAGTCCCTGTGACCTAGTTTTCTGCAGTCTGTTTAATTAGTTATGTCATTCACCTGTGCCCTGAAAAAGTCCCTGTAAAAGCAAATCTGAGATTTGTTTCTAAACATATTATAAATGTTAGAAATGTATTGCTGAAACATGTTACAAACACTGTGAACTGTGTAGTACTGAATTGTGGAGTTAGACTGTTAAACAGTTTTTCACCATTTCTGTGTTCAGGATTTTTAGGGCGGGGCTAATAATGGAGGCTTGATGACGCACTGGAGCCACTGAGCATGGCCCCTCAACTAACACTATAATAACTAGAGCACATTCGCATCAGTTCACCCACTCAATCACGAGTTACTACAGCCTACAGTTTGCTAGCTAGTTATGCCTTCATCACGTAAATGCATATTACCTGGTTGTGACAGCTTACAAAACAGCTTACAAAAGAAAAACGATGATATCAAGAAGAGGTGGATTAACTTTGTGAAGAGCCACCTTGATGGAGAGCTGAAGATCACCACCAACATCTGCCTCTGCAGTGATCATTTGTTTTATCATTTTTTTTTTTTTAATCATTCAAATTTGGCTGGGTAGTTAATAACACATTTTTCTGTGGTGTGACAAACTCAGAACACATATTAAATTTTGACTTTACAGGGACTTTAATCACTTATCTCATTTAGCTCCGTCATTTGTTCTAGCATATATACTGCCTGTGTCTTTCAGTTCCTTGTCCAATCTCATCTATGTGTAGCGTCAGATTGTGAGTGTGAAGTGTATTCTGAAGTTATCTCCTGAGTTACTGTTATTAAAACCTGATTCCTGTGATTCCTCTTCATCATGCGATTTAATACTACAATGTTAAGTGACAGAAGATCGGACCAATACTGAAGACAGTGTGGTCTCACCTATTGATGTTATGCCTGAAGCAGGAGAAGAAAAGCCTTGAGAGTGAAACCTGTGGATTTCTCTTATCTGTCAAGCCTTGCAGACTTTTCCGATAATTCCCTGTGTGCATTCTACCTGGCCAGTTTGAACGAGCACACAGAGACTTGCCTGCCTGGTGTGGGTCCTTGGGGATCTTTTGCTGAGTTTGTCATGTGGGTGCTGGTGTGAACTCACCAACACCACTCCACCTCCAGCTCCACCAGAGACCAGCCATCCACCACCTGCGAGAGACCTGACTGTGTTGTACGAGCCCACTGCAGACCATGGAGACCATTCTACTGCGATTGGCGAGCCTGATCCATCAGAGAGGACAGGAGAGGACATCGCCCTGGAGCCTGAGCCCCTAAATGTGTCTGACCAGGTGCATGAACCGGCAACACCGTGGAGTTCGGGGGCTGGGAGGATAGCTCCGTCCACTACCCCACTGCTGAGTCGCTCCCTATATCTCCAGCATTTCCTGTTTCTCCAGCTCCCCCTGAACATCCAATTTGCCGACCCAGCCTTTCTCTCACTTCCTCATACAGCCAGGTCCTCAGCCCCACTTCCGCTGCTGTCCTTTAGCCCCTCTGCATCTCCCACATGCTGTGAAGACCTGCCCAGTGTCTTCAGACCACCAGCTCCATCCAGCACAGAGGATCCCCTGTCTCTACCTCCAGCCTCTGTACCCATCGCTCCACCTTGGCCTGTCAACACATTGGCTTCACCGTGGCTCCTCCCTCCCTCGGTTCCACCGGAAACCGCTGGCTACACAGCTTCTCCAGGCTCCCTCCTTGGTCTCCCACCTTGGTCAGCCATCAACCTGCCTGCACCTTCAGCTCCATCTGGCTTTGCCTTTCCCCCCAGCTCTATCTCCGTCCTCTGTCTCACCAGCTCAGTCTCTGTCCTCTGGTTATCTGGCTTTACCTCAGATGCTTGTCGTCATGGCTCTACCTCTGTCTCTAGTACAGTCAGTGTTGTCTGGGTGTCGCATTAGCTAGCATTACACTTTTTGCGGATAAGGTTGCATGCTTGCTTTTAAGTGGCTTTGGACATATGGTGTGAGAGTGGCATATTTTAGTTGTCACAATGAGCGAGAAAGGTTGACAGGGAGCTTGCTAAATCTAGAACATCCAGGGAATCACCCATTTAAAAAAAAAAAAAAAAAACACTGAACAGAGGAGAGCCTGCTGGCAAAAAGAGAACGCAACAGAGCTCATAATAAAACCAGACTGGCTTGGCTTTTCGAAGATGGTGAGAATTGAGAGATTTAAAAATGTTGTAAAAGCACCGCAGAGATGGTGTTTATTAACAGGTGAGTAACTGAATAAACGTACAAAATGAAGAAATGTCACCATAAAAGTTGTGTGCACTATATTTCAAACCTTCTGTAACTATCTGTAACTTCTGTAAATATAGGCTTAATAGCTTGGAGTATGAAACTTATTAGTTTTTAGTAAATATTTGAGTCAAAAAGTCAAAAGTCAAATATGACATTAGATGCGCATAAAGAAACAACAACAGATGGCATTTAGACTTGCAATACACCACACAGGTCATATAGGTTTATGCTACTTTTATAAAACTTTTATGATGTTTTTTTTTTTTTTTTTTTTTTTTTTTTATTGAATGGAAAAGACCATGCAGGAAGTTCTCAAGCATTTTTTTAAACTCTCATATAAGTTTAACTAAACACGTTTCCCTCAACAGAAATGGATAATTTCTCTCCAGTTACATAAAGGTCATTACCAATTTGGCTTGGAATATAAAGATATTCAAATCTCATTATTAATACTCTTTGAACATGATATTTTATTTATAATTAGCTGTCAGGATGTGTAAGAATTAGCACGGCTCTTTTTGCATTGAGAAGCCTCTCTAGTTCCAAACCAGAAAGTGCTTGAAGGAAACTGACAGTAACTTTAATTAGCAGTCTTGTTTGGTGGCTTAGGCAAAACTCCCAACCTGCCTTGCCTGACACTGACTTCATTATGACTTCAGTGTTCCTGCGAGCAATAAACCGTAAAAGAGCTGAAGGCCAAGGATTTGGTGTAAGAACGACAAACTGATTACTGCAAACGTTTTGCATTTTTCATGTCCAAGATGACAGGTTCAACTTTTTGGTAATCTTGTATTGCAATGTATTACCATTACAAACAAATGGATGGCCTTACATAACAAGCAAAGACTGCTAGAGCAATGAATATTTTATGAATCAATGGTGCTTTTTGTGTTTGTATTGACAGATGTACCCAATTGGTATTGAAATCCGTTACACTGGACGTCCTTAATGATCTTCAGTGGGGTTTGATGGTAACTAAAGATGATAAAAATCCATCGTGTTTGCATACTGTGAAACAAATCATTGACAGCTTGAATTTAACCGTAAGCTAAAAACACAGATAATGAACCAACCGACAAACAAGCAAGCAACATATTGTGGTGCATTTCCCTTAACTTCTAAAATTCTACAGCATGTCTAAACACTTTGCCCATCATTCAAAGGTGTTGGCTGCATGATAAAGTAGTGTATTAAACTCAGCATGAGGTAGGAGCAGCTATTGAAGTGTGTGCTTCCGTTGAGCCCGGTGGCCTAGCTGTTGCACTACAGTTAGACTGGCATGCTGAGCAGGCAGGTTCTCATCTCTATTAGAACATGTGGTGAAGGCTCAGTGTGGGGAAATGGGTTTGGGTAAGGGCAGAACGTTGGGCTTTCATGTCGGGTAAACTCCTATCAATCCCAGCCTGACTGCTTTAATCACTGCATGACTGCCACGCCTCAGGGGTCCGATCCGACTGGGGCAAATCATACAGAATGGTTGCCAATCATCTGGGACGAACTAAAAGACAGCCCAGAATGTATTTCCAAACTAACACAGTCTTGTTGACTGCTGTTTTACAGTTCATATAAATTGGTATTATATATCTGAAATAGCCTATTTTTGCATTGCAAACGCAGTATAATAAATTAAACAATGAATCTCTTTTGTATAACACGTTTAGAGGGTTAAGAGAAATAAGCAACATGATCATAGAGCCTTGTGCTCAAATCCAGCATGATTAAACACACCTTTTGTAAGTTGTATGTAATTGTGCTGAACATCAATCCTCCATGTTCAGTGATTCTCGCAGCAAACAGGATGGAGATTTGTAATTCGATTTTAAGGAAGTGGAATTAAAATGGAATTGTATTTATATAAATTCATGCTCTAGTTTCTGTTTTACAATTAGAATTACTCATAAGCATAATCATACACCCAATCACACAACATCTGTGAAATTTTCAAAACATTAAATTATTAATACTACACTGTCAAAAAATATATATTGTTGGTTGAACTTAAAAAGTAAGTAACCTGGTTGCCTTAAAATGTTGAGTTCATTGAAATTAAAATTTTGAGTTAATACAATGAAGGAAATGGGTTTAATAATAGAAACTCAAAATATTATTGTATCTGAACCACATAAATAAATAAAAAATGTTGTGATAAATCATGAAAATAGCACAATTTGGCATGTTTCATTGCATTATAACAAATAAAACACAATTACGCAACATGCTTACAAAATCTTTTAATACTATTTGAATAAAGGGTGATGTCAATTCTCAAAAAATTTCATTGTATTAACTAAATTTTTTTATTTCAATGAACTCAATGAACTTTAAGGCAACCAGGTAACTTTAAAAACTTTTTTTTTTTTTTTTTTTTTTTTTTTTTTTTACAGTGTAGAATATATAAATAATTATATTAATTGATCAAATGAATGTAGCCTTTGGTGATCATTAGAGACTAAATTCTTAATAAACCCTAAACTTAATGTATTTCGCAATGTATTGATGTAATGTAATTGATGTAATAAAAAACAAAAACAAAAAAACAAAAAGAACATTACTGCATGGCTAAACATTTTGTTTGTATGTCAGATAATATTTAATTCCCTTCTCTTCATTTAATTCCTCTCCCTTCATTAATTCTTTTATTAAATTAATTTCTAACAATTTATTTTCTAGCTTATGTCTTATTTTATCCTCCTGAGACCCAGACATAGACTTTGACATTATAGTTTAGCGACTTTCTCTGAGACCATACATGTTCAGGTTTCACCATGACAACTCCCTCTACTTGGTCTTTAAAATGACTGACATTGACTGAATGATCACATTTAGAGCTCTTTATAATATTTTGTAATTGTCATTTAAATCTTACTAATTTTCCAAATGGTTTGTCGTAAATAAATACCTCAGGAAAACGTTATGGGGTTTCAAATCAAAATATGACCTCTGTAGAAGAGACCAGGGCCTGTTTCAATAAGGAGGTTCAACCAACTCTGAGTTTAAACTTGAACTCTAAGTTGACTTACCCTGAGATGGGAAACTCTGAGTTTTGGATTTCAGAACAGCTGAACTGAGTTAGTCCACTCTAGACTGACTCTGAGTTAAGTGCGTACACCATGACTATGAAAAGCCATGATCAATGGAGCTCGAAATTAAGATTCACCATAGCAACAGCACCCAACAAAAAGACATCCAACTTAAAAAGATAAGTTTAATTCTTAATCACTGTTATAATATCAGAGATGAAAACTGGCAGAACGGTAAGTTATTGAACTAATATTCATTTTCATGGTATCCCACGGGCAAAACAGAAGAAAAAAGAATGTGGTAGCAGCTAAAAATGAAGTATAAAAATATAATTTAATCAGGTAAAGCTTTAAACATAAAAGGTTAATGGGTGTAGGTTTCATGACTTTACAAACATTTGACATATTAATTAAATATCATCCAGTGTCTTTTTTCAATGTGCAGCAGCTTTTTCCTAATACTTTTTTCACATAATGTTCTCTAATCCAACCTGTTACATTTGTGAATTAGGGTAATGAAATTAACATTTGACTTCTACTCAGGCAAACAGCAAGAAGGAAGAGGCTCACAAAACACCAGCACTGACAGATGAAGAGGAGATGAGGAAGAATATTAATATAAAAAAAAGAAGAAAAAAAACTGTTGCTTTTGTATTTAGCAAATAAAGATGACCAAATAAATTGTGAATACTTTGTGTTTATTTAACACCTGTGGTGTATGGCATATATTTCAGACTACCCTTCCTTCTGGTATTATGGGAATATGCGTACCAATGCATCCAAACACATTGGAAATCCTAAAGGAAATTCTGATTATTAGGTTCCCCTCATTTCAGGGTTAACATACTCAGAGTTTTCACTTAACCTCCTTTCTGAAGCCAGAGGACTTACAACGTGTTTATCAGGCATTTTGGGGAGAGACAACAAGTGAATAGAGAAAGAAATTATATATCCATATTCCTATGTAATATGAGATATGATATTTCTTATGAAGAGGTTGCTAAGTTATTATTCCTATTATTACACTTCTTTTTCATTAAATGTTGCCTCAAGAGCAAATTAATGTGCCGATTAGATTAGACCCATTTATGGCCATTTTACACACATATTACATAAAGTAAAATAGTATATCAAATCATTCTGTTATATATTTCATAGCATACTTGAGAATCTTTATACAAAGTTTGGTTAAAAATAGCCTGAAACCTAAAAATGTATTGGTAAATAAAATTTTACAAAAAAAAAGATACCTACCTATAAATGTCTTATCATGCCATTTTATTTTCTTTATACAGTCCTTGTGTAGGACAGAGGGCACAGCTGAGGGCACCGCATTACATAAAATATCTTTTTATAAAAAATTTCTATATTTGTTTCTTATTCTCCAAACCATGTAATGACATAAAAAAAAAATGGTTCCAGAAGGATATGTATGTGTTCCTCTCAGTCACTAATCCACATCATTGGTGTTTGCATCTTAAATGAACTTTCCAGTTAGTTAGCTTTCATTTTAATGTAATTCAATGCCATTGCAGTTATTGAGGTAGTTAATTGAATTCCCATCCGTTATTAAGGGCAATGATTAAGGGCTAGATTTAGCATATCCACATGGGAGCGACTTGATTACATAGCAGCCGTCATGCATTAGCACCACTAGATTAGAAGGGAGGTCTGTATGTACTCATCTAGTATCCTCAACCACACAACTATAAACAGAACACACTAATTACTCACCCATGCTCCACAGGCTCCCATGATGTCATTTAGCACACTACGATATGCACTAGGTACTTCAACTATTGGTGAATTGAAACATTTTAATGGCCATTCTCTCACACATTGTGAGTTTGTTCCTATTGCAGTTTTGTTGCTTAATGTGATGAATATCTGTCTCTACATGGGAAAGCACAATGTCTATCTAGGATGCCAACATCTGAGGTAACATTAAGAGATTATAACATGCATAAGTAACAAAAGATCAACCCCCCCAAAAAAGGTTGACGGTCTTACAGAAGGGATAAAACTATGCCAGGTGACAAAACTATGCTAGGTAAGGGGGTGAAGGGCAAAACTATTCTAGCTAAGGGGGTGCCGGGCCCAGACATTGCATACCAGTCACATTTTACATTTACATTTATTAATTTAGCAGACGCTTTTATACAAAGTGACTTACAACTGAGGAATACAGGAAGCAATCCGTCATGATGAAATGACAAGGCGAAAAATCACAAAAAGTGCTTGAAATACTAAGCTTTGGACATTGCTTAGAGTAGCATAAGCTATAGAATAGGGAGGGGATAGAGGAAAATGTAGTTATTTTTGTTAGATTTTTATTTTTAGGATGAGGTTATGTGCTCACGGAAGAGATGAGTTTTCAGCTGTCTTTTGAATGTTGTCAGCGATTCTGCATTCCAAATGGAGGTGGGGAGATCGTTCCACCAGCAAGGAACAGTGAACTGAAAATGCCAGGTCACCAAAAAGTCACCAATTACAATTGTATTACCACGAGTGCAGCACAACGCGACTGTTCTTTAAAACAGACACGGTTATAATTCAAATACAATTTACTGTGACAGTATACATTTTAAATAAATAGAAAATCGAAATGAGTCTTACTACTAGCAAGTAATACACCAAGTAACGCAACAGAACTGAGTATTTCACAAAAAACACTTACAGCTCACGCTTCTTCACTGCTCAGGCGCTTCTCCAGTCAACCATGACAGCAAGACTGACCCATGGAAGTAGACCCAGCAGAAGACCCAACTCCTCTCTTCAATGTGGAGCGCATCCTAGCTGTGCTCGCTAGACAAACTGTGACCATTCACAAGCATGATCTAACTCTAAATGAGATTCTCCATCGTATAAGTCATCAATCCATATCTCAAGCCTCTCCAGTCCCACCAACTCAGTCCATCCACTCTGGCCAAGTCCACCAGAAGGTTTCCCACTCGTGCCTAGACTTCCAGTCCCAGAGAGGTGTGATAGGAACCCAGAGGTGTTCAGAATTTATTACCCAATGTATTCTTGCTTTCCAATTGTAAACTAACAGTTTCCCTACAGAGTGCAGCAGAGTGATATATATGTAGGTTTGGGTATTGTTTGGGTTTTTTACGATACCGGTGCCAAACCAGTACTTTTAAAATGATACCGGTGCCTAAACAATGCCTGAACTGATACTTTTCATTAAAAAAAAGAGCCACAAAACGATGGTGGATGACAATAAAGAATGGCTTTTTATTTATTTATAAAAAAAAATTTAAAAAAATAATAACTTTAAAGTATACTTAAATATATAAATATAAATAAATACAAAACACAACAAATTCACTTAAATTAACAGTACTAATAACAGCAAAGTATTCTTGGTATGCTACAAACCATCTTCAAGGTTCAGCATTATTTGGCAGAAACATGACCATATTCTCTGTCTAAATATTTTAGAACGCATCGCCTTATTGTTTCCATGGCGACGCGTCGTACTTCTCACATGACACACAGCAGCCACAATAGCGCTGTACCATCGGTTTTATTCCGTTTTTTATTTTTTTATTCAAAATACACAAACTTATTAACTATGTCATGAACTATCTGATATTCTGATTTTCAAATATGTGTAAGTGAGTGTGTGTTAGTTGATCTATAATGCGCGATGGGCGCCGCCATGTTAGTTTGCGCCCCAGAGAATCGGATCTGACGGATTTACATCACGTCTCACAAAATACATGAAAGTAAGTGACCGGTGAACTGGGAGAAGAAGTAGTAAACCATTTAGTTAACTATACAATGTGTATTTGATATAAATAAGACACGTAGTCAAATTATAACTGTCTGAAATGATTATTATTGCCGCTTCCATAGAAAAAAAGTGTATTTAACAAACTATAAATGTGTTTTTGAGTGAGAGATGCTTAATCAGCTTATATTTATCTCAATGACATCTTAATCTTCTCCCGTTGTTACCAAGATCACATCCAACATGTCAGAGGGGGCTAGTCAAGCATTTGATCTGCTAGAGCAATGATTCACCTCTGCACCCATCCTGTCCCTTCCCTTTGTAGTAGAGGTCGTGGACATTGTGTTGGACATTGGGTGGGAGCTGATTTATCTCAAAGGGCCAGAAGGGACAAGCTTCTTCCATGTGCTTTTTTCTCATGTCGACTCACCCCAACAGAAAGAAATAATGACACTGGTAACCGTGAGTTGTTGGTGGTGAAGTTGGCACTCACAGAATGGAGACACTGGTTGGAGGGGGCCAAATACCCATTAATCATCTAGACAGACCACAGAAATCTCACTTACATCAGGGAGGCTAAAAAGTTGAATCCACACCAGGCCGGGTGGGTGCTCTTTTTTTAATGGCTTGATTTTATCCTCTCATACCTACCAGGCTCTAAGAATTCTAAGCCTGATGCCCTTTCAAGACAGTTTGACTTAACCTTCTTTGTTCCTAATGCTGTACACTCTGAGTTGCAGTGGGGACATGTGTCTCTTTTTTCGGGACATCCTGGAATCACAAGGCATCCAGACATGATTTTGGTGGCCCAGTATGCAGGATGTCAGTATGCAAGATGTCAGAGCATTTGTGTCTGTCTCTTCTGTGTGCATAATCACATCTCCTTGGACTTTGTGACCAGACTTCCTAAATCCCAAGGTAACACAGTCATTTTGATGACGGTGGATAGATTCTTGAAGACATGCCATCTGATACCATTGCCAAAGATCCCCACAGCTAGTCAAACTGCTGACTTCCTGATGCAGCATGTCTTCAGGATCCACCGGTTTCCCCAAGATATGGTCTCTGACTGGGGTCACAGTTTACTTCTCAGATTTGGAAGGCTTTTGGACATCTTATTGGAGCAGCCACCAGTTTATCTTCTGTGTTCCACCCCCAGTCTAATGGTCAGACAGAGAGGGTCAAGATATCAAAAAGACTCTCAGATGCTTGGTTTCGAATAATCAAAGTATCTGGAGCTCCTGACTGATCTGGACTGAGTTTGCTTACAATACCAATACATTACCCCAGATCATCAGTGGGCAGCAAGTGTACACTGTACATCGATTGCTGGATTCACGTTGAGTCCATGGAAGGGTCAATATCCAGTGAACTGGGAGGATTATGGTCCTCATTATGGTCCAGAGGAACAGTCCTGGGTGACACCTCGAGACATTTCCAACATTTGGATTCCAGCCATGGCCAGAGGACCGTCAGGAGCCATTGCAAGAGAGGGGCTGCTGTAATAAACTATTTAAGTTTTTAGTTTACCTGTAGTTTTATAGTTGCCATTGCTATTTCGCTTTCATAATTTATTTGACATCTACAATAATATGCCAAGTGTCTTCTTTAAAATAAGTCCAACCTTAGGTCTATATTCCAAAGCATTATCCAAAGCAAAAAAAAAAAGAGGGTGACGGTTATTTAAACCTGTTTTTCTCAAAATTCCGTTCCTAAAAACCATAGCGATCAGCCAACTTCAGATAACCATAACTTTTGTTTCAGACAAGCCATGAAATAAATAAATATATTTGAAAAGGGCTTGTCCCCAGCTTTCATATGGTATCAAAAGCTGAAAAAGGTCAAATTTCACCATGTGATGGGTGTCACATGTCTGTCTGTCTGTTTAGTTTATCGTTAAGTTGTGTTTTCTTCCTGTCAAATGTTCCTTTGTCTTAGTTTCCCGCCACTTGTCTGTTTCCTAGGTTAAGTTCTGTTCAGCTGTGTTGAGTTAATTATGTTGTTTCTGTCTCCTATTTAAGTTCCATCTTGTTCACTCTTTGTCTAGTCACTGTTGTGTATGCTAGTTGTGCTATTGCCTGTCTGACTGCCTTGAGTTTATTTACGTCTGATTAAAACGAGTTTGAATTGCATCTCCTGAGTTTCCTGCCTGTTCCAACACACAACCGTGACAATGGGTTATCACATATTATTTAAAATTAAATAAAAGTAATTATTAAAATGACATATAAAGACACTAAAGTCCTCTTTTAAGTTCGTCAAAAACTAAGTGTCTGAAAACATTACATTCAGGTTGCACTTATGTATTATTCCTGAAAGTATATTATTTCCATAATAAGTACTCTTTAAAAATATTTAATAAATATATATATATATATATATATATATATATATATATATATATATATATATATATATATATATATATATATATATATATATATATATAAAACATTTTTAATATATATATATGCTAAAGTGTACTTCTTTTTCACAAGGACTGAATGCTAGTTTTGGACTCTTTCTACTGGTATGATATACTGGTATGAAATATCTAAAGGTACCTAAAACGCATCCGTTCCGCAGCCAGTGATAATTCCCCAAAAGGAGGGTGTTTGTAGGATGCAATTATCTTCCAACTGTTTTGTCGGTTTCAAAAGGGATCCTTTGAAAAGCTATAAGTCCCTGCAGCTGCCTCAGACAAAAGCCGATTCTTCTTTACTTTACTGCCATTACCACTCCCACACTTAGTTTTATTAACACATGAGTTAGAATTGATCGTTTTGCTTCTCTTTTTCTCACCATATCACTCTCAAATCCATACTTTGGGTCTGTTTTTTTTCTTTCTTTTTTTGATGAATATATTACCATAAATTTAGTCAAATCCACACATGGATGTCGCTTCTAATGAGGCCACATTACCATTTCAGACAGAGCAGGCGCTGGTTTTATCTTCTGTTCATGGAGACACGCTGCTACAAAGAGAATGGCAGAAGCGAGCAGTAGAGGCTCTGTCATTCTCAATAAAGCGTGATGGTGTTTATCAGGGAGGATGGTTCCCTTTGCCATGTGTTAGCCTTACGAGCAGAACCCAGATCTCAAACTTTTGTTGACGCACACCACAGTCATCTACTATGGGGTTTTGTGCCACATCTAGCTGCGTTAGCATGTAGTTTGTGGCTACAGTGTGCTGGAAAAGTGATTTGAAAAAAAAGTGTGCTTGAAGTGACCCAGGTTACTAAACACAGCTTGAACCAGCTGACTATGAATGACCCAAAGCACATTTCTCATCTCAATGTAAGCCCATTGTGGCCTTGTAGTTCAGGGCCTTTTTTTGTTCTCTCTCTCTCTCTCTCTCTCTCTCTCTCTCTCTCTCTCTCTCTCTCTTTCTTTGAGCACAAGTGCTGCAAAACTGCCATTGAAAAGATTGTCATAAAATATGCATAATTTAAAAGAAACATTTGTTTAAAGAGATATTTCATCAGAAATTCATATTCTGTCATCATTGACTCTCATGTTGTTCCAAACCCATGTTTTTTTTGGTTTTGTTTTTTTCTGTGTGAAACTCGAAAGGAGACATTTTGAAGATTTTACTAATCGCTCTTTTCCATGCAATTGCAATGAATATTGAGGCTTTCAATCTTTAAAAATATTACAAAACTATCCTTAAACTGGTTCAAATGACTTGTGCACTATATTCAGAGTTTTATAAAATGATATAATACTTTATGAGGAACAGTCAGAGATGTAAGTAATTTTTCATTGAAAATCCTCCTCTCTAGTGAGCTGTTAACTACTAAAGTTGAGAGCTAAAGGCCAAATTTCAAGATTTTAAATGAATAATTAATCAGCTGTTTCTCAAACAAAGCTATTGTATAAAGTCAGAAGAGTTTGAATATAGCGCACGATTTGTATGGAGCATTTTCATAAATATTTAATGTTACTTTTGAGTCCTTTTTGAAGACTGAAAGCCTCAGTACCTATTTCTTATAATTGCATGGGAACGAATAACCAGTGCATTCTTCAAAACTTCTCTCTTTGTGTTCCACAGAAGAAAGTCCTAACTAGTCCCTTCACTCTCAGAAAAAAAAGGTACAGTGCTGTCACTGGGGCGGTACCCTAAGGTACAAAAGTGAAAAGGTACATCTTTGTACCTTACTCACCTATAAGGTACCATAATACCTTAAAAGGTACATATCAGTACTTTAAGAGTACGTAGTACCTTAAAGGTAGGGTACAACAGGGATAAAGGCTCCATGGGGTAAAAGGCTCCTTCGATTTTATTTTCTTCTAAACCACTAGATGGCACAAAAACTTGCCTCAGCACTTTCCAAAACATCCGCTTTTCAAGATGCACGTGGAAATTTGTCTGATCTTTGACGTGATCACAGGCAGCAGCGCAAAGTTGATTCTGCGCTCATTTGATCTAATATTTGATGTTTTTAAAAATGTTGTAGATTTAAGTAGCAAATAAGAATCGTTAAAATGATTGAATACATTTTGAAACAAAGGTCTTGTTCATGTTTGTCAGTTTTGTTCAAGGTAATTAAAGGAACAGTTTTACAATAATAGAAGAATATGTAAAAGTATGGTATTTGGGGTAAAAGGCCCCCCTGCTGTTGGGGCAAAAGGCACAATATTTAACATGATAATAAACAGCGGCTGACTTTAACATTTGTTGACATGACATGATTAGATTCAGACTGTAAGTATCATATATTAAGTTGGGTGTCCACCTTATCTCTAGATAATCACCATATTTATAATGAAACCATCAGATTTAAAAATGTGATATAATCATATCATATAATAAAATATAATTTATTGTCACTACTGTAAATCTATATTAAATTAGTATGGGATCTCCTTCAATGCTTTCAGAATCTTTACTTTTTAAAATTATTTTGTTTCTATATTTTTAGATATATTTCTATATTAACATTTTAATGACAGCATATTTACTGATCAAAAATGAATTCTTTTATTCATTAAAATAAACAGAAAATAGTTCAAACTTTGCTAAAGTGATTGTTTTGAACAAGTATTTATTTAGACATTATTAAAAACATATTATTTTAGCTGAAGTATTAATACTGTGTGCCTTTTGCCTCATGCTGGTGAGCCTTTTACCCCATGTGTGGGGTAAAAGGCCCCCCTCGACACCCCATACATTTTTAAGATTTTTAAATAAAGAAACCACTTTTATGATTTATATTCACACAAAATCTTTTGC
This sequence comes from Paracanthobrama guichenoti, assembly GCA_018749465.1. Lineage (NCBI taxonomy): Eukaryota > Metazoa > Chordata > Actinopteri > Cypriniformes > Gobionidae > Paracanthobrama > Paracanthobrama guichenoti. Next base: position 28,107,587 of record CM031944.1, on the reverse strand, counting down.
TCCATAAATGTTAAATACAAATATATATAGTTTTCTGTATATCATACATTATAGGAGTAGTGAAAAGCACATTTTTCTTAAGGTGTGCCTTTAGCCCCGTTGTACCCTACATATTAGTACCTTTTCAGTTTTGTACCTTAGGGTACCGCCCCAGTGACAGCAATGTACCTTTTTTTCTGACAGTGTTGCATGGAATATATCACATTAATGTCACCACATGTTAGTTATGGAGTTTGGGTGGGGGGTTGGGAATCTTAGATACACTTAAAATTTTTCCACTGAAGTCATTAGAAGATGTGTGAGTTGGGACAGATGCTGACACAACGTTTTGTTTATTATAACCCTCTCTCAGAGGACTAGTGCCATGAAATACCATTGCCATAACTGATGTCACCCATATGCGTAATTTAAAAGACTTGCAATATTTCGCGCTTTCACAGATGGTAGACAGATGGAAGCGTAGATCAGTGACAAGGTCTGTGACTACTCTCAGATCAGAGTCTTGAAAAATGGAACACCTGCATGAGACTCATTGTTTTCACCCACAGATTAAGATATTTTACACTTTATCACCTTTTAATTATCAGCAGAGTCTCATGAAAAGCCTCTTTGTCTGTGAATGCTCCACAGAGAACGGGGTGGCAATGACACTGGAAGGTTTGGCTGTAAATCTTTCTCTGAGTAAAGTGAGCAAAATGTGTCTTTGGCGGGATTTAAGAACGTGTGTGAAATGAAGGGGAAATTCTTAGTGAGGCTCTAAGTGGGCTGGAGAGTCTCAACTATTTTAGGATCAGATTTAATTTTTCATCATGGGTCAAAACCTTTCTGAAGAATAAACTGAAACTCTCGCTGGCCAGACCAATGGTCAAAGGGTGAATATTTTAAACTCTTAAATTAAATATCTTAAATTCTGCCATCATTTACTCGCCTTCATGTCAAATCTGTATGGCTTTAAACACTTGATAATGACAAGTATTTGTGAATGCTGACATTAGAAATAATGATTCATATCAGCTAATGGCGGAAACTATTGGCTAGGATATTTATAGGCAAACAGACCAAAGTAGTAACTGGTTTAGACTAGAGAGTGGCATTGTTACTAACATAGTGCACAGCAAATGCTATGCAAACTATGTTGATTCATGTTTTATTACAGCTACTGTCGCTTTCCCTTTTGGGAAACTCTTTTTAGTAAGAGATTCAGTTGTTGTAGCTTCAAGCTACTGCATATAGTAAGGTGAATTTCTTGTCTTTATTTACTACAGATACACTGAAAAAAATTATATGCTAGATTTACTTAAGAATATAGTGCATCATTTTTGCATACCTCTTTTTAAGCAATTTTCACATTGAATTTTGAGCAATATTACCTAAAAATCTTTAGTTGGCGATGCTTAAATGTTTGAGTATCCCAGCAAATGGTTTTGCTCAAATTTATTGGTTGGCGTAACACAATATTTTAAGCAATTTTCACATTGAATTTTGAGCAATACTACCCAAAAGTCTTTTGGTGGCGATGCCATAAAAGTTTTGTTTACCCAGTTATACAATTTAAGCTAATTTAGGATTGATAATTTTTAGTTCTTGAACTTTAAAATACCAAGGCACTAATTAGTAAATGTACAAATAGCTACACATTACAATGAGTGGAAGAAACAACAGACAACTGGTATTAAATTACTTCTTTATAAGACAAATGCAACTTAAAACCTTTCTTAAAACATTTTCAGCTTGTTTACACAATTCTGCAGTTTGTTCTGCACAATTTACAGCTTTAATAGCAATGTCTGTGTGATTTGTTCTAAAAAGTTGTTAGTATATTTGAAGTAGTGCGCAAAATAGTGGAGCAATATCAGAAAGGAGTTTCTCAGAGAAAAATTGCAAAGAGTTTGAAGTTCTCATCATCTACAGTGCATAATATCATCCAAAGATTCAGAGAATCTGGAACAATCTCTGTGCGGAAGGGTCAAGGCCGGAAAACCATACTGGATGCCCGTGATCTTCGGGCACTTAGACGGCACTGCATCACATACAGGAATGCTACTGTAATGGAAATCACAACATGGGCTCAGGAATACTTCAAGAAAACATTGTCGTGAACACAATCCACCGTGCCATTCGCCGTTGCCGGCTAAAACTCTATAGGTCAAAAAAGAAGCCATATCTAAACATGATCCAGAAGCGCAGGTGTTTTCTCTGGGCCAAGGCTCATTTAAAATGGACTGTGGCAAAGTGGAAAACTGTTCTGTAGTCAGGCGAATCAAAATTTGAAGTTCTTTTTGGAAAACTGGGACGCCATGTCATCTGGACTAAAGAGGACAAGGACAACCCAAGTTGTTATCAGCGCTCAGTTCAGAAGCCTGCATCTCTGATGGTATGGGGTTGCATGAGTGCGTGTGGCATGGGCAGCTTACACATCTGGAAAGGCACCATCAATGCTGAAAGGTATATCCAAGTTCTAGAACAACATATGCTCCCATCCAGATGTCGTCTCTTTCAGGGAAGACCTTGCATTTTCTAACATGACAATGCCAGCCCACATACTGCATCAATTACAACATCATGGCTGCGTAGAAGTTATAAACTGTTAGACTGTTATAAAAAGAAGAGGGGATGCCACACAGTCGTAAACATGGCCTTGTCCCAACTTTTTTGAGATGTGTTGATGCCATGAAATTTAAAATCATCTTATTTTTATAAATTTTCTCAGTTTAAACATTTGATATGTCATCTATGTTGTATTCTGAATAAAATATTGAAATTTGAAACTTCCACATCATTGCATTCTGTTTTTATTCACAATTTGTACAGTGTCCCAACTTTTTTGGAATCGGGTTTGTAGCTTATCTACAGATGCAGCATCCAATGAGCATGAAGATTTTACCCCACATTTATTGAGTTGTCAATTCCCATTTACCCGCACCATATATAAAAACACTTTTATAGAAAACCATGTGAGTACAGTATTCATTTCATGTGAGTGTACACTATTCAGATGACTCTTCACAAAAATAATATATTTTTTCTTATATATATATATATATATATATATATATATATATATATATATATATATATATATTTTTTTTTTTTTTTTTTTTTATTATTATTATTAGCACCAAACTACTGAATGCACAATAAAAAAAGAAATATAAGTGTAAATGTATATAAAAGTATGTGTGTGAGAGAGAATATATCCAAACATATTTATTAGATCTCCACTTTTTTTTTTTTTTTTTCTTTCTTGGCAATATTACAATCCTTTGGCAGAACAGTTGACAAAGCTCCCATTGACTCTGACTCAGATTCTGACTGAGAAGAGTCATGAGACAAAGAAAGAGCCAACATAAATAACCAAACAATGGTTAAGCTAAAATATTTAGCACATGCCAACTAGCTTTCCTAGAAGAGAAATTACCAAAGACAGACATGAAAGTGCTGTCCACTGCGCTCTGTGACAGGACGAATCACTCATGATGACAGGCAGAGCAGAGCAGAGAATTTCTGTCTATATATAACATTCTTGTGTCAATCTCTTGCTCTCGCTTCCGAAGTCTCGTGTCTAATCACTGCATAATCCCACACGCGTAGACCACCTCGAGAACAAATGGCTTTTGTCACTCGTCGAGCACATATCAATTTTCTCTTGACAGAATACTTCTCCCTTAATCCTTCTGCTTTGCTAAATGTACTGTAGCAAGGGAAAGATGCAAGTCCTAATAATATTGTGTTCACACAGTTATGCTCTCTCATAGTGCCAGTAGCTCTTTCTAGGGCAAAGGAGCCCCTCAAAGTAGTTTTATTTCCTCTACAGAAGTGAGCCAAAGCACTGCCACTAAGCTTCTTATCCCGCTGCCCTGGCCTCACCCTCAGCTCTCGTGATTAGGAGCCAGGGAGGAAGAGAAAGAGAGAGGGAGGAAGTTTATAAACTGTTGGAGAGAGGTCCATCTGTTGGAGCTGGAGACAGCAGCTGTCATATGATACCCCGTCGTGGGAAAAATGCCCTCCCACTAGAGGTGAACGAAAAATAGAAAATTCAAGGAATATTTACCTTACAATACAGTATCCATGCCCTAATGCCAAGAAAATGTTTTTTATTTTATTTTGATTATTATTATTAAATCTAATGCTATTTCATGCATTATTTACACTGTTAAAGAGTTGGATTCTCATGCTAAACATGGCCAAAATGTCAAAAAAAAAAAACGAGGACGTATGGACTACGTATGGACGGAGTATTTCAGTGCCAAATACACTCCTTCAGGATTCTAACAAGTTTTTTTTCTTTCTTTTTTTTTCTCAATTATGGTCCTGTATGACATCATAAAGTGCGGATGAGCGCATTACGTACATCAACCAGAGCAAGAGCAAGTGCATGCACTTCAACGAGCTTTGTTCGGGTCATGGAAGCCATCGGCAGCGCTGTCATTTTGTTTTTTTTAGCCTTGTTCAGTTTCCCAAATAACGCAGTGTTAAGGAAACAGTGGATGCAGTTAGTTTTTCCAGAGCAGCAATTGAGTTCTGCAGGTGTGTTTGTTTGTTCCCGGTCATGAGTCAAAACCACAGATGGTGAGTGAAACTGCATCAAATGTCTGTGTTTTGTTGGCAATCGACACATAAGAGCATATAATGTAAACAACACAAAAGTTATCCAGGGATAACGCCATGATGTATTGTGTGTGTGTAGGTGTAGGTACACTTTTTTCTGTTTTGATTGAAGATGGTGTTGTTTAAATGGCACCAAATTAAATAACTAATCAGTTTTTACAACAGAAGTTAATCAAACTTTTCCTCAAAAACAAAATTAATTTCCTATTATCACTGTAAAGCTGCTTTGAAGCAATCTGTGGTGTAGTCACGCTATATGAAGGTGACTTGTTCTTGTGACTCTTTAGCTCCGCCTACTGCACGCTTCCACGATTTTTGCTGCTTTCGGAAAGAATCAGCACATGACACATGGTAAGAATCAGCAAATTATCGCGTTAATGCAGGCAATATACTGTATATATATATACACTCACCTAAAGGATTATTAGGAACACCATACTAATACTGTGTTTGACCCCCTTTCGCCTTCAGAACTACCTTAATTCTACGTGGCATTGATTCAGCAAGGTGCTGAAAGCATTCTTTAGAAATGTTGGCCCATATTGATAGGATAGCATCTTGCAGTTGATGGAGATTTGTGGGATGCACATCCAGGGCACGAAGCTCCAGTTCCACCACATCCCAAAGATGCTCTATTGGGTTGAGATCTGGTGACTGTGGGGGCCATTTTAGTACAGTGAACTCATTGTCATGTTCAAGAAACCAATTTGAAATGATTCGAGCTTTGTGACATGGTGCATTATCCTGCTGGAAGTAGCCATGAGAGAATGGGTACATGGTGGTCATAAAGGGGTGGACATGGTCAGAAACAATGCTCAGGTAGGCCGTGGCATTTAAACGATGCCCAATTGGCACTAAGGGGCCTAAAGTGTGCCAAGAAAACATCCCCCACACCATTACACCACCACCACAGTCGGCCCATTCTCCTCTGACCTCTAGCATCAACAAGGCATTTTCGCCCACAGGACTGCTGCATACTGGATGTTTTTCCCTTTTCACACCATTCTTTGTAAATAATAGAAATGGTTGTGCGTGCAAATCCCAGTAACTGAGCAGCTTGTGAAATACTCAGACCGGCCCGTCTGGCACCAACAACCATGCCACGCTCAAAATTGCTTAAATCACCTTTCTTTCCCATTCTGACATTCAGTTTGGAGTTCAGGAGATTGTCTTGACCAGGACCACACCCCTAAATGCATTGAAGCAACTGCCATGTGATTGGTTGATTAGATAATTGTATTAATGAGAAATTGAACAGGTGTTCCTAATAATCCTTTAGGTGAGTGTATGAAAAACTCCCAAAAAAATATGAAAAACTTGCGATTAATCACGATTAATTACAGAACAAATGTGATTAATTAGTAAAAAAAATGTCATTGATTCCCAGCACTAGATAAAACTAAAGACTCTTCTGAGATATGAAGGGTGCAATACTACTCTATAGGTACTCAAGATTAACATGATATTGGCTGAAACTGTGTGTGTTATGTACCCTTTAAGGATGTTCTGATTGTGATCAAAGATGGTACTTGGCTGGAAATGTTTGAGAACCACTTCTCCATGCTCTATTTCTAAGTTTTGCAAAAAAAAATGCAAAAAGACTCTTTTTTACATTTAATCATTTAGCAGAAGCTTTTGTCCAAAGCGACTTACAGGAGAACAATAGAAGCAGTTAAACCAACAAGAGAGCAACAATATGCAAGTGCTGTGACAAGTCCCAGTTAGTCTAGCAAAGTGTGTTTTAATAGGAAAAAATAGATAGAATAGAAATGGAATAGAAGGTGTTAGTATTAAAGTCAAGTGTTGATGGAAAATATGTCTTTAGCCATTTCTTGAAAATGCACTAGTTGAGCAAAACCCCAAAGCACTTCAAAGAAATGAAGATAAATGGCAGAGTGTAGGATCGCAATATATTCTTATTATGAATCAAAATACACAAATATATACACAGTATATAAATACTCAGAATATTAAAGTATCATGGTCCAGATATTTGCACAATATTATTACCATGCAGATCCCTGCAGATTTCCACTATATCGCCCACACATACTTTGAGGGTATTATACACCGATGCTTCACATATTGCTGCTTGGCCACACACACAAACACACATACATGGTGGGTTTCCATGTTTTATGGGGTCTTTCCATAGACATAATGATTTTATCTAAACACAGCTCTCACAGAAAACTTTTGGCATTTATATATTTTAAAAAACATAATTTAGTATGATATATAAGCACTTTTCTTCATGAGGACCGAAAATGTCCCCATAAGGTCAAAGATTTCTGGTATCACTAATCTTGTGGGTGCATTTTGTCCTCATGACGTAGAGAATACCTGAACCACACACACACACACACACACACACACACACACACACACACACACACACACACACACACACACACACACACACACACACACACACACACACACACACACACACAGTTATTTCCTCCCTCCCACAGGAGCACATTTTGCCAAGGGAACAGAAACACTAATCAATGACCTGTTAAATTGTACTGTCTGCACTTAAATCCTCAACCTCATGGTCTTCATGCTATTAAGTATGTCGGTAATGGATTGCATGTATATTGATATTGCCCTATATGTAGGCCTACTGTTTACATTAACCTAAATAAATAAATAATAACTCGCTCCTCATCCATTTTGTTGGTGGTATTTCCTCCATCTGAGATCTGGAAGTTTAAACATTTGATAGTATCGTTCCAAAATCTAGTGAGCTGCCTGCCTAACATTTTAAGGCAACATAGATACACTCCAGATGTGCAGCCATTCCAAAAGGTAGGCAGCGATATTATACTCCATATTTGCAGAATCGTATGTATACTTCATGGAGAAGTCAATCCCAGGATTGCACTGCAAGAAGCTCAAGGAAGCTCATTGAAAAAATATGGACAGGGAAATGTATCACATTTGATATTTAAAATGCACTGATAAAAAAGCCAGAAGCTGAGGTTCAGACAAAGATGGCCAATACACCAAAACCTGCAATCATATTCAGAAAAGAAAAGAAAATACTTTGAAGAATGCTGGAAACAAAACAGTATTGGACCTCATTGAATTCTGTTGTATGGACAAAACAGAGACATTTCTCAATATTTTATTTTCCAAAGAAGAAAGAAAGTTATTGAGTGTGAGTATATGAAGTGTACTTCAAACTTGTAGTGTATTTTAAATGGTAAGAATTACAAAACAAACAAATAAAATATCCACTTGCATACCAATGAAATAAAAGACCAAATAAGTACAGTTTCAGGACTAGGTTTCTTAACACACTTAAGTAGACTTAAAAAAAAAAAAAGTGCACTTTGTGATCATTTAAGTTTAACTTTAAAATACATGATTCATTATTTTTTTTTAATAAACTTTTGCCATGCTTTAAAGAAGTACACTTATTGATGTGCTGACTAGCATGATACATGGGAGATTACACTTATCCAGACTTAACATTAACAAGAAACAATAAAAGAACAGTGATTTTTTTTTCTGCACAACAATAATTGAATCTTTGATGACTGAATAAGTGCAATTCACCTTAATTCCACAAGGTGACAATGTCTGATACACAATGAAGTAATGTTTCACTCATAGTTAACGAAAACAAAAGTATAGGAAGAATCATCAGTAAAACTCGAAATGACTCAGCGATTTACTGCAGAGCAAGTACTGAACACAGTCAAATATTAGTGTCACTTGGAGGATCTGGTGAAGAAGCTGTCAGCGATCAAAATATTGATTTTGAAGATGTTGAAAATGATCGTTTTGAGAATATATCTGAGATTGTGAATATGATCCAGATGCTGAATGTACTGGGAAATGAGCTCTGACGAGGACAGCGATGATGGTATAAAACATCTGCTCAAACTGAACCCTTCCAAGCTCCAAAAGGTCACAAAATATACTTTATTTTATTCTTCTGTAATTGTTACTCTAATATCAGGAGAGTTTTATATCGCAACAGGTAGAGATCCATCTGTATTGGATGTAGAATATGTAATAATGATTGGTAAAACATTCATGCATTTAAGGGTTAAATACATGACATAAAAGTTTAAATATATTTTAGTTTACCATAAATGGTTGTCAGTACATTCAGAAATCTGCACTTTAACCATGTTTCAAAGACAGTAGAAGTAATTATAAAATCTTAAGTGGGAAAAAACAACAACAAAAAACACTCTTAAGTTCAACTAATTGCATATAATTTAAACTGCTATACATTTTCCTGTAGTTTAATTGTTAATAACAAGCAATTAATTGTCTGAAAACATTGTTTTGTTTGTACCTGTGTATATTCGTTTAAAGTATACTATTTCCATAATAATTTGCCTTTTAAAAAGTAAAGAGTACTTTTTCATAAGGGAAAGTGATTTTTAAATTAAACAACTGAAAATTCCATTGAATCTCCTGAGCTGCAAAAGAGCAACAAACTTTTCCTCTTGGCAGAACTACCTGGCCACATTCTTTCAGGTTCTTCCTTCAGTTCCTGGTTGTTCTCCAGCTTCTTCAACATCGATCACCGCTGCTTGATCACAGTATTTACTTGGATGGACAGATCGTACTTGGCTCTGAATCCCAAAGTCCCACAGGATGTTAGCCTTGTGGTTTTCCACCACTTTCCGTGGAGTATCCCATTTGGACTTGAGAGTTGTTGGCTAATACCCAGCGCAGATGTCCCTGAACTCAATCCTGCTGACTTCAATGAGCTGGTCAGTGTATGTTGTCCCTGCTTGCTTCTTGCATCCTGCTATTAGGAGCTGTATTGTCCTGGGGGATTCCCTGCACACTCTCCATCTTGGGTTGTTTGGTGTTGTAGACCTTTCTGGTACAAAATTCTTGTGCTGCTATGATTATAACCTCTGTGCCTTTCTTCAGGCCTGACACTTCCAACAGCTCATGGGATTTTGTTATATGGCATCTCATGTTCCACTTCCTCCTCATCAGTTTCTCCAGCTGTCGTATCATGTCGAAGTTGGAGTGCAGATTGAATAACATTTGTTAAACATATTTGAGAGATCCAAGAGATTATCACGCGGTTCAGTAGCTGTGTTATTGAAATCAATTCTATATGACAGAATTAAACATAAAGTGTTATTACGACAGTGAGTGGATTCAGAGACATGAAGGAGGATCTCAGTAGAGATGAGGATGTCAGTAAACGACTATCTAAAAGAATCCTTTTCATCATCTTTGTGAATGTTGAAGTCTCCACTAATCAAAGCTCTATCCACAGATTCAAAATATCTAAAAGAAAATACTTTTTTTGTTGTTGATAAAGTCTATAGTGCCCTGGCAGTTTTTAAACATTGATCTGCATCTTGCAATGTGACAGAGAATAAGCACTTTGATTGATTTTATATTAGTATCCTTATCTGTGTAACACTGAGCATGAAACAACACAGCCACCCACCCCTTTGAATGAGACATATGCTTATATAGCCTGAGGGAGCAGTCTCACTGAGACCAATATACTTGTTAGCTTTAAGCTAAGTTTCAGTTTAGTAAAAAAAAAAAACAAGAAAACAGAAAAGAGGTTACACTTCATTTTGATAGTCCACTTTAGAAATTCTATTGTATAAGTAACTTTGCACCTACACGTCAACTAATTCCCATTAGAGTATTAGTAGATTGTTAAGGCCCCGATATACTTCAAGCAACATCGAAGAACGAACTGGTGTGACATAATTTCAAACAAAATCAGGCCAAGTTAATTTTGGGAGTTCGAAACATTAGCTTGCTAAATCGAACTCTGGAAAAGCTCCGGCTGCTAAACACCTTCATACTACCATTGGTCCGTGGCGATTACATAATAGGTAGGTGTGCGCGGAGGCTCCGCCTTCTTTCACATGGAAATCTTTTCTGGTTCATTTCCCCTCTTCAGTCGGTCGAGGTCAGACGTCCATGAGTGAAAACATGAACACACTGGAGAGATGTTTTATAATAGAAAATGAAGTTGTACTTCTGATAAAACGAGATACATGAAACGAGACTTGATTTTAAGCTATTGTATAAAGTGTTATATATGTAACGTGACTTTACTGGAGTGTCGTAGAGCTTGTGCAAACATCCACATCGCTATGATCAGATGCTTTTCTTATGCTTTATTAAAATGCTTGCTGTTTTCTCAATTTTGATGTGCGTTTATTTTGTTATTGAGAGGAAAGCGCACAGCAAATATTTACATATTCATCTAACCGTTGCTTTCAGCAGTGCGAGCGGTGTCGGATGTTCGATAATAGAACATTGCTGGTCACATACTTCAAACTTTTTTTTACCCCTAAACGACAAACGGAAAATAACTTTGCTGTGAGTAGAATATCGGGGCCTTTAGGGTTAGTAGAATAAGTTGACATGTACTTACAAAGTTACTAATATGTCTGCTGGGGAGCATCACAATAAAGTAATTTTAAGCAGAGTCTACTAACACTATAATCACTGGTAGTTGACATGTAGGTCAGTTGTGTCATTTCACTGCCATGCACAACTCCCTTCATTGATTAGTATCCACTGAATGCGCACTTCAGAATCTCGCCAGAAGTAGTAGGAAGTAGTAGTAAGAGTTAAAAGGGCTTATTTCTACTACTGTAGGCTCATTTTGTAAATGTAAGCAACTAATTTAGATACATGCAAACTGGGTGCAGATGTGGTGAGACATGTATCACTAGAACCGCCAGGATTCGCTGTATACCTAAAATCGCCAGCGGGTAAAATTTACCCATGCAGATGATTACTGTTTTGATATGGCTAAAAAACATATTATGTCTGTATTATGCCACTGTCTTCACAAAGTAATGTATAGCGTTATAAAATGTTTTTGTCCTGATGTTTTGTGCTATTTTAAGCGAGCTACACTAATCACTTTTTAGTGAATATACTATAGGCTAAATCAGCCTGCAATGACAATGAGAATTAGAAGGAAATAAACACATATTTGGGTGGTGTAATATTATAGTAAAATGTCATTAATCACATATTAAGATAACTTGTGTTGTTTAAATTACTAAAATACCTTTACTAAATAAAGAGCAATAATGCACTGCATAGGATGTATGACAAAGGATGACATACAATGTACATGTGCAACGACAAGTCAAGTCAAGTCACCTTTATATATATTGCGCTTTTAACAAGTCCAATTGTTTCAAAGCAGCTTCACATTGTTAACAGGAAAATAATGCAACACAATTTGTACAGCCGTTCTGGTGAAACGGTGATGTTATCCAGCTAATCTCAGGTATCATACAGTGTCAATGCGGGCAGATTGGTAATATAGATTAAATTTAGGTGTCCCCAACTGAGCAAGCCAAAAGCCAGAGGCAACGGTGGCAAGGAACCAAAACTCCTTCAGGGTCAGAATGGAGAAAAAAACCTTGGGAGAAACCAGGCTCAGTCGGGTGCCAGTTCTCCTCTGGCCGACCGAACAAACAGTGTATGATTATAATTCTGGCAACACTGCAGGTCTTAATTCATATTAGGTAAATAGATATTCGCAAGACAAATTCAAGTGCAAAGTTTCACCTAATTATTAATTTGTATAGTTATAGCATTTATAATTTGAATGAGAGAACAACACCAATAAACTTGGGGTAATCATGAAAATTGTTTTATTCATTACATCATAGATCGAAAAAAAAAAAAATCAAGAAATGGGCAGACTTGAATAAATAGCAACACAGTAGCAAACAATACATGATAAAAATTGCAAGCCAAAAAGTTATAATTAATCCAAAGTTTGAACATTTATAAATAGGCTAAAACATCTTTATTTGAATGTGCGTTGTGTGACTGTTTACAGTAAGCCTATACATTACAACATCAGCGCGAAAATAAAGGAATTATACAGGGGTAAAGTTGACCCACTGGTGCTTATAGGTATAAGTGCCCCTTTTTAAATCTGGTTTTGTCTAAACAATTTTTAACAACAGGGGATTGTAAATAACACAATTTTAGTAAAAGTCAGTGACTGGGGGACTTGGATATTTTATTGAAAATCTGTCATGTACATTTGAAAAACAGCCATGGGTAAATTTTACCCCGTGGCGGTTCTATTGATATATTCGGTCCGATTCGCCTCAAAGTCACGCATCTTCGGAAGTGGAGTTGACAAAAAATGCAGTGCACACCGCCACGCGAAATGGGTTTGCTCGTACTCAATGCGCACTTCCGGCCACACCCAAGCGAACTTGCAGGCGTGTCGAGTATAAATCGGCCTTGGTTAATTCAGGAATGTAGCAAGTGAGTATTTATGAATGGGTCATTGAATATTTTACTTAACCGAAAGGTCTTCAACCGGGGTTCCATGACCCCTAGAGGGTCCGCAGCAGTACTGCAGGGGGTCCGCAAATTAATGTTTGATCACAAATAATTTTTTGTTAAAAAAATTAAAACATGGGTAAAAAAAATATCACAAAGTCAATTTTAAATATAAGCACCCTGGAACGAAAGCAAGACCGCCCTCAGATGATACTGTAATAATATTATTGGAGATTTGGCAAACATTGCGTTTTTGAGTTTGCACCCTGGAGAATGTGAAATGTTCATGTTTTTTTTTTTTTTCAGTCGTGAGAAATGTAGCCAATCAAACACTGGAGTTTTTGTTCAGTGCTGAGTTCTGCACACTCTCGCAAATCCTCTCATTAACAAACAAAAACACGAACTGCATGCTCCTTAGAGGACCGCTGGGTAGTTCCATGCTGCACAGTTTTGGAAGTGACCTCTACATAAAAATGCAGGATTCACTCTCAAAATTGCAATTGACTGATTGATTAATAAAATAAAAATGTATGACTGCAAATCCATAATTTACAACAACTGCAAACAACTAATGAATTTTTATCGCGACATGTTGTTTATTATGATGCATAAATCTCAATTTTAACAATGGGAAGTAAAATACATGCAGTTATGCATGTGCAACAACAACAATGTGCATTTCTGATCTACTGTCTTAACAAAACGTACTCGTAATCATAATATGTTAGTTTCTATTGATATTGGATGTCTCTGTCGCTGGGGTCCTCGCCCTGAAAAATGTTGAAGACCCCTGCAAAGGTTCTGCTGTGGCTTTCATTGGTGAAATAAAGCAAAAAACTCACACTGTTGATAATATTGTTTAAAATGAAAGTCACTTAATGCAGCAGTGGCCAAAAGCATTGGCAGTGGCAAATTTTGTGTTTTGCAAAGTTTGCTTCTTCAGTTGTTGTGGTGTTGATTCACATTGTTTCTAGATTATTGCACAGAGTAATCAAAAAGCTTAATTGAAAAAAAAAAAACCTTTATAACAAATGCCCACATTTCACTGTTTTTTTTGTTTTGTTTTGTTTTGTTTTTTACCCTGGCACAAAACCAGCTAACATCATTTCACTAATCATATCAGCACATGAGAAAGTGTGAACAAGTACTAGTCAGGTGAAAACAATCTATTATTATGATTGGATTTTAAGAGCAGACTGATTGCTATAAAAGGAGGGAAGTGCTTCCAATCATTGTGTTCTTGTTTTAGCAATGGTTACCTCCAAATAAATATGTGCAGTCATCTTCACTTTGCATTAAAACGGCCTCACATGCAAGGAAATTGCTGTAATACAGCTGAAAGAACTATTTATCATCAAGAACTTCAAAGAGAGGAGGTTCAACTGCGGTGAAGAAGGCTTCAGGATGTCCCAGAGTGTCCAGCAAGTGCCAGGACTGTATCCTCCTGAGGAGTCAGTTATGTAATTGTGTCACCACCATTGCAGAGTTTCCTCAATGTTGGCAGCAGGTGGTTTCAAGTGCATGTGCACGCACAGTGTGCCAAAGAGTTTTCAACAACAGCTTGGTGTCAAGAAGGGCAGCAAAGAAGCTACTTTTCTCCAAGAAAAACATCAAGGACAGAGGAACATCTTGAAAATTGATTGTCCAGAGAAGAAAAGGTGAAAGCTACTGTCCTGAGTCCTGTGTCGTGCCAACAGTGAGCCATCCTGAGACCATCCATGTGTGGGATTGCCTTTCATCCAAGGGAGTGGCTCTCACATTTTTGCCCAAAAAACACTGCCAGGCATAAAGAATGGTATTAAAACGTCCTGCACGAGCAACTTCTCCCAACAATCCAGAAAAAATGTGGTGATGTTCCGTGCATTTTCCAGCATGATGGAGCACCATATCACAAGGCAAGAGCGATAGTGAAATGGCTCAGAGATCATTGAAATTTTTATATCTGTGGCCAGGCAACTCCCTGGGTCTTATAGTGTGTGCCCACCAAAAGTAAAGCGAGTTTTTCATGTCACACGCATTGCACGAATATAAAATATTGCGCAATGAGGAAAACAGACACGTGTTTTATCACTTACCAGGTAATCCAACTTCCTTGCTTACTTTTTGTCTGGTGTCTGCATGAATAAGATTAGAATTAAATTTCGGGGTGCCCGCAGACAGCTACAATGATGTTCTCTTCCATTTTCTGATACAACCCGACGTGTAAAGCTCTTTGCTGATTGGCTTGTGCGACAACGTGTCATGCGAATTTCCTGCTTGAGTAGAAATTTTTCAGCTTGAGCGGAAGACGCGACTGAGGCGAATATTGCTAATTCGCGGCAATTGCCCAATTTGCGTCATTCACGTCTTTGCATTGACTTTGTATCTGTCCCATAGAGAGCATGTGGTCAATCCTCAGAAGGCGAGTGGACAAGCAGAAGCAGAGACATTTTCAAAAATATTCTTGACAGAATTTTCAAGGTGAAATTTCTGGTGAAATATCCCTTTAAGGCACTTTTGAAACCAAACTGCAATAAAGCAAATCACTCCAGGAGGTGTTTTTTGTATTGCTTCTTTTTTCTTACCTAGTGGAGTTTGTTCACAGTTCTAAGTGTCAGTGTCAGTCCTTTTTCTCTACATGGCATTTTTTTACCCAGCAAAGTTTTTAGTTTGGATTTGTCACTAAGATCTAAGTCACTAAGATTTGAGCCAATTATTGCCAGAGATAATTTCATTCCTGGCAACAGCACACAGCTAGCTATATTAGCTTTGATGGGGCATCAGGATATGCCCTGAGGGAACCCACTGCTTCTGAGCTTTATTGATCATCTGCTGTCCAATCTGCCACTGACTTTTTTTTTTGCTCGAGTGAGAATGAAAGATTGGTCAAATATTTCAGTTGTGTGCTTTGACAGCTCACTCATTTGCTTCCTTATCAGAGACACCACCTGTGTTCCCCTATTACCAAGATCACTGAAGCCTATCCACTGTAGATGTTGAAAAATGAAGATGGATTTCCCTAAAAGCAGAACAATCTTATGAGTGTCCTATAGCAGCACAATCGCTCTCCTTATTATTCCTTTTAAAGTTGTAACTTGTCTTTATAGCAATCCAGATTAGTCACCATGGACTTAAATGACACTTTTCCAAGTGTGCACCGCATAAAACTTCACCAGACAAGCGTTCCACCAGATGGCCGGCCATTCAGAAAATAAACACAGACCCATTTTAAAAGCACCACGTGAGTTTTAATGCTAGCTTTCCAAATCTCAAAGGGAGTTCTAAATATTTCCGACCGGGACAGCAGCCGTTGCTAAAGCATCAGCATAAATGAGGATACGCAACACATTAGCGCAGTGAGCTTTCTCCTTTGCAGCGATACAACCTCTGACTCTTTTCTATTTGCGTGTCTCAGATCATCTGTTTTTTAGCAGTGCATGTGAATTTCTTCAAATCAGATTTGGCTGGTTGGTATTTATGGTGGTGTGGCACTTTGATGCGTCTGAAAATAGCATTGCCTCACGTCTTATCTAAAATGCCATTACATGCTGGCAATGAGTGTTCAACATTTATAGAAAGCTTCCCTTGAGGAAACCACACTCATCTATTTTTCAGCATGGTTCTGCTTTTATAATTAGCACAAATTAGCATCAACATTTTCCACTTGCAGCACACACACACATTGTTAGCAAGGGAATCCGAGTCATATGATGTTACATATGGCTAGCATATCAATTGTCACAATTAGAGTCTGTTACTATGTGATATAAAACTAATTTAACAACCATATCAATTTACCCTAGAGAGGACAGCAATCATGTTGGTCTAATGCCTCGCCTTACACTTGGCTTTCCACTTCTTTTGGGTTTATTCAGTATGCCACACACTCGAATACTGCAAGGAATTACACACGGAGCTGCGGCTCCAGCTGGCTGCTTTGTCTTTAGTGAGATTCACACTTAGACCTGACACGCTGAGACCACTGAGCTGTGTTAATCTCTCCCTGCTCAGACAGGCTAAATTCACAGTACAAATGTATGGTTCCTCGGGCTATACTTCATCAAGGAATGCCATTAGTGGATTTTCATTCATACACATACCAAAAATAGACAATAAGAGCCATTGAAAAGACACATGGATTAATCGCCATAGAAGGTTTTTTGGCTCTGCTTTTGTAAAAGTAACTCTCAAAATAGACACTTTATAATTGCATTTCTTATCATGTGTTAATGCATTATTTAACTATCTAACTAATATACATGTTTTACCTTTTATGTTTCAATCCTTGTTAAAGTTACTTAATAAAAATGCAAGTTCATTGTAGTTTCCAAATGCATTAATGCAAATTTATAACATTTACATTTTTCATTGTTAGTTCATGTTAGCTCAGGGCATTAAATAATCATAATAATTTTTAATTTGTTACATTTACATAGCGCTTTTCTAGGTACTTCGCTTTACATATAGAAGGGGGAATCTCCTCAACCACCAGCGATGTGCAGCATCCAGCAGGGGTGCGTTTCCCAAAAGCATCGTTAGCCAACTATGGTCGCAAGTTCCGTCATTATCAGCATAGTTCAACCAGTCTGTGTTTCCCGAAACCATAGTTCCAACGAACATTCGCAAACAGCGTCGCAAACTTGTGTGGTCTGAACGACAGCTCTCGACCTGTGGTTAGAAGCATAGTCTCTTGTTTGCATGACGTGTGGACTTAATAAATCCTTATCTTGAGCAAAATAAGCAAGCTGACATTTAGTACAATCTATATCTTTTATCTGGAATACATACAAATCTAATTTATGTCTTTTAGTTTGTCAAGAGATTTAAAGCACCGTTTTTGAAGAGTGTGCATGTGCGTATGTGCTCTAGCACGTAAGAACGAGCCTGTGATTGAATCTGGAAATAAAGCTAAATAACTGAGAAAAATAAGAATTAGTCCTCAGATGCCATGTCCATGTAATTTATAGCAAAAAATCAAGCATGAATTCGATCTCAAAATAATTAATTAAAAGCAGTTATGATTCCACCACCTGCGTGACATCATTAAACAACGTGGTGACTAGCTAGTTGATTTCTTCAACGATGCAACGTACTATATAGTTAAAGGGTTACTTCACCGATTAGCATTAAGCTTTGTATCAGTAGAAACCCGGTAGTATATTCAAATTATTGTACTTTCCCCCCTCATGTCTCTTTGAGATGAGAGATTTATGTATTTTATTTCTGGAAAAAATCCTCATTTTGCATCATCTGAGGATTTTTTGGCCAGAGGCTAGAGACTACAGCCAATAATAGGAGCTAGTTCCGCATGTTTTCAACAATGCGCATAGGGGGTGGGATCTCACTCACAGAATATAAATGCACACGGCCGCTCGGCTCGGGCATTCATAACGGAGCGGTGTGGAGCAAAGTGAGTGTTTCAACTTTTCAATGAATTCCTATGAAAGTTAAGCTTCCATAGGCATGATCTGAAAACGTGCCAGACTGGACACGTGCTGTGAATGTATGCCACGCCCGCGCTTACCTCAACTCATAGAATGCTTTCCCGTAGCTCAAACAATAAGAGCGTGATGCTAGCAAGACTAAGGTCATGGGTTCGATTCCCAGGGAAAGCAAAAACTGACAAAAATGTGTACCTTGAATGCCATGTAAGTAGCTTTGGATAAAAGCGTCTGCCAAATGCGTAAATGTAAATGTAAATCTCAGCTTTTCGCTCTCGTGATTAATGAAATCTGACTCCTGCTGCGTTTGTGCTGTGACTTTCGTTCGGCTCACTCACACTTTATTGAAAAGCCACATTCAGTTTTTAATTGTAGTGTCTATTCTCTAACTGAACAAAATAATTTTATTACTATGAAAATCAAAATGATGGTGGGGGCAGTGTCATGGTGGGCAAGTGATAACCGGTAGCCGTGGCTTTGGGAGTGGCTTTGTAGGGCAGCGAAGCAAGTGCATTCTGGGAGTTGTTGTCTTTCATCCACATGAGACGAAAATACATTTTCTGTCTTCTCTCAGTCTAGAAGGCACCAAATTCAAAAATAATTTCACATTTCTACTACATAAATGCAGAACGCCCACCACACACCAGCTTTTTGGTGGAAAGGAGACAGAGTGATGAAGTCAATCAGTATGTGAGGATGATTAGGAAGCCATGATGGACAGAGGCCAACGGGCAAATTTGGCCAGGATGCCGGGGTTACACCCCTACTCTTTTCCGAAGGACATCATGAGATTTTTAATGACCACAGAGACTCAGGATGAGACCTTTACTAACTGAGATTAATAAAAGCTTTAGAAGTATTTTTTCATTGCTAGTTCATGATAATCTTATTGTAAAGTGTAACCATATTAACATTACTATTAATAATATAGTATGTAGAAGTATAATTCATTGTTAGTTCTGGTTATCCTTATAATGATTAAAGATAATAATAATAGTAATAATAATGATGATGATAAATGTGTAATAAAATATTTCATTCAGAGAAAATATTAGTTCCTCCATCAACTAAAATTTCTTTTAAGTGAAATTTATGTTTAAAAACACGTTATGCAGTGGGGTAAGACTTTCATTTTGGAGTTGATAATATTTAAAATAAATCTCTTTTTGCCCACCAATGCTGCATTTATTTAGTCAAAAATACAGCAAAAACAGTAATAATGTAAAATACTATTACAATTTAAAATATCTGTTTTCTATTTTAATATATTTTAAAATGTAGTTTATTTTCAGCATCAGTACTCATCATTACTCCAGTCTCCGGTCTTTAAAATAGAAATCAAAACATTATAAATGGCACTTTTGATCCATTTAATTTCAACTTACAGTACATCTAACTGTGGAAGTTTGTGAGCCCCTCAATCCACACCGTGTTGAAACCCAGTGACATTTTCTAATCATCCTCAGAAGTGAGCTCGCTCTGGGAGACGCGTGTTGTCAACAACATGTTGCTCTGAACTGATTTGGCACTGATCTTCATCAGAGTGAAATGTTGATCAAAAGATGAAGTCGACGCATCCCAATTTGTTGGCTCGGCACGGCGCCGTCCTGAATCACAAGCTTTGCTCTATTGATCCGCACTGCCATGCTAAAGAGTTGTGGCGTCTCCGAGCGTCCTGCGCCTGAGTCAGCATGTCGATGCATTTGATCTGTGGATGCACCTCAGGTCTTTACTCTCCATTCATTTAATAGAGATGGAAAACCTGGTCTGCTCTCAAAGGTGAAAATTGTAGATTCAGCACAAAAAAGCTCAATAGAGGTTTTCAAGCCCTTAGTGGAGCTTTATTGCTTGAAATGTGAAAGATGAAGAGAGAAACTGTGGAAGGGAAATTGGATATACATGAAACTCACCACCAACAAAGTCAAATATGTCAACGGTTTAAATGTTGATATATTTGGACTTTGGACACATGTTTCTCATTATTAGAGTTTGCAGAATATCTATGCTCTGTGAAGTATTGTTTCCATACAATGAAAGTAAATAATGGCTATTGTTAAGCTCAAAAACACTTTAAAAGTATCTTTCTTTGCCTTTATAATGCCTGCAAGAGATTGCAAGTTTGAATCTTGATCATCTGACAAGATTTTAAAGTTGCCATTAAACAGAGGTTGTGACATGCTTGTATGTTGTGACATAATATCTGAGTGAGCGGCTTATTATTTAATCATAGAAAGAGCAATTATTGATTTAATCACAATTACGAGGACTATATAGATACCGATCAGGCATAACATTATGACCTAATATTTCTAATCAGCTTCCTGTTCTGTCCTTCAATCCGTGCAGACGTGTTTTCACTCTGCTCCCGCTGTGCTCTTGCACTCTAGTGTTTTGTCTAGTGTTTTGTCTCTTCTTTTTTTCTCTGACCCGCTGCTTTGCTGGACTCCTGAAAATACTGAAATGGAATTGATTAACTGGTCAATCAGCGCGATCGACAAGATTTTCTCACAAAGGAAGGGTGCCCCGGGAGAACCCACCTGCCCGGACGGGACCTTTGCTGCAGGGTACGTGAGGGACGCATGGAACAACTGGCAAGTCCTGTGCCTGGAGGCTCTGTCCGTGGAGGATGCGGAAGATTTATACTTGATTGGATTATTGATGGCGGGGTTCCTATTCTTTGGCTTTGGGATTGCCCTGACCTATCGGAAGATTGGTAAGACAGCTGCAAGCAAATTCACCCAGCCGCTGTCTGTGGGAATTAAGGAATGCTTCGGGGCTGTGTGTGACCGTTTGAAGGAATTAGATCAGAGAGTGATAGGAATTGAGGAACTGAACCGTAACAACGCAGTCCGGACTGCGGATACGCAGGGAAGAGTGGGCTCCATCGAGGGTCAGATCGGTGAACTTTTACGGACTGTAACCGGTCTGGCCATGAGGCTGGACGTAATGTCTAGGGAAACTGCACAGACCGGACGCGAATGCTGAGGACCAGATCTGATTGATTGATTATGATCCGGACAAATTACCGAAGATCATCAAATGGATTAAAAAATAATAAATTGTATTTGCCTGACCTAATCATCTAACCCCAACGAACCTCACTTGTCCCTGTCTCTCGGTTGGGAGGTCAGCCTGACAGCTGGTCTGCTATCTTCCCCTGTGCACTGCCTTATCTCCCTTCAAGGACAAACCATAGAACTGAACTCGAAAACATCTGAAGTTATGGCTAACATTCTCACACAACACAATCTCAGACTCACTCGCACCATACACAACCTACCCCGATCCCACCCCCACTACAACCGTCTGCCTGTCTTTATCTATCTCCCCTCCCACTCCATACAAAAAATCCCATCACGTGACCACGTGTACTGTGTCATGTTTATGTTTATGTTTTGTTGTGTTTTGCTATGTAATGCTTGCTAAACTGCATTCTTGTATTTCTGGAGAGCGTGTGGCAGCACCTGAATAATCGGCTGCGGCCCGGAGGCTTGCTCCAAACTTCATTTCGTTATACTGTACTTGTACATGTGTAATGACAAATAAACTTCAACTAATTGTGTTGGTCCCCCTTTTGTTGTTAAAACGCCCTTGATCCGTCGAGACATGGACTCCACTAGACCCCTGAAGGTGTGCTGTTGTATCTGACACCAAGATGTTAGCAGCAGATCCTTTAAGACCTGTAAGTTGCGAGGTGGAGCCTCCATGTATCAGATTTGTTTATTCAGCACATCCCACAGAGGCTCAATTGGATTGAGATCTGGGAAATTTGGAGGCCAAATCAACACCTCAAACTCGTTGTTGTGCTCCTCAAACCATTCCTGAACCATTTTTGCTTTGTGGCAGGGCGCATCCCCACCAGGGAATACCGTTTCCATGAAAGGGTGTACATGGTCTGCAACAAAGCTTAGGTAGGTGGTACGTGTCAAAGTAACATCCATATGGATGGCAGGACCCAAGGTTTCCCAGCAAAACATTGCCCAAAGCATCACATTGCCTCTGGCAGCTTGCCTTCTTCCCATAGTGCATCCTGGTGTCATGTGTTCAAGCGATGCACACGCACCCGGCTATCCACATGATGTAAAAGAAAACGTGAGACCAGAGACCTAAGACAAAATGGCGCCGCTGTGTTCGGTCGCCGTTCAGGTCGCTCCGCGAAGACTGTGCTTTTATTTACTATTTTACTTTCTTTTACTCTCAATTTTTACAAACTTATCAACTGCATTGATCTACTATGACAGCAAAACTCTTTTGGACATTGGTTACCTCTACACTGGACTGTTTCAGGACACTTTCACCGATACTCTGTGGCCATCTGAGATCCTTCGGAACGCCGAGTTGAACAATGGACAGTGCCGGCGGCGAAGAACCAAGAAACACCGTGGGAAACGCGCTGGTATCCATAACAGACTGAGGAAAAGGGCATTCAGCCCTCCCCTCCCGAGCATTCTTCTAGCAAACGTTCAATCCTTGGAGAATAAGATGGACAATCTTAGAGCCAGGATAAGTTTTCAACGGGACATGAGAGACTGTAACATCTTTTGTTTGTCCGAAACATGGCTCACGCCCGCGGTCCCGGACACAGCTGTGACGCCGTCGGAGAACTTCTCTGTTTTTCGGATGGACAGAACAGCCGAGGCCGGTAAATCCAAAGGTGGTGGAGTATGCTTCATGGTCAACAAGAAATGGTGCGATCCCAGGAACATCACCATTCTCTCGCGATCCTGCTCGCCTCATCTGGAACATTTAACAATCATTTGCCACCCATTCTATCTGCCGAGGGAGTTTTCTGCGGTCGTTGCGACCGCTGTTTACATTCCTCCACATGCAGACACAGAGCTGGCTTTATCTGGCCTTCATGATGTTGCCAGCGGCATCATAAACAAACACCCCGACGCGGCATTCATTGTCGCGGGCGATTTCAACAAAGCAAACCTAAAGAAAGTCCTGCCAAACTTTCACCAGCACGTCTCCTGTCCTATACGAGGAGCAAACACGCTGGATCATTGCTACTCTCTGTTTAAGAACGCCTATAAAGCGCGGTCACTTCCAGCGTTTGGCAAATCGGATCATGCCGCCATTTTCCTCACACCCAAATACAAACAAAAGCTCGTTCAGGAACCCCCGGTGAGGCGGGAAGTTAAGCGTTGGTCACCCCACTCAGAGACCGCGCTACAGGCAGCTCTGGACGATGTGGATTGGGACATGTTCCGGGCGAGTTCAGCTGACGTAAACGAGTTCACAGATGTGGCGCTTTGCTTCATCAACACACTTACAGAGCAAGCCACACAAACAATAACAATAACGTCCTTCTCAAATCAGAAACCGTGGGTGGACAATTCAATCCGCGCTGCAGTGAACACACGCACTGCCGCTTACAACACCGGTCTCCTAACGGGGAACATGACTGAATACAGATCGTCCTGCTATGCTCTGCGGCGCGCAGTTAAAGCCGCAAAACTCCGTTACAAAGACAGAGTGGAGTCTCATTTCCAACTCAACGACTCGCGGCGCATGTAGCAAGGTCTGAGGTCCATCTGCTCTTTTGGATCTAAATCCTCTGCAGAGGTGAGCGCTGATCCGTTACTTGTGAATGAGTTAAACTCTTTCTACGCACGCTTTGACTGTAACCGCGGCAACACGACTCCGCCAAGTGGCGCGTTAGAGGAAATTACTCAGAGCAGCAACAATCACGTGATCTCTGTCTCGGAGGATGAAGTTCGGAGAGCACTCAAGCGTGTGGACGTCAGAAAGCTGCCGGGCCGGATGGTATTTCAGGTCGTGTTCTGCGGTCCTGTGCTGATCAGCTCGCCGGGGTTGTTTACATCTATCTTTAATGAGTCCCTCGCTACATCTGTGGTCCCCACCTCCTTCAAAAAATCCACCATCATCCCTGTCCCTAAGAACAGTAAACCCTCTTGCCTAAATGACTATCGTCCAGTGGCTCTCACGTCTATAGTCATGAAGGTCTTTGAGAGACTCATTAAAAACACCATTTGCGCCTTCATTCCTGACACTTTGGACCATCTTCAGTTTGCCTATCGTCCCAATAGATCGATTGAAGATGCCATCTCTCATGTCCTCCACTCCTCCCTCACTCACATCGACAGCAAAAGTGGGAACTATGTAAGGCTGCTATTTATTGACTATAGCTCAGCCTTTAACACCATAGTTCCCATTAAGCTAACCTCCAAACTCCTGGATCTCGGCCTGAACCCTTCTCTCTGCCACTGGATTGAGGACTTCCTCACTGGCAGGCCTCAGGTGGTGAGAATAGGCCAGTCCACCTCCACCTCCATCTCCCTGAGTGTGGGAGCTCCACAGGGCTGCATCCTGAGTCCCCTGCTCTACTCGCTCTACACGCATGACTGTTTGTCCACACACAGCTTCACCTCTATCATCAAATTTGCTGATGATACTGTTGTCCTGGGCCTCATTTCCAACAACAATGAGACGGCATACTTGGACGAGGTGGAGCATCTAACATCACGGTGCCAGGACAACTGTCTCTCTCTGAATGTTGGCAAGACCAAAGAAATGATTGTGGACTTCAGGAAGGGACAGCAACAGACTCTCATAATACTCTCAAAATACTCCCCTCTCATGATCAGTGGGTCACCAGTAGAGAGAGTGAGCAGCTTCAAGTACCTGGGTGTAAACATCTCCGAGGACCTGACCTGGACTGCACACATTCAGACACAGGTGAAAAAAGCCAGGCAAAGACTGTACCACCTGCGCCAGCTGAGGAAATTCAGGGTTTCACCAGCTATCCTGAAAACGTTCTATTTAGGGGCGATAGAAAGTGTACTAACTCAGTGCATCACAGTGTGGTATGGGAACAGCACCAGTCATGACCGCAAAGCCCTGCAAAGAGTCGTGCGCTTATCTGAGCGTATCTCAGGGTCAGCTCTCTCGTCTCTGCAGGACGTCTACACCAAACGCTGTAAAGGTAGAGCTACTAAGATCATCAAGGACTCTAATCACCCTGCAAACCCTCATTTCACGCTGCTGCCATCTGGTAAGCGCTTCCGAAGCCTGATGGCCAAAACTGAGAGACTCAGGAGGAGCTTCTTCCCCCAGGCCATCAGACTCCTGAACTCAGTCACTTAACATCACGTGACTTCACTTCAGGATAAACATCGATACACTGACATTGCACTGGACTTTCTGTTCTCGTTGTTACTGTGTAACAACCTGTTATAAACCTGTTTGCACATTATACTCTTTATACATTTGTTAACCACATATTTATAAGTCTACAGTTTACTCACTGCACAGTCTACTTCAATTACTTTATTCCACTTCTTTATTCTTATTTTTTTTTACTTTTTTTCTTCTACTTGACTTGATTATTTATAATTCTACATATATATATAGTACTTTTTTTATCCTATTCTATTATAATTTCCTCCTTGTGTTTTTAACTGTGAATTTGCACTGTCAATGGAGCGGACCTGTTTACATTTCACTGCCGGTTGTATATTCTGTATATAACTGTGTATGTGACAAATAAAACTCTTGAATCTTGAATCTTGACTATCAGACCAGGCCACCTTCTTGCATTGCTCTGTGGTCCAGTTCTGATGCCGCTTTTGGCGGTGGACATGGGTCAGCATGGGCACTCTGACTGGTCTGCAGCTATGCAGCCCCATACGCAACAAACTGAGATGCACTGTGTATTCTGACACCTTTCTATCAGAACCAGCATCAACTTCTTGAGCAATTTGAGCTACAGTAGCTCGTCTGTTTGATCTGACCACACGGGCCATCCTTCGCTCCCCACGTGCATCAATGAGCCGTGGCCGTCCATGACCTTGTTGCCGGTTCACCACTGTAACTTCCTTGGACCACTTTTGATAGTTACTGACCACTGCAGACCGAGAACACACCAAAAGAGCTGCAGTTTTGGAGATGCTCTAACCCAGTCATCTAGCTATCACAATTTGGTCCTTGTCAAACTTTGTTTACAGTTTAAATAATAGTATTTAAATAATAATATTTTATAATATACAAACAAACATATTTTAAAAGACTTGTGTTTGTCGGCTCAGTTTCATATTTGGTTTAATTTTATTTTCTGATTTCACTGGAAAGGATAAGAAATGAGATATGGCAAAAGTGCAAACTGTCATCATTCACAAAAGGAAGGATCGAAGAATAATCCAATATAATTTACTACATATATCGTAAATAGAAAATACCATCATGAACATTTTGCTTAATCTTCTTTTGTGTTCCACAGAAGGATTGAGAGAATAAATTACATTTTGAATTCTGTCTTTAAATAAAGCTGAAACTTCTGAAGTTTGCAGTTAAGGATAAGAGCAACGAGAAAGAACTGAACAACACTGTGTCCTGCAGTGTTGTGTTATTTGTGCCAGTAATAGAGATGGATGGCAGAGAGGTCACTGTGTAGTTCTGCACACACACACAAACACTCAGAGCTGTAATCATGAGGCCAACACAGCTCTAAAAGTCCCCCAAGGGGTATGGATGGTGTTCTCTTTTTTTTCTTCTGCTCAGGTCAATAGTAATCACATCCTATGTGTTCTATGAGGTGGTCATGTGGGCAGTGAGAGTAATGGGGGCACAGCTGTTAAGATGCCCCGCTGTGTTGGTTTTCCAAGCACTCTCTGTTTCTCTAACCTCCGTGCCTGTGGCCATCTTACAGGACCATGCTGACAGAAAAGACTCAAGATCTTTTCCAAAACATAGTGAGCTACCTCTATACTCACCAATTTAAGATATTAAAGGCATAAGTTTGTTTCAAATGGTCTCAACTTGATTATGCTGCCTCCTAAGATACTGTTTTATTACCAGATTATTTGTATCCTTTGCAAGGAAAGCACTCCCATATATATAAATGCAATATGAAATTTTTCAACAAAGTTTTGATTATTAATAAACTTATAACTCACTGAAGCAATACACTACAGGCGAAATGTCTCAGGCTGCGAATGCAACCCGGTTCCCTGTTCCATGAGAAGGGGAACGAGATGCTGCGTCTTGGTGTTGATGCTATGGGGAACACCCTCAGCATGCCTGATGTCTGAGAAACAAAAGCCAATAATTATTGGCAGAAGCCAGTCTAGTATGTCACACGGGAAGTGCCCCGGAATATAAAAGGGTGCCTGAATTACACATCATCAACTCTTTTGTCTGAAGGAGACATGCAGGCATGCTCTTTAGCATACCAATGAGATGTAGCATCCTGTTCCCCTTTGCATTCACAACCTGAGACGTGGAACTTCGATGGTGCGTTGTTGACCTTATGGGGAATGCAATACCTACTAAGTCATACTTAAGAAAATGCCTGCCCCACTAGGCTGTATGCATGCACAAACAGAGTGGGTATAGCACTTGGCGTAACTACATGGATAAAACCGAAGTCATAAGAGCACATCAACACATATGCATATTTGCTTAAGTAATAATTGTGTAAAACAAATTCCCCTTGGGGCAATAAAGGTTTCATTCATTCATCCCCAAGCTTCTGAATCCAAATGAGGAAGTCCAGGTTTCAACAGCCCCATCCTTAGCATGAAACCCCAGAAGCAAGGCTATAAGAGGAATACACAGAGGTTCACAGAGAGCAGTCTACCAAAGGGAGCAAGTCAGTACCTTCAAACTGAGGTTACTGAGAAATGCGACAGGTGAGGAGTGGATAGCAACCGTCCAACTCTTCCCATAAGCCTTGAGCACCTTAGTATCATCACCAGCCAAGGGGGAGCACATATCCCGACCACATACAAATCATAAAAGAGACAACAAGACTATGGGGCATACTGTGGTATGTGAGGAAGTAAAGAAACTCTCATAAACCAGGGACCAAGGGAATCGCCGATCATAACTCTATCTACCTATCTCAAACCTGAAGAGGTACTTAAGAGAGTTCTAATTGGAATCTTTTAGCCCTAATTGAAATCCTGAATCAGAGAGGGCAGAAGAACAGTAGCATAGGATGTATAGTGTTCCAACTATTGTGGCATACTACCAAGCAAATCATCCAAACAGGTACATCTGTACTTGAAGCCCAAAACAGATCCATTCATCCTGTATCACACCTAAGGAAGATATGATTGGAAGGAAACCATTAGCCCTGCTTGAAACTCCAGCATATAACTAGAGAGGGTGGTAAAAGAGGGGCATGGGACGCTTAACGTTTGGTGCCTGACGAAGACCTGTTGGTTGAAACGTTGCAATAAATTGGAGGAATTATATCAGTGTGCGGACATTACATTTGTTTTTTACGCTTAGCGTTCTGCCCATGACAACCCTCATTACTACATATTCTCCCAAGGGGATCAAAGTCTCTACATCAAACCCCAATCATAGTTGGTGAAGGAGGTAAATAGAATAGAGGCAAACTCTTGCCCATTAGCAAGGTGGGAGCCTTTCAAGAGGAGGCAGCACCAAGGGAAAGATAGCCCGCAAGCAACTCTTCAACCAGGGCATCCTCGCATAGCTCACACAGCCCCTCCACGTCCAAATAGTTTGACTACATGGGATACACTCTACAAGCTGAATACAGATTTCTACATGATCTCGACACTTCTGTACTGTCCTCAACATAGTTTTATTGTTTTGACAGTCAGATAAACTCCCTTCCCTCACACAATCCTGAAGACAAGAAATTTGTTTGCCCACAGGTTTAATGGTTTTGGGTATGGACTGAACCTACAAATAAACAAAGAAACATATTTCAATTACAACATTTATTTAACAACATTTTTACAACAAATTACATAATTTCAGCTGAAGCCTTCGAAGAGTAAAACAGATCTCATGATCGTTATTATCTCTATGAAGGCTTTGTCGAAGAAGCCCTGATGCCAGTAGTGTCTACTAATAATCTACTAACACATTAATGAGAGTTAATAGACATGCAACGTTACTTATAGTCTACAGAATGTGTTAAAGGGACCACCAAAATAAAGTGAAACCAATATATCTCAATGGGTCCTGCTGACAGTAAAAAAAGGGTTACAAATTTCAGTTCGGGTCTCGCCCGGCCAGGCTCAACAGGGTTCTACCCACAGTGGTAGGCCCCGAGCAGGCTCTGGTTATGGAGCAGGAGGTAAAGGTTTTGCTGGGCATATTCCTCCTCCCAGCAGAGAGTCCTGTTTCTACAACCGGTAATTTATCTAACTTGTTCATACAGAAAACACATCAGGGGTCTGCGATCGTGCCTGTTATACAAGCTGGCTCACCAGATCCTCCTGTGGGCCCAAGGGAAGTTGCTCTCACTGAGGGCAGTTTATATCCCTGGGCAACAAAATGAGGGAGCAGACATCCTGTCGAGATGAGGGGAATGGAGACTCCACCCTAAGGGTAGAGGAGCACCTATGGGGGAGGTTTGGTCAAGCAGACCATCTGTTCACATCTCTAGTCAAGTCAAGTCATCTTTATTTATATAATGCTTTTTACAATATAGATTGTTTCAAAGCAGCTTTACAGTGATAACAAAAAAAAAAAAAAAATTGTTTCGGCTGTACAGCCACTCTGGAGAGAACAGTGACATCATCGTCCAGGTCAGCTCAATTCTCATTCAATGGTGTCAATGCAGGCAGATCAGTAATATTTTTCAATATTTAGTGTCCCCAACTAAGCAAGCCAAAAGCCAAAGGCAATAGAGGCGACAGTGGTAAGGAACCAAAACTCCATCAGGTGACAGATTGGAGAAAAAAAAAAAAACTTGGGAGAAACCAGGCTCAATGGGGGGACCAGTTCTCCTCTGGCCATTGGACAGTGTATGATTATGATTCAGGCAACATTTCAGGTCAGAAGTCAGACTGAATCGGAACATTCAGAATATGTGTCCAGTTCCATCTGGTTGAAGAGACGACACATTGTCCACTATGGTTCTCCCTCACAGTGCTCACACACCCACACTATTGGGCTGGATGCCATGGTGCAGATGTCAACAAACTGAAACACACTTTTGAACCTGGTTTTATTCAGTATTCAGATTTCTGATCTAAAAATATTGTATATGAAATTTAGTGCATATTTAATTAGATACTGCCTCATTTAAAAAAAACAAAAAAAAAAACAGCTACTGTCCTTTAAATGTTGTTTCTTATACTCAAATAGCATTTAAAAAAGCACTGGTCAGTTTGACATCCATCCATCCATCCATCCATCCATTTTCCAATTATCAACAAAAATTGTTTAAAATAATTAATTAATTAATTAATTTTTTTTACCCACAAAAAAAAAATGGTATGTGCTATGTGTTAATACAGCATAGCAGGGTTCCTCTCACAAGACATATTTAGTCTTTTGTACACTTTTCAGGCAGAGCTCATGCCTGTGTACAGTGTCCAAATCAGTCATTTATGAGCTTATAGGATGCTGTCACAGAAGGCAGCTATAGCAACGGTTGTGTGTGTTCTGATTTGAGCTCTCAATTGACAGTGTATATAGAGACGCTTATGGTGTTGTTGATGCTGTCAGGTCAGGTGCTTGTCATTTAGATTTCAGCTCTTTTTCCCCAGTTCCTCATCCCCTTACAGAGAAAATGCACAGTTCCGCTGCAGAAGTTCCTTATTTGCTTCTTTCCCGCAGGCTCTATTTACAGTGAACTATTGCTGTAACATCTGTGGTTACAGCTCAGATTTCATAAAACCACAGCCATGTGTTTTTTTTTTTTTTTTGAGTACATGCTGACATTTATGATGTGATGTTTTTGTCTGCATAATCAGCAACAAAGTGGCCGCAATGTGCAAAAGTTTCCCATTGAGATTGAATAACATTATACACAGCTGTAAATTTGCCACTTACAAATTGATTCATGAAGTTTACTTTGTGAACCTGACCAAACATTCAGATAATAAAACAGTTTATATAACCCCAGACAGCTGGACAGCCCTCTGACCATAAGATGCAGATGTGTTCTAATTTAGGATCTGAACACGAACACTATTGAAGCAACACTACTCAAATAAAACCAGAAGATTATTCAATGAACATTCATGCTACACGACTTTTGGCTGGATTTTGTTGTCACAGACCTTAAAAATCTCCCGCGATCGGTGCTTATTGTTGGTTACAGATGCTTGTTAAGTATGAGCAGGCCAGCGACGTCTTGAGCAGTGACAGACGCAGCGATATTTTCAAACCTGTTTGATATTATCGACATGTGATCTTGTAGCGTGGCCAATGCAATGACAAGGTGGACCTAATCCAGCCAATCACAGTGCGAACGGGGAAATCTTATAATCACTGTGAATTTATGTGAGAAAACCTCTTGACCAAGGCTGTGTCTGAAAACTTAAAAATGCTGCCTTCGGAGAATGCAATATTGGCTTCAATTCCTGCCTCCTGAGACACCCTCATATGATCGATTTTTGAAGACAGCATAGATGTATCCTTTGCTATCTTTGATATCCCACAATTCTGTGCGTTCCATTCTATGACAGTTGAGCTAAAGAATAAAGATCGCATCTGAGAGTTGCGGTTGCTGGTCAGTTTGTGTGTACGTTTTTGACCAACGTTTTCCACTTCTCCGTAGTATTTAATAGGGGTGTGACGAGATTAAAATGTGAGGGAGAAGTTAGGATAGAACATGCCACCACTACGTTTACATTACGCCTCCACTGTTATTTTACTTTTTATAGAAATCAGTTCCATCCAGCTCATCCAACATGAGCTGCAGAGTCATATACGTAGTGCACAGCAGGAATTAGTGTTCACTGATCACGTGACGAGATGACTGACAGGACCATGGCGGAGGATTCGTTGAGCATCTGACAAAACGTCTGCTCTTGTAGAATGCATGTTCAGCACCTCCGCTCCCTATACACAGAGTACTCACGCTCACGAAATTGAAAGCGAGAGTAAACTCGAGCACACATTCAAACGCGATTTCAATACCCCGCATTTTGAAATCGGCTCCCTGCTGTATGCAAATATTTCCCAAAATGAAAGCTATCTTAGGCTGGGCTGTGTAGTTGTAACCATCTCTTAGCTCTGTATCATGCTTTAAGAAAAATTGGGTCTATTTGCACTTTAAATATTGAGATAGTTCTTTGATTATAGTTGCACTTATTGTTTGCACTTTATGACTAATAGAAAACGGTGTTATTCGTTACTGTTTGTATTACTGATCAATTTGTGGAAACGAGTTCAGTTAACAGGTCAAAAGTTGTAGAAGCTCATAAATCATGTGCAGTTCTAAGGTCTGAAGAACAATCATACAGGAGAGAAGCCAGTCAGTTGAGTTTGTGACAAAACCTTTTACAGTGCTTGTATATTGTTGTCTTTTACTGTATATGATAATTCAGTCAGAAAGTAGAACTGAAATGACATTCATTGATGACTAGCTAAAACATTTCAAATGCACCCGCAGACTATTTTTGTAGTCATGTATTTTGTCATTGAGGATTTCTTAAAAAACAGTAAAAATCTTGTCTCGTCTCATTCTCGCAAACCCAATCTCGTGTCTCGTCTAGTCTCGTTAGCTAACTCGTCACACCCCTAGTATTTAAATATTTGCTTAGTTTCGTGAGGTACAAAAATGTTGCCTGCGAAGTCACTGCCTATAAGGCAGCGAGGCAACAAGTCAACCTAAGTGTAACGTATTCAAAGATCAGGGAAGAAGGAGGCGGGAACCGGCGAACATTTAACATTTAACTGCCGCCTACATACAAAACAAAACACAACATAAAGTCCAGGCCTGGTCCTCTCTCGTCTTACACTGTCGTCGCTCCTCCTTTTATGCTCCCGTCACTCCTCCATGAGACGAGACCGTTGTGGCGCACAGCTGATGCTCATCATCATTCGCCACCGGCCCGCTCTCACGGTCCCTCGCCACACTAAGTTTTCCTGTAGTGTGAGCTTGCCCTGACAGACAAAAGCCAATTGTGGTTACATACTTGAAAATGAATAAAGGCTTACATTTCATCATATAATGCAGTTATTAATTCCACAATTGAAGTTGCAGCCAACAGTAACAGCCTCACAACCTGTGAAGCTCCATTTCACATTGCCAAATATGTTGCCCTGCCTTGACTATTCTCCATCACCATCAGATAAAACTAAAGACTACAGCATGTTTTAAACTGCGTTCAGACTGTGCGGTACCTCTGAGGTCATGACCAGTGTCTTGACTTGTACATTTTCACACCGTCGTGTCAATGAAATAACAACGTCTTCTGAACTTATGCCCATTATATGTCCCAACTGTTAATATTCAGATCATCATGAAAAGTTCCTCTCTACTTCTTTCCGTAACTAAAGACATGGAAGAACACCTCGTCTGTCCTAAAAAGACCTGGATCAGGCACCGGCTGGGTAAAGCTGATAGTCACACTTCGGAGTTCTGGAGTAACATTTAAATACTGCTCAAGGACAGAAATGTGGGGTCTGGGCAAAAATACTATAAAAATTTAGTACATTTAAATATAAAGTGAATTTATATTTATATTTAAAATGTGAATATAAAAGTGTCCCTATAGAGGGTATGCATTGACGCCCCCTCCATCCAGACTTAACAGGGGAACCTGCGAAAACACAAGTAAAACAAACGATTATCAGTTTAAACTAAAGTTTTGTTCCTTACAACTTACCCAACATCAGTGATCCATGGATATTGATCCTGATTTCAACGACGGGGAAATACATAAAGCAAATTTTCCTGTGAACGCTTTATACTATATCGTCATCTCGTCCAGCCCTAAAACTTGTATAGTTTTTGTCAGTGCTTATTTAAAAACATCCAATCATGCAGAATGTAAGATGGTGACTATTTAACTGATGAGCTGTCAATATAATATGTAACAATACAATATATAGGGTATGATTTTACCCCAAAATTCAACATATTGACACAAAATGATATCTGCAAATCCACGTTTCGCTGCCTGGAGTCCAGTTGTTTCTGTGAATTGCAGCGATCCATTTGCTTCTCTTTTCTGTAGCTTTTGGCAGTCTGTAAAAATACACCTCAGATTTCTTGTCAGATCTGTTTGTACAGTCAATCTCAAAGCTCTTTCCTGTTTTAGATGTGTCTTGTGTGTTTTTCGCAGCATTCACGCTGAAAGCCAGTGCTGCCCCTCAGTCTTTTTGCCACTCAGTGGCAAGTTTTTTTTTTGGTTTTTTTAACTACATTTTTATTTATTATTTTTTTTCAGGAAGGTTTAAATTGCTCAAATGTTAAAGTAAATATTCATAATGTCACCAAACATTTCTATTTTCAATAAATGCTGTTCCTTTAAACTTTCTATTCATTGAAGAATCCTGAAAAAATATATTGGTTTACATAAAAATAATAATTATCACAACTGTTTTCAACATTGATAATAATAATTAAAAAATATATATATTTAATGAGCATCAAATCATCATCATAGAATGATTTCTGAAGGATTATATGACACTGAAGACTGGAGGAAAATTCAGCTTTGTCATCATAGGAATAAATTCATAGGAATAAAGCCATATTAAAAGACATTTCTGACACTGGTGCTCATGTACCTTTTCCACTTTCCTGAACCCTTAGGAAGCCTGAAACTTTCTTCTTGTTTAGCCTGGAGTGTATGAAATGGGTGAATTATAAGAACGGTTTCGGACTATCTTGGGTATTGGATGTCTTTTTTTACCCTCGATTTTTCCCCCTTCACTAGATTTCGAGAACTGTCAGAGTGGTGCTGACTCTGTATTCTCTAATCCTTGCCGTGGGTTTTGCAACCAGAGGAAGAAATCTATATTTAGGATGCCATGGGTGAATGTGTTTAACTTTAGCCCAGAGTCTCTCCATTCATCACCAGAACACGCCGCTCAAAGGAGGGCAAACCTTGACTCCAGCTTCAGGCCATGATATTAATGACTTCTGCGGTCAACCCGAACGGCAAACACTTTAAATTTATTTACAGCATATTGGCCAACAAAAGTAATGCTTTACAACACAAGAATTCTTGAACTCAGGTTATCCTTAAGCAATTCACATTCTGTTGAAGCTGAAGGACTAAACTGAAAAAGGGTTCATGTTCTGTTCAGTTTGTCTAGCTGTCTTCTCACACTTCTCTGTGGCTCCTGCTCAGGATATGTGTGTTGGCTTTATTCCAGATGAAACCATATGGAGGTCCTCAGACACACACACGCGTTGGGTTTCCATGTTTTATGGGGATATTCCATAGACATAATGGCTTTTATACTGTACAAACTGTATATTCTATCCCCTAAACCTACCCATTTTTTATGGGGCTAAAGGCACACCTTAAGAAAAAATGTGTTTTTCACAACTCGTGTATGGTTGCAGAAAATTGTTTGTATTAAACATTGGAGCAACAGATTTTGTGTGAAAATAAATCATAAAAGTGGTTCATTTTCTTTAAAAATCGTATAAATGTATGAGGTGGCAAGGGGGGCCTCTCTAATATGTTATTAGATAGAACTGATAAAGAAAGTAGACACTATATGAATAAGTATTAGCGTTTGATGTGTGGTTGATGCCCAATGTCACTAGCTGAGCTTAAATACATAACCATGTTTCTCTTTGTCCCCTCAAAGTTGGATTTTCTCTTTAGTGTAGAGGTTGAGGTGTCCATCTATCACCGTTTTCCATGTTTGTAGACTTAGTTTGTGGAGTAAATATATAGGCTAAAATCTATAATATAGGCAAATCTTTTGAAAAATGGCGGGTGCTGGTGTTTCGTGTGCGTTCGGCCAATCAGCGTTCACTTCCGTCAGTGGTAGTTCCTATAGTGTGGTGCAGGTATGACGTCACTTTGTAGGCCAACCGGCTGTTAGCATCGCACTGGTTCCCTTGAGAAAAAAACAATAGGATTTTCCCATAGGCTATTGCAAAAAACAAGTTCTGATCAACAAAAGTTTATGATACTTGCACATTTTGTCTATCAATATAATTAGCCTAAATGTAGTCGTCGGAAGTAAAAAGCTAAAGGTAAAAAGGTAAAGGTAAAGCGGAAGTAAAAAGCTAAAGGTAAAGCTAAAGGCTTTTGACAACTCTTTCAGATTTTATCTCAAAACATTTCCTCAGAGAGTTAGTAGTTTATAAGAGAACAATTAGAAGGCTAATGAGGCTGTACAAGCGGACTGGAGGTTACCCGTTCGCCGTGATGACGTTTAATCTCCCTGACAGCCTCTGTAGGCCCATTTAGCCACTTGTTAGCAACCGCCTTTTTCAAGACACAACAACCTCAAAAAAAATCATGAGTTGGGTAATACAGATGTATTGTATGTATTTATAGAATGAAAGTGAAGGTGTCTTGAGCTTGTATTCGACACAGACTTTATTTCAGCCATTTAAACAAAATCCCATAAAAAAAAAAAAAAAAAAAAAAAAACAATGGTAAAATGCTAGCTCACTCCTGCGTTTTGGCCTACAAAGTGATACCTGATACTCTATTGTGCTGGGTTAGACTCTACTCTGTAGTAGGAGCCAAATTAGTTCCCCCAAAAGGAGTTTCTATAACTAAAATCGTTCCTAGTTCCTGCTGTGCGAACACGGGTACTTCCACCAATAGTTCTGCGAAAGACCAATGAGAGGAGAGTTTACTCGCACTTGACTCATATTAACTCATTTTGGTCCATTTAGAAATGTCGCCTTGTGAAACAGAAACAACAGCAAAGTATTGCAACATAGTAACAATTTTAATCCTTGTTTCAGAACAGGTGTGAAAACGCCCTTAGTTTGATGTATAAGCCGTTTTCCTCATGGGGACCCGAAAAATGTCCCAACAATGACAAGGATTTTTGCAAACCTCATAATGGATTCGATACTGCTGATTCAATAAAGAAAATAAATCAGAACAGGTAAGTATAGATAAACTTTAATATACTTTTAAAGTCTTATCCTGTTGAAAATACAACTTTTGAATGAAAGGCACAGTACGACCAGACTTTTCCATAGTCTCAAAACAAACGTGTACAGAAAGCAGACATTTTTTTTTCCTTACAGAAAATGCACAAATAACTATTTGTGTATTTTAACATAAACAGCGGATTTCAAAGGTTGGAATGTCTTTAAACCAATATGAAATGAGAGGAATTTTTAAAGCGGTAGTTCATTAAGCTCAATAAACTCCCAATATTGCTTATTACAAACACAGGTAACATTAGTAGGGAGAAAAAAATAAAATAAAATGCACACAAAAGTATTTTAAAGGAGACAAAATTGATAAGAGGGCAAAAACTAAAGAGTCTATGAGGGAAACGATGATCTGAAAATGCAGTGCAACTTGTCTCTGTAAACTTAATGCAAGTGAATGTGACGGTATGTCATGGTTGCCAGCTTATGAAAAATTAAACCGCATCGGTCCAAAAAGGAGGTTACAAAAACTACAACAACAAAGGTTTATGAACACTGAAACATGAAAAAATAGGAGATCTATTGTGGTTTCCCTTTTGAACAATCTTGGTCAAAGCATTTCTAAACGAACAAAATGAACCACACTATGGTGACGATATTCTTTGGTATTTTTATTCTTGCATACTTGGTTGTTTCAAATCCTTTTTGCTCTTTTTATATTTTAATTTCAGGTTTGTTTTTTAAATCATGTCGCCCAACTACCATCACTGACACTGACAGCCACTTTTACAAAAAGCGCCAACATCTCACCAAAAAGGTTCATTGTAACAGGAAACACTTGATCAAATTTCCCTTCGACAAGTGGCATAATTTGACCAAGCACACTTTCAAATTCACTTAAGACTTTACAAAGATTCCCGTAGCAAAGCAATCAGGTGGTTAATCGAATATAGAGAAAACACAAATGGATGAATCCCAAAGCCTGTCAAAAACATGTCCTGGTGACATTTCACCAAAAAATAATCATATTTTGCTTAATGTGTAATTTGATATTTAAAAATGTATACATCATGGTAGTATTAGACTGCCTTAAATTTATGATGCTTTAAATAAAATATTTTTTATATATATTTTTTGGTTTACTGTATTAATGTAATGAGATTAACATGAGTTACAAAAATAAAGTAAACCCCAAAACAAAACTCCAGATCTAAGCAAAAAAAACAAAAACAAATAAGGAAAACAAAAGCCTCCCAAAAAAAACAAAAAAAAAAAATGGCAAAAATGGCATTGATATTGATTTTCGGGAGATAATATGCAAAACAAAATTTCTCCTAAAATATAATTATATTCCTGGCTAAAATGGGAATATATTATATAGAAAATAATTGTTTATTTTTTCGGGTAAAACATGACCTGGACACTTTTTTTTTTTTTTTTTAAGATTCACCCAAAACATACACAAAGCTCCCTGTGTCACATCAGTAATAACCGCTGCTCACGGTGCACTTACAGCACCCAATTTATAAATTAATTAGAAACCGCATTATAGGATGCTGATCAGAACCGATAATAGCAGTGAGTTCACTGAAGCATCAGCTCACAATCACACACACAGACACACACACAGACACACACACACACTAGTGCGATCACAGCAGTTCGATCCTCTAGTCTGCTGATTTTCACACGACCCTTTAATCCATGTTCATGTGCAAACTTCTTAATTAGCCCCGGACAGGATTGGAACCAATGTTGGCATGATTGATAGGGCAACGAAATAGCAACTCCCTTGAAGGTGTACAAATGCGTTCCAGAATCTGGCAGCACATTTGTAAAAGTACTTATGAAGTCTTTTTTTGAGGGTGGGGGGATTGAGGGGGGGGGCACAGAATGCAGGAGTAGCGCCCCCTGTTCTCTACACTACCTGTTAGTATTGCTCGGCTGTGTGAGTTGTGTCAGGAACTCCCGCAGTTCTTTAGCTGCCTGGAAGCGGCCGTAACGTTTTTGAGGCTTGGTGCACTCATCCAGAAGGGCCGCGAGGCGCCCGTCTTTGACCACGTCAGCAGGGGGGTCGTGGAGGAGACCGCCCGTGGTGCCACGCCAGGTGGCGAATCTGGATAGCAGGTTCTGACAGACAGCATAGTAGTTGTGGTCCACGGTGACTCGCGAGCAGAGGATGTCCTTGGAGAAGGAGAGGCAGGCCTCTTTGTCGCATTCCTCGTAGCGGCTCTCGTACCACACGTCATAGTTTTCTGGTTTATCTGAGTGGATTAAAACCAAAAAATAAATAAAGTCAAAGGATGCATGATATCTGCCAAAATAAAACATGAGAACGAACTTTAAAATCAACACATTGTAACCCATGTTTATGTGTGAAACTGAATGCTCCACAACTGATTCCTAACATTAAAGGGGTACTTCAGCGCTGGGAAGATGAATGTGTATTTAAACTGGGTCATTTATGTAGTAGAAATGTGAAATTATAGACTGAGAAAAGACAGAAAATTTATTTTTGGCTCATGTGGATGAAAGACAACTCCCAGAATGCACTTGCGTAGGGCAGCGAAGCCCTACGAGGCCACTCCCAAAGCTACGGCTACTGGTTCACTTGCCCATCGCGGCACTGCCACTACAGTGGTTTTCATTTTCATAATAATAATTTAGTTCAGTTAGAGAACAGACACTACAATTAAAAAATGAATGTGTCTGTTCAATATACAGGTGTTGGTCATATAATTAGAATATCATCAAAAAGTTGATTTATTTCACTAATTCCATTCAAAAAGTGAAACTTGTATATTATATTAATTCATTGCACACAGACTGATATATTTCAAGTGTTTATTTCTTTTAATTTTGATGATTATAACTGACAACTAAGGAAAATCCCAAATTCAGTATCTCAGAAAATTAGAATATTGTGAAAAGGTTGAATATTGAAGACACCTGGTGCCACACTCTCATCAGCTAATGAACTCAACACCTGCAAAGGCCTTTAAATGGTCTCTCAGTCTAGTTCTGTAGGCTACACAATCATGGGGAAGACTGCTGACTTGACAGTTGTCCAAAAGACGACCATTGACACCTTGCACAAGGAGGGCAAGACACAAAGGGTCATTGCAAAAGAGGCTGGCTGTTCACAGAACTCTGTGTCCAAGCACATTAATAGAGAGGCGAAGGGAAGGAAAAGATGTGGTAGAAAACAGTGTACAAGCAATAGGGATAACCACACCCTGGAGAGGATTGTGAACCAAAACCCATTCAAAAATGTGGGGAAGATTCACAAAGAGTGGACTGCAGCTGGAGTCAGTGCTTCAAGAACCACTACGCACAGACGTATACAAGACATGGGTTTCAGCTGTCGCATTCCTTGTGTCAAGCCACTCTTGAACAACAGACAGCGTCAGAAGCGTCTTGCCTGGGCTAAAGACAAAAAGGACTGGACTGCTGCTGAGTGCTCCAAAGTTATGTTCTCTGATGAAAGTACATTTTGCATTTCCTTTGGAAATCAGGATCCCAGAGTCTGGAGGAAGAGAGGAGAGGCACACAATCCACGTTGCTTGAGGTCCAGTGTAAAGTTTCCACAGTCAGTGATGGTTTGGGGTGCCATGTCATCTGCTGGTGTTGGTCCACTGTGTTTTCTGAGGTCCAAGGTCAACGCAGCCGTATACCAGGAAGTTTTAGAGCACTTCATGCTTCCTGCTGCTGACCAACTTTATGGAGATGCAGATTTCATTTTCCAACAGGACTTGGCACCTGCACACAGTGCCAAAGCAACCAGTACCTGGTTTAAGGACCATGGTATCCCTGTTCTTAATTGGCCGCATTGCTGCAGTAATTCAGGCAAAAGGAGCCCCAACTAAGTATTGAGTGCAGTACATGCTCATACTTTTCAGAGCACTACTGGGTTGCTACTGATACAAAGCTTAATGCTAAATCGCTGAAGTAACCCTTTAAGGTTAAACCACTGCAGTCACATGGACTATTTTAACAGTGTCTTTACTACCTTTCTGGGCCTTGAAAGTGTTAATTAAATCGCAGTCTATGGAGGGACAGAAAGCTCTCAGATTTCATCAGAAATATCTTAATTTGTGTTCTGAAGATGAATGAAGGAACGACGTGAAGAGTAATTAAATGACAGAATTTA
The DNA here is from genome assembly GCA_018749465.1 of Paracanthobrama guichenoti. Lineage (NCBI taxonomy): Eukaryota > Metazoa > Chordata > Actinopteri > Cypriniformes > Gobionidae > Paracanthobrama > Paracanthobrama guichenoti. The sequence goes on along the minus strand of CM031944.1, from coordinate 28,066,354 downwards.
AATTTTTGCGTGAACTAACCTTTTAAGGACCATTGCACAAAACCTGGACAGAATCGCGGAATCCAGTCATAAAAATGGAATTTAGAGCATAATGAATGTCAATGAATTTGAAGAGTACATCAAAAGTTAAAGTGGTATACTTGAATCAAATTGTGATATGCACAAAGTCTTTGTGCAGTCTTTCCTCTGTGCGAATGAGCTCTGCATAATTTACTCATGCACGCGTGATGCTTAGGGTGTTTTCAGCATCTGAAATTAAATGAGCCATGAACTTTATCTCCAGAGCTGATCTGAGATAGTTCACCACCACTTCATTTGATGTGATTTGACAAAACTATCATCGTATCATACACACACAGAAACTCACCATCAAAATATAAGTTCAGTTTACCTGAAATTTTGACACAAATACATTACTATTGCACAGTAGAATGTACTTCTCAAAATAGTAATAATAAAAGTATTTAAACGTAAACAATTTAAATGTAATGAATGAAAATCATAATTTTTCATCCTAGTTTTAATTAACATAACCTTTCAGCACATTGTTTGCTGAAAAAAATAAAAGGAATTGTTTCATTTTAATTGTATGTTTTATGCCTTCATTTGATTACCACCATTTTTGATAAGTCTGTATTAAATCATAAGTTCAGAAAAATGTAATAAAACATTTCATAAGGCCTTATTATAAAAAATTGAATCAGATAATAAATAAACTTATGAATTTAATTGATTAGACATGCTTTTGAATAATACAATTTAAAATGGAATCAAATAGAATTAATTCAAATGGATTTTATAGGGCCCTAACAATTGTTAAGCTTTTAATAAATTGTTGTTAAACTAAGTTTTACAACAAACTGAATTTAGAAAAAATATAACTGATTTTATAGGGTCCTATGAAGTGGAGCCAGGACAGAATGAAAGTTTGGCGTCACCGAAACGCTGCTGATGTCATGAAGAGTTAGGACCCCTGTGCTGCACAGTTCACATTGGACCCCGGGGGGGGAGCTGGCTAATCAAAAGCTGTTATTGCAATATCTTCTTGTAGCTAATCAAAACAGCCTAACACCTGTTATTGTTTTGTAGCTGTGGTAGCTTGATATAGGCCAGACAAAGTACACTTAAAGCTTCAGTATAAATCATTGCAGAGTTAAGGGCCAGATTTACTAAATAGGGCAAATTAGCATGAGAGCTCAATTCCCAAAAAGCGCCAGTGGGAGTGGAAAGTTCTGCATGTGATGTACTGATGATGCGCACATTAAAGAACACAGACACAGCCAGATCATTTTCATAATGACCAACGCAATCTACCAAGCGCAAATTAGCATCTGGTTTAAGACGTGCTTTTTTGGGTGGTAAATAATGGCGCAAATACCAGTAAATTGACTAGCACAAACCTTAGTAAATCACCTTGCATGATTCATTTAAATACTCTCCTCCCATAAATGTTGCATCTGAAAGGAACTCATACAAATGCATATGCAATAAGTTCAGCCATAAAAATAACCCTGTCCACGCCTTTTAACGGCGTCTTTAGTAAATCCTGACCCCCAAAAGAGTGTTTGTGCTACCGCAAATCTGACCCTAAGTGACTTATAGAGTGTAGTCTATAGGCAAGGAATAGTCCCTTTCAAGGGAAGTCTGTTCACCTGGTGGCCATATTTGCAATGCTATTTTGGGCATCCAAGACCAAGTCCTATCTATTTGGATGGGGAAATCCTGAAATTTCAAGAACTGCTTGGCAAACTCACAATTCAATAACATATTTCAAATCAGCAACAAAATCTCACACGAACGGTCCCATAAATGTTTTTTCTTATGCTCAAATAGCATTAAAAGCGTACTTTTCAGGCTAGACGAGACAGTGCGCATGTGCAGTCCTAAGCGTGAGTCTCAGGTTTCTATGGGAACCGGAGTTTCTAACGGCAGCTGCAATGACTTAATGACTTTATCAAGCAGCAATTGGCTCTTTTATGTAGAAGGTGGAAAGTATTCTGCCATATTATGCATTGCAGTTTCTCCCATTAATAACTAATAGGAGTGAACCATCTTTCTATATCTATAGTCTTTGCTATAGGTTAAACTATAGCAGGGTTATTATATAATGGTATTCTAAGCTAGTACAGTGAGCGGTTAGCCTACAAATGATCTATAGCTTCAGGAATATATTTTATGTAACAAAGTGGAAATAAAGGTGTCAGTCAAGTTAACATTATTTATTTTACACTTTAAATAAAAAATTATAGTAGACAATCTCAAGCTGTTGCGTGGCCATCGCATCCAGTGTAGACGTGGTGAAAAGACAAGAAAACAAGGCATATCTCGCCTTATGTGTGTTCAGTGCCTCAAAATATTAGCTTCTGACAGAATGAATCAAAACAAGTTAAGACTTCACATCAAGACCACAAAGACAAGCCTGTTGAAGTTGTAGTTTATTAATAGGGGCTTTTGCATCAGGTAGTTATACTGTAGGAACTAGCCACCAAGGCGGTTCCCCAGGAACTAAATGTTCCCCTTGGGCCATTTTCCTGGTTGCATTCACACTGGCAGTAGGAGCTTTAAAGTTATGCAAGTTCCTGTTGTGCTGGGTTAGACTCTATTCTGAAGTAGGAGCTAATTAAGTTCCCCCAAAAAACATTCCTAGAACATGTTCATTTCCCAGTTCCTGCAGTGCAAACATGCCAAAAAGTGGGTACTTCCGCCAATATTTCTACCTACTTACCTACTTGCAAAATACGATTTTGCAAGCAAGGTCATGTCTGAGAGTGTCTTTATGTGGGTGGGGGCATATTTTTCTCTACAAAATGGGGGCCCAGCAGACAAAGTTTGGGAACAACTGCGTTTCAGTGATGGACAAAACAGTGCAAGTGCATGAACACAGTGGGCAAGTTAATTACAGCAGTATAAGCACAGTGACAATGCTCACACGTGTTTAGAACAGAGCTCACACTTGTAGTCAGTTCTTTGATTGGGGGACCTCTCAGCATTTTCGCTTTTGTTATTTCTCCTCACAACATGTTGCACAATCATATTTCTTGAGCTCGGAATTTGCCATTTCTGAAGGTTTACATTTCACGTGCAAGCTTTGACACTGTGCTCAAACTGCTGTAATTTACTTGCGTGCTGTGTTCATGCTATTGCGTTGTTTTGTCCATTTAATGGCATACAAATCTGTCATTATTGGCAATTATTGTAGTAGCTTTTATTACAACATTAACTGGCATTTCATTGCTCTTAACCTCTACATAAATAGTAGTCTAAAACAATTCCTAAATAACTACTTGGCTGTTGGTCCAAATAATAATAATAATAATAATAAAACAACAACAACAACAACAACAACAACAACAACAACTATACTCTGTATAAAAAATTAAAAAAAAGAAGAAACTAACATAACAGTGCTTTATTTCTTGAAGGTAACGTCAAAAAACATGACATACAATGCAATTAAATGACGATCTGCAGAATAAAGACGCTGAATTGATTCAGCTCTGGAAGAAGACAAATAAGAAATTCTTCTGACAGCAGGTGCAGCTCTTCTCTGGCCACACATTTTAATGCTGAACAAATCAATAAAGCTGAGGATCCTTTAGGAGGAGGTGGTGGGGTGCAGAAATAGACTGGACTGCTGTGACATCTATTCATCAGCAAAACTATATTGAGTCATAAAGTGCCTTAAAGAGTGGGAGAACTGCAGTCTTGGTCATTTGACACAGCTCAATATTGTGCCAATAACTAATTAGAGAAAATGAAGTCACCATGCTGCCAATCACTCTCGAGGGAGCCAATTATGAGATCCAGAGGAGTTAATGTGCCACAGCCAATCAGTGCGCACGCTGGCTTCAGTGCTTTTCTCTTTTGCCGTGTGTGTGTGTGCTGAGAAACACATCCAGAGGCTTATGGAGCAACAACATGAAAAAGGAAAATACTGTTCCAGAACCGATGGAAAATCTTAAATTAAAGGGATAGCTCATCATTTATTTCACCCACGTCATTTCAAACCTGTATGACTTTCTAATTCTTCTATGGGATACAAAATAACCCCGTTGAATTTCATTGAATGAACAAAAAGAATTCTGTCTTCAGTTACTCACCCTGATGTCGTTCCAAACCCATAAGACTTTCATTCATCTTTGAAACACAAATTAAGATCTTTTTGATGAAACCTCATTGGTTCTTGCTGAAGCTCAAACGTGATGCGTATGAGAATGAACCTCATTGGTACTTGCTGAAGCTCAAATGTGATGCGCAACACGAGAATGAACATCATTGGTTCTCGCAAAAGCTCAATTGTGCAGTGTAACATGAGAATGAACCTCATTGGTTCTTGCAGAAGCTCAAACGTGCTACCTAACACGAGAATGAACCTCATTGGTTATTGCGGAAGCTCAAACGTGCTACCTAACACGAGAATGAACCTCATTGGTTATTGCGGAAGCTCAAACGTGCTGCGTAACACGAGAATGAACCTCATTGGTTGTCGCAGAAGCTCAAATGTGCTGCGTAACACGAGAATGAACCTCATTGGTTCTCGCAGAAGCTCAAACGAGCTGCAAAACACGAGAATTAACCTCATTGGTTCTCGCAGAAGGTCAAACGAGCTGCGAAACACGAGAATGAACCTCATTGGTTCTCGCAGAAGCTCAAACGTGCTGCGTAACACGAGAATGAACTATCCCTTTAAATTGTCAAGACTTCTAGATCTTAAAATATTCTCAGTAAAATAAGCTAAGCGTATATATACACTGCGTATATATACACACACACGTTTCTGAAGCCATGAACGGCAATCCTTAAAAGGTTCATGTTTGAATTAATTTGATTTAGTGCACTGAGATATTATTATTATTAGCAGAGTGACTTAAATTGAAAAAAAAAAAAAAAAAAAGGATAAAAGCTCATCCATCCAGTGCCCTCTGCAAAATGACTTCGAACCTTGATGCCCACACAGGTCTAGTGAAGTGCTATGACAACATAAGCACATGTCAATTCAGAATAGAAACTTGAAAAAAAAAAAATAAAAAAAAAATTGTTATCTAACATTTCAGAAAGACCCATCTGTGAGCGCGCGCACACACACACACACACACACACACACACACACACACACACACACACACACACACACACACACACACACACGCTCCATTCAGTTAAATGCTGGCAGGCTGAAGCAAATGGCCATTGTTATGTAGCACACATGCTCCAAGTTCATCCGCCAGCCCAGTTTGGCCTCTCTGGATAGCAGACACACTGGCAAGCATACTTGGTCCAGCACTGCACCAATCCATGCCAACTCGCTACCGTTCAGAATCAAAAGAGCAGCTTTGGGCCATGTTCATCTGTAACAATGCAAATGCTTCAATAGCAATACTTAATCAAATGTGTAACTGGAATTTAAGCCCTATGCATTATTAAATAAGGGGTTCTACTAGGTCAGAAATTTATTTTTTCCATTGAGGGGCAATATTTGACCCCTGGAATTGATTTCCAAGGGCATTTTTTTTTTTTTTTTTTACCTTTGTAAGGGTATTATTTATTACATTATTAAAGGCCTTTACTAACAGCTTGCGCCAGCACAAACCCTCTTTCAGCGTAAAAAAAAAAGAAAAGAAAAAAGCCTACTGTCAGGATTTACTAAAGACACGCAGTGAAAAAAGAAAAAATAGCGATGAAAAGGCATGGACAGTAGTGCTGGGCGGTATACCGGTTCATACCGAATGCCGGTATTTATTTTTGTTATGATATGAATTTTGATTATACCGCAATAATGGTATATGTCGCTTAAACAACTTTCGGAACGTGGTGCAGTGACACTGTTTGAGAGTGGTCCCTTTTCACTTTTGCACTGTTGTGAGAGCACAGCTGAGATTGCAAGGCTGAATCCAAAATTGCATTCACTATTCCCTATGTTATCCACTTATATTGTTCACTTGAAGGAGTGAGTGAAGTCAGACAGCCGATCTGTGTACATCGGCTGTACACTCGTTATTGTGGTGCAATGTGGGATTGAATGAGTGCACTCAATAACGTTCACTGTGGTTTCAGACACCACTACAAATGGCTGTCCCTTCAAATAATGCCCTATTTGAGGTTATAGGGGGAGATTTCGGATTCAGCCCTTGATTACAGCGGAGAATTCAAACTTCATGCAGCATGCGCATGAGCGGTTTCTGCGCAGAGCGCTGTGATTAGATTAACAACGTTCTCCACATGGATCATATAGATCAGATACAGAGCGCGAGCACGTTTAAGGTTTCTTATGAACCTATTTCATATACTCTAATGCTCTAAACATGAAATAGCAGCGTGTATGCACACATATTTCATCACATCTTTTTCAAATGAAATGCCAAGGACACTGATACATCACGACAGCGATGACACCGTAGATTATTCTGCTACACGACGACAACGATGTAAGTTAATAAATAGACTGACAAAATAAATAAATAGACTGGGCAAAAAAGTAACCACTTTATTCTTTCTGTGTTTAACTTACGTGTGTCATTTGTTCAGAGTAGTGCTCTTAAATGTATTAAATATCTTTAGACCTTTTAAATGTTCTTCCGCATTCTCCCTCGTTTTGGCAGTTTGTTGTTAGCGTTATATAGGGTCATATACGTTTTCAAAATGCTTAATGTGCCCTCAACTCTCTCAATTCTCTCTATATTTTAATACATTTTAATATTCATGTGTCTGTAATGAGCGTGTTGCAGGTCTTGTGTTTCATTGGTTGTTGTCTCCCCACGGCATAATTTTGTGGGGCTTTGCAAACCTGTGTGGAATTTTTCTACAATATTCACTCATCATGACATGACATTCTAGTCAATCTACTGCAGTATTTCCTCTCTCAATCAGTAGAAAATGCCTGGTCATGCACAGGGGAAAAAATACCGTCATACACTGCGATACCGATATAATTTTTGGTAAAAAAATACCACCCAGCACTAATGGACAGAGTTATTTTTTTTATCTTATTGCATATGCATTTGTAGGAGTTTCCCTTTCAGACGCAAAATTTATGGGAGGAGGGTGTTTAAATGAACCATGCAAGGTGATTTACTAATGGTTTGTGTTCGTCAATTTACTGTTATTTGCGCCATTATTTATGCACATTACTTATTCATCACAACATCCATTTTTTAAACGCCCATTATTTAACGTCTGGTTTAAGCATGTCTTAAACCAGACGCTAATTTGTGCTGCTCTTGGTAGATTGTGTTGATCATTATGGAAATGATCCGGCTACGTCTTAATGTGTGCATTGTCAGTAAATCACCCACAGCTTTTATGGGATTGGGCTCTTCCGCTAATTTGCCCTGTTTAGTAAATCTGGCCCTAAATGCATCGGTGTTGTCTTTTATGTCAAATACTTAAAATGTAACCAATTACTTCAACACATCAGAATACTATAGCTGTTACAATACAATTTTATCAACATCAACAAGTCATCTTTATACTGCAAATGTGGAGCATCAGACATGGCTTTCATGACTATACAAATAGACTACATAGACTATACAAATGATAAAATTAAATTGTAACAGCATTGTTTGATGAAACAGCATGTCAGATTTTGGCTACACCGAGAAAAAAAAAAACAAGTTAAAAACATTTATGTATTAGCTTATTGCTTTTTTTCATGCATTATAAAATCAAGAATTAACATTAATTATTTTAGTAGCATGAAAAACAAAATAGTTGTTCAAACTGGGAATAAATGATATGCAGAAAGTGAGCAAAACATTTTCTCCATCACTGAAGTGGTCCATGACTTAAGTCTAGTGCAATTTATACACTCTGGCAGAAACTCCCGTTACAATCACTCAAACTGTCTATACTGCACAATGAATCTCTTACTTTCATTGGATCTGCACTTTGTTGTTTAGAAGAGAATTCACAAGAATGCAGAGTTCAGTCTGTGAGTACACACTGAACAAAAAAAAAAAAACAGGAGTTTTCAGCGGTGACGAAAGGCCCCAATATACTTCAAGCTAAATTGAAGAATGAACTGGTGTGATGCCATTTCAAACAAAATCAGGCAAAAACGAAGTTCGTTTTGGAGGGGGTTCGTTCAGGAAAAGCTTGCTCCGACTGGTAAACACAGTCAAAACGCCATTGGTCCATGGCAATTACTTAATAGGTAAGTGTGGCTCTAAGCCTCTGTGTTATTTGATGTTGAAATCTTCTACATTTACATTTATTCATTTTGCAGAAGCTTTTATCCAAAGTCACTTATAAATGAGGAATGCAGCAAGTGATTCATCATGAAGAGGCAAATAAACAAGAAGTGCTCAAAATACAAAGTTTCAGACATTGCTTAGAGTAGGATAAACTAGAATAGTGAGGATTTAAGGAAAGTAAAATCATAGATTTTTCATTTATTTATTCTTTATCTTCTCCAGTTCATTTCTTCTGTTCAGTCCATTGAGGTCAGACAAATAAATATATGAACACAATGGAAAGCCGCTTTATAGTAGAACATTTTGTTGTAATTCTAATCGTAAGTGACAGAGTCACTGTTTTTTTAATTTTTTTATGTTTAATACTGTAAAGCTGCTTGCTTTACAATCTATTGTATAAAGTGGTATATAAATAAACGTGACGACTGGAGTGCTGAATTGCAGAGCTTGTGCAATGTGTCTACAACGCTATCTACGAGAATGTGATAATTCAGCCTGAAAGGTCAGAGAAACATTTATGACAAACGGGGAAAGCAGTACAGTAATAAACAGGGCAAAAAACAGGTGCTCCAGCCCATCTGAGGGAAAACTGAAAGTGGGTCAGAGCATATGAAAAAAGACAAAAAACAAAACAAAACAAATTTTTAAAAAAACACACCGTCTAACCTGGATAACAGTTTCCTGCACCATTTATTAATGTCGTAAAGCAAACCAAGACCACGGAGACACTGGAATGAAGTCATTACTTACTCTGCTTTATTAATCTTTTGTCTGCCACTATGACGTTTTCTGCATCGACAACGATGACTTTCCCGTCACGGGGCCCGACTGCAAAGTTGTCGAAGCTGACGTCGAGGAGGTAAAGGGCAAAGTCAAAGTCGTTGTTGGTCAGCTGTTCGGCGATGTCCATCAGCTGCTTGGCCAGATCTACTCTTTTCTCCCAGGGTGCATTGTAGAAGCTCCAGAGCTCCTCGCCCACGTAATTCACCGCCACCATCCGGCCGCAGGCCCCCAGGTATTTGGCGAACGGCCAGCCCTCATCGGAGGGAAAACTCTGCAGAGATGAAACATGAGGAGAGTCAAGGTGAGAGAGAAGTTCTCCGTTCACACACACGGTAAAGAAAAAAAAAACAGCATGTCCTCTCAAATTTGGAGCAAAAGATACACATTAAAACACTGATAAACTGCACAATCATTAGCTTGGAGCAAAGTAGCTGTACCAAACTTGTCTTAAGTGCTCTGGATATTCGATAGCCCCATTTCAAGTTGAGTCATTAAAAATGCATAAGTGACCATTAAACTTTAATCCCAGAGATTCAAATAATTTAGAGGACTAAACACAGCATTCTGTAACCAGCCGAAGCTTCCAACATCTGGCCTCTGTGGTCTGGGCAGGAGAAAGGACACTTCCTGCTATTCACGACATAGATTGGACATTTGGCAAAGCGAATCAGTCACGTATATAACATTTTACTGGCTTACACCCCTAATGTCATAAATCTGATAACTGCAGGAGGTATTTCAGTGATGTGTCCAATCTGTTACACTCATCCTGTCCTTGTGTCTTTTAAGGGGCACACGTGAATTAAGTGGAGACAAAACCCACAAGAAGATCCATATTTTCCTCTTGACTTGACCAGCTCTAATACTCACAATGGTACCAACTAACAAAAATTAATTGTTGATTATATCCCTTGACATTGTAATCAAGATTATTAATGTAGATTGTAGATTAATGGGATTTATATTAATGTAATGCATATTAAAATGCTATTTTGTCTGAGTAATCTGACATGTCAACAAAATTGATTTATTGTTATTTGGTAATTAAAGACTAAATGCACGACTTCACATTAGCTCTCAGATCAAAAACAGAAGTTATTTTTAACAATAAATAAATAATATACAGAAAATGACCAAACATACAATACACTCCCATTATAACCACAACAAGTTTACAGGTTCACAACTATTTGAGCTCTGCAGTTGAGCGTGAGCTCAGAATTTTCACAAATGCTCCTATTATAATAGACAAAGCTGTCTACATGGTAGAATAAATCTAATATATATATATATATAGTTTATTGATTTTGAATAATTTCTAGTTTTGAATAATTTCTTCCTTCTACGTTGCAACTGAGTGGCATGACATCTAATATATACTTTCAGAAATTACCAATGAAGCTTTGATGTTAAAGCTTTTTGACTGTCTGGTGAGGTTTCTTATATTTTTGTGTTAAACTAAACTGAAACATAAAACGCAACATTGGGTATACCTATTATTGAACTGATGTCATAAATGGAATGCTGTAACCATTGTTTTTAGTAACTAATAGTAATCTTGATTATATTTTCACCCCTGAGCCTGTAAACTGTATTATGCAAGCATAATATGTTCTTGAATTTTGGTTATAGGTTTATTTAGATATGTTGAATTGTTTGGTCCTAACTGAGGCAACGAGTCAATTAAAGAAGAGAACATGGTGTCACAAAATTTTAGACTATTTCTAGGAACACGTCATTATGAAATGTCAAATGTCTGTAAAAGGCAATGTCCTGTGTGAGAGTGAGGTTGAATTGTTCTTGAGAAAAAAAAGAAAAGAAAAAAAAAACCTTCAGTGTGCAGAAACGAAGTGGTTGCCCCTACACTCTGTTGTTAAACTTTATAAATAATAGATGACCACCAAAACATTCTCACTATTTTTCTTTTCTTTTAACCCGACATTGTCAATTGGCCAAATAAATGAAATACTGATAGCTCAATACCTACCGCAGTTATACTCTTGTGACGTTGCTGTGCTGCACCATCACGAAAGATTATTATTTGCATGCGTTTTAAGCCTTGCGGTTTAAAAAGAGTTGATTTGAAACCCTTCAAAAACAAAAATCACAATAAACAGTGAAAAAAACTTATTTCGGTATATGCACGTGCTGTCAGAGATGGTTTCTGAGCGCTGTCTGAGAGACCCATGCACATGAAGTACAGAACCAAGCTATATTTACCGCCTTATAGACCTTATCCAGAGCAGTGACATCAGCGAGGCTGTGAAGGATAGACTTACCGTGTTTCAATGGCATCCTGTAAAAATCTGTTCCTAACTCACTTATAATTTTCATTGCAGTGTTTCATCAGCAGAACAATCCAAAAACATAAATAATAGTACAGCCCACTAAAGAGATGTATGTCTATTCCTCACAGCCTCGCTTTCATTCCCGTTAAAAATAAAAGATGGCGCTGCTATGAATAAGGTCTATTGGGGTTGGATGGTCAAATAAAACGTATGTGTCAAAATGACCATCTTTGCGAATAGAGAACGTAAAGAGAAAGAAAACACATGTAAGAGTATATCGGGTCTGTGCATTTGGTCTTAACCCTTATGCGCTGTTGGGATCGTCGGCGTCCCCAAATGATGTTCACTGATTAAAAAAAAAAAAAAAAAAAAAAAAAAAATTTTCCTCTCAGGACACGCACAGGATATATACACACTATATAATATATACACACTATATGTTTTTCAATTCCAGTATTCATTCCATGTTCCATGTATAAAAAAAATTAAAGAGTAAATAAATCAAGTTAATTTACAGGTCTACAAAACTTAAGCTTGTTTTGTCAGAGGAACAAAATCACAGCTCATGACTATTTTGCAAAAACCTTTGTATAGTTGCACGTCAAATCCTATTTTATTGCATTCTCTGCTTACATTGTGCATTGATTTTATCAAACATCACGGTGTCATTACAATGTCTCCTGTTCTGCTACACTCTGCTATCAAATTTCCAAGGATTTGCATCATTACCAAATGTGAAGGAAAACCAAATCCATATATATTAAATTTAACTGAAACCACCAGGTTTTGACATAAAAACAAAACAGCTCCAAGAATTTTAGTGAAATAAAACAGCCCTCTGCACCACAAACCTGTTGAGCTGCAGTTGGCTGTTTAACACGGTCCGGAAACAAGCTTTTTTTCTCTTTTCTTTTTTTTTTTTTTTTTTTAATTTGAAGTGCTGTTCTTGCTATAATTGAAACTCTGACTAACACTTAACACTATTTCCTTACCCACAGAGCTGTGACTTTTGTCAAGGACTCTGTAAAATGACGATGTACATAACCTTCAAAAGTATATTAAACCGTTTCTAAGAGATGGTGCAATGCTTTAACAAGAAAGGTCAAAGAGAGCTTCGATTCTCAAACACACTAAAGCAGCGTGTGTGAATAACTACTGTAAACTGTATGAGGAAAATTAATGATATGAAAAAGCTGCAAACACATTCAAGGGCAAGTCAAATCTGAGGTGACTGTCTATCAACTATTGTCGCCTGAAATGACAGGGGTCACTCAGCTACATGGAGTTTCCGCTACATGTGCTTTCAAGAGTAATACAATCTGACTAATTACATCACAGAGTGTGGTCAGATCAGTAGAGCATGGAATCAGTGACAAACACAAGCAACGCACAGAGCGTGCAGAGAGAACCGTTTCAGAGGAGTTAAGTTATTTGTTTTTCCGACCCAGTGGAAATTCTAGCCCATCAAGAACAGGAATGTGCGTCTGTTTGCACTCAACCCTTTCATAAACTCCAACAATAGCCAAATGGCTGCGTGACACACTGAATAGGTGGTTGTAGGCAGGTGAAAGGTTTGTTTTAATAAAAGCACCAACACCACACAATGACAGACGTGCCAGGTGCTAGTCATCTATATCTAGTAACACCCTTCTAATGTAACCTGCTGATGGGTTAAGGCTATTCAGTATAATAACCAGGGCTTGACATTAACACCCGCCAGCCCGCCAAATGCGGGTAAATTTCAGCTGTGGCAGGTAAGGCAGGCACTCCCACTAGCCACTTTGGCGAATATAATTTCAGCCTACAGCCAAATGAAATGCCAAGACCATCGTATCACAAAATTACAATTCAATTACAATTCTTTATCGATTGAAGGAGGGATTGACACACAAAAGGAGCTCTCTCTCTCTCTGCCTGAATAGTCAAATACATGCGTACACAGATGTCAAAACATCCATTGTGTGGAGTATTTTGGCGGTTATGGCTTAAGTGTACATAAACAGGTGGATAATAACTGGATATGTGTCAGAATATTATGTCCATGCATTCAGCGTCAGCAGCCCAATTAAATACCTGTCTATCATTAATGTTAATCAAACAACTACAGATGTTCCTACTGTGTCTGAAAAGGTTTTTTTTGTTTTTGTTTTTTAATTAGCTAATTTACTTTTGTTCTTTTATAAAATAACGCATCATATTAAATTTCTCATATTAGCCTATAGTCATATTGCCCACCTGCACATACCAGCTGATATACAATGTAGTCTTGATTTGGGTGGTCACTCTGCATTTGAAAGTTTGAAAGGGTTTTAAATCTTCCAAATCAAGTAAAATGACTCAAAATCAAGTAATTGTATCATACCAAAGTCAACTTTAATCATATAAAATGTAATTTACAAACAGCAAAATTGTGGCCAGTGAAAATGCTGGGTGGCTAGTAACTTTGGAAAACCACTAGCTTTTTGCTCACCAGTGGCTGGTGAGCAAAAAGGTTAATGTCAAACCCTGATAATAACAAAAAATTAAAAAATTAAAAAAAGATAAAAAACCTGAAACATGCACCTTGTGATGATATATATTTTAAGTTTTATGAATGACAGACTGATAATTCTATGACCCTACTTGATTTAAAAATGTCTTAAAAAGGTCTTATCAGTCTGTATGATAATTTTCATATGTAGGCCTATTTATTTAGGGACCTATGATTTGATTTAGGGCCAGGGATGCGATTTACAGTTACAATGCAGAATGTAACAAAATCGCGATATGAACTAGTGTCTGAATATTAAAGCGAAAAATACTAAAATAATAAGTCTGCATGTTACGCATGTCTCTGTGAATAAGCAACAGTTTTATCTACTACATATTTGCACATAAATGCAAAGGTTTTCATGACAACCATTAAAATAAAAGGTTGGTTTAACTTGAAGAAACTGTGACAGAAACATATTACTATTGTACAGTCACAGACGAGGAGTACAAACTAAACTCATAGATAATACCAGACAAAGAAACAGACGAATCGAGGGTTTAAATACACATATAAATTAACGTAACCAGAAACATGTGCAACTCAATGAAAAACCATGGAGACAAACTAAAGGAAGCACAGGAAAATGGGAACAGAACACAATGAAAAAGAAACTGATATACAGTAGAAAGTACTTAAAGCAATTAAAGCTAAATTAAAGATTACACTATTTCAAGGTCACGTAGTTACATTGTACTTACTCAAATAAGTAATGATGAGTAATATTAATTAACTACTAACTATACTTATATATTATAGAATTGCGGTTATGGGTTAGTGGTAGGTTGAGGTTTATTTACTTGCAATTATGCATAATATACTGTTATTACTGTAGTAAGTGCATGTAGTAATGTGTAAGTACATCACCTTTAAATAAAGCGTTACCAAATTAAATCACTATCGATTTTATTTAATGTTTTATTTTTAAAAGTAAACCTGCAGCACTTTGTTAGCCAAAATAAATGAATTGTTACATCTTCATTTGAATTTGACATTTTAAATATATTAATGAAATTGTTAATGTTTTACTTTTATGCCTTCATTTGATAACCACCATTTTTGATAATAAATTTGTATTAAATGATAAAAAAATAAAATTAATAAAACAGATACTTTTTAGGAAAATAAAATCCATAGGGCCCTATTATTGTAAAAATAATAATAATAATTAAAAATGTAAATGGTAAACAGAATTTGTGAAAAATAAAACCAAATTTGGGGAAAGAAAAATGGATTTCATAGAGCACTAAACACTTTGTGCCCTGTTATTAATTCTGTGACATTAGATAAACATTTAATTTTTCAATTAACTATACATGCTTTCTCATTATGGAATCCATTAAAAAAATAATTTGGAAAAAATAAAACAGATTTCATATTCTATGTATTTCAATTATCTGTCAGTATGGATTATAAATCATAATTAAAAGGTTGACCATCTGTTTGTGTCGAGCCACTACTTTAGTGTCGATACCAAGGGTCTGATGCTGTGCCGATGCTAAACTGTTGGTATCAAGCCAGCCCTAGTTAGTGTAGTGGCAGCTTAATGAGATCTGGAGAAGAAACAGAAACAAATAAAATGAATAAATAAACGGTTCCAACCTTCCAGGGCCAATTCCAGAAACTCAGAGTTGACTTATCGCCAGGTGGTCTCAGAGAGCCCATCCTTGTAATATATGCATCAAAGTTTCGGTCAAACTTTATATTAGGAGTCTTTAACTATGAAGTACTTGCATCAAAAATAATTGTTAGGTAAAATGTACTTATTGTGTTCATGTTGTATTGCAAAAGACTTGTTGCTATGGAGGTGGGTTACAGCTAAGGTTTGGAAGGAGGTGGTATGGGTAGGTTTAAAGGTGGGTTAAGGGGTAAGGGAAGGTAATTATAGATGCAATTACAGAAATTAATTAAACTGTAATTCCATGCAGGTCTTTTTTAAATACAAGTGCAATGAAAAACCATGTATGTATAAAATAAGTCCATTGCATTAAATTATTTGAATGCCAGTACATAATAGTTAAAGACACTTATAAAATGTGACCAAAGTTTCTTTAAAAAAAAAAACAACACTAACACATCTGCATGACAAATAAAGAATGATAAAGATAAGATAAAGAATGGCAACTTCCATTTGGGTGGCGAAGCTCCAGTTTGCACACTCTCTCTACAATTATAGAGTCTGTCAAACTGGTGCTGATGTGTAAGGAGGGAATATCAACTCTGCACAGATGGCTATGCTCTAAGTGACAAACTGTAAGAAAAATACAGCAGTGCTATTTTGAAAATATTGGCATATTGGAGCTGAAGCACATCGCACTGATGCTCATGCGAGTAATGCTGGTTTTGAAGCCTATTATTGTATTACTGATTATATTATGATAAGTTGACATGTTATGTGTTGTGTGGTATGTATGCATTTACAGTGGAAACTAATTTCCTCTTGAAATGAACTATGATATCATATCAAAGCCTGCAACATTTTCCAATACCATTCCCAAACTCTACTATATTTGTGTTTACAGTTAAGCACTTAAAATGAAAATCAATGGGGCAAGGCAAGTCCAACAAAACCTAAATATTACACATATTAACCTAAAAATAGCGCAATAAAATCACTAACTTTGTATGTGCAAATCTCAGTAACTTTCCTATAATACAGAAAGAGTGGGAAAAAAAAAAAATCCTCCACAGGAACTACACTGGTACCTAAAGTATAATCATCCGTCTAGTCTTGAAAAGAATATTTAGTATGTATAGCTCAAGTAACACATTTTTCTATAGAACAATTAATGCGCTTTAACAAACCTTTGCAGCACATTTCTGCTTTTAAACCCTCCAGAATGTCTTGCCCCACAGACTTCTATTGAAAATACATTACTTAAAGGGATAGTTCACCCAAAAATTTAAATTACCCCATGATTTACTAACAGTCAAGCCATTCTAGGTGTATATGGCATTCTTCTTTCAGACGAATACAATCGGAATATCCTGGCCTTTTCCGAGTTTTATAATGGCAGCCCAAAATTTGAAGCTCAAAAAAAGTGCATCCATCCATGATAAAAGTAAACCATACGGCTGCAGGGGGTTAATAAAGGCCTTCTGAAAGCGAACCGATGGATTTGTGAAAGAAAGAAATATCCATATTTAAACCTTTATAAAGTAAAATATGTAGCTTCTGGCAGACCGCCTTCTGTATTCAACAAAAAAGCATAACACTTTCTTATTAAGTTGAAGGCGGTCTGGAGGAAGCAAGATTTTTTACATTATAAAGGTTTTAAATATGGATATTTTTTCTTACACAAACCCATCAATTAGCTTCAGAAGGCCTTTATTAACCCCCGAAGAGCTGTGTGGAGTATGTTTATAATGGATGGATGCACTTTTTTTTAGCTTCAAATTTTGGGCTGCCATTCACTGTCATTATAGAGCTTGGAAGAGCCAGGATATTTTTTAATATAACTCTGATTGTATTCTGCCTCTCCTTGAACTGTCACCTTATCGTGGTGGAGGGGTTTGAGTACCCGAATGACCCTGGGAGCTATGTTGTCTGGGGCTATATGCCCCTGGTAGGGTCTCCCAAGGCAAACAGGTCCTTGGTGACGGGCCAGACTAAGAGCAGTTAAAAAAAAAACCCAGTATGAGTCTAATTAAAACAAGGACCGAGACGTCAGGGTTGGGGCTCGTATGCGAGCGCCTGGTGGCCGGGCCTGCCCCCATGGGGCCCGGCCGGGCTCAGCCCGAACGAGCGACGTGGGGCCACCCTCCCGTGGGCTCACCACCTGCGGGAGGGATCATATGGGGCCGGTGCATAGTGGATCGGGCAACAAGCTAGGCCCCCGACGACCCGATCTCTGGACACGGAAAGTCACCTCGCTGGCGGGGAAGGAGCCTGAGCTTGTGCGGGAGGTTGAGAGGTACCGGCTAGAGATAGTCGGGCTCACTTCCACGCACAGCTTGGGCTCTGGAACCACACTTCTTGAGAGAGGCTGGACTCTCTACCACTCTGGAGTTGCCCATGGTGAGAGGCGCGGGCTGGAGTGGGTTTGCTTATAGCCCCCAGCTCAGCTGCCATGTGTTGGAGTTCAACCCGGTGAATGAGAGGGTCGCTTCCCTGCGCTTCGGGTAGGGGATAGGTCTCTCACTGTCGTATGTGCCTCACACGGCCAAACGGCAGTGAGGAGTACCAGCCCTAATGGGGTCTCTGGGAGGGTGCTGGAAAGTGCTCCAACTGGAGACTCCATCATTCTACTGGGGACTTCAACGCACACGTGGGCAGTGACAGTGATACCTGGAGGGGCGTGATTTGGAGGAACGGCCCCTGATCTGAACCCAGTGGTGTTCTGTTATTGGATTTCTGTGCTAGCCACGGCTTATCCATAACGAACACCATGTTCAAGCATAAGGGTGTCCATCAGTGCACGTGGCACCAGGACACCCTAGACCGGAGGTCGATGATCGACTTTGTGGTCGTCTCATCTGACCTCCGGCCATATGTCTTGGACACTCGGGTGAAGAGAGTCTTGAGCTGTCAACTGATCACCACCTGGTGGTGAGTTGGATCCGATGGTGGGGGAGGAAGCTAGACAGACTCGGGAGACCCAAACGTACTGTGAGGGTCTGTTGGGAACGTTTGGCCGAGCCCCCTGTCAGAGAGATCTACAACTCCCACCTCCGACGGAGCTTCGACCGGATCCCGAGGGAGTCTGGAGATATTGAGTCCGAGTGGACCATGTTCTCCACCTCCCTTGTCGACGCGGCTGCTCGGAGCTGTGGCCGTAAGGTCTCTGGTGCCTGTCGAGGCGAAATCCCGAACCGGTGGTGGACACCGGAAGTAAGGGATGCCGTCAAGCTGAAGGAGGAGTCCTATCGGGCCTGGTTGGCTTGTGGGACTCCTGAGGCAGCTGACGGGTACCAGGCAGACCAAGCGGACTGCAGCCCGGATAGTTGTGGAGGAAAAAAATCGGGCCTGGGAGGAGTTCGGTGAGGCCATGGAGAAAGACTATCGGTTGGCCTCGAAGAGATTCTGGCAAACCGTTCGCCGCCTCAGGAGGGGGAAGCAGTGCCCTACCAACACTGTTTACAGTGGAGATGGGCAGCTGTTGACCTCAACTGGGGATATCGTCGGACGGTGGAAGGAATACTTTGAGGATCTCCTCAATCCCACCAACACGTCTTCCATTGAGGAAGCAGTGGCTGAGGGCTCAGAGGTGGATTCATCCATCACCGGGCTGAAGTCATCGAGGTAGTTAAAAAGCTCCTCGGTGGCAAGGCACCGGGGGTCGATGAGATCCGCCCTGAGTACCTCAAGTCTCTGGATGTTGTGGGGCTGTCTTGGCTGACACGCCTCTGCAACATCGCGTGGCGGTTGGGGACAGTGCCTCTGGACTGGCAGACCGGGGTGGTGGTCCTCTCTTTTCAAGAAGGGGGACCGGAGAGTGTGTTCCAACTACAGGGGGATCACACTTCTCAGCCTCCCCGGGAAAGTCTATGCCAGGGTACTGGAGAGGAGAATTCGGCCGATAGTGGAACCTCAGATTCAGGAGGAACAGTGTGGTTTTCGTCCCGGTCGTGGAACACTGGACCAGCTCTATACCCTTTCCAGGGTGCTGGAGGGTTCATGGGAGTTTGCCCAACCAATCCACATGTGTTTTGTGGATTTGGAGAAGGCATTCGACTGTGTCCCTCGTGGTGTCCTGTGGAGGGTGCTCTGGGAGTATGGGGTCCGGGGCCCCTTGCTTAGGGCTGTTTGGTCCCTGTACGACCAGAGCAGGAGCTTGGTCCGCATTGCCGGCAGCAAGTCGGACTTGTTCCCGGTGCATGTTGGACTCGGCAGGGCTGCCCTTTGTCACCGGTTCTGTTCATAATTTTTATGGACAGAATTTCTAGGCGCAGCCAAGGGCCGGAGGGTGTCCGGTTTGGGAACCACATGATTTCGTCGCTGCTTTTTGCGGATGGCGTTGTCATGTTGGCCTCCTCAGACCAGGACCTTCAGCGTGCACTGGGCGGTTTGCAGCCGAGTGTGAAGCGGCGGGATGAGAATCAGCACCTCCAAATCCGAGGCCATGGTTCTCAGTCGGAAAAGGGTGGCTTGCCCACTTCAGGTTGGTGGAGAGTATTTGCCTCAGGTGGAGGAGTTCAGGTATCTTGGGGTCTTGTTCACGAGTGAGGGAAGGATGGAACGGGAGATTGACAGACGGATCGGTGCAGCTTCTGCAGTAATGCGGTCGATGTACCGGTCTGTCGTGGTGAAGAAGGAGCTGAGCTGTAAGGCTTAAGCTCTCGATTACCGGTCAATCTACGTTCCTACTCTCACCTATGGTCATGAGCTGTGGGTCATGACCGAAAGGACAAGATCCCGGATACAGGCGGCCGAAATGAGCTTTCTCCGCAGGGTTGCTGGGCGCTCCCTTAGAGATAGGGTGAGAAGCTCAGTTACTCGGGAGGAGCTCAGAGTAGAGCCGTTGCTCCTCCACATCGAGAGGAGCCAGTTGAGGTGGCTCGGGCATCTATTTCGGATGCCTCCTGGACGCCTTCCCGGGGAAGACCTAGGACACGCTGGAGGGATTATGTCTCCCGGCTGGCCTGGGAACGCCTCGGGGTTCCCGGAAGAGCTGGAGGAAGTGGCTAGGGAGAGGGAAGTCTGGCCGTCTCTGCTTAGACTGTTGC
This sequence comes from Paracanthobrama guichenoti, assembly GCA_018749465.1. NCBI lineage: Eukaryota > Metazoa > Chordata > Actinopteri > Cypriniformes > Gobionidae > Paracanthobrama > Paracanthobrama guichenoti. The sequence goes on along the minus strand of CM031944.1, from coordinate 28,045,895 downwards.
CCCCGCGACCCGGTCCCGGATAAGCGGAAGATAATGGATGGATGGATGGATGATTGTATTCGACTGATAGAAGAATGTCACCTAGGATGACTTGAGGGTGAATCATGGGGTATTTTTCATTTTTGGGTGAACTATCCCTTTAACACAATTCACGCTAAAATGTAAAACAAATATTTATCAGGATGAACAAAAAGAAAATTCACCTGATAAAATTGTGATGCAACAAGACATGATTGTTAGCTGATCTGCCAAAAATACAAAAGCTGAACAGCTACAGAGGAAGAACAACAGGATACAGAAGGAAGGAAGATGAAAAATCAAAAAAAAAAAATATTCTGACCTATTCTGAAACTCACACTAAACACCAAGTTGTTATTAAGACTGGAGATGTTGTGCTCTTTTGTGTGTGTAATCTGTGCAGTAAGAGTAATTCATGTTTAACCCCAAATTTTTGAACGGTATTATATACATATTTTACGCTTCACACTCTACTCTTTAATTCTGCATTATGAATGTACCTTAGTCATCTTCTGTCTCAATGGAAGAAATATGCAAACAATAAATCAGATTTGTACTATTTAAGATACAAAACAGTGAACTAGATTAAAACTTTCTAGAATCTCACTCAAGAAAATCACTTCAAAAACACTTTTTAAAGTACTGCAGGCACTATCTGGACAAATTTCTTCAACAGGAGGCAAGTTCACCGGTTTACATGTACTAAATAATAGACATGTCCTTGATAACAACCTTGCTGTGCTCAGTCTTGTTTGTGAAAGCCTTACACACAAACAGCAGTTGACTCCTGTCAGCTCTGGGACTGTTTAGAAAGGTGCTCCGGGCATGGCAACCTCATAATAACCTCATTGTCAGGTGAAGGGAGAGCAGGCGCACACCGCGCACACTGGGCTGTGTGCAAGATTAATGCCGTGATGGACGTGACCCTCAGGGCTCTGCCTGTGCTATTCTCAGCCTCGCCGAGCAGATGGGCCACGTTCTCAATGGAGGAAGGAGGCACGAGTAATGCAAGCACAAAGTCAAGCACAGCAGCTTTTTTCTAGAGGATACATATTTCACAATACTCTGACACAATAACAGGCTAAGGGGAACAAATTGTGTTTCTGACCTTTACTGCTATGAATAGCAGTAAAAATGCCTGTGGACAAAGTCTTTAAAAAAAACATCTACAGGAAGGGGCATCTGAATTCTTGTCACACGCTGATTTTGTAATCCTCTCACTGTCTTGCTCGTCTCTGGCTCCATAGGCTCTTTTCCCCCTTGAGCGCAGCACTCCCATCAACCCCAAACACAACAAATTACTTTGTTCTTTTTATATATATATATATATATATATATATATATATATATATATATATATATATATATATATATATATATATTTTTTACACAAACCTAAAAATACAGACCACAAAAATCTGAACTTGAGTGGCTGAGTGGCTCGAGATCCATCCTGTAGGGCAAACGGAAAACAGTCGTATGACAGAATCTAAATTTGGCTCTCCAACATACAGAAATCCTTATATCAAGTAGAGACCATATGCCGGTCTTCATTGTATTTTGCTTTCGAAGGCAAAAGTCTTTTTCGTTTTTTGAGCACAAAAGGTAGGAAACCAACAAAGCCTGTGAATGCAATGTTTAAAAAAAAAAAAAAAAAAAAAAAAAGGTTTCTGAATGCTGTACTTTGTTGCTTACTGTATAATATCCCAAAATCCTGTGTATGTGGATCAACCATTGGTGGAAAATCTAAAATGGCATCTAATAGAGTGACTGAAATTAGTAAATATAAATGTCCATTTATTTTTAAATGCATTTACTAGAAAATAAGAACTGTACCTGCACAACACACTCACCTAAAGGATTATTAGGAACACCTGTTCAATTTCTCATTAATGCAATTATCTAAATCAACCAATCACATGGCAGTTGCTTCAATGCATTTAGGGGTGTGGTCCTGGTCAAGACAATCTCCTGAACTCCAAACTGAATGTCAGAATGGGAAAGAAAGGTGATTTAAGCAATTTTGAGCGTGGCATGGTTGTTGGTGCCAGACGGGCCGGTCTGAGTATTTCACAATCTGCTCAGTTACTGGGATTTTCACGCACAACCATTTCTAGGGTTTACAAAGAATGGTGTGAAAAGGGAAAAACATCCAGTATGCGGCAGTCCTGTGGGCGAAAATGCCTTGTTGATGCTAGAGGTCAGAGGAGAATGGCCCGACTGATTTAAGCTGATAGCAGAGCAACTTTGACTGAAATCATTACAACCGAGGTATGCAGCCCGACCGGGTACCACTCATCTCCACTACAAATAGGAAAAAGAGGCTACAATTTGCACAAGCTCACCAAAATTGGACAGTTGAAGACTGGAAAAATGTTGCCTGGTCTGATGAGTCTCGATTTCTGTTGAGACATTCAGATGGTAGAGTCAGAATTTGGCGTAAACAGAATGAGAACATGGATCCATCATGCCTTGTTACCATTGTGCAGGCTGGTGGTGGTGGTGTAATGGTGTGGGGGATGTTTTCTTGGCACACTTCAGGCCCCTTAGTGCCAATTTGGCATCATTTAAATGCCACGGCCTACCTGAGCATTGTTTCTGACCATGTCCATCCCTTTATGACCACCATGTACCCATTCTCTGATGGCTACTTCCAGCAGGATAATGCACCATGTCACAAAGCTCGAATAATTTCAAATTGGTTTCTTGAACATGACAATGAGTTCACTGTACTAAAACGGCCCCCACAGTCACCAGATCTCAACCCAATAGAGCATCTTTGGGATGTGGTGGAACGGGAGCTTCGTGCCCTGGATGAGCATCCCACAAATCTCCATCAACTGCAAGATGCTATCCTATCAATATGGGCCAACATTTCTAAAGAATGCTTTCAGCACCTTGTTGAATCAATGCCACGTAGAATTAAGGTAGTTCTGAAGGCGAAAGGGGGTCAAACACAGTATTAGTATGGTGTTCCTAATAATCCTTTAGGTGAGTGTATATCTACATTACCAAAACGTTGCAAATGTGCGTCTTGCAATCAATGTGGGGTAAAAAGTAATTAATTATTAATTAGGTACTTATTACATCTTTAACAGTGTAATTAGATTACTGTACTAATTACTCTCTCTAAAAAGTATTGCATTACTTATGACTAATTACTTTCTAAATCCCATATCAACCTCTACCGGTTTAACAATACAAGGATAGACATGAAACTGCTCTTTTTCTTTCAAATAAATATAAATACAAAATTGCAAAAATAAATATAAAATTGCATATTCTTGAAATGACCAAAGTATTTAAAGGAAGGTTACATTAATTAACAATATACATTTTAACATTAGACCATATATTTTGATGTTAAACCCACTATTGTTTTATATAGAATTGTTCTATAGTCTATACAATATTTAATTCAATTGCATCAGAAGTAACTAAAGTAATAACTAGATGTAATCAATGACATCAGAAGTAACTAAAAAGTAATCCCTTACTTTACTTTTTCAAGTGAAAAGTAATTAAAATCACATTAATTAATTAGTAATGAGTTGCACCCAACACTGATATGCATAGTGCAAGAGTTTGCAATAACTGAATGACTTTAATATTTTAAAAGTTACATTTGTGGTGATTTAGTCAGTGGAGAAAAGACTGGGCATGCAAATTATTCTCGCTTCAATGCCATATACAAGACAATCAACAAGCCGCAGTGATGCGCTCATAGCAAACTGGCCATCTGAAAAGACATTCTTTTACCCAAAATGACAACATTTTCAGTTTTTAAATATTTGAAGTGGACATTTTCTAAATTTGTGTTATTAATCTTATTGTGAATGATTCATGTATGCATCTAATTTTTCAAATGTTTTGACTTTGACATTTTTAATTAAAATGTTATTAATTAATCTTCACGGCAAACAACGGACTTTTCTCTGTTGACGTGACAGACTCAAATTGTGTAGTCTGCTTAAACCCACACATTTATTACAATAGAACGCAAGCTCGTAATCAGATCTGACTCCATCCAAACAATAATCATCGGGTAAAACCCAGTCCCTGCTCTAGTCAAGTCAAGTCAAGTCAAGTCACCTTCATTTATATAGTGCTTATTACAACACAGATTGCTTGTTTTTGAAGAAACATGTTTTCCTCTTATGATAATCTGTTTAACTCGGATGTGTCACAATACGAAAGAAAATGTGTCTCTACTTGTTACTTTTCGACTTTAACTAGAATTTAAATTTATTTTACATACTTTTAGGACTATCGTTTCACATATTGCATGATTTAATAAATGATCATGTTTTTCTTCACTTTATGGTGCTTTTGAGGCACCTTCGTACACAGTGACTGACAGCAAAGCAGCTGCCTCAGGTTTCCAAATGGAAAGCAGATTTTGCCTGCCTTATGAAACTCCAAAAGGTTGCTACAACTTCTGGCAAACTAGAAAAACTGGCTTTTCTTAGCTTCAGGAAGTGTGATGAATGATTTAAAGCATTCTGGGGAGACAAGCATCTGTTAGCTTCAACATCATGTTTTCAGCAGGGGAAGGAACAGCAAGCTCTGGTAAAGATCACACTTAATCGCATCTATGGATTAGGAGCCAATTCATTAGCGGCATCCACGGCAAACTAATGACATTTCATTATGTTGACCAAACCGCTGCAGAGGTTGCAGGGCAAAAGGGGGCTAAACTGTATGTTGCTAATCAAATCGAGCGGCTCGCTCTCCGGAGAGAGATCAGATTGCCTTTATCACCTAGAATGCCCGAGGTGTGGCAGATGGAGTGAATGATGGGAGGTGAGAACGGATATTGGCTGCTCTCACAGAGATGTCCTTTTGTTTGCCCAGGCCTTCGACAAGCTGGGTCAATCGCGAAAGAAATTGGTATAGATTAGCTGGGTCTAAAAATCAATGCCAGACCGAGGGGGTGCAAAAAAAAGAGAGCTGTCAAGGTCTCTCATTGGTGTGAATGAAAACATAAGCAAAAAATACAGTGGAAATAGGGGTATGCAATATGTATAGTCTACAATATATCATTAGCCCCCAATCCAAGTGAGTTTTGTCCAGTGTTGCCAGATGGGACTCTTGTCCATTGTCATGTGCACACTGATCAGGACATTAGCAAGTTTTAAACCTAAAGTCTGTACTCTACTTGTCCCCGACAGCTGCTGAAAAAGGTTTGAATCAACAAATAGTCAGTTTGACGTGTTTTTTCTGATGGTTAAAGTCAATGGTTTATTTCTCAATTGCCATTTTAGTCATATTTGCTAATTCTCTTTAACCCCTTAAGCCCTGAAGGTATTTTTAGAATTTTGGTGTCAAACGGTAGGTATCATTTGTTAGCAAACTTTTTATATTTTTAGAAAATATAAATTTTATTATATTTGGGCAATCTAATGCTGAGAAACTGCTGATTTTTTTTTTTTTTTTTTTTTTTTTTTTACAAGTCCTTCTTATTTAACATTCAATAATTCAATAGAAATAGGGCAGCAGATTTTATTTTATTTTTTTGGGTGATGTTCCCCTATATGGGTTCCCTATATAACTCCAAAACTATAGCAAGGAGTCAAATGGTTTATAAATGGTCACAAGAAACTGCTGATAAAAATGACAAACATTTTTTTTTTTTTTATTTTTTTATAATTTTACAAATATTTCTTATTTGACATACAATAACTCAGGAAGGAAATGAGGTAGCATAAAAAAATTGTTGGTGATGTTCCCTATATGTGTTCTGCATCTGGATCCAATTTTGTGGCAATATCATAAAGTAAACAAAAGTTACAGCATTTAAAGCAAATGTAGCCTTTTTGTTCAATCCTTGACATTTATAAAACTGAGTGACATTTAAATTTACACAAATTTAAAGACTCATAACTCAAACTACAGCAAGGAGAGTCAAAAAGTAGGTATCATTTGTTAGAACACTTCATATTTTTAGAAAAAAATATTACATTTGGACAATCTAATGCTGAGAAACTGCTGATAAAAGACATTATGTTATTATATATATATATATATATATATATATATATATATATATATATATATATATATATATATATATATATATATATATATATATATATATATATATATATATATATATATAAAAAAAAAAATAAAAAAATACAAAATAGGTATAATTTTAAAGCTTTGAATCTCAGCTTCCCAATGCATCTATCAATTTTGCATCCATCTATCAACTCTAACGAGTGCTGAGTTATTCATCTAAACCGGAGTGTACTGCTGGCGGGCACCACCTAGTCGCTATAAAAATGAATTGCCATATTTTTCAAAACTGCATTGATCAACACAACATCCGTGAGGAATGTTCGTGATCGACACAATGGGTTATGTTGATTCTGGACTCATTTCAACCAGGAGCATCAACTGCAAGTGCCGTTTTCAACGATCGGAGCATGTTTCATGAAGTTACAAGCATAAATGCCAGTTTAGAGTTACTGTTTACTTCATTTATATGTATTCTGTTATACTTCAACGAGGAATATCATTAGATCTAAAAGACTGATTTTTGGCTCTTTTTAATCGTGAGAATCTGATATAAATAATGATGTGCCATTTTCCATGTTTCATGAAGTTCAGAGTGAAAAACACTACGTGAATGCCGCATCAGTATATCATTTACATATGGGTCTTGCAGGAGTTGCAAAAACTCGCTCAAGTTTAGTCAAAGCCCAAAACATTAGGCTTGCTGTATTCTGCTCCGTGAGACCTTTCAAATGACATTTGACACATGACTATCTGAGCTGTATGACAGGATTGACACATTGCAGTACATCATAATTTTTTTTGTCATTTTGTTTTAAGGAGATACTAATGGTGCTTATTAACCATGATTTGTATGGCAATAAAATTCTATCACATAGTTTTGGCAGTTAAAGTTTTGGGTGGCTTTTTCTTGGAGTGGGTGGGTTTTGGTGAGCTTTTTGGCTGGTAATCCTCCACCCAATCTGGTAACACTGGTTTTGTCTTATACGTGTATCAAATGATATAGTTAGGCAATATCACCAAAGCAACAGGGCTGGGTATCGACTCAGATGTTCCAATTCGATTCGATTTCGATTCACAAGCTCTCAAATCGATTCAATTTTTGATTGTCAATCAATATAGATTTAATACAAATACTATAGGTATTTATAAAAAAAGAACAGTGAACAAGTTTACAAAAGCCACAAACCTGTATATTAAACTCTTTTTATTTTAGGTACACTCAGGTACATTAAAACAGAACCCATGTCTATATTTCAAATGCATACAATTGTTAACTACAATATAATTTTGCTACTTTTTTCTAACAAATTTATCTGAGAAGTATTTTATAAAATTTTGTTTTTATTGATATTTTGATATTTATTCTAAAACATAAAAAGGATATTGGATGATTTGCAGCCATTTTCAGTACACGACAAGCTTTTCTTGTGATTTTTGCCGCCCGTCATTTTACTTGACCAGTTACTTTTCATTCATGAGAAGCGCGTTCATATCTGGACACAAGTAGTTGCCGTGGTAACGACCAAAAATACCTTAACGTGCTGAATTATGTGGACTAACTTTAATTTGAGGAAATCTATTTATAATGTAAGCTATTAGCGCAGAACCAATAATTCAAACCTGTCTATTGACTCAGTTGATTTGAATATATCTATAAATGGATAACGTACGTGCTTAAGTGAACGCTCAAGTTTGATCATAATGCCTCGGTTGTGGGGGTGTTGCAACGTCTGGGTGATGTCTCATCAAATCGTTCCGCAGATTTGTAGTATTACACCGCATTTTACCTCAGCATTACAAAAGGCGTCAACGCACAGGAAGCCGCCATTTAAGCACTGAATGAATGAATGAATGAATGACAGGCCTTTGTAACATCGCGCAAGGCAAATAAGAGGGTGACATCTAGTGGAGAAGACTATTAATTAGAGTTACGTTAATTTTATGTTCAATGTTAGAGGAAATAAATATGAAAAAAAAATATATATAGATTCGTGGCCTTTGAGAATCGATTTTGAATCGACCACATTTAAAAAAACGATTAATCGCAAAATCGATGTTCTTGCCCAGCCCTACAAAGCAAGAGGTAAAAGCAAAACTAATTCCCAGATTGCTGTTTTTCTCAAATATCAGCACGGTTGAAAATATCATATTTATTATATAAAACAATTAAATAAACAAAAAGATAATTTAAGTTACATTTTAGACACTATATTAATTGTCAACAATTGTGCAAATGTATGCCACTTCAGATGCAGCGTCAATGTAACTTCTGCAGTGCAAAGATGGATTGTGTGTCTTACTATTCTAACTGGATTTATTAAGTCAATATGAGAATTTGACATAAGACGAGGTATACATATAAAAAGGTTATAAATAAAATGTCATTATAAAAGGTAAAAATCCCCAGGAAATCAATTTAAGGGAGAAAATATCACCCCTCAATGGAAAGGTTCATTTCTAATCACTGCTGTGAACTGACCAGCACACGGAATATGAAATGTATGAAAAGTCAGCTGTCCTAAACCAAATCAAGGCCTGGTACCACAAAAACACTCAGCAAAATATTATCTAATTCCAGAAAATATTAAGAATATCACACAACTCTACGTAGGAAACTTGTGTCATACCAGAACATATTTTTGGATAATCTTTGGGAACAATACTCTGTATCTTTAAATGCCAAATTTGTTTATGGAATAACAAATGCCCATGATTTATGTCTGCAGGAATTCTTCAGGACAAGCAATGCTGTTGCCCAAAGCAGAGAAATCTCTTAGTGACCACCGACAGATAAAGTATCTATTATTTACACAGCCTTGTGCAGAACTTTAAAATATGCAAAGATGCAGCGTTAATCGCTTGAACTTTCAAGCGGGCATCAGTGTTTCTGCATCAAAAGAAAGATTCAGCAACTTGAAAATGCATTCAAAGGAGATTTATATTGGCTAGTGTGTGAATACCTGTAGCACAAGAGGCTCAGGGTTGAACGCCAATGTCATCAGCAGCTGCATTCGCTCCGTGTCTTTAAGGTTCTTCAGCAGGAAGCTTCCAGAGTCCTTGGTCTCCGCGTACCTCCTGACCACTCTGTCCAGCAGCCTCTGCGAGGGGCAGTGCACCAGATCCGACCAGCCCTCCACCACCTCAGGGGTCAGCAGTCTTACGTCGCCGTTAAGTCGGGCAAACTCCGTTTTGTACATACCCTGAATGAGATCACAGCGTGGTCTTCCAGTGGCCCGTTTGCAGATCTTCTGATCGATCTCTGCCAGCTCTTGGTTAGAGCCCAGGCGCTTGAGCACGACCCTGCGCGTTCCTTCCCTGGGTTCTCCGTATTGAGCAAAATAGACGTTCTTTACATTGAAAAAGTCTAGGAAACGCAGGCGACCCCACATCTCGAAGGTCACCTGGCCGTTCATGAACTTGCGGCACCAGCTAGTGCCGAAGCAGGCCGGACACTTGTTGAGGCCGATGAATCTGCGGTCAGTAAGCTCGTTCCTCTGAAATGAGGCGAACAGGTTGTGAGTGTTCATCAGCAGGATAACAAAAAGCGCTACGATGAAGAGGAACTTGCCACATCGGTAGACGCGGCCAAATTTGAGCGACCGCAGCATGCTGATTGGCTGCAGCGCACAGAAGATGGATGAAGTTAATCTTCGTCAATGTGGGTGTTCCATCATTGCTGTGTGTAATATTATAATCATCCCCATCACGTTCACGTTAGTTAGAGAGGTCCATGCTGGCAGCAATGTTGCCTGGTAAGCCCATCGGTTTCAACAGCCCCTCTTACCATGTTTTACAGGAGGGCTTTCTTGTTTTACGTCGAGTTCAGGCATTAAGATGCAACTTCAGTAATCCACTCTACCTGAAACAGATAAATGAAATCAGATTAATAAAGCGGTACAATGAAATCATATGCGTTAATGATGCGGCTATATACTTCTTTCAAATGTTTTTAAGAGAACAGATTGGTCTAAACTGTTTATTGGGGAAAACAAATGATCAATCAATCAGCACGTTAGCAATTTCTTGTGTCAGTTTATGTTTCAATCTAACATTCAAAGCCCAGCCTTGAGGGGAGGGCAACACAATTTGGGAATTATTAAAATGCGTGTCAACGTTCACTGTGACTTAACGCTTCAAAAGTTAGGGGTCGGTGTGATTTGTTTTTTTGAAAGAAGTTGCTTATGCTCATCAAGGCTGCATTCATTTGATAAAAATGCACTCAAAACAGTAATATTGTGAAATATAATTTACATTAAAAAAAAAATTATATATAAAAAAAAAAAAAACTTTGAATTTATTCCCATGATGGCAACGCTGAATTTTCAGCAGCCATTACTCTAGTTTTTAGTGATTTTCAAGATTCTTTTATGAACAGAAAGCTTAAAAGCACAGTATTTATTTGAAATAGAAATATTTTGTAACATTATACATGTTTTTACTGTTTTGCCCAAATTTAACACATCCTTGCTGAGAAAAGTATTAATTTTTACTAACCCAAAACTTTTTAGTAGTGTGTATTTCAAAGCATTTTCAAAGCGGCTTAGACAAAGACTGAATTGCATATGCATAGAGAAAGGTTCATATGAAATGAACAGCATGTTAGAAACATATTAAAACATTTTAGCCCATTAGAATAGTTCAGAAAAGCATTCATAACACATTAAAGAATTAAAAGGCATGTATAAGAGGCTCTAGATGTCATTTGATGTACAGAAACTGTTGCTCTTAGAGAAGACTCTTTCCAAAACAATGTGGGATGAGGCTCCTATACAAACACTGTAAAACATTTACATTTTGAAATTTGTGAAAATTGACAATTCCATATTGGCTCAATAAATGACTTCCAAATAATTATCCATGCAAAAACATGCATTGTAGTATTCATAGCTTAATGTCTTCAGTTAAAATTAAAAATGTATATTCACCAAACTTGTTCAGAGTCAGACTTGGCTGAACAAGTCCTAACATTAAGCGTTTGTCATGGTCTGACAATAAAGAGTAGTTTCAACCCCACAGTCAATCATTTGGTTTCGACAACTTTTACTTAGGAGCAAAAATCTGCCTTTAAACTTGAAAGAAATAAAGATTTGACATGTATCATGATAATTATAGATATCAACTGATGTGAACATTTTTATCTTGATAATTTCTCCATATCGCCCAGCCAAAATAGCAACAGAAAAAAAGACACAGAGAGAAAGGAAATGAAGACAATCGTAGTGAATTTGGAGGTGCAGCTGATAATCCAGGCATGATCGGGCTAGTCAAATGTGCCCGAGTCAAACGAGACTTGAATTCAAAAGACAGCATGCATACTTTGAATACAGCATTTGACTTATTGGATAGGGTAGAGCAACTTTTAATGAGAAGTTCATACTCTTTGTACACAAAGCCTTTCATAATAAAGTGTTTGTGTGCGTTTGGTACCAGTTGTTGCGTTGGTTGTCTTATGTAGCCAGATTTTTGATTACAGTGACATAAAAAGTCTGGCCTACTTTGAAGCTTACACCAGTAAAACACAGACTTAGACAGGAAGAGACAACCACAGTTTTGCGTTTACATGTCATTTATAGTTGGGTTGATCTGAAATAGCTGATAACACATTAATAGACAGATGGGGGGACCTCAAATAATGGCACAGCAAATGTCAGCCCATGATGAACTGCGAAGAAGAAGAAGAAGAAGAAGAAGAAGAAGAAAAACACTACAACTGGAAAACATTTACCCAAATGTATTAAATACTGATTATTTGATAGACATAACTGGAAATGCTTATAGCAGCTCTGCTTATTAAAATAATTATGGTAATCGTCAGGAAATGGCAGTTGTCACATAATGGCAAAACAATATTTTATATATGTTTGTACTTTTTGTACCAAAGCCTATAATAATAAATATGCAAAAAAAAAAAAAAAAAGACAAAATCAACAACCAAAGACATACACTAACCTAAAGGATTATTAGGAACACCTGTTCAATTTCTCATTATTGCAATTATCTAATCAACCAATCACAGGGCAGTTGCTTCAATGCATTTAGGGGTGTGGTCCTGCTCAAGACAATCTCCTGAACTCCAAACTGAATGTCAGAATGGGAAAGAAAGGTGATTTAAGGAATTGAGCGTGGCATGGTTGTTGCTCCAGACGGGCCGGTCTGAGTATTTCACAATCTGCTCAGTTACTGGGATTTTCACGCACAACCATTTCTAGGGTTTACAAAGAACGGTGTGAAAAGGGAAAAACATCCAGTATGCGGCAGTCCTGTGACCTTGTTGATGCTAGAGGTCAGAGGAGAATGGGCTGACTGATTCAAGCTGATAGAAGAGTAACTTTGACTGAAATAACCACTCGTTACAACCGAGGTATGCAGCAAAGCATTTGTGAAGCCACAACACGCACAACCTTGAGGCGGATGGGCTACAACAGCAAAAGACCCCACCGGGTACCACTCATCTCCACTACAAATAGGAAAAAGAGGCTACAATTTGCACAAGCTCACCAAAATTGGACAGTTGAAGACTGGAAAAATGTTGCCTGGTCTGATGAGTCTCAGTTTCTGTTGAGACATTCAGATGGTAGAGTCAGAATTTGGCGTAAACAGAATGAGAACATGGATCCATCATGCCTTGTTACCACTGTGCAGGCTGCTGGTGGTGGTGTAATAGTGTGGGGATGTTTTCTTGGCACACTTTAGGCCCCTTAGTGCCAATTGGGCATCGTTTAAATGCCACGGCCTACCTGAGCATTGTTTCTGACCATGTCCATCCCTTTATGATCACCATGTACCCATTCTCTGATGGCTACTTCCAGCAGGATAATGCACCATGTCATAAAGCTCGAATCATTTCAAATTGGTTTCTTGAACATGACAATGAGTTCACTGTACTAAAATGGCCCCCACAGTCACCAGATCTCAACCCAATAGAGCATCTTTGGGATGTGGTGGAACGGGAGCTTCGTGCCCTGGATGTGCATCCCACAAATCTCCATCAACTGCAAGATGCTATCCTATCAATATGGGCCAACATTTCTAAAGAATACTTTCAGCACCTTGTTGAATCAATGCCACGTAGAATTAAGGCAGTTCTGAAGGCGAAAGGGGGTCAAACACAGTATTAGTATGGTGTTCCTAATAATCCTTTAGGTGAGTGTATGTCTGACATAGACATTGATTGGCATGACGCAAATAAAATAAATAAATAAAGGATTTTGAAAATGGCGTGAAAAAAAGCAATAGTAGTGGAAATCAATATACTTAAAGCCGAATTATTAGCATGAAACCTTCAGTAAGGGCCGGTTCACACAGAGTGCGTTTTTGCTGTTAAAAACACAAGACACAGGTCAAGGGAACGAAAAAAGAGGAAGGTCTTTTTTTTTTTTTTTTTAAGTTGAACGTCTTTTAAAAGGCACGATATGTACGATTTTTGGATTTAAATATCCAAAACCCACTAGAATTTTTTTTTATATATTTTGTTGACTTGTGTACTTACATTATCCCAAATGTTTCCAGGAATGTTTAAATCAAAAATAAATTTTAACTAGGACACGAACCATGTCCGTGCGTCGCCTATCACAAGCCGCATTTCCATTACAGATTTGCGCAAAACTTTTGCAATATTTTCTAAACTTTGATAAAAAACGATTGCGAAATGACAACGTTTCCATTAACCGATGCTATGCGACAAACTTATTTTTTTCCTCTCACAATAAGTCATTCCAAAATTATGCTACGTATGTTGGTAGGTTTATGTATATTCCAGTCACTGCACTAGCCATTATTTTTAATCGAAGGAGGCATAGGCGTGTTATCCAAGCATTAATGGCAAGGAAAGCACCTTATGCTTGGGAGCGGCCACGGATAGGTGTTTGTGGGTTTTTCTCCCTCATATCTAGCCTGACAAGCTAGACCCACATCAAGATGTTGGGTCTGGGAGCACACCATTGGCAGGTCTCAATCCGAGAGGCGGGATAAACGGTTGTCTTTCAAATTCCCTCTGCACGCAATAGGATAGCGCTATAACCAACCAGAGCAATGAAGAAGGGGAAGTGGAGCTAGTTGAGAATTAAATTTTCGCCGTATCCGGTCGGCAAAACTCCAAACACATCTTCCTTCTTTAAGAATGACTTCAGTACCGTTCTATGTTCTTTTCTCAAAGAAAAGTTTAACAACAAGTCTCCCAGAGTCGTGGCCAAAGCCGATTCGAAAGACCGCTGTTCATCAGCTTCTTTGTTTTTAAGTAGCACGCGGAACCTCGGCAACTCTGCCGTCATTATGTTAAGCCCGCCTATCAACTCTATACACGATGTGATTGGCCTCACCAGAGTTTGGTTTTTCCAGCTCGCAGGTCTACCGAGAGTTGCTAGACTACACTCGCGCCAAATTAGATTTGCTGCCGCTAGGGTGCGTCTAGATTTCTAGGCTGCCTCATATCTGCTTCAAGGTCTTAATGATAATTTGTGGCATTTCTTTGTTGTTTAGAATCCAGTACTCCTGTAATTCTATGGTCTTTTATGAGTTTAATAAAGAACTCTGTCTCGTCTTCCATCTGACATACGGTGTCATCTTTAAAGAATGATTGTCTTTTACGTACACCAGGTGACCTGTAAATGTGAAAAAACTGTTTCCATTGCAGTTTTGCGAAAATTTCCTTTTCTAATTGCCTGAAAAACCACCTCATGTGAGCGTAAACTTTTTTGCTTTATTACATTTTTAAACTTTAATATATTACGTTTTTTATTAGACAGATGAGCAACTTTTTGGATACATTCATTGACAGAAAATTAATCATTGTTATACATCTCAACACAGTTCTTATTGTTGATTTACCGTGAGTACCATGTTTCACATGCCTAATATTGATCTAGCTTACTGCAGTGTGCAACAAATGTCTCATAGTACCCGCTGAGAAGCATTATAACATAACTTTCAACACACTCAAAATATGTATCTAATATGATAAAACACTGCTGCGTTACTCCACATATGCATGACCAGAAGAAGCAGAAGCGGCGACTGTGGCAGGAAATCAAGGCGTCATGACACTTATTGAAATCATAGGCTACGACGCAAGTTAGTATAGAAGAATAAAACGTCATCAGCATGTGCTAGTGGTAAACAAATAGAGCAAGATGAATCGCACTTTGGCAATTGAGGTTTTTATGTGCGCTGAACAAAAAAAAAAAAAGAGGAGGAAGCCAAGGAGGAGAATATGGACACGGTCATGGGTAGGGAATGCAAATGGAGCTTAAGGTAAGTAGTTAAGTTTTAGCGCAATGTCACGTTGATCAATACGCCAATTCATGTTTCATTTTTATTGGCCAAGTCAGTAGAGGACATCATAGCAGCAAACACTGTCTGTGAGATGAGATGATCATGTTAAATTTCTGACACTGTCAGAAAATTATCACAGGCTATCTTTGGTCACAAGACTGTGACAACAGCCATCTTTGAATCTCTCTCACTGTACAATGTAGGACCACCGTTTAGGTAGACAACCACAGAAATCGGTCATCTTTCGTCTGGATAGCCCAAAATCATATAATGTTTACTGGGCATGAGAAGCGATGAACTGTAATCTGGTGACTGTTGGCTTTGGTCGGCGTCTCTCGGTGTAATGTGAAATGGCCTAAATATATGAGCGCAACGAGTCTGTCTCTCACATGTTTACATTGAAAAACAAAGGAATATTAGTGCAGTGGACTTGGAAAACATGTTCTGAACTGAACTAAGACTATGTTAATGGTTTTTCTTTGAGGCTCATGTGAGTAAAGCTGTAGTCATTTTATGCCTCTCCCTCAGCACTTTACGAGCGGGAAAAAGGTCCAATAAAAACCACACCTCATCATGGAGAGAGCTCAGATAACCAAACAGCCTTCTCACCGGACACGTTTCCCATACAGAAAAAGACACAAAGCTCTCGCTACTCACATCTTTCAAGACTTAGTATAGAGCGCAAAACTTCTTCTGAAGGGATAAGGCACATCACGCAGAGAGGGGTAAACAGACCTGGAAAACGTCTGGCAGATGGTGCCGGTTTTCAAGATGATTCATCAACACCAGTTTCAAAGCTCCACCACAAACCTGGGCTCCAGCACTGCGAATATCAGAATAAATCCAGTTTCTAGTACAAATTTACCCTTGCAAATGAATTTAAACAATGTTTGGGAATGAACCCTGTCACTATACAAACTTTACGCTCTCACAATATGTTGCCAAATTTCCATCTTCAGGACTCCAAAAAGTCAGAAGAAAACCAAAAGTTTTCATACTTACTAAAACACGTCAAAAGTATCTCATTAGTATCACACACACACACACACACACACACACACACACACACACACACACTTCAATGCTGAAAAAGTCAACGCTGACTAATTCAAAATTTAAAAGAACATAACAGACTTAATTACTAGACAGTAAGTAAATGAAACATGAATGTCTTTTAACAAAAAAAAAAAAAGGTCTCTTACCTCTTTATAAATGTTTAAACAATGCGTGCTGAGCCATTCATTGTGTTGAGTGCCGCTTTAAAGTTGCACTTCTCTGTGGTATTGAAAATGAAAAACCACAGTTGTCACAGTTATTGACTGCTCGAGTCAATAATGTTTGATCACACGACGTGGCCGAGCCACTGTGCTGCAAGTACTACAGTCACTAACCCAACCAGATAAAGAGCTATAAATTATCCATGCTGTGCGTGTAAGAAACCACACCGAACAGGAGCCAAGCACAAATGTGAGGGGGGCAGACGTCAGCTTGCACTTTACACTCTTATGATTGATGGCTGTACTGCGTGAAAGCAAGTGGGTGACCTACATGAACAACCCTTAAAGGGATAGTTCACCCAAAAATGAAGGCTCTGTCATCATTTACAAAGCTTCATGCATGTCCAGGGCTGCAGACTAACATTTGACAGGTACCACAAAGTTCTATGGAATTTCAAATGATGGCACCAGCACCTGATTTGGTAGCACCAAAAAAAAAGAATGAATGATAATAAATTAATAATACACGTCTTGTCTCTTGGCAAAATTGGTAGCGGCACCACTGCAACCTCTTACAAGATTTAGCTGCATCGGCAGGAGAAAAAGTCACAAAATGCGAATGTTCAGTTGCAGTCCGGAGCCCTTATGTCATTCCAAACTCAATACAATTAAATAAATTATTTCAATATTTCTGTCAAAACACACATTGAAATTAGAAGTTTGTTATTCACTGAAAATCTTGCTTGATAACTCTGTGATGTCTATTAACATATCATTAGGTGCTACAAAATAAGAAAGTCGTACAACATGAGTATAGACAACAATTTTGGAGTAAACGAACGCAGCTCTATCCTAGAAATACAAAAATAGTGCACTCATGTCATTCACTTCCGTATAGTGTTTGTCTGTTTGGTAATATACTTGAAATAAATTCTTCTAGAAAGTCTTCTTTCTCAGCTAATAGGCTTCCAGAACATATACCACGAAACACCTCTGAGAAACCACTTTTGTTGGAAATTTTCGGGCTGTAAGTTAGTAGTTGAGAGTCAACTTTGTAAATATTACCATGATTATATAGGTTACTCACTGGAGAGGAGACGCCTGAACAAACAACATACACTGGTTTAAGTTATTTTCTTTAGAGATATCGTTGAATTTTAGTAAGTCAAAACATGAGTAAGAGCTGTAAACATCCGTTTCAAACCATGTCACCAGCTGACCGCTCAAACTCTGACCACTGGAGTCAATCAATGGTCAACTCGCCACGTCAATCAGGCACGAGGAGGCTGTACAGCATATTATACAACGGACAATATAAAGTTGAACAGCAAGTAAAGAAAAGCAGCCAAACAGTCTGACTGCGAGGAATTGAACTGAAGTAATGCACTCTGGAACTTTGACTTTGTTAACGCAGTTGTAATATAAGATGATAAACGTACGCGTGTATGTGATGCACGCGACACGACCGCAGAACGAAATTGCTGTTTATCGTCATTTCGAATTATGCAATATAGCTAAAGGTTTATTGTCATTACGATCATCAGTGCAATATAGGGAAGTTTCTCCAGCCATTCGCTTTACTAGAGAACAGCAATTAACTGAAGTTACTTTAGCCGTTTCGATACAAAAGTTCCTACAAATGTCACGGTAGAAAACATTGAAAATATGAATATGACAACATGAAATGATGACATGCGAATTTCACAACCTACCAAATAAAAATGTGTGCAACTGTGGGTTTATTCCACTCGCTCGAGGAAGCATTCGTTGTCTATTTATGAACTCCCGTCTTTTAACACCAGCCGCGCGCATCGAAGCTTTCCCACGCTGTCCATTTGTTGCGTGCCCATTCCTATTCCCTTTTCTTTATTCCTTTAAAATACGCAAAGGTTGTCTTATCAATCTCGAGACAAGTTCAGTCTGCGAGGGTTGAAGCAGCTGCACAAAAGATCCGACTTCGCGGATCGGGTTTCGTATTTACGACCCTTCTGGTCAGTTTACGTTACTGGTTACTAGGTGATCGTGTTGTAACTCCTCCCTCGATCTCAGGAGCGCTGCTCTTCACGTCCTCGTCTAGGAGTAGTGCATCCTCAGGTGTATTATCCTGACCTGTATGAAGATTTCACGAAGGATAACCTCCTACTTCTGACCACAGGTAAATGGAAATCAGTTGAACGCCCACATAAACACTTTCCCCGAACGGAAATGGCAGTGAGTGAACAGATTGAAAGCCACTTCTGTCAGTTATTTTTGAGTCCCTGTGAGGACGCGAACATGTTATTTATGCATGGAAAATCAAACGTAATTTGTGGTTACCATGGTTTAACTATAATATAGGGTGACCAAACGTCCTGTTTTCCCAGGACATGTCCTATCCTGGCCGTCCTGGCTGTTTTTTATAAAGTGATGAAAATGTCCTGGTTTTCATTATTTTTCATTGGGCCATTAAACTGACCGGCACAAGGGCAATCTATAAGTATCTATAACTATAACTATATATCTCATTGCTGGGCCGAGTGTCCTGATTTTCGGTAATCAAAATATGGTCACCGTACTATAATAACCAGGTTTTTATTTTATTTATTTTTTGTAGTAAAACCATGTTTCATTTTTGTAAGCATAGGCCTATAACTGGAATTAACAGGAATATGCAAATACAGTACAACTTTGTATAATTGGCTTAAACTTTATATCATATTATTTGATGAAATTGTAACATTGATTACTATTATTAGTAGCCTATCATTTTCAACAGCACTAGACTTTGAATGAACAAGAACATGCAAATGTTGCCTGACTTTGAAAATTTAGCTCCAGATAACCTTATATTAGAATACTCAATAAAAGTATGACATTGATTAAAAACAATTCTTTAAAAGAAGCAATGTTAATTT
Source organism: Paracanthobrama guichenoti (assembly GCA_018749465.1). Lineage (NCBI taxonomy): Eukaryota > Metazoa > Chordata > Actinopteri > Cypriniformes > Gobionidae > Paracanthobrama > Paracanthobrama guichenoti. The sequence goes on along the minus strand of CM031944.1, from coordinate 28,026,475 downwards.
CTTTGGAAATAATGGGAAACCCACGAATCGCTCCTCATCACAATATAAAAAGCTCTCTAGCAGATGCCAGTACTCTGGTGACATCTTGTGGTGACTTTATTTGATATGTCGAGGCCTTAAAGGTAAGTCACACTTAAGAAATTGTGGGGAATGACAGAATTTCATTGCATTTGATAAAACTTTTAAATGCCAAGTGCCGTCTGCATACAAATGATGCATCTCAGAACTAGAGATTTTACAATGACTTGCAACTGGTGTCAAAGTGATTTTTTAGTAAATGCATGAATTCCTTTAGTCTGTTGCGTCATCATTTGAAACAATTCAAACTCTTGTAAAATGTTTTGTGTGCTTGTGTTGCATGTAGGCTACTAAGTGAGTTATTTAGGAGTCAAATGAGGCTACCACGTATAACATTTTGGAGAAATAGCACAAACAAAGGTGTTACTTTCATCCCCAGTCTCCCCTAAAACCTTTCAAAATCTTAAAGGACAATATCTGCAAATGAATGAGTTCTGCCGGGGCCCTTTGGTGACTCTCAGTGGCACGACCCAATTGGAGTCATTAGCCTGATGTTCCAGATGAGCAGAGAGAAGAATGATAAGAATATCATCCCATTACTGAGTCCATTAGGAGAGCCAGAGGAGGGAGAAGATCCATGCCGTCTGCAGTCAAATTTCATTCACCACCAGCGCAGAGATAATTAGTCAACAGACGAGACAAACCACTCATATGAACAACAAGATGCACACACACCCTCAGAGATCCAGCTCATTATCCTGGATGACTTTGACTGTTAAGTAGCTGCTCCCTTGTGTTTTATTTGTAGACCATGCATCTAAACACATCTTTGTCTTTCAGGTTACTTAAAGTTTAAATCAAAGCCATTAAGCAAACACCAATGTTATACTGAACCATACTAACAGAAATTTAGGGTCAAATATACACCCTCATAACAGGCATAACATTATGACATAACATAACATATTTCTAATATTGTGTTGGTCCCCCTATTGCTGCCAAAACAGCCCATGTGTGGCATGGACTCCACTAGACCCCCGAAGGTGTGCTGTGGTGCACCAAGATGTTAGTAGCAGATCCTTTGAGTCGTGTAAGTTGCGAGGTGGGGCCTCAATGGATCGGACTTGTTTGTTCAGCACATCCCACAGATGCTCAATTGGATTGAGATCTGGGGAATTTGGAGGCCAAGTCAACACCTCAAAAACATTTTTGTGCTCGTCAAACCATTCCTGAACCATTTTTGCTTTGTGGCAGGGCATATTATCCTGCTGAAAGAGGCCACAACCACCAGGGAATACCGTTTCCATGAAAGGGTGTACATGGTCTGCAACAATGCTTAGGTAGGTGGTGTGTGTCAAAGTAACATCCATATGGATGGCAGAACCCAAGGTTTCCCAGCAGAATATTGCCCAAAGCATCACACTGCCTCCGTCAGCTTGCCTTATTCCCATAGTGCATCCTGATGCCATGTGTTCCTCAGGTAAGCCACGCACCCGACTATCCACGTGATGTAAAAGAAAACGCAATTCATCAGATCAGGCCACCTTCTTCCATTGCTCCGTGGTCCAGTTCTGATGCTCGCGTGCAGTGTGCAGTCTCGCCCGTAGGTATTTTCCTTACAAATGCTCTACGAAGCCATCGTTTATGTCGTTTGGAATGCAGTGGGCTTATATATTAAAAATACGAAACTAACTGACTGCCTTCCATTTCAAATGCTCATGCGCTTTGTGAAGATGCACCATGCGTCTGTGTGGCGACTCGGTGTAATTGATTAAATAAATGTAGGCTACAATTGCATCTCATAATGCATTTATGATGCGAAATTAATTTTGCATCATTGCAATCCATCCATCCATTATCTTCCGCTTATCCGGGGCCGGGTCGCGGGGGCAACAGTCTAAGCAGAGACGCTCAGACTTCCCTCTCCCTAGCCACTTCCTCCAGCTCTTCCGGGGGAACCCGAGGCGTTCCCAGGCCAGCCGGAGACATAATCCCTCCAGCGTGTCCTAGGTCTTCCCGGGGGGCCTCCCGGTGGGACATGCCCGAAACACCTCCCCGGGAAGGCGTCCAGGAGGCATCCGAAATAGATGCCCGAGCCACCTCAACTGGCTCCTCTCGATGTGGAGGAGCAACGGCTCTACTCTGAGCTCCTCCCGAGTAACTGAGCTTCTCACCCTATCTCTAAGGGAGCGCCCAGCAACCCTGCGGAGAAAGCTCATTTCGGCCGCCTGTATCCGGGATCTTGTCCTTTCGGTCATGACCCACAGCTCATGACCATAGGTGAGAGTAGGAGCGTAGATTGACCGGTAAATCGAGAGCTTCGCCTTACAGCTCAGCTCCTTCTTCACCACGACAGACCGGTACATCAACCGCATTACTGCAGAAGCTGCACCGATCCGTCTGTCAATCTCCCGTTCCATCCTTCCCTCACTCGTGAACAAGACCCCAAGATACCTGAACTCCTCCACCTGAGGCAAAAACTCTCCACCAACCTGAAGTGGGCAAGCCACCCTTTTCCGACTGAGAACCATGGCCTCGGATTTGGAGGTGCTGATTCTCATCCCGCCCGCTTCACACTCGGCTGCAAACCGCCCCAGTGCACGCTGAAGGTCCTGGTCTGAGGAGGCCAACATGACAACGTCATCCGCAAAAAGCAGCAACGAAATCATGTGGTTCCCAAACCGGACACCCTCCGGCCCTTGGCTGCGCCTAGAAATTCTGTCCATAAAAATTATGAACAGAACCGGTGACAAAGGGCAGCCCTGCCGGAGTCCAACATGCACCAGGAACAAGTCCGACTTGCTGCCGGCAATGTGGACCAAGCTCCTGCTCCGGTCGTACAGGGACCAAACAGCCTAAGCAAGGGCCCCGGACCCCATACTCCCAGAGCACCCTCCACAGGACACCACGAGGGACACAGTCGAATGCCTTCTCCAAATCCACAAAACACATGTGGATTGGTTGGGCAAACTCCCATGAACCCTCCAGCACGGGTATAGAGCTGGTCCAGTGTTCCACGACCAGGACGAAAACTACACTGTTCCTCCTGAATCCGAGGTTCCACTATCGGCCGAATTCTCCTCTCCAGTACCCTGGCATAGACTTTCCCGGGGAGGCTGAGAAGTGTGATTCCCCTGTAGTTGGAACACACTCTCCGGTCCCCCTTCTTGAAAAGAGGGACCACCACCCCGGTCTGCCAGTCCAGAGGCACTGTCCCCAACCGCCACGCGATGTTGCAGAGGCATGTCAGCCAAGACAGCCCCACAACATCCAGAGACTTGAGGTACTCAGGGCGGATCTCATCGACCCCCGGTGCCTTGCCACCGAGGAGCTTTTTAACTACCTCGATGACTTCAGCCCGGGTGATGGATGAATCTACCTCTGAGCCCTCAGCCACTGCTTCCTCAATGGAAGACGTGTTGGTGGGATTGAGGAGATCCTCAAAGTATTCCTTCCACTGTCCGACGATATCCCCAGTTGAGGTCAACAGCTGCCCATCTTCACTGTAAACAGTGTTGGTAGGGCACTGCTTCCCCCTCCTGAGGCAGCGAACGGTTTGCCAGAATCTCTTCGAGGCCAACCGATAGTCTTTCTCCATGGCCTCACCGAACTCCTCCCAGGCCCGATTTTTTGCCTCCACAACTATCCGGGCTGCAGTCCGCTTGGTCTGCCTGTACCCGTCAGCTGCCTCAGGAGTCCCACAAGCCAACCAGGCCTGATAGAACTCCTTCTTCAGCTTGACGGCATCCCTTACTTCTGGTGTCCACCACCGGGTTCGGGGATTTCCACCTCGACAGGCACCAGAGACCTTACGGCCACAGCTCAGAGCAGCCGTGTCGACAAGGGAGGTGGAGAACATGGTCCACACGGACTCAATATCTCCAGACTCCCTCGGGATCCGGTCAAAGCTCTGTCGGAGGTGGGAGTTGAAGATCTCTCTGACAGGGGGCTCGGCCAAACGTTCCCAACAGACCCTCACAGTACGTTTGGGTCTCCCGAGTCTGTCTAGCTTCCTCCCCCACCATCGGATCCAACTCACCACCAGGTGGTGATCAGTTGACAGCTCCGCCCCTCTCGACGACCACAAAGTCGATCATCGACCTCCGGTCTAGAGTGTCCGGTCTAGAGTCTAGAGTGTCCGGTCTAGAGTGTGCGGTCTAGAGTGTCCTGGTGCCTGGTGCCACGTGCTTGAACATGGTGTTCGTTATGGATAAGCCGTGACTAGCACAGAAATCCAATAACAGAACACCACTCGGGTTCAGATCAGGGGGGCCGTTCCTCCCAATCACGCCCCTCCAGGTATCACTGTCACTGCCCACGTGTGCGTTGAAGTCCCCCAGTAGAATGATGGAGTCTCCAGTTGGAGCACTTTCCAGCACCCCTCCCAGAGACCCCATTAAGGCCGGGTACTCCTCACTGCCGTTTGGCCCGTAGGCACATACGACAGTGAGAGACCTATCCCCTACCCGAAGGCGCAGGGAAGCGACCCTCTCATTCACCGGGTTGAACTCCAACACATGGCAGCTGAGCTGGGGGGCTATAAGCAAACCCACTCCAGCCCGCCGCCTCTCACCATGGGCAACTCCAGAGTGGTAGAGAGTCCAGCCTCTCTCAAGAAGTGTGGTTCCAGAGCCCAAGCTGTGCGTGGAAGTGAGCCCGACTATCTCTAGCCGGTACCTCTCAACCTCCCGCACAAGCAATCACACAGGTCTTGAATGGAAAAAAAATACTCTTAAATACTGAAAGGACTTGTAATGTTTTTTATGTTTTTTTTTTATTTACTACTTGATTTTATGTTTTTGAAGCTATATGTGTGTGTGTGTGTATATTTAAAATTCTTAACATACCTTTGTTTTAATTTATTTTAAAATGTGTTATTTTTAAAAGTACTTACAATTACATAGGCCTTATTACATTTATTTAATGTAGCCTAATTAAATAAAATAAAAAAAGAATTTAAGATTTTCAAGTCGGTAAACTAATTAATTAATAAGAAGAAAAAGTAGATCAAGAATCGTTTTGGAATCGGATCGTGACTCCCAGAATCGGAATCGGATTGGATCGTGAGGTACCTGATTCCCACCCCTAGTAACTGATTATATGTAATCTGGGTTCCGAAAAAAAAAAACATATTCCAAAAAGTACTTGTAATTGGATTATTACATTTTAAAATACTCATAATAAAAATGACATTTTACTGATTACATGATTACTTAATCTTCAAAAAATGGCAGTGTATTATTTATATCTTGATCAATGAATTCATACATCTTTTACATTTTCCTAATCTATTGCTTATCAGAAAGTCTTGCAGTTTTGTGGAATTGCACACACAGACCGGCCACTAACAGGCGACAACATTACATGGAAAATTGTGAGGCCGCACACCATAAACAAATAAAATATTTAATCTTTTTGTTAGTTGGTGTTTTATTTTATTTTAAAATTTTTAAATTACTTAGTATTTTTTTAATTCATTCATTATTGGCTTTTCATCAAAGAAAACCCTGCAGTTCCTTCCTAAACCAGTTTGGGAAACCTTGACATAATGTAATGTTTAATGCACTTCATGTTGTTGATAAAAACAATAAATAAATAAATAAAGTACAAGATTATACTATTCAAATCAATGTAAGGTCAAAAGTAATCTAAAAGTAATCAAAAATAGTCAATTACTTAAAAATGTGTAATGTAATACATTACTAACTACAATTTTTATCATGTAATCTGTATTCAGTAATAGACTACAATTTGTAAGTAATATACCCAGCACTGTGATGTAATCTAGATTATTTTGTTAACTTGATAACTTTGTTATCAACAACATGAAGTGCATTGCATATTACATTACGTCAGGCAGGCCCGTCGCAAGGGGGGTGTGAGGCCCTGTGCAAACGTGATGTGCCAGGCCCGGGGGGTATATTAACGGGGGTCTACTGTTGCTATAGTGACGAACAATTTGTTGTTTATGTAAATATTTTAGAATAAGGATATTTAAAAAATCGTATATTAATTTTAACAGCATTAGGTTCAAGAGGTTAAAATTATGTTCTAAATTATGAATGGGTCAAACGCGCTTGCAAAACGGCCTGAATCCACTTGAATTCGTTTGGACTGCTCTCTCTCACTGAATCATCTGAAGAGATTTCTCATTCAGTGGAATAAACAGGCACTATTGAGAGAACCAACGCTGTTTTTCAGTAGTTTTCCTCTGTCAACATGCTCTAAATGGATGTCTGACAATTTTGTTGCTTTTTGCAGTTGTCAGATTCAAAATCGTTTAAAACGTCTAGAGATAGAGTAGCTACACTCGTTCTGCGGTGCCGTTGCTCTCACTGATGCTCTGAAAGGTGAGTAATAGTTAGGCTATATGCATATTTAACTTAGACAGACAGACAGACAGACAGACAGATAGATAGATCGCCCCAAACCAGTGGGTTCATGACTTCTTGAAGCAATTTGACATATTATGGGCTCAACAGTCCTTTCAAGTTCGCCTTCCGCCATTTCAAAACAAGCATGTATTTAAAAAAAGTAAAGAAATGCTTGTATTACTTCACTGGCCAACGGAGCAAACCCGTGACGTCACACTGTGGTATTGCAAGATGGCGGTGCCCTTGCTCCAAAAGCTTTAACAAAACAAGGGGTCATGAACCGAGAAATAAAATTTTCCTTGAGCTTTTGACATATAATAGGTCATCATACTATAAGAATATCCTGTTACTTCTTGTTAGTCCAATAAAAGCTTTTATTGACACCAGGCCCAGCAAACGCCAGGTTTTTCAAAGTGGGGATCTATGACGTCAAAGGGAGGCAAGCACCGCCTTTGCAGAAGAATATCAACGCCTACTTCATCACTGCCTGTTTAGCCCCGCCCACCAATTCGCGCATGTAACATAGGCCTAGTGTTAAACCAGATCGAGCTACCAAGCAATAAACATGCCGTTGAGGATTACAAAATATTGTGCCATGCCTGGACTCAACAGTTAGCCAATCACAGCAGTGGGCGTTTACACTGAAGTCTCACAGCAGACACACCCCAGAGCAGAGTGTTCAGAGCAGAGGGCTAAAATCAGGGTAGGAAAATGCCTTTTATTTATAAATTATGACAATTTTTGATGTAAAAAGCATTCTAACATTATAAGTGCACCCCAAGAAACATAATAAAACAACGCAGTTCATGACCCCTTTAAGATGTAAACTTCATTTCCACTTTAAAATAAATTGTTACAAAAGAAAAATCTGATCCAGTCAAGTTTCAGAAGCGTTACAGAAGTTTCTATAACTAGTTGGTAAAGCTCCTCACTCATCAGCTTGTTTTCTGTGTTCTCGCTCTCAGAGTGACGGTGTGGAACAGACGAACCACCTCGCCCAACACTACTGCCAAGAGGCCATTCGGCAGATCAGCCGTCTGCGGCCGTCAACACAGAGAGACGCGCTGATCCGACTGACCGAGCTGGTGCTGCGCAGAGACAAGTGAGGCTGGACGCAGAGCTCCACACTCAGGCAGCTACACCTCTGCAGGGCCCTCCTGAAGCCCGGGGCTTCAGAGATCAAAGAATACAATTTACTGACCTCTGTTAACCTCTGTGCGAGGTGTTTGACCGGTACAGAAGGACAAACTCTACGAGATCATTGCAATTCCAGGTGTAGCACAGGTGGAGGTGCTACTGTTACGTGTGTGTGTGTGTGTGTGTGTGTGACAGACGCTCACTTAAACATCCATCCACACTACGAAAGGCCAAATGTCTTTGACTTCACTCTAAGATGTTCTTGTTAATGTACTTTTGCATCAAGAGCTCAAAAACAACCAACAACTTAAACCTCTCTGGCTATTTACTTAAATTAAATAAGGTATTTTTTTTAAAGTAAACCACCTGTTTGTCAAATTTTTTTCCTTATTAAAAAAAAAAAAAAAAGAAAGAACACAATTTAAAATAACGGTTTCTATTTTAATCAATATATATTAAAATGTAATTTATTCCTGTGATCAAAGCTGAATTTTCAGAATTATTGAATTATTCCAGTCTTCAGTGTCACATGAAGTCAGAAGTTATTCTAATATGATGATTTGCTGCTCAGAAACATTTTTATCAATGTTGAAAACAGTGTTTTATAACAACGTAGAAGTCTTTGCTGTCACTTTTGATAAATGTAATGCATCCTTGCTTGAATAAAAGTAGGCTATTAATATTAATTTTAAAATAATTCTTACTGACACCAAACTTTGGAATCGTGGAAAATTGTTTTCTGTACGAGAAAAAAATAAAAACAAAAGGTAATTGTTACTTGCAATTCTGAATTTTTTGTGCATTTCATAACTTTTTTTCTCAATATAAACTCGGAATTGCTAGTAAAAGTCAGAATTGCGAGATATAAACTCAGGAAGGGGAAAAAATATGCCCACAGGATGATCAACTGCAATGTTGGAGGGATTTGGTATGTATAATTTTTAGTCCATATTTCTTATTCAATAGTTCAAAACATTTGCATACAGTACCACAAGATATTTTCAGATAACAGTGACAGTAACCTATAAAAACACTAATAATAAATGAATACCATTGCTAATAATAAATGTGTATCAGAAAGTTAGTTTATTAAATATATAGCATCATTTATAGAAATAAATATTAAAGTTTTTGTGTACATTGTATACATAACAAATCCAGTGAAACATGCACCAAAGAATCTGCCTAAAAGTAGAAGTAGACTTTTAATAGACTGAGAAAAGTAAATCATAGAAAAAGTCTTTAGATTTAAATCTGCCTTTTGAAAAAAAAAAAAAAAAAAAAAAAAAGGATGCGGGCTATGTTGCAAGAACATGTGCACTGAAATAGTGAATCAGTTGTATTATATACCCATTGTCTTCAGCCATAAATTGTGGAAAATATGAATTATATATGATTGGCTTAGAGTGTGAGTTGAATCAGCGCAGTGACAGCAGATGAAATGATCTGATTACACCAGTGCTAATTAATGTGTGTTGTCATTGACAAATAAATACATACACAGTTTATATATTTATATATATTTTTTCTATATAATACATGTACTTATATAAGGCATGTACAAACACAATTTACATTTGAAATGACACAAAATTCTGTGAATATTTTACATAAATAATCAATTTGCTCTATGCTGTCTGGATCCGACTGCTGGTCCTGGACTTTGATTGCCATTCGCTGCTTTTTTTGTGGGGGCGACTGATCCACACCTGCACTGTCCTGTTGAAGGAACACACATAATCATGTAACGCCTGACCAGATTCAATAAGTGATTTTTAAAGAAAATCTAAAGACAAATTGCTTCTACCATTTCAATATGAGGGGTCTGAATTGAAAATGATACGATTATCATTCCAGATGAAATTATTTAAATGTTTCATTTCTAAATCTAAGTAAAACTGAGAGCTAGGAGAGTCTCACCAATGCTCTTTTCCGGCTCAGCTGGGCCCTGGGCTGAAGGCTGCTCAGAGTCCTCTGCTTCAGTTGGGAAGTGGTTTTCTGAGGAGCTTGATGGTTGTAGCTTAGTTTGAGATCCTTGTCAATTTCCACACACAGTTTTTGTGGCGGTGCCTGACGCAGACCTACATTGTCCTGTTGAGGGAACAGATACATGTATAACCGTGCAATGGTGGGAAGGTTTAATTAGTGCTTCTACGACTAAATCTAAAGGCGTATCTTTTTAATATAAAAGGATTTTAAATAGAGGACCTAGAAAACATAGTAGCATAGTTGAAGGCAATGTTTACTTTTTTGAATAAATCTTAAAATAAGTAAAAACAAGAGATAGACGGGACTTACAGAAGCTTCTGTGCTCCATGGACACTCCCTCTTCTGGGCAGACCCGGGTGGATGCTGTGGGGAACACGGTGAAACAAGTGCTCTCTGTGGGGTCTTGGCAGGCACAGACACTTCCTGTGGGATATTCAGCTGCCTCTGCCACTGCTCCCACTTCTCGCTCTGCTGCCTAGGGATCCTGAGGGTTGCGGCAGGCACAAGCACTGGTGCATTTTGCAAACGCTGCCTCAGCAGCTCCTGGCTCAGCTGCTCAGGGATTTTAAGATATTTCCACCCAGAGATCTTATCAATAACTGGTGCACAGCAGACAGGCTCTATCTTCAGAGAAGGGGCTTGAGGCTTCTGCTGCAGCAGCTCAGATCTCAGTGGCTCAGGGATCTTTAGTTTTGGCCTATCTGCGATCTTGTCTGGCATGGGTGCTTCATGTGGGGAGCATGCGAACACCTTTGGGGCAGTCACATTCAAAGAACATCAATTAGTATGATTTATACGTTGTTTTTCTCACGGTGAGAACAAAAATATCCACAAGTGGATTTTGGATATTGCCATCTTTGCGGTAATACTTACAGTGTGCACTAGATGGCATCCAACATTGAGAGATGCTCGTTAGGACTAACTTTCTCCATTAATGTTGATAGACTATGTCTAGTTTGTGTGGACAGTATGGCCTACCGAGGTGTTAGGACAGTGACAGTGACACAAATATACGATCTTGTGAATTTAGATGGAGGTTGCTCTTTTTACATCTGCTCAAAACTTCCCAATGCTTATGAAACTGACCCAAACCTGACCTGAACCCCTGTCCCAAACCTGAGGGATCGTAGGAGGATATTTGAACACCTCCCACATTCTAACTTAATTAAGGCTTGCTGTCTTACCACTATTGTGTTGCATTCTTTCCTTGTGCAGACAGGAGAGGTCACGGTAATAAGTGAAAAGCAATTCTTATGTGGAAGAGATATTGTTAAGGGTACAGTAGCACCCAGTGACTCAGTTCAGAGTTCAATGACCTCTAACTGTGAGGACTTGACTTCATTCAATAGACTGCTGACACCACACTGAGAGCATGCTTTATTTAGAGCTTCTCTGACCTACAGTATCTAGGCAAATGCTCAATATCACTTAAAATAGGCTTATCGCAAAGAACATTTGATGCAAAAGAGAGACAGAAGAACATTCCCTTCTTATTGAAAAGAAACTATTGTAGGACTAGCTAATGGAAAGGGGTGACCGCATAAAACTGAAATAAACCTGACAAGAAATAGACCCAAAAGGCCAGCTATATCACTCCTCCAAGCCTCCAGCCCTAAAGATTTGGCAGGATACAAGCATGACCGTAATTCTTCCATGCAGAATTACTGGACATAAGTTTCTTTGTCTGAAAATGTGTGTCATGTGTCATGATCCTCAGAACATCTGGTTTAAATCATCTCTTTGTAATATTTTGCTTTTTTATGGAAGTGTAAGTATTTTAATCTCTTGGATCACCCTTGAAAATTATGGATGAAACAGAAATGCTCTTTTTTTTTCAAAGCATTTATTGTCTTATAGGCTTTGGACTGTCCCGAAAGTGTGTATCTATAACACAAATTTTATTTATCATGCAATTTATACGACACACACTTTATGCCGTGTAATATGCACGTAACCCACACCACTAATCCTACCCAAGTGGTTTAAAATGTGTATCATATGCACGCAAAAACTTTTGCATTAAAAATCGCACGATAAATATAACTTGTGCTATAGATGTGCACTTTCATGAGATTGTGTTGACTGTCTGGATCAGATACCAAATTAAAGCTTCATTTGTGCTAGGCTTTTTGTGCTCAATTTAAAGTAGTTTTGAACATTTGTAAGCTGATGCAGGCACGAGCGTGACATGAAAGAATAGAGCCGACCAATAGAATCATTGTGTCGCTTTGTTGTCTCAAAGGCTTAAGATCACATAACACAGAGCGTTTTTGTTCTTTTTCTTATTGTACCTGAGGGACTTGTTCACTGGTGGATGTATTTTGGAGTAATTTCAGTGCATTGTCTGGTTCAAACACACAACTGCTCATTGTAAGAATAAGTATATTAGCTTACAGAAGATACAACGCAGACCTCTATCAAGGCTAGGTATCTTGGTTTGTAGAAGAAGAAAAAAAGTTTGATAATAGTTGAAACGATATCTACTCGCTTTTGGACACTGGTTTCATTTGAAAGGTGCACTTTCGATTGGGTTGTTTTAACCTAGCGATTGGGTTGTTTTAAGCAAACATTTAACCCAACCGCTGGGTTAAAACAACCCATTTACTGGGTTAAAACAACCCAATCGCTGGGTTAGTCCATTTTCAACCCAGCTTAGGTTGTTTTTAACCCAGCAATTTTTAGAGTGTGCCATTATCAGGTATCTTACACAGCCAGTGTTTATACATCTAGGCTGACAAAGATGAAAAACAACTTGGAGATCAAGCCCATACCCAAGAGTTGAGCCCTGTTGACAGCTTAATGGCACATCATTTAAATGAGTGCATAAAATGTGCTGTAGTAGCTTTGTTGCCTGTAGATTGAGTCTATTACCAAGAGATTTCAATTATAGCTAAGTGCCCCTTTCCTCTCAATGAGCCTCTGTTTAAACTCTTTCTCAACGTTCGGTCTTGTTCTGCGTTCAACACCATTAACAGGCTTCAAATGCACGCTGCTCTTTCATTTTTTCGTTTTAAGCATAAGCTTTGCTTATTATTATCTTATTTCTGTGGTGCATTTAATCTAATCAGTCTCCACTGATTTTTTTATTAGACAGTTTAGAGGAAATAAAACAATAAAGTAATGCACATTGGAGTACATGCACACACAAATAACCATATAAAATAAAATGAAAAGTGATTCATGTACCATCACCTGAAGAAAAAACTAAAAAACTAAACAAAACACAGCTAGCAGCACAACTAAACAAAATATGCGACAGTGCCTCATATGACCGCAACATATATAGGCCTACTGATAAAAACCTTTGTTTTGGTAACATAATGATGCTGTGACAAGTGAAATTCTTGTTGTTTTTTTTCGGCCATAATTTGGCTAGCGTTACATTATATGATCACGCTCTTATTCATGCAAATGCTTTTAAACCATTCAAGCGCGACAAGACACAAACGAGAACATGCTCTCTGTTAATGTCCTACCAAGCCTGCCGCACTCGTGTTGAAAACTGAAGCCAAAACGTCTCGATCGCCCCCCAGGTGGTTGGTCCCAGTATAGCTCATAACCCCTCTCCGTATAATGGACAAGAGACAAACTAAACAATCAAATTACACTTCAAATAATTTTTTCCTAAAGATGGTTTCTGTCATTTTAGGCAGTTTTTATCACGATGATTTCATTTCAAGTGTTTGTTTTTAAAATGAGTTTAGTTTTAGTTAGTTATTTGATGCTATAAAAACGGGGGCTGTGACGTCATGATTGACAGCTGAGATTGACGGCTTCTCTGAGTGAAGTTGTCACTGAGGCACTAACAGACTTTTTTCGGGATCTTCTGGAGGAGATTGGAGCTTTAGCTTTAATTTCTACATTTCCATAACGAATGAATTATGAATGAATATATATGAATTATATAATGAATTATTCTGCATCTGCGAGACTGTGGGCGGGCTTTTGATATTGCGGCTCTACTTCCTGCTCTCTACTGTGCAGACTCCGGTCCCGAGGTCTCTACTGCGCAGACTAGCCCTGTCCCAAATCAGTGCAAGATGTCAGCGCCATATTCGGACGTTGGCGACTTCACTTTTCTTCAGTGGAAGGTAGTGAAGACACGTCGTCCATATTTTATTTTTTTTTACGGTCTATGTGTGACACACAGACGAAGTACAGAAAAACACAGACACTAATGCTGTCTGTCATTAATGTTAATGAAAGAACAGTGATAACAGAGACAATTGTAGCTTTAATAAGGATTTATCTATATTTAATTGATCATTTATGCAGTTAAGACTGTAAAGTGTTTGATAACTTTATTCAATTTCTGTATATTTTCTACCTGTTAGCCAGGAAGGAAGGCCACAGGTAAATATGGCATTTATTATAATGGGTTTATATGAAGATTGTTTTAAGTTCACTTAAATTAAAAGTTATTTTTTAAAAGCCTAATAAATGTTGAAATCGATAGCTTTCAGTTATACTGTAATGTTGAATGATAATTAATGTTTAAAATTTTGAGCGTCAGTACCAGTATTAATATCAGTGATACTGGCCTTCAGATGCCATTACAACAAATATTTTAAATATACTGTGTTTAAGTTGTTTCTACATAATTACATAATAACAACATTTGGAGAGTAACTATGCAATTATTGCAATATAAAAATATTTAAAAAACAAACTAAAATAAACAATGTTTTTATTAATTACAGAATCTTTCTAGAAGATGAGAAGAAAGAATGTGGCAAGTAGGAACAAGTCAAGGTGGTTGTGGAGATAATAGGGGCTGGTGTGATGGTGCGTTCTCTCCATGTCGTAATACCATAAATAAAGCTCTGTATGCTTTTGAATCGCTCTTGAGATACTCTGATGTCATACACTGATTTGGTCTGCACAGTGTCACTTCAAGTCAAACACACCTTAAAGGTCACTGTAATGTCTAGTGTTTTGGTTGTTTCAGGTTCAGTTTCATGTCTTTGTATTCATGCTCTTTGTCCTGTTCCTGTTTGTGTCATGTGATCCTGCCATGTGCTCCCTTTTCATGTGTTCTGTTGTCATGTTCACAGGTGTCCCTTGTCTTGTCATTAGTAGTTTGTGTATTTTAGCCCTTATCTTTGCCATGTTCCCTTGTCTAGCCTTATTCGCTGTACCATTGTTGTTGAGTTCATGTCCATGGTTCTTGTTCTGTCAAGCCAAGCCAGAACTTCCTGCACCTCCATGTTCCCTTGAACTTCCTGCACCGCCATGGTCCCTTGAACTTCCTGCATCGCTATGGTCCCCTGAACTTCCTGCACCACCATGGCTTTCTGAAATTCCTGCACCACCATGGTCCATTGAACTGCCTGTGCTGCCATGGCTTCCTGAACTACTTGCGCCTCCATGGCTTCCTAGCCTGCCTGCATTACCCATGCACATGCCCATGCTCTACGGCCCAGGCCCATCTCTGCCTTGCCACGGCCCGCCATCTCTCCCCCAAGACTGCCCATCCTAGACTTTTGTTATGTGGTGTTTTGTTGGGCATCAGGAGCTGCCCTTAAACGGGGGATCTGTAATGTCTCATGTTTTGGGTGTTTCAGGTTCTGTTTCATGTCTTTGTATTCATGCTCTTTGTCCTGTTCCTGTTTCTGTCATGTGATCCTGCCATGTGCTCCCTTTTAATGTGTTCTGTTGTCATGTTCTGATTGGTTAATTTTTCACAGATGTCCCTTGTCATTAGTAGTCTGTATATTTTAGCCCTCATGTTTGCCATGTTCCCTTGTCTAGCTTTATCCCCTGTACCATTGTTTGTCAATGATTCTGTTGTATCTTGTTCAGTTTGTTTATTGTAGGGGAGAGTAGGGCACATCCTAACACTTTTTGACACTTTGTCTCAGTTTGTGTAAATCCACTTGGGGTTCAGAGTATTTATTTTTTCCCACATTAATTTCCCACATGTCTAGTACAAATATGTGGTTTTGTTTCATTAATACAGTGTATACTGTTTTCTTGATTTCCCCCGAAAGAATGGAAGTGAAATGTGACAACATGCCCCATAGGTGGGTACAGTGTAACGTGAGGGGCACATTGTAACATCACCAAATGACAGCTTATAATGTTACCTGATATAATAAAAAAAAATATCCAAAACAAACTAAAATATTTTGTCAATAAAATACAATTATTAACTTTTTTAAATAAAATAATGGCATTTTTAATCATTAAAAATATATATTTTACAACAAACACATCACTAAATACAGCTATACAGCATAGTTCAAAATATAATAATAATGAATTATTTCTGAACATTGACTCTTCCAAAGATATTTTTTAATTTTGGAAAAAAAAATTTTTCTCTAAATAATGTTGATATGGCAACTAGTAAATACACAAAGTTTCGTCATTCTGGCATGGATGATGAAACTTCCCTATTTCTGGTACATACTTTAAAATATCTTTTGTGTTCAACAGAATAAAGAAATGTATGTTGGTTTGGAACAACTTGAGTAAAAGATGACAAAATTTTAATTTTTGGGTGAATCCTCCCTTTAATTCTGCAATGGTCAGGTGGGTGGTAAAGTATGGCCACATGCTACAAGTCGTAGTGCTCAAATTATGAGTTTACACGTTGTAATTACAAGTTCTACAGGCACGTGAAGGCTTTTTACAGTTCAGAATCATTACAGCATGAATGACCTTGACATACCAGCTGACCAAAAAAAAAAACATTTAGCTAAAATAAGCTAGTCATTATGAATTCTCAAGATTCAAGATTCAGAGAGTTTTATTTGTCACATACACAGTTATATACAGAATATACAACCGGCAGTGAAATGTAAACAGGTCCGCTCCATGGACAGTGCAAATTCACAGTTAAAAACACAAGGAAGAAATTATAATAGAAATAGGATATAAAAAAAAGTACTATCTCTATATATATATATATATATATATATATATATATATATATATATATATATATATATATATATATATATATGTATATCTCTAGAATTATAAATAATCAAGTCAAGAGAAAAAAAAGGTAACAAATAAGGATAAAGTGGAATAAAATAATTGAAGTAGACTTTGCAGTGAGTAAACTGTAGACTTATAAATATGTAGTTAACAAATGTATAAGAGTATAATGTGCAAACAGGTTTATGACAGGTTGTTACACAGTAACAAGCTTGAGAACAGAAAGTGCAGTGCAATGTCAGTGTATCGATGTTTATCCTGGCGTGAAGTCACGTGATGTTAAGTTCAGGAGTCTGATGGCCTGGGGAAGAAGCTCCTCCTGAGTCTCTCAGTTTTGGCCATCAGGCTGGAGCGCTTACCAGATGGCAGCAGCGTGAAATGAGGGTTTGCAGGGTGATTAGAGTCCTTGATGATCTTGGTAGCTCTACCTTTGCAGCGTTTGGTGTAGGCGTCCTGCAGAGACGGGAGAGCTGACCCTGAGATACGCTCGGATAAGCGCACTACTCTTTGCAGGGCTTTGCGGTCATGACTGGTGCTGTTCCCATACCACGCTGTGATGCACTGAGTTAAAACACTTTCTATCGCCCCTAAATAGAAAGTTTTCAGGATAGCTGGTGAAACCCTGAATTTCCTCAGCTGGCGCAGGTGGTACAGTCTTTGCCTGGCTTTTTCACCTGTGTCTGAATGTGAGCAGTCCAGGTCAGGTCCTCGGAGATGTTTACACCCAGGTACTTGAAGCTGCTCACTCTCTCTACTGGTGACCCGCTGATCATGAGGGGAGTATGTCCGTTGCTGTCTCTTCCTGAAGTCCACAATCATTTCTTTGGTCTTGCCAACATTCAGAGAGAGACAGTTGTCCTGGCACCATGATGTTAGATGCTCCACCTCGTCCAAGTATGCCGTCTCATTGTTGTTGGAAATGAGGCCCAGGACAACAGTATCATCAGCAAATTTGATGATAGAGGTGGAGCTGTGTGTGGACAAACAGTCATGCGTGTAGAGAGAGTAGAGCAGGGGCTCAGGACACAGCCCTGTGGAGCTCCCACACTCAGGGTGATGGAGGTGGAGGTGGACTGGCCTATTCTCACCACCTGAGGCCTGCCAGTGAGGAAGTCCTCAATCCAGTGGCAGAGAGAAGGATTCAGGCCGAGATCCAGGAGTTTGGAGGTTAGCTTGGTGGGAACTATGGTGTTAAAGGCTGAGCTATAGTCAATAAATAGCAGTCTTACGTAGTTCCCACTTTTGCTGTCGATGTGAGTGAGGAGGAGTGGAGGACATGAGAGATGGCATCTTCAGTCGATCTATTGGGACGATAGGCAAACTGAAGAGGGTCCAAAGTGTCAGGAATGAAGGCGCAAATGGTGTTTTTAATGAGTCTCTCAAAGACCTTCATGACTATAGACGTGAGAGCCACTGGACGATAGTCATTTAGGCAGAGGGTTTACTGTTCTTAGGGACAGGGATGATGGTGGATTTTTGAAGGAGGTGGGGACCACAGATGTAGCGAGGACTCATTAAAGATAGATGTAAACAACCGGTGAGCTGATCAGCACAGGACCGCAGAACACGACGTGAAATACCATCCGGCCCGGCAGCTTTCCTAACGTCCACGCGGCAGGTGCTCTCCGAACTTCATCCTCTGAGACAGAGATCACGTGATTGTTGCTGCTCTGAGTAATTTCCTCTAACGCGCCACTTGGCGGAGTCGCGTTACGCGGTTACAGTCAAAGCGAGCATAGAAAGAGTTTAACTCGTTCACGAGCAACGGATCAATGCTTGCCTCTGCAGAGGATTTAGATCCAAAGGAGCAGATGGACCTCAGACCTTGCCATGCGCGCCGCGTGAGTCGTTGAGTTGGAAATGAGACTCCACTCGGTCTTTATAACGGAGTTTGCGGCTTTAACTGCTCGTCTGAGAGCATAGCAGGACGATCTGTATTCATTCATATTCCCTGAATGGAGACCGGCGTTGTAAGCAGCAGTGCGTGCGTTCACTGCAGCAGCGGATTGAATTGTCCACCCACGGTTTCTGATTTGAGAAGGGCGTTATTGTTATTGTTTGCGTGGCTTGCTCTGTAAGCGTGTTGATGAAGCAAAGCGCGCCACGTCTGTGAACTCGCTTACGTCAGCTGAACTCGCTCGGAACATGTCCCAATCCACATCGCCCAGAGCTGCCTGTAGCGCGGTCTCTGAGTGGGGTGACCAACGCTTAACTTCCCGCCTCACCGGGGTTCCTGGAGGAGCTTTTGTTTGTATTCGGGAGTGAGGAAAATGGCGGCATGATCCGATTTGCCAAGCGCTGGAAGTGACCGCGCTTTATAGGCGTTCTTAAGCGGAGAGTAGCAGTGATCCAGTGTGTTTGCTCCTCGTGTGGGGCAGGAGGCGTGCTGATGAAAGTTTGGCAGGACTTTCTTTAGGTTTGCTTTGTTAAAATCGCCAGCGACAATGAATGCCGCGTCGGGATGTTGGTTTATGGCGCGCTGGCAACATCATGAAGGCCAGATAAAGCCAGCGCTGTGTCTGCCTGCGGTGGGATGTAAGCGGCGGTCGCGACAACCGCAGAAAACTCCTCGGCAGATAGAATGGGCGGCAAATGATTGTTAAATGTTCCAGATGAGGCGAGCAGGACCGCGAGAGAATGGTGATGTTCCTGGGATCGCACCATTTCTTGTTGATCATGAAACACACTCCACCGCCTTTGGATTTACCGGCCTCGGCTGTTCTGTCCATCCGAAAAACAGAGAAGTTCTCCGGCCGGCGTCACAGCTGTGTCCGGGACGCGGGCGTGAGCCATGTTTCGGACAAACAGTAGATATTACAGTCTCTCATGTCCCGTTGAAAACTTATCCTGGCTCTAAGATCGTCCATCTTATTATCCAAGGATTGAACATTTGCTAGAAGAATGCTTGGGAGAGGAGGTCTGAATGCCCTTTTCCTCAGTCTGTTACGGATACCAGCACGTTTCCCACTGTGTTTCTTTGTTCTACGCCGCTGGCTCTGTCCATTGTTCAACTCGGCGTTGCGAAGAATCTCAGATGGCCACAGAGGATCGCCGTAAGTGTCCTGAAACAGTCCAGTGTAGAGGTAACCAATGTCCAAAAGAGTTTTGCTGTCGTAGTAGATCAATGCAGATGATAAGTTTGTAAAAACTGAGAGTAAAAGAAAGTAAAATAGTAAATAAAAGCACAGTCTTCACGGAGCGACCTGAACGGCGACCAAACACAGCGGCGCCATTTCCGGTCGATAGGAGTCTCCCGGTCCGGTCTCACAGTCTAGTCATTTCAAACAGAGCTTGTCTGAAATAATGCTAAAATTGAAAATGTTTTACAAAAAATCTGACATTCTGGTGGGTGAAATACTGATAGACAAAATTAACCGGTAGAAATTTGTAAACCGGCAGAGATTATCGTCTCTATTGCATTTACGCTCACTTGACATAGCTTATCATTTGCATGCGTTTTTAAGCTTTGCTGTGTTTTTAAACCACTGAAGAGTAATATGCAGTGAAAGAGAACTCATTTTGGTATTTACACGCGCTGTCTGAGAAACGCTCGCACATGAAGCTGCTGCTCATAGTGCGCATGAGAACTGAACTGTGTGCTTTTTGCCACCTAATTGGGCTTGAACGGTTAAATACACACACTTATGTGCAGTGTTGGGGGTATTGCATTACAAGTAACTCAAGTTACATAATCAGATTACTTTTTTCAAGTAACTAGTAAAGTAACACATTACTTTTCAAAAAAGTAACGCAAGCTTCTTTGTTTTCCCATGTATTGACTGACAGCTCTCTTGTCCCCATGTTGAGTGAAATTGTGAGTAAGTGCAAAGGCGTTGTGTGTAAACATGATGGTATGGAGGACGAGAAATAACTTAAGTATAAATAAATAAATAAGTAAATGCAGAATTAAATAAATAAATGTAGACATAAATAAATATATGAATAAATAAATATAGAAATACATAAATAAATAAATAAATAAATGCAGATATGCATAAATGAATGAATACATAAATAATTTTGTCAAAAGTATCGCTTTTAATTGTGCTATTTTTGTATCATTTGTGTTATACTATAATTTTTCTACATTTATTTATGTTTTCTACATTTATGTATGCATTTCTTCAATTCTACATTTATTTATTTATGTGTACCTATGTTAATAAGGTAGGCAGTCCTATCCTCTCTCAATGCAGGATTGGTCAATTAGGCAAACCAGTCAGAACCGTTTCTTTGGAATGAATGATAGTTAGTTTTCTTTATTTACTAAATCATGGTAAATCATCCTAGAACATGGTAAATCGTGGCAATTCATACTAGAAACATGGTAATGTTGTGACTGGTAGTCGTGACAGGTAAACCATGCTAGAATGTGGTAAATTGTGGTAAACTATGGTAAATCATGCTAGAATCATGGTAAATCATGCTAGAATCATGGTAGATCATACTACAACGTGGTTAATCATGGTAAATCATCCTAGAACATGGTAAATCATGAATGTGGTAAATCATAGTAAACTATGGTAAATCATGGTAAACTATGGTAAATCATGCTAGAATCATGGTAAATCATACTAGTACGTGGTTAATCATGGTAAATCATGCTAGAACATGGTAAATTGTGAATGTGGTAAATCATGGTAAATGATAGTAAATCTTAGTAAGCTATGGTAAATCTTGGTAAACTATGGTAAATCATGCTAGAATCATGGTAAATCATACTAGAACGTGGTAAATCGTGAATGTGGTAAATCACAGTAAATCATGGTAAACTATGGTAAATCACAAATCAACAATTCCAATAATTAAATGTAATAAATAAATAAATAAATAAAAAAAGAAAATAAAAAAGCATTTTAATGTATTTAATCTCACTTTATTGACCAATGTTCTTGGTCCTTGACCTTTGATGATTCAGTTAAACCATAAGCAAAAATTATTTTAGATTTTTTGTTTTTATTGGTGAAGTAAGTGTTAAACTTTCTTCGACTGCATCCTATTCTTCTGCAATTCAGAATGGCAGCACAGCTGAAAGGTTTGTTTGAACTGCGCATGATCATGCATTTCTTTCAGCCTTTTTATTTAAATGTAACACATTACTTTTCTTAAAAAGTAGCTAAGTAACACAATATTGTAATGCAGTAGGGGAACACAGGCACAACCTAACGTGGGGTTAGTTGTAACACGCATGGTTTAACACTTTCCACACATGCCAGGATGAAGAAACTTTGTGTATTTACCAGTTGCCATATCAACATTATTTAGAGAAAAAAAATGTGCCAAAATTAAAAAAAAAATCTTTGGAAGATATCACTGAACATTTATTTAACCATAGCAAAAGTAAATTTCTTACTCAAGTTTATTTTTCATCTCTGTTTTTGTGTTTATTTAAAACAAGACAAATCTGATATTATTGTAATCTTATATCTGTTATGTAACAGTTGAGATGGTTCTTTAATGCTGATCTAACAGCAGAAGACATGAGCCGCGGTTTAAATCCCAGTTGTGCAGGTGGAGTGTGTTCTAACACTGCGTTACAATGAGCCCCTATTAGAACTACGCTATTATATTCTATACTTTTATGAATTCTTTTAAGAAACCATGAGAAAAGGGTGAATAATGACTGAGAGTCAATGTTCAGAAATTATTCATTATTATTATGTTTTGAACTATGCTGTATAGCTGTATTTAGTGACATGTTGTCAAACTCAAAAAATAGTATATTTTTAATGATTAAAAAAAGTCATTATTTTATTTTAAAAAGTTAATAATTGTATTTTATTGACAAAATATTTTAGTTTGTCTTGGATATTTTTTGATTATATTAGGTAACATTTTAAGCTGTCATTTGGTGATTCGCTCACGTGTTACACTGTACCCCACCTATGGGGCATGTTGTCACATTTCACTTCCATTCTTTCGGGGTAAATCAAGAAAAAAAGTATACACTGTATTAATGAAACAAAACCACATAATTGTACTAGACAAGTGAGAAATTATGTGTCAAAATGCCCGTCTTTGTGACCGTCCTTATAAACAGTCATTTATGTCTTAAAAGAATGTAAACAGTTGAGAAAAGAAAGTGCATGTGTATCAGTATATTGGATCTGTGCATTTGGGCTCTAAGTGACAGCAGCCTAATAAACCTGCTGATGTCTTTGCCATTAATGTTTATCAAACAGCAAAGGCTGAATCACTTTTATAACTTTTATAAGAATAAATGTATATTTGATTTACACAGTGAAGACTAGTGTTTTTGTACATTTAATTACAATCGATGTAGTATTTCCTGTTTCATAACTGTTTACTGTTTAATAGGCTAGTATTAGTTTTTCGTAGATTTCGGTCATATAGCCCACCAACTCTGACCAATCAACATAAAAGACTTTTTAACTGTCACAAATATTCTTCTCATTTTGGTAATGTCAATCAAAACATACATCCAGTTCTTCTGATATAACTGATGCCATTTCCTGTGACATAAATGTGAAATCAGAATCACTTAAAGTAAATACCTTCAAAGAGCTAAAAGCAACATAATGATGCAAAGCTCTATTCTGATACGTCTATATAATTCCACAGCTTTAAATCATTAAATAAAGCGTATTGAATTGGCTCACCAGACTCAGACTCTTCTAATAGATGCATGAGAAAAGCAAAAGCTCTGGATTTAATCGTGATGCTTTTCTGCTGAGCACTGACCAAGAAAGCATGAACACATCAATCCTTGTTCTAATTCGGTCAATAAGACCCGTTCCCTTGGCCCACGCCGGCTTGCTGTCAGCTCACATACCCCTGATTCAGTGTACTTTATTAATATAATGTAATAAAAGTGAGCAATATCCAACAATGCCATTATTAAGGTTCCTTCATTACCATAAACAAAGAGGAACGCATCCTTTATGAGTAAGCATATAGACTGATAAATCTAATGCAGGCGAGTAAATATTCTCTCCCTGCACAATATGACTTTTCAGGAGATAGAGAGATCTAGATTTCAGGGTGAAAATTGCCTCAGGTTTATTAGAAAGGTTTTATTTTGATTAAAATAAGAAGGATGCTTAGTGGTCACAGACATATAAAGCCAATTCTATTAAATTGGTATTTGTTGTTTTCTCATTAATAGATCCAATTTGCAAGGGAATAGGATGCTTATTTAGCATGTATGAATTTTACTAAGTATGAATTTTAATTTATGTCTTCCAATTCTCTCCCCTTATAGCGCTCCCTCTTTCTTGCAGCTAATTTATTTCAAGTTTGCCACGCCACATAAAAACCATGGAAAGTATTTTCTTGTTCAGTGTATTTTTATTTTTAAATAATATACATATATGTTTTATTCATTTTATATCTAAGCATTTTTAAAACAAGGTTGATTTTCTTAAGAAATAATATTAAAAAGGTATATTATATTTTGTACTTTCCTCTTAATTTGGTTATTTTAGAATGATTTATATTGTTGTATCAATATTTTGTACAGTTTTGTAATAGTTTTAATTGTAGTTAACAATAACAACACTGATTAGCACAAGAAACCAGCCACTGCTGTAAAAACAGAGAACTAAATCTTTTAAAGCAATGCAGTAATGAAACTTGACTACAGCACATGAGCCTCAAACCACAAGCTCTCATATTAAAACAGCTGTAACATGCTGTTATTATTCATTAAAGAGCATTAGTAGTTGTGCTGACCCGCAGTACCCAGTGTAAACAGGCACATACCACACAATATGTTTTCATAATTTTTTCTATAGACTGCAAAGGAAAAAAAACAAAACACATCCATTAGATCTTAACAGGAATAACCATATCCAGCAGCAGAAAGGTGAAAAGACTTAAGGTGCATTAAGGTGCACATTGCCTTCCATATTTCCAGTAAAATATCTTGGAGCATCAGCCATAAATCAGCGCTGCACTCAATACTGTGCATATTGTCCATAACAAAGCATCTGGACAAACAGCAGTGAGCTGAGAGAGCCTGAGGGTTGCTAGCATCTGTGTTGTGTGTCTGGTCAAAGTAGACTGACTGCCAGGCATCTGGATGTGTGCAGGTTCATTGGGTGTGTTCCTTTTTATAGCACTAAAACTTTTGGGTTTCAAGAGCTATCAGTATTTTTAATAAAAAATATATAATACATATATATATATATAATCTAGCTGGCTGTGCATTAAAAAAAAATTAATGCATGATATGGATATGCACACTCTGCAAAGTGCTTTAAAATCGTTTAATGCACATCTAGCAATGGGTTATCCCGTGTATACCATTTGCCAAAACTTGAAGCTGTTATTGATGTTTGCAGCACAATATTAGACCAGAAGTGTAAAATTGAAAAAGGTTAAAAATGTAAATTATTTTCATCAGTTATGGCTAGATCTAGCATTCTAGCAAAAAAATCAGACACAATAATAGTGGCAGTGGAGGCAACAATAATAATGAAAAGGCGAAAAAATATATTAATAAGCAATTTATTATTGTTTAATTATTATTCATTAAACCTATTAATAATGTTCATTTATTAAACATATTAATAAATGTTAATTTATTTCATGCTAATTAAGTACCCAGCAGGGGTGCATTTCCCAAAAGCATCGTTAGCCAACTACTGTCACAAGTTCCGTCGTTATCAACATAGTTCAACCAGTCTGTGTTTCCCGAAACCATAGTTCAGGAAACAGCATCGCAAAATTGTGTGGTCTGAACGACAGCTCTCGACCTGTGGTTAGAAGCATAGTTTCTTGTTTGCATGACGTGGACTTAATAAATCCTTATCTTGAGCAAAATAAGCAAGCTGACATTTAGTACAATCTATATCTTTTATTTAGAATACATACAAATGTAATTTATGTCTTTTAGTTTGTCAAGAGATTTAAAGCACCGTTTTTGAAGAGTGCGCATGTGCGGATGTGCTCTAGTACGTAAGAACGAGCCTGTGATTGAATCTGGAAATAAAGCTAAATTATTAGTCTATTGAATTAGTCCTCAGGTGCCATGTCCATGTAAATTAGGGATGGACATGGTCAGAAACAATTCTCAGGTAGGCCGTGGCATTTAAACGATGCCCAATTGGCACTAAGGGGCCTAAAGTGTGCCAAGAAAACATCCCCCACACCATTACACCACCACCACCAGCCTGCACAGTGGTAACAAGGCATGATGGATCCATGTTCTCATTCTGTTTACGCCAAATTCTGACTCTACCATCTGAATGTCTCAACAGAAATAGAGACTCATCAGACCAGGCAGCATTTTTCCAGTCTTCAACTGTCCAATTTTGGTGAGCTTGTGCAAATTGTAACATCTTTTTCCTATTTGTAGTGGAGATGAGTGGTACCCGGTGGGGTCTTCTGCTGTTGTAGCCCATCCGCCTCAAGGTTGTGCGTGTTGTGGCTTCACAAATGCTTTGCTGCATACCTCGGTTGTAACGTTATTTCAGTCAAAGTTGCTGAATCAGCTTGAATCAGTCGGCCCATTCTCCTCTGACCTCTAGCATCAACAAGGCATTTTCGCCCACAGGACTGCCGCATACTGGATGTTTTTCCCTTTTCACACCATTCTTTGTAAACCCTAGAAATGGTTGTGCGTGAAAATCCCAGTAACTGAGCAGATTGTGAAATACTCAGACTGGCCCGTCTGGCACCAACAAACATGCCAGACGGTGCTCAAAATTGCTTAAATCACCTTTCTTTCCCATTCTGACATTCAGTTTGGAGTTCAGGAGATTGTCTTGACCAGGACCACACCCCTAAAAGCATTGAAGCAACTGCCATGTGATTGGTTGATTAGATAATTGCATTAATGAGAAATTGAACCGGTGTTCCTAATAATCCTTTGGGTGAGTGTATAAACCAATGTATAAATCAATTTCCGGTTGAAAGGGAATGCTGACACATCTGGCTGCCACTCCTCTCTCCGGTTTTATTGATTTTAAATGTTTATCAGACTATTCTGAGTGGTAAATGAGGGTTTTGTAGCTTTGGACGTCCCCTCTTGTTACCCACACTATTGAAAAGTGGTATTACGTTTTAATCTTCGGCCTGTATATCTGCTGGAATCAACCCTTCTGTTGCCCGGCTCAGGACACACATTACCGCAAGATTGCTGCTGGTGTGAATTCTCTCTTTAAGGTGGCTTTAAGGTACACTGCTTGCAAACTGTTGAACTTAAAAAGGAATTATTATTTAGCGAATGACACCTATGAACTTTGCTGAAATGTCTGAATTCTGCGACCAATGCGCTATATACACCGCGTATCAAGGAGCACGTTTATACACTACTCATCGGACTCCTTCTCTGTGCCTGTATTCCAACGTAAAAATTTGTAGTTTGTTGTGCAATGGAGTGGATCAGTTTTAAGTTTTCTGAAGGTGCAATCAGTATCAGAATTTCTAGTTTATAATGTTTAAAATGTTTATAAACATCCTGAAAACAAGAACAATTTACTTATACAATGTACAATGTTGCTTTACTTATGTAGGGGATTTTACAGTTAAAGACCCAAGGACCAGATATGATGAATGAATACCAGGAGTCAGAAGTATAATCAATTGAAGAAATATTTTTACTGAAGATAGTTTGCAGTTTCATCAGTAGAAATCAGCTTCAACACTCACAAGGAGTTTGTAGGCTGCTCTGCGTACAGACTAGCCTAGAAATCTAGACGCACCCTAGCGGCAGCAAATCTAATTTGCCTAGTCAGGGTAGTCTAGCAACTGTCCGTTGGCTTGCGAGCTGGAAAAGCCAAACTCTGGTCAGGCCAATCACATCGTGTATAGAGTCGGTGGGCGGGCTTAACATAATGACGGCAGAGTTGCGGAGGTTCCTTAAAACAAAAGAAGCTGGCAAACACTGGTCTTTCGAATTGGCTTTGGGAGACTTGTTGTTAAGCTTTTCTTTGAGAAAAGAACAAAGAACGGCACGGAAGTCATTCTTAAAAAAGGAAGATGTGTTCGGAGTTTTGCAGACCGGCTACAGCGAAAGTTTAATCTATCAACTAGCTCCGCTTCACCTTCTTCATTGCTCTGGTTGGTTGTAGCGCTATCCTATTGCTTGCAGAGGGAATTTGAAAGACAACCATTTATCCTGCTCCTCGGATTGAGCCCTGCCAATGGTGAGTTCCCAGACCCAACATCTTGATGTTGGTCTAGCTTGTCAGGCTACGTACAGACTCATTACAGAAACAATTATACTCTCACAAAGTTACTAAGCTACATCATCATGACAAGTTGAATGATTCTGATTGGTTAAGAAATAGATAAACGTAGAAAATCTCCACACATGAACTGATAGACAGAAGCATATCTCCATTAATTGGATGACACCAAGACCCTGGGTTAGGCACAAAGTGAACCTCCTAGGTCACAGAACTGTGTTTCTAAGCTCCAGCTTGTCAGGAAAACAAGTCATTCACACTCCCCAGGGTGCCAGTTGTTCACCTCACCAATACTGATCTGTAACAAGGAACACTAGCGCACATACACAGATACACAACTTCTTCAAGACTGGTCAAACTCTTGCTCTAAACAGGAAACTTTCACAAAACTTACTGATAGTATGGTCTTTCTCTCATGAAGAGGTATAGACAATACTTGTCATTATTCTCTAGTGATTGAAGATAAAAAGTAAAGTGTTTTAAATAAGAATTTATCATGTATGCGACCGGCTAAAGTGACCCCAGTGACCTCGGATGCTTTGGTCAGCTAGAATATTAAATATATGTTATAACACATATATAACACACCAGCAGCAACAAAGGAGACTTATAGCTGAGGGAGACCAGAGGCGAAAAGGAGACTTGAGGCTGGGTAGGACCAGTGGCGACAAAGGAGACTTATAGCTGGATGGGAGCAGCAGCGACAAAGGAGACTTGAAGCTAGGCGGGACCAGTGGCAACAAAGGAGATTTATAGCTTTGCCAGACCAGCGACAACGCAGGAGACTTGAGGCTAGGCGAGACCAGCGGTGACAAAGGAGACTTGAAGCTAGGCGGGACTAGTGGCAACAAAGGAGACTTGAGGTTGGGCGGAACCAGAGGTGACAAAGGAGAAATATTATCATAATATTTTAACGGGGACCGAGCTCAGCACACTCACTCCCTACATGCCCACAAATGCCACTAACACACCCTCAATGACAGACGTCGGTGCCGGCTCTCACACCTGGTCAGACTCCAAGATTGGAGGGGGCTCTGGCTGATGGTCTGTGGTGGGCGTGGCTAGCTGGCCTCTGGGTCTGTAGGAGGGGGCAGTAGGTATCCTCCTCATCAGTTTCCACTATGATGAATGAGGATCCACATGCAACTAGCACCTGCTCAACATAAATCATACATTTCACTTGTGGACCATCACTTGGAAGTGAGATCTTGATTTTTACCTCCTTATCAAAAGTTTGCAGTGTGGTCCTCGAGTGATTGCTCCTCTTGGGTGAGCAGCTGGTAAATCCATAGCAGCTGGTCAGTTGTACTGTTACAATGCGGTGGTAGCAGCAGACGAACAAGAAGATAATGAAGAATATATAAATAACAATCTTTATTAAACTTAAACACTCGGGAGAACACTAGAATAATAACAACCTATACATAAAAAAGAACCGACCAGGAGCAACTGAAACACAGGAACTATATATACAAACAAATGAACCTAGATGAGAAACAGGTGAACATAATCAAATAACCAATGAGTAACCATAGAAACAGAGTAATGAGTAAGCATAGTAACTAAACAGAGCAGGGAAACAGGAACTAAAGTTACTAAGCAGAATGTCAAAATCATACATAACCGTTACAGTTTTTTTTGCCAATGGGTTAAAAAAATCAGCTCTATTCAAAATATATTCTCCGAAATCAAATGATGCTTCTCAAATTGATCTTGTTTTAAGGACGTTTAGATATTTTTACTTGAAAACAAAAATTCTGATTAAGAATTTCTTTACTATGTTGATTTGTTGAACTGCCTGAATATCCACAAACAGTATACTACTAGATAAAATACTTGAAGACAAGATGGCAGATAGATCAGACAGACAGGAAGATAGATAAGTAGCATGGTAGGTAAATTGTGAGGTAGTGAGGTAGACTGCATATAGAGATATGCTTCACCTGCGCTGCTAAATAGAGAGAGAAGAGAAAAGAAAAAAACCAACAGCAAATGTGTCTAAACACGCACAGCAGCTGGTTAGTCAACCTCTGAAATGCATTTTATTGAATTGTAAGTGCTATGCAGCATGAAAGGGGATTGCTAACCATTATTTTCTATGCCCTGTAGCTAACTTTTTTTTTTTTTCTCTCTCTGGATTTTTCTTCATGTTTTCTGTTTGTCAGATAATTATTGAACTACATTTTAAGGGTGGTTTTTTAAGTAATGAAACATTTCATGCACCAAAGCTATTCTCAGTAGAATACAACCCACAGAGCAGAAAGGAAATGAATGAGAAAAATAGTTGCTCTACACCAAATCTCTCTCTAGAGATCCACAATGCACTTCTGTCAACTGGATTGTTCTTCTGCCACGTCAAACAGGCATTTATGAGTAAGACAACAAAACAGACCCAGAGGGGCAGTGGACAGAAGTGGTACTGTATAAACAGGGTGGGCCGGTTCATTGGGTGTGTTCTTTTTTTATAGCACTGTTGCTTTTGGGATTGTAGAAGTTGTGACTTCAAAGTTCTAGTTTTCAAGAATCCTCAGACATCAGTGGTCGATAGATCAGGATGAGGAGGATGACCTTTGCTTCTTGGCTTCCTGACATTTGCACAAGCCAAACTGTTTTATTTCTTCTCTCATTGTTTATATGCTTCAAATTGTATTTGCCC
This sequence comes from Paracanthobrama guichenoti, assembly GCA_018749465.1. Lineage (NCBI taxonomy): Eukaryota > Metazoa > Chordata > Actinopteri > Cypriniformes > Gobionidae > Paracanthobrama > Paracanthobrama guichenoti. Next base: position 27,996,203 of record CM031944.1, on the reverse strand, counting down.
TGCTGGGATTTCTCATTCAGCACAGCTGTGAATAAAAGAAGAACACACACACACAAAACAGGAAATGTTTTAGTTGGTTTAAAGGAACTGTATGTAAGATTGTGGCCAAAACTGGTACTGCAATCACTTTCAAATTACTGTAGAGCGGTGTATCCCCTCTCCCCCTTCCCCCGACTTGAGGTTGCCAGATAGGCTGCAGGATCCAGCAGGAACGTAGGCTGCTACAAGGAGCTTCCAATGGCAAGTCCTACACAGTAAGTTTTTTTTTTTCCTTTTTCTGTTAATTATGCTTATGCTTCATGAGAGATGTTTTGTGAAGTAATTATGAAGTAGTATCGCAAAAATTTACTAATGGCGATTAGCGTGAATCGCCATTAGTAAATGTGAACGGTCGTATGTGAGAGTGCATTGTTAGAACGGTAAGTTAGCTGTTAGTCTAACTTGTAACGGTAGGTATCTGTCATTAACGTAAGTACAAGCACAAGCCTAAGTCACTATGTGTAACAGATATCAAAGATACATAAGTGAAAGCGACCAGCTGTATTTTTTAACTTACCCTGCAGTAAACGTCCATAACGCTAAAATATGTGATGTGAAAGATTACATGACATTCTGCTATTTTTGGCTGTAGAAATTGCTTGAAAAACAAATAAGATACAAAATGTTCCAAGTGGGCCAAATTATTCACATAATAGGCTACAATGTGCTTTTCATTGGTGTAATGGACGTTAATAGCTGAAGAGACAAGCGCTTTTGTCATAAGTAGGCCAACAAATAACCATTTGCCACAGCGAGTATAACGCGGGACAAATTACGCCATGTTTCAATATCACCAGTGGCTATCACAGGGTTGTTTTCAGTCCCATCAGAAAAGACTGAGAGTTACTAAATAACATTAGCAATGGTCATACAGGTCAACTTGCAGCATGTGATGTCCACTACGTTAGGCTACTGTCTCAAATACGTTTTCAAATTGCCATAATGGGCGTGCTAATGTTGTTTTCCTCAGCGACAGAGAAACAGGCATTACTAATGTTAGCAATGACGACTCGCCGTTTTTATTTCCCAAACAATTCCTTAACGTTACCTTTTCAATTCAATGACCCACCTCCTCCATATGTGCTAACCTAATGTTACTTTGAGCGAACATGCATAACTTTGTTTGACTGTCATGAATATTTGAAATGTCCATTTACATTAAGTACAAGTTAGCCAAACGTAGATGAACCTTACCTGTCCAGGAGAAAATTAGCAACGTTGGCGTCTGTCTTCAAATTCTTCTCCGTTTTCAGCCATCTCCAGCTTTCAAAGGCATCTCCTATACAAATCCTTGTTTTATTTTGGACATTGTCACAACGTTTTTCTGATTCATAACGAGGACTTTTAGGTTTCGTAAAGTTAGACATTTTTTTATCCAAAAAGTTTGTAGCTGTGGTAACTGGAGCGGAGCTGGCAACCCGGATGCCAAAACACTACTGACTTCGTGATTGGTAGATAGGTGGAGGACAGCGCTTCAGGCCAAAACACAACATGTCAACATCAACATCAGTTGAGGGCTGCAACTTCACTTTTAAATGACAAAATCCTGGCCGATATAAGTATTTGAAATTAACATGATTTCTTAATGTCTAGTGACATATCAGGGCCATTTTATGATTAATTGAAATACATTTCTTACATACAGTTCCTTTAACTGTTAAACACTAGGGTTACTAAAGAAACATCTATTAATAGATATTAAGCCTCTCAAAAGCTTTTGGATATTTAACCTATACTTACTAATATCTGAGTGTCATTGCATTAATGGTTTCAAACAACATACTTTTGTTTTTCTGTGGAACACACACAAAAATGACAACACCCATATAATAAAAAGTCATTGAGGTCCAATATTGTTGTGTGTCTCAGTGTTGTTTGGGTGAACACTATATTGTTTAGTCATTTATAAAAAAAAATTAAAATGTATTCAGTGTTATTCAGTATTTCTTCTTCTTATTTTTAAAATTCTGAGACATTTTTGACACCAAAATCCTTAGTAGCAACTATGCATCCCCCCAGAACATCCTACCAACTACCTAGTGCACCCTATCAAAAGCATAGCAACACCCTAGCAACCACCCAGATGACCCTGTCCAAACTCGGTCCTGGAGGGCCACTGTCCTGCAGAGTTTAGCTCTAACTTGCCTCAAAACACCTGTCTGGAAGTTTCTAATATGCATAGTAAGACCTTGATTAGCTGGTTCAGATGTGTTTAATTGGGGTTGGAGCTAAACTTTGCAGGACAGTGTCCCTCCAGGAGCAGGATTGGATACCCCTGCCCAAGCATCTGCTTAGCAACGCCCCAGCAACCACCCAGTATACCTTAGCAAGCATAGAGCAACTACCCAGAACCCTAGCAACCACACATCCAGTACTTTATATAAATTATAAGGTGTATAAATATAAATGTCACAATGCGAGTACAACAATCAGAAAATAACACAATGACTAGAGATCAGATGAGTTCATAAAGAGAAGGAAAGAGAAGCAAGCATGATCTCAACACACAATGCTTTTAAATTAACGATTTATCCATAATTTCTTTTCAAAACAACCATCAATCTCTCAAATCAGTTTTGCAATTGAGGATGAATTATCAATCCTGTGAAGGGACATGCAGACTTAATCTGCATATTTGTCATCTCGGTCTCAGTGTGATGTCCAGATGTCTCTATTCATTTTTCTCTGGATTTGTGCAGAATGATGTTCTGCCAGAACTCACAAACAAGGTTAATATTCACAGACGTACGAGCTACTGTGGTACACAATTGCTTCCAGTGCCCAAGGCTTTCATTGTTCCATTTTCCTTGTCTTACTGTGGTACCTGCATTGAGCAGAACAATAGCAAAACAACAGACATGTCATTTGTCAATTAGAATAGACAATATAACTCAGGGTAATTTTAACACTGTATTATGCAAACCTGCAATAATTAATAATAATGTATTGTGCTATATTGTATATAAATAGTGTGAGTAGTGTAAGAGAAAGAAAAAAAAATGCATTGCAAATAATCAAATGATGCACTTATTTAACATAAAAAAAGAAAAGAAATGAAGGCTGCTTCCAAAATTACATACTCTCTGAACAGATACTTGAATAAGTAATTAGTGCTACATTCCAGGGTTATTAGAGTTAACTGAAACTAAAACTAAAGCCATAAAAAAACAAAATGTTTTTGAAAGATTTTTCTTGAAATAAAATAAATGTTAACTGTTAACTTGTCCACCGAAACCGTACAGCTGCTTGTTGTTTTGCGGTTGCCATTTCAAAAGTTAAAAAAAGGGTTGTACCCATAGACTGTGAAAACATCACCATAGGATTCTGAAGAGCAGTTTTGAAGCGTAAAGTAGGGTCGAGCTGACTGTTGCCATCTCGGCAGCACATCACCACGCGTCACACCCAGATAGCTGAAAATGGGCAAGCAGGCGGGACGTGGGTGGAGCTGAGGTGACGCGATGACTAACAGACAGCGGATAAATGGCTATCCACCTGTCACTCAAAGTGGCCACGCCCTTAATTATGCAGAACTTTAAGGCTTTATATAATGTAAACGAATGAGTACAAATGGTCACTTTTTGTACCAGGCTGTAAATATGTTTTTTTTTCTGCTGTAAAGTTGGGCATTTTAACATGGGGCTCAATGAGATTCTGCTCCCTTTTGGAGCCTGTCCCTAATGGCCAGTCGATGAATTGCAGTTTAAGTCACTTCCATATAGGCTTCATGAGAAACTGGGGGAGGTTTCCGCTTGGTTGTACCTAGTCTCTTGATGAGTCATGTGTGTTGTTTTGGGAATAACATGCAATAAACCAATCAAGTTCATACCACCTCGTAATTCCTGTCATTACGAGATTCTAGCTTGTAAAAAGTGTTCACGTCCTCGTAGAGCTCATAATTACAGCTTGTAGGCTGGGAATTTTCTGAGCGTTATGGCTTGTACCTTGTGACCGCTGTACCTCACGCGGAAGCAGTTTTTCTTCTTCTTAGTACTTAAATTACATTTTATTACATTTTACTTAAATTAAATTACAGCATTCTTTCACACAGATTCACTTTGCAGACTATCGCTATAGAAACTGATATAATCCCCAGTTCGAGAACGTGAACAGCTCCGAATACAACGTCACGTGTTGTCATCTCAAGATTCCGGTAAATACGAGGTGGCGTGAACGCAGCAAGAGTCTCATCTCCCTTTCCCTTTAAAAGCCAGCTGCGCTTGTGCGGATTCGCTATTTACATGGTGGAATTTGCGAGCGGAAAGACTGAGTGCTTCTCCAGAGAGGAATCCTTTTATTTTTAATATTTAAGTATTTATGTGTGCTGCTGAATTGAATCTCATTGAGCTCCATGTTAAAATGCCCAACTTTACAGCAGGAAAAAAACATATTTACAGCCTGAAAAAGTGGTTTTGGTCTATACAGCTAATTTTGCCCTTCATGACAACTGTGATGGGGGTGAATTTTTTTTTAACTCATTCATTTACATTATATAAAGCCTTAAAGTTCTGCATAAGTAAGGGCGTGGCCACTTTGAGTGACAGGTGGATAGCCATTTATCCGCTGTCTGTTAGTCATCGCGTCACCTCAGCTCCACCCACGTCCCGCCTCCTTGCCCATTTTCAGCTATCGGGGTGTGACGCGTGGTGATGTGCTGCCGAGATGGCAACGGTGTGTACATGTGTTTAGAGCCAGGTTTAGAGCCTTTAATGTATGTGGGGTGTTAAAAAGAGAGCTTTTTGGATGTACCAAGGTATTTTTTAAAGCATCAAACCGTATTAAGTGGGTTCTTCTCTTTTTCTTTTTCTCAAGATATTGTACTAATCATATTCTACCTGACATATCAAAAAAAAACTATGAAAGTTTAATGACATTTTCATGAATAGATTATTCATAGCCAACTCCTGATTGACAGACATTTCCAAAAACACAGATGATACATTTTTAAAAACGCTTTTGAAGTGCATTAATGAGCTGCCTGCTAATTGAGTTCTGTGCTTAGCTAAACACACCATGTCTAAGTATGACGACACTCACTGTACTGTTATAATAGTCCAGGGAAAAGTGTTTTGACTCCAAGAGTGTGTCGTTACATAATGCATGAGTCAAAGGGATTGCAGCAGAAGCTCAGAGGTACTTTGAGAGTTATGAGTTCAAAGATAGTTTAGTTGCTATGGCCATTATTCAAAAGAGCAATCTCATTGTCAAGTGCTCCTGTGCAAACTATAACACATACATACACTATCAAGCTCAAATGCTTACCATGATTTTGCCAAATAGGACATGTTTCCAGATGAACATCCTTAGATGATCCTGGAACTGTATTTTTCTGGGTCATTGACTAAAAATAAAGAGAGGGGAAAAATAACTTTAAAACACGTTAAGTTCTTAGAAATGTTATTTTTGTATTTGTGTGAGCTTCATATGGTTTTGAAAAACTTCTATACCATTTTCAGGAAAAGTAATCAAATATTTTCCTTACACACACTAAATAAATCTGTGTATACAGATGAAATACATAATCTGAATCACTATTAAAATAGTTTTAAAATAATTTAGTAATTTAATTTATTTTTTTAAAAATATATGAATATTTAATCATAAATATCATTATACTTTTTATGGATGACATTTCGTAAAATGTTTATTGTCAAATTAACAGTAACTTACTGGCAACAGTTATCCAGTAGTTGCAACAGTTATCCAGTAGTGTAAAATAAAGTACAGCATTATACTGTTTTGTTTTGTATATCACTGTTATTCAATAACACAAGTTCCCTTTCAGTCACGCTCGACGACGCAATTCACTTCAGAGCCTCTATCAGCTTCTGAAGAGATTTAGAGAACACAATGAGGATCACTTCAGGGAGCCCCTATCGGCCATAGATTTAGAGAATTGAGAACCATATAGTGGTATAAACGAAAATAACTACAGTAGTTTTAAGCAGTGTAAAATAAAACAGTGATAAACTACAGCATTATACTGTTTTGTGTTTTGCACTACTTTTACTGTTATTCAATAACACAAGTTCCCTTTCAGTCGGTCACGTTCGACGTGCGTCTTTTCAAGACGTCACCGACGCAATTGGGATCACTTCAGGAGCCCCTATCAGCTTCGAGATTTAGAGAACAGGCCAATGAGAATTGGCGTGCGAGATTTGCATCTCGCGCTCCGATTCGCAGTGCGGGTATTCAAGAGTTTTAAATGCAGCGCACCTTTGTCATTCGCCGAGCGAACACGGTGTTGATGAAGAAGACTGTTCCTGCTTCAGCAGAGAGAAGAGAGAACGACAGAAGAAGCTTCTTTGAGTGCTGAGTGGGATGGCACGATCCAGCGGCGCCGCGAGCTCCTGATACAGTGATAAACTGCTGAATTTTTCACAGCACTGTTTGGTCTGTTGGTTAGTGAGGTGAGGGCGTTCCCAATGGTGAGTGCACACAGGCTGCACTACTCTCCTGTGTTTTGCTGCGGTCATTCCCTGGGTGCTTCAGCACATTTAAGTGAGCACATTTTCTTCTAAAGAGCAGCGCGTGGTGTGACACTGCGTCTTTTTCAAGACGTCATTCCACCCGTGCGTTTCTGGCTCCTCCTGGTTGTTTCTGTCCTTATTGGCCGGCCACGAGCCCTCTCGCATAACTATGTTGAGATTGTGTTCGTGGGTGGTCCATGTACTCTCAGGAGAACGGGATCACGCCGGCGCGCTGTTCGCCGTCTCGCCTTCCCGTGAGGGTTTGAGTGTTCAGCGCGCTGTGTGCCGTCGAGCTGCCGCTGACAGCGCGGGTTGTCACGGCAACCCAGCGCGCGTCACTCGGCGCTCTAGATGCGCGGTCGAGACTATGAAACCTCAAACGGGGTCGAGTCCCTTCGCTTATACCCCGATCTAGTGTCTTTTCTGGTGCACCAGAAAAGGGGCTACTTTGGCTGATAAGCCTGGGTGATCTGAGGATTACAGTGGGGCTTCCCTGCCGAGCACATCTCCGTGGGCCCCCCACTCCTCTAGCGCATCACAGCATGCTGAGACTGTGTTCGTGGGTGGTTCATGTTCTCTCATGAGAGCATGACCACGTCGGCGCGTTGTTCATCTTACCCTTTTCATAAGTGTTTTAGTGTTCAGCGCGCCGTGTGCCGTCTCACGGCCACGCTCACTATCTTGCATGCCTGCTGGTAGCTTACAAATGGGATTGCTGGTCAAAAAAATAAAAAAATTTTTTTTAAAAAATAAAATAAATAAATAAAGGGACCTAGCGTCTCATTTGGGGCTCTAGCAGAGGACAGATGTCAATCGCTGCATCGGAGAGAGGACTGTTATGTGTTGAAAATGAAGATTGGGCTGAGATTCCCACTATAATAGTGGATGTTTCATGCTGAATCAGATTCATACTTGACAGTCATGCTTCCCCGGGTGGCTGGGGCATAGCGCAACGCATAAATCGCCTTGCCCGCCCCCTTGCCTTTTTCCCGGATGTGCATTGGAAGGCTTTAGCAGTGTGGAACCGCTTGGCACCAGAAAATGGAACGCCAAAGGGGCCATAGCCTGTATAAAGTTTTCCTCTCTCTCACTACCCTCATCAGGTGGGGTGGCAGTGCCACTGGCAGGCTGCCTCCGCCAGCACTCTTCGTGCATAAGGGTAGTTCTGAGCTGAGGTTGAGCTGCGCACAGTGGCTTTTATATTTAAAGTCACAGCGCTGGCCCTCGGCCAGGCGATGTCCAGAAACACCATCGGCGACCCCTCAGTCTGCTCGTCGCCATGGGCACCCGGATTTGGTTAAGAGCTGCTCTTCCCCGGAGGAGGGCCAGGAGGAGATTCATTGGTAAATTCTGTTCCGCCACTGTCAAATACAACCAGTGGTACCCAAATTCTAAAGAGCAGTTCCAATACCCCTGGGTGCCAGGAGAGTGTGCTCGGCGGTGTTCAACGCTTCCATGCCTCGTCACCCTCAGGCGCCTCTCCTATCGCCAGCAGGGGGTGCCGGCTGTGTCTGGGATGCACACAAGTGGCCTCCCCACACTCGTGCACCCCCTCAGCGGAAGCAGGTAAGTGTTGCACAGCACACTCAGACCCCACCTTGGGCCGCTCCCATGTCGTCCGTGTTGGGTCCCTGCATGCCGCTGCGCTGCCCCGCTGCGGGCATGTCTGTGGTGCCGTTGGTCCCGCTTGCATGGTTCTTGGGAGCCTGCCTAGCGCTCCAGCCCGTCTTGCTGGCTCATCCGTACCATCAGACTCGGCTATGCGATTCGGTTCACCCGGCGTCCCCCCAAGTTCAGGGGCATCCACTTCGCCTCCATGTCGAAGGAGAATGCCCCTGTGCTTCAGGCGGAGATCGCGGTCCTACTGGCGAAGGATGCGATAGAGCCGGTCCCTCCAGCCGATATGAAGAACGGCTTCTACAGCCCGTATTTCATTGTGCCCAAGAAGAAAGCGGGTTACGGCCGATCTTGGTTCTGTGACTTCTGAACCAGTCCCCAGGCTGCTGTTCAGGATGTTAACGCAGAAATGCATCTTCAGGTGCGTCCGTCCCCAAGATTGGTTTGCAGCGATCGACCTGAAGGACGCGTACTTTCATGTCTCGATTCTCCCTCCACACAGACCGTTCCTACGCTTTGCATTCGACGGACGAGCATATCAGTACAAGGTCCTACCCTTCGGGCTGGGCCTGTCGCCCCGTGTCTTCACGAAAGTCGCGGAGGCGGCCATTGCTCCCATGAGAGAGCGTGGTGTTCGCATTCTCAACTACCTCGACGACTGGCTGATCCTTGCCCAGTCGCGAGAGCAGTTGTGCGAACACAGGGACTTGGTGCTCCGTCACCTTTGCCGGTTGGGGCTTCAGGTCAACTGGGAGAAGAGCAAACTCTGCCCTCGCAGAGGATCTCTTTCTCGGGATGGAGATAGACTCGTCGCCCGGACGGCGCGCCTCACCGAGAGCGCGCCCAGTCAGTGTTAAACTGCGTGAACTCGTTCGAACGCAGGATAGCGGTACCACTGAAACATTTTCAGAGGCTCCTGGGGCATATGGCGTCCGCAGCCGCAGTAACGGCGCTGGGATTGCTTCATATGAGACCGCTTCAACGCTGGCTCCACGACCGGGTCCCGAGATGGGCGTGGCGCAGCGGAACTCTCCGTGTCCAAGTGCGCGCAGAGATGCCCCAAACCTTCAGCCCGTGGTCGGACCCTTAATTTCTACGGGCAGGCGTGCCTCTAGAACAAGTGTCCAGGCATGCTGTTGTCTCCACGGATGCCTCATCCACCGGCTGGGGTGCCACGTACAACGGGCTTGCAGTGTCGGGTCTGTGGACGGGCCCCAACTGCAATGGCATATCAATTGCCTGGAGTTGTTAGCAGTTCGTCTTGCACTCAGCCGCTTCAAAACGCCGCTCAGAGGCAAGCACGTTCTGGTCCGTACGGACAGCACTGCGGCCGTTGCGTACATCAACAAACAGGGTGGTCTACGCTCCCGTCGCATGTCACAACTCGCCCGCCATCTCCTCCTATGGAGTCAGAAGCATCTGAGGTCGCTTCGTGCCATTCATATTCCGGGCCTGCTCAATCATGCGGCCGACGAGCTCTCACGTCAGCCAGTGCTCCCGGGAGAGTGGAGACTCCATCCCCAGGTGGTCCAGCTGATCTGGAGTCGCTTCGGGGCCGCGCAGGTAGATCTGTTTGCCACCCCGGACTCCACCCACTGCCAGCTGTTCTATTCCCTGACTGAGGGGACCCTCGGTTCGGATGCACTGGCACACAGCTGGCCCCGGGGCCTACGCAAATATGTGTTTCCCCCAGTGAGCCTTCTTGCACAAACACTGTGCAAGGTCAGGGAGGACGAGGAGCAGGTCCTGTTGGTCGCCCGCACTGGCCCAACAGGACTTGGTTTTCGGAACTAGTGCTCCTCGCGACAGCACTTCCTTGGCCCATTCCTCTGAGGAAGGACCTCCTGACTCAGAGACGGGGCACCCTCTGGCACCCGCGTCCGGACCTCTGGAAACTCCATGTCTGGTCCCTGGACGGGACGAGGAGGTTCTAGGCGGTCTGCCACAAGCTGTGGTAGACACCATTACTTCCGCTAGAGCGCCCTCTACAGGGCACCTCTACGCGTTAAAGTGGAACCTGTTCGTCGAATGGTGCTCTTCTCGCCGAGAAGACCCCCGAAGGTGTTCGGTCAGTTCTGTGCTTTCCTTCCTACAAGACGGGTTGGAGCGAAGGCTGTCTCCCTCCACCCTCAAAGTTTATGTGGCCGCCATCGCCGCCAATCATGACTACGTAGGCGGAAAGTCCTTAGGGAAGCACGATCTGATCGTCCAGGTTCCTGAGGGGGCGAGGAGACTGAATCCGCCTCGCCTCCCTCTATACCCTCTTGGGTCCTGTCTCTGGTGCTGACCGCACTGCAGAGGCCTCCCTTTGAGCCTTTGCAGTCAGCTGAGTTAAAAATTCTGTCTCTGAAGACAGTACTCCTGACTGCATTGGCCTCCATCAAGAGGGTAGGGGACCTGCAGGCATTTTCGGTCGACGAATCGTGCCTGGAATTCAGGCCTGGTAACTCTCACATAATCCTGAGACCCCGGCCTGGATATGTGCCCAAGGTTCCCACCACTCCCTTCTGGGACCAGGTGGTGAGCCTGCAAGCGCTGGCTTTGGAGGAGGCAGACCCAGCCCTAGCTTTTCTCTGTCCCATCCGTGCTTTGCGGACTTACGTGGACAGAACGCAAAGCTTCAGGACCTCAGAGCAGCTCTTCGTCTGTTATGGAGGACAGCAGAAGGGAAAGGCTGTCTCCAAGCAGAGGATGGCCCACTGGATAGTGGATGCCATCGTCTTGGCGTATGAAACCCAAGACGTGCCCTGCCCGCTCTGGTTAAGAGCCCACTCCACCAGTGGTGTAGCTTCTTCCTGGGCACTGGCTCGTGGCGCCTCGCTGGCAGACAATTGTAGAGTTGTGGGCTGGGCGACACCCATCACGTTCGCTAGGTTCTATAGCCCTACGTGTAGAGCCGGTATCTTCCTGTGTGCTCACTTCCCATAGTCAGTAACACCGAAGTGCACGTTCTAAAGTGTCGGCTTGCTGCGCCACTCCCTTCCCCATGGAACGGATACGTGCGCTTATATGCTCCAGTCGAGTTCCCCAGTATGGCGAACCCTGTCGAGTCCTCCGCAACCCTCGGCAGTCGGATGGTGGAGCGTCCGACGCCAGGCTTAACGCTCGTATGCATTGGTGGAACTTGTGTTAGGCTGGGTTCCATATGTTGTGACCCCCACGGCGGTCCCATATGTGTATTCTCCACGGTAAGTCTCCCTTCGGCGAGCTCGTGTCTTTCCCTCTCTGCCGTCTCAGTGTGGTGTGGACCCCCGCCTAAAATTGGCCGGAGCCACCCCTGGGACTTCCGTATGTAGCACTGCCCACGGCCAGTCCATACGTGTATTCTCCACATGGTAACTCCCTCCGGGCATGATGTGGCTTCCGCAGCGGCCCCCCGGGGCACGCTTTCCCAGCGTTATCCAATAGTTGGCTGAGTGGGTCTTGCGGAACAGCAGCTGACTCTCCCTGCGTGAATTTCCCCGCCCGGAACAGCCGGGGTCTGAGGGGCTTTCCCAGGGCGCTGGAAGTGGTAGCAACTGTGGCGTGTTCCAAAGGGATCCCAATTCGTCGGTGACGTCCGACGTACGTCGAACGTGACCGACTGAAAGGGAACGCGTCCGGTTACGATATGGTAACCCTCGTTCCCTGAAGGAGGGAACGGAGACGTCACGCCCGTCGCCACAATTGCTGTACCATCACTGCAGGCCGAGTCAATAGTTCGGCTCCTCAGTGAAAAACAAAGGTGCGCTGCATTTCGCTTCCGTTTATACCCGCACTGCGGGGCGGAGCGCGAGATGCAAATCTCGCACGCCAATTCTCATTGGCCTGTTCTCTAAATCTCGAAGCTGATAGGGGCTCCTGAAGTGATCCCAACCGTCGGTGACGTCCGACGACGTCTCCGTTCCTCCTTCAGGGAACGAGGGTTACCATACGTAACCGAGACGTTATTGCTTAACATCAAGCTTAAAAAAAAAAAAAAAAAAAAAAAAAAAAGGCTTTAGAATATTACCCATAGTTTATCAATGAAAAAAATAATAAAAAAATACAATTATAGCCATATCAGTAAAATCACAGTAACACATTGTGCCAGTGGAAAATAAATGTTAGAAATATAAAATTCAAATTTTGGAGTACTTAATTAGTAGCAGTATACAACAATAACTAGCAAATACATATCGTCTTAAAATCACATGCTGTAAAGAATAAATTATTCTTTATTGCAACGACTCTTCCAGCCTGTCTCACGATGGTTCAGCTGGTCTGCCAACGCCTGGCTCAGATATTCTTACGGAAACGTATCAACTAAAACGTAGCTTCATATCTTGCAAAAAACATCTGAATAAAAACATATAAAGCGATATGTCTTGTTGGCTTTCATCTTTGATGAATCTGTGTGTGGTTGTTTTTCGTGGTCATTTAGTACTGTATTTAGATTTACAGTAGGCTCATTATTTTCCCAGAATGCATTGAAAATCTACAGTAACATACCCCTGCCCTGCCCCTTTAATCATGAAAGTGAAAGTGGCCTTTTCGATCACACCGCAGTGCCCCTTGAAGGCGATTTCTAACCTCAACTGGAGGCGATTTAACCAACACCCCCGGAACGCGATTCTTACCGAAGAGGAACACCCCCCGGCCCCACCTGGAATGTGATTGCCTCTGCCCCCACGGAGCTCTGTGCACGCCACTGGGTTGTCTACACAGAGACGATAACGATATTGTTTTTAAAAACTTGCACTTTGAAACCTGGGCTGCCTTCAGCACCGATAAAACCCTGTTCTGATGACGCAAGAGTTGCAACTATAGCAGCTGTGAAGGCCATTCTTTGTGTTCTTTTTGAAGAATTTTCGGAGCCTGATGAAATCGGCATAAATATGTGGTTAATATTTCAAAATACGCTCAAATGTTACAGTCACTGACACTGCCATCCAGAATAAAAGAGAATATCCCAATCGAGTGAAGGGAAAAGTTGAAACTTGCTTGACTCAAAGCAATGTAAAAACATATGTTGTCATAACTTGTTAATTAATGGCATTGATTCAACAAGGTGCTGAAAGCATTCTTTAGAAATGTTGTCCCATATTGATAGGATAGCATCTTGCAGTTGATTTGTGGGATGCACATCCAGGGCATATGAAGCTCCCATTCCACCACATCCCAAAGATGCTCTATTGGGTTGAGATCTGGTGACTGTGGGGGCCATTTTAGTACAGTGAACTCATTGTCATGTTCAAGAAACCAATTTGAAATGATTCAAGCTTTGTGACATGGTGCACTATCCTGCTGGAAGTAGCCATCAGAGAATGGGTACATGGTGGTCATAAAGGGATGGACATGGTCAGAAACAATGCTCAGGTAGGCCGTGGCATTTAAACGATGCCCACTTGGCACTAAGAGGCCTAAAGTGTGCCAAGAAAACATCCCCCACACCATTACACCACCACCACCAGCCTGCACAGTGGTAACAAGGCATGATGGATCCATGTTCTCATTCTGTTTACGCCAAATTCTGCCTCTACCATCTGAATGTCTCAATAGAAATCGAGATTCATCAGACCAGGCAACATTTTTCCAGTCTTCAACGGTCCAATTTTGGTGAGCTCGTGGAAATTGTAGCCTCTTTTTCCTATTTGTAGTGGAGATGAGTGGTACCCTGTGGGGTCTTCTGCTGTTGTAGCCCATCCGCCTCAAGGTTGTGCATGTTGTGGCTTCACAAATGCTTTGCTGCATACCTCAGTTGTAACGAGTGGTTATTTCAGTCAAAGTTGCTCTTCTATCAGCTTGAATCAGTCGGCCCATTCTCCTCTGACCTCTAGCATCAACAAGGCATTTTCACCCACAGGACTGCCGTTGTACCATATATATATATATAGGGTACAACGGGGCTAAAGGCACAGCTTAATGTATGATATACAGAAAAATATATATGTTTGTATTTAACATTTATGGAGCAACAAATTTTGTGTGAATATAAATCATAAAAGTGTTTTTTTTTTATTTATTTAAAAATCTTAAAAATGTTTTTAATAAAAAAAGGCTCACCAGCATGGGGCAAAAGGCACATAGTATTAATACTTCAGCTAAAATAATATGTTTTTAATAATGTCTAAGTTAATACTTGTTCAAAACAATCACTTTAGCAAAGTTTGAACTATTTTCTTTTATTTTAATGAATAAAAGAATTCATTTTTGATCAGTAAATATGCTGTCATTAAAATGTTAATATAGAAATATATCTGAAAAATATAGAAACAAAATAATTAAAAAAGTAAAGATTCTGAAAGCATTGAAGGAGATCACATACTAATTTAATATAGATTTACAGTAGTGACAATAAATTATATTTTATTATATGATATGATTATATCACATTTTTAAATCTGATGGTTTCATTATAAATATGGTGATTATCTAGAGATAAGGTGGACACCCAACTTAATATATGATACTTACAATCTGAATCTAATCATGTCATGTCAACAAATGTTAAAGTCAGCTGCTGTTTATTATCATGTTAAATATTGTGCCTTTTGCCCCAACAGCAGGGGGGCCTTTTACCCCAAATACCATACTTTTACAAATTCTTCTATTATTGTAAAACTGTTCCTTTAATTACCTTGAACAAAACTGACAAACATTAACAAGACCTTTGTTTCAAAATATATTCAATAATTTTAGCGATTCTTATTTGCTACTTAAATCTACAACATTTTTAAAAACAACAAATATTAGATCAAATGAGCGCAGAATCAACTTTGCGCTGCTGCCCGTGATCACGTCAAAGATCAGACAAATTTCCACGTGCATCTTGAAAAGTGGATGTTTTGGAAAGTGCTGAGGCAAGTTTTTGTGCCATCTAGTGGTTTAGAAGAAAATAAAATCAGAGCCTTTTACCCCATGGAGCCTTTAGCCCCGTGGTACCCTATATTAAAACTTTCAAATTACCTAAAGGACTTAAAAGTCCATATGAGTTGTACACTGCTTTCTAATCCTGTATTATGAAATTTATGGTCCTTTTGAAGCTTGAAAGCTCCACTCAGTATACAATTAAACATATTATCTTGTGTTCTACAGAATAAAGAGTGACAAAAGGGTTAGAAATGATATTAGAGTGAGTAAATAATATAACTATCATGCACTAAATGCTTACAATGACAGACTTGCAGATATGAAAACAATCCACCCACTAATTCACACCTGGAAATGTGATATATGATACCAAAATTACAAGGTGGCGCTAATGACACTTCACCCACATCTCAGTGTTCAGAACTGGGCTGAGAGATGATCCTAAGTCTGATCTTTACTGCACACTGTGTTTACAGTGTAACAGACATAGATTACATTTGGACACAAACACAAATAGAGACTGCTGTCTGCCTTCCTGTCCGCTCTCCACTTCAGAGGCAAGACTGAACCCTATATTCATTATTCAAAGGCACTGCACAGATAATAACACATCTGCATTATGAACGGGGTGGAGAACAGCGACAGAAACAGAAGATGATATGAGAAGTATAGTGGCATTTTTAAACAATGAGGCTATTGAGTTAAGCACTGTCCTCACTTAGATACTATATAGACAATAGATCAAACGCATCATGTGGCAGTTTGCCAGCTTCACCTGTTACCTTTCATTCTATCAAATGTATATAATTAATGTACTCTGCATGTTGGTTTTTATTTTACTGCATTTCAATCAAGACAACTCAGAATAGTTGTAACATGTTATTGCATGGCAATTGTTAATGTATATGGTCTTGGCAGACTAGATCTACTCAGCTGCTGTTGTTGCTGTATTATTGCAGCTGCGGAGCAAGTGTGGACTTGCTACTGCTAATAGATACACAGACTGCAGTGAGAATGTAAGATATGCTGCTGCTGCATGAATAAACATACATAAATCCTGTAGCAGATCTAGGCAGGTGGAGCTGGGGGAGGTGGAGGGCTTTAGAGGAAATCTGATAGTGTAATGCAGGACTAGCCTACAGCAAACACTGAACCAGACTATTTAAATGATGAGCAAGCAGTCTCATTGGCCGTATCATACACCCAGCACAATGCGATGCCAGGCGTGACGCAAGTGTTTTTTTGCTAGTTTTAGCCTGACACAGTTATCCTTTTCATGTCCAGCGCCACGTTGTTTAAACAGCAAATGAACTTGCGCCCATCTGTTCGCCCATGTGCGTGCTGGTCTGAAAAATTAGGTGTGTTCAGGAGAATTGTTGGCATGTTGCTATTTTGAGGCAACTGAAATCGACTGCGCCATTGGACAACAAAAAGTCAATAGCGCAGTATTTTTTGTGTTATTTAAAGGACGCATTAGTAATATGCGCCTATGGGTGGGTGCACAACGCACATACACTCTGCTTATTACACACAAAAAGGATTCCTGAGTGTTCAGTCTATCTGCTCGTAGATTCCACCATGTAAATAGCTAATCCGCAAAAGTGCAACTGGCTTTTAAAGGGAATGGGAGATGAGACTTTGATTGGTTTATTGCATGTTTCGCCTAAAACACACCCATGACTCATTAAGAGACTAAATACAACCCTTTTGGACCATGCGCCTGGCGCCAACCAGTTTACTAGCAAACTAGCAATAGTGGATTTGGACACTCCCTAAGTGCATCTGCGCCATGCGCTTCAGACCATGCGTTCAGATCGTTAAAATAGGGCCCTGTGTCTGTGGAAGGTGTAGGACCATAAAATGTGTGCATGCAATCATTGTATTCGTTCCGAGCACCAAAGCACCAAAATCGAAACCACAGTCACCTTTTACAGTTCCTCCTGAACCAAAATAATAAGCTAATGCTGCATTCATGCCATAACAAAAGTATTTTGGAAGAGATGGAAACCGGTGACATTATACTCGAAGCGGTCTGTGACTCGAATTTATGCTTTTCAATGGCAATACTATCAACGTCAAAATTAATCTGCAGCAGTCAGGTGGTACAGGTCAGTCTTAAGTTTTTTAGCTTTTAGTATGACTATGTTAGCCTTAAAGGGTAACTAAACCCCTGATCACAGCCTAACTCCACTGGCAATATTTGAAAAATGCTGGAAAAGTGGGCCAAGCCCAGCTGAGATAGAGGGGACGAACCGAGGGCAGGGCTGAGCAGGGGGCGTGCACCTGAGAACCACAGTGACAGATTGATTGACAGCTGTCTTAACTCCCTATATATGCCAGCAAGTTACAGTATTGTTGTTGGTTTCCACGGCAACCACTTGCGTGTCAGGGTTTGAAAGTGCGTCTCATGCATGAAAAGTATCTGTACACATGACGGGCGGCAAAAATATCGCAAGAAAAGCCTGACGTGTACTGACAACTGCATTATTTAACCGCATTTTCTTCATTAGAATGTTGATAGCAAGTGTCAAGTAAGTTTCATTCATAATGTCTCTACTTCATGTAACATGAGCGTTCATACTGGAGTGAAGCCGTTCATGTGATCAATGCGGGAAAACATTTCTTAGGGCGTGGGTGAGCCGTTGGAAGAACCAACATACATCACGATGACCTACAACGTCCAGTAGGAAAATTCAACTGCAGTAGCCACCATTCAACCTTAATGTTTTTACACCATATATTGTAGAATTAAAACACTTTATACCCAAATGTCAAAACATTTACTAGAATAAATGAACAGCACTAATAAAGCCCCAGTCTTGCAGATCATTAACTAAAAAAAGTTGTTTTAGGGTTTAGTTACCCTTTAAGGTTATGAATTAGCTGGTGTATTCCAAAACAATGACAACATTCACATTTAGGAGATTTAGGAGACACCCCCTGTATGTAGTCAACAGAACATATTTGTGGTCATATGACCGCTTTGGATAAAAGCTTCTGCCAAATGCATAAATGTAAATGTAAAAAATATCTCACTTTACCCCACTCTCCCCTATTTGTGAAACACTACTGACTGTTTTAAAAAGGAGGAGGGGCTGCTAACAGCTGGAGCCATTTCAGGGCAAATTACGTCAATACATTGAATAATGCTGCGCTTTTCAGGGCACTTCAGTGGGCCTTAAAAAAGTTGTTTATGTTCATATTGCAATCTTATGTACATTATCTTATGAGACATGAGGTAGTTTAACGCAGTCTCTCGTGACGCTTTTGTTTGCTCCCTGCTGTACGCATTCATGTGTTTGGAGGAGGTGTAGCTTTGGAGATGCTCTGAAGGGAGGGTGGGATCTCATGCTTTCAAAGCTAGCTCGCTATTGCTTGCTTAGTTGTTATAAAACAGAAAAACACCAAACATTTTGGTAAATGGAATTTGCTTTGGCATTAATTGAATGTTATACTTAGCAGAGCTAAAAAATAATTTATATAATTTATTTAAATATTACTTTTGCCATTGTGCCCTTACACATAACACATTAAAATTTAAAAGGTAAGAGGCTTACTTTACTATGGTGTTATTGCATCTCTCACTTGGCTCAAGTGAAAAGGCTTGTTTGAAAAATGATTGTTGCATGGCCTTGCTTTGATTTTCCCAGACCTCTTCTAACTCTGAGAGTCCTTAGCCTGACCCTGGCTCTGCATTCCTTGCTGTAAACACTGGCTTAATCTTGGAAAGGAACAGTCCATTCAGCACAATATTATTAGGTCCACGAATCCGTTGGTCAGATGAGTTCATCAGATGGTCAAATACTACATGTTCTGATATATTTTCTGTAAAGACAGACTTTCTTCATAATAATCAGCATAATGGACTTGTGTAGGGTGGCAGTTTCGTACACTGACAGTTCATTCCAAGATAGGATTTGTGTTTTACTTTGAGTGGTTGATGACTAAGCATTTTCACAATATCATATTTCAATAAATTAAGGACTTAATGGGGCTCAGTGTGGTGAGGGGACAGCATATTTCTCAATTTGCTATAGTGGCTACATAAAAATAAATAAATAAATAAATAAATAAATAAATAAATAAATAAATAAATAAATAAATAAATAAATAAATAAAAATAATAATAATACATAAATAAATAAATCAGCCTGTTTAATACTACTACTACTACTAATAATAATGCATGAAATATGCAACTTTAATTTTTAATTTTATTCACAGTGAGTCACTTGTTGCTAATTTTAAAATTGGATGCTAAAATTTGCTTAGTAATTTGTTTGGATTTACTAAAATGTTAAGATTCTTGCACAATATTGAAATCCTTCATACTCATTTGCAATATTGCAAGCTTACTCATTTACACAGCTTGTCTCTTTTCATTTTTATTTTACTACTTTTTAATCAGTATCATGTCAGAACTATCTGTGTGAACCTTTTGACGATCGACATTAGTTTCACTTCAACTTTACCACGTGTTAAACTGCTGAGAAGAACCGTCCCATTTCCTGTCTAAGCAGAAAGTCAAAGCAGGGCTTTGTTAAGGAAATGCCTTAAGGCTACCAGATTATCAGATGTACCCAGCATTCAGCAGCCTGCTAGTGCTTCAGCAGTTCTGCTCCAAAGAGAAGAGTCATTAGCTGCTCACTGAGGGAATGCGAGTAAATGGCAGCTCAATAACATGACTGGTAACAAAGGCTGTTGAAGTGACCTGGGTCTAATCACAGAGTCTTAGACCCCACGTGCTTCTGCGCAAAAGTTACTGGGGTCAGAGCCTTTGAAAAGAACGTCATTATCTTGACTTTAGCTTGTTGACGTGGGCTGATGCATTGAGTGAAGCTGTGTGCACACATGTGATGGTGTGTGAGAGACTAGGGCAGAGGATATTCTGAGATGCAGCTTTAAGACTCTTAAACTCACGCCTTAAGCACTAAGAGCCTTTAAACCAGCAGCGTTTTGCCCCCCTAGTGTGTTTCCTTCCTTTAGACCAAAGAGCAAATACAGTCTGGACTCAGTACACTTCAAAATAAGCTCATAAAAAGTCTTGGTTAACAGTAAATGTACAAGCATTTCATGGCAAGACCTGCTATAGCAGTAGTAATGCTAATCATGTTAGATATTAACATGCAAATTTTAAACAAAATTTACCATGTACAACTGATTTTTTTTTCTTTTTTTTTTCTGACATATACAGTACTGTAGAGGCAACTTTTCATCAAATTAATTCTTGATAAATAATCAAAATTCTCGCTTTGCTGTCTTATGTAGGTTCTTATATAAGTTGCTTTCAAAGAATCATGAAAAATTAGTCATGGTTTCCACAAAAACATGAAGCAGCACAACTGTTTTCAACTTTGATAATACAGTTTCCTTTCAAGGGAACTCGCGCTATGTCACCGCTTTGGGAACGCCTCTGCGCGATTGCGTCGTGAAGCACGTATGTCATCAGTCCAATAGAGAGACGGAACATCATAGGCGGGTGACGTCATAGACCCAGAAACTATAAAGCACACCGGCAAACACACGCCGTTAGCTTCTGTTGCCTTCAACAAGCGCTGTGTGTCATCTGTCTGTCTCTCTGTTTTGTGTCTGAGTTCAGACTTTTGTTATTTTCAAAAAAAGAAAATACACATATAAGAGAGTAATAGAGTTATGGCGAGCGAGCGTTTCAGAAAGTGTGTTCTTCCCTGTCCACTCTTCATTTAGGATGGGGATACACACCTGATATGCGTTGCTTGTTTGGGAGAGCAGCACGCGCAGTCGGTGCTCGAGGGTGCCGGCTGCGAGTATTGTGAGGCTCTGCCTCTTCGCGTGCTGCGATCCCGCCGGGCACTCTTTGAGGAGAGCGTCCCGGCTCGCATTCCCCGCAGCATGGGCCCTGCTGCTGCCAAGTTACTAGTGGCTCCCTCCCGAGTTTCCGAGGCTCCCTTCAAGCCGCTTGAGGAAGTTTCTGAGAAGTTTCTCACTTTAAAAACTATACTCCTGCTTGCTATTTCTTCCTTGAAGAGAATAGGAGATTTACAAGCCCTCTCTGTTGCACCCTCGTGCTTGGAATTTGCCCCGGGTATGGCCAAGCCCTTACTCGCTCCGAGGCCCGGGTATATTCCTAAGGTTCTCACTAATCCTGTGAGACCTATTGTCCTCCAGGCCTTCTGTCCTCCTCCTTTCTCGATGTCAGACCAGGAAAAATTTAATCTGCTTTGCCCGGTTCGTGCTTTAGACACATATGTCCACAGAGCTGCCCTGTGGAGGAGAACTGACCAGCTGTTTGTCCAGTTTCAAAGCAGAGAATGAGCAAGTGGGTGGTCGAGGCCATCTCACTCGCTTATGTGGCGGCCGGACAGCTTTCTCCTTTGGCTGTTCGTTCCCACTCCACTAGGAGTATGGCCGCCTCTCTGGCACTTTCGGCAGGGGCCTCCCTGCAGGATATTTGTGATGCGGCAGGGTGGTCCTCTCCGCACACCTTTATTAGATTCTATGAACTTGACGTTAATGCTACTCCGGGGTCTCAGGTGCTTGCCTCTTAACTCCATGCCACAGGCAGACATCCGGCCTTGTATGGGGATGTGGGTATTCTCGTTCCCAAAGCGGTGACGCAGCGTCTCGTTCCCTATTAAGGGAACTAAGGTTACTGTCGTAACCGAGACGTTCCCTTTCAAGGGAACTCGCGCAAACCCTCTACTCAAGTCTAAACACATTTTCTGCTTTACAGACACTTTTTAAATGCCCTGAACACTGTTCTCTGCATAAGACACAACAATCTGACATAAAGTCACATGTTTGCCATTTCAAAACACTGCCATTCAAAATGACACTACATGAGCTAATTGGCCAATACATGTGCCACCTGGCCAAACACCTCATTGGTTAATGGTTAACACTTCAATCAGGATGTAAGCACTATGAAAAGACCACAAATGAGCACTTAAAAAAGATTATTAAAAAAAAATTAAAAATATATACAACAATGGAAGACGTTGCAGAGAGAGGAAGAGGAAGAGGAGGATGCAATTTTCTTTTTCAGTTTACTGTTTTTTTATGAATATATTTTTGTTCAGTCCCATGTAAATATATCTGCTGTGCATATGTTGCACTGACTTGTTTGGTGAAAAAAAATAAAAATAATTGTTTCAACAGCATGTGTGTATATCTGTGAACAATCTGAAGATATATGAGGTATTTTGCAGTTTGGGTGTGTGGTTTTGTGAATCGTGTTAAGTATTTTGATAAAACCAGCCTAGTTTGCAAAATTGTGTGTTGGCAATTGAAAAAACAAAACAAACAACAAAAAAACCTAATTTAATTAATATTAGCATATTAATCATCAAATTCTGTCAAAAACTAGACAGAATTTTCATTATTGGGGAACTAATGTGCTGTATGTTCCTATATACTGTATATTGGCAGTAAGTATTATTATATTATATTATATTATATTATATTATATTATATTATATTATATTATATTATATTATATTATATTATACAAGATTTTTAAGATACAAAATAACAAGTTTTTTTGTGTAAGATACTGTCCAAAATAAACTCTCTTCCTTGTGCCACATTCAGTGCAAAGCGAGAGGCTCAGTTTGGACAGCGTTGTCCCAGATAACTGTGAGCTGAATCAGTGTGAAGCGGAAGAGACAGCTCATCTGCTGTCAGGCTGTTGTGTGAAGCTTTGGGACGATGTGAACTCTACCTCTTGCTTTCCCTTTGTTGCCATATCTCATGTGGCAGGCTCAGTGGACTCTTTGAAGGTACATCTTCAAATCTCCTGTCCTCAGCAACTTTTTTCACATTTCCATTTCAGTGGCAGCCTCAATCCTGCCTTAACCTCTAATTTCTAAGACAACAAAATTAACAAATGGTTTCATAAAAAAGCTGTAATATAATAAATAAGGGTTATCCATAACCATAACCCTAAGTACAAATATAGACATTTTTGCCCACAAAGAAAAAAAGGGCCCTATTTTAACGATCTGAGCGCATGGCGCAGGTGCACTTAGGGCGTGTCCTATCCGCTTTTGCTAGTTTAACCAGGCGCATGGTCCAAAAGGGTTGTACCTAGTCTCTTAATGAGTCATGGGTGTGTTTTGGGGCTTAATGTGCAATAAACCAATCAGAGTCTCATCTCCCTTTCCCTTTAAAAGCCAGTTGCGCTTGCATCATGGTGGATTCTCTAAATTTACATGGCAGAATTTGCGAGCGGAACATTTCTCCAGAGAGGAATCTTTTTATTTTTAATATTTGGCATGTTTGTGTGCTGCTGCACGTCCCTGTGTGTGTAATAAGCAGAGTGTATGCACGTTGTGCACCCGCCTATAGGCGTGTAAGGTCCATCCGTTAGCCCAAAAACAGAATCTGCCGGCTAGGTTGAGGAATTCTGTGTGTAAGCCTTTTCAGCATTTCTGTTAAATTCACTTAATTTATTGATATCTAATTTTAAATCTGACTCCATGAATAGTTTGATCTGACTCCAATTTTATGTGACTTCGTTCAATTTGTTTTTACGTTTGTAATCTAACAGCTGATCATAAGATTCGTGTTCGATTCATGCGTTCACGCTCCATCCATTGAGTCCTCGGTTTGACCTATCCTGACACACATTTGCGGAAATAAAGGACTCCACATCGATCTATACTAGAATAATGATGTCAAAATAATACAAGATAAATCAAAGAGTAACATTTATTGTGACCAGACAGAACTTAAATAAAAAAAAGTACACAACTTTCAGCATAAAAATATAAAACACAATTAATATGAAAATAGTTTCAAAGAGTCACTGACATAGCACTGCATGGGGGGTTCTGGCTACAGAATTTTCCCCAAATGGCAGCTGTGTTACCCTTTCTTAAATACCCAGATCAGAACAAAAGGGTTGTAAATATTTGCAACACAAACACCTGGTTTCGGGGGAGATTTTTAGATATCTTGCAGAGACCACTCAAAAAGGACAACAGAATTCTCATGTTTCAATCTTTCTCATCCTACCAGTGACTACAGTGAAGTTGAGACCATTGAGACCTTTAAAAAGATACCAAACATTAAAGGGAAAAACAATAGATTCACAAGATGCATAATCTGTGGAAGGGTGCAGGGAGAGGGGGAGAAGCTTTGGGCAGGGCAATGTCCCATAGTCTTTCTGTGAGATCTTCTCTCCAGATTAGTGAGTTTTATTGTTCTATTGCAGGGGGTTGAATCTTCAGCTTTTGTCTTAGCAGTAAAACCAATCCTTACAGGCGCATATTACTAACACGCCCTTTAAATAACAAAAAATTGTGTGCTTTTAACTTTAGACCAGGTTTTTGTTGATCAATGGCACAGTCGATTTCAGTTGCCTCAAAATAGCAACATGCCAACAATGCACTTGAACACACCTCGTTTTCAGACCAGCACGCACATGGGCAAACAGATGGGTGCGAGTGCATTTGCTATTTAAACAACATTGCTCTGGATGTGAAAATGACGGGCTAAAACTAGCAAAAAACACTTGCGTCACATTGCGCTGGGTGTATGATGGCCCCTAATGTTAATATACCAAATTACCTTTTAAAACACAGCTGAGGTAAATAATATATATATATATATATATATATATATATATATATATATATATATATATATATATATATATATATCGTAATGGGAAAGAAAGGTGATTTAAGCAACTTTGAGTATGCGGCAGTCCTGTGAAGCCACAACACGCACAACCTTGAGGTGGATGGGCTACAACAGCAGAAGACCCCACCAGGTACCACTCATCTCCACTACAAATAGGAAAAAGAGGTGCTACAATTTGCACGAGCTCACCAAAATTGGACAGTTGAAGACTGGAAAAATTTTGCCTGGTCTGATTTTGAATTTCTGTTGAGACATTCAGATGGTAGAGTCAGAATTTGGCGTAAACAGAATGAGAACATGGATCCATCAGCCACTGTGCAGGCTGATGGTGGTGGTGTAATGGTGTGGGGGATGTTTTCTTGGCACACTTTAGGCCCCTTAGTGCCAATTGGGCATTGTGTAAATGCCACGGCCTACCTGAGCATTGTTTCTGACCATGTCCATCCCTTTTTGACCACTATGTACCCATTCTCTGATGGCTACTTCCAGCAGGATAATGCACCATGTCACAAAGCTTGAATCATTTCAAATTGGTTTCTTGAACATGACAATGAGTTAACTGTACTAAAATGGCCCCCACGGTCACCAGATCTTAACCCAATAGAGCAACTTTTGGGATGTGGTGGAACGGGAGCTTCGTGCCCTGGATGTGCATCCCACAAATCTCCATCAACTGCAAGATGCTATCCTATCAATATGGGCCAACATTTCTAAAGAATGCTTTAAGCACCTTGTTGAATGAATGTATATATATATTACTGGCTGTTATAATAAGTAATATATTATAATATATATATAATATAATATATATTATATAACATATATATATATATATATATATTATAATATTTTGAAAATGCAAGGTGTCTCACACACACAAATACAAAACAGCATCATTGTAACACACGACACAAAAATAATGCAATAAACATTTTAGTTTAAAAACATAGTATGCGACATAAAACCCTAATTTGCATAAATTATAAGAAAAAAAGAAGAAACAATTATTTACATTTTAAAAAAATGATCAAATGTGACCATAAGAACTATTAAAATTAGTATTCTGGAAATGTCACTTTACGTTTTTTCATTGTAAATTATAAGACAATTTTATCTTTTTCACTAATTTCACACAAATTGTAAAATAACATAAAATATCCCATTAGATCTATTACAGTTTTTCACCATATAGCAAGGAACTTAATCAATTAATAGGTTTTTACCATAGCATTTTTACAGTATTTTATCATAAAAATTACCAAAAATGTTTTACAGTGCACAGCCATTTCAACCAATTAATAAATACCAGCACTCTTGGAAAGCTGCTCGGCCAATCAGTTTTGGAGAACTGGAACTAACTCTTGTAAATACAGTGGCATTCAGTGCAATATGCAGAATAACTGAGGAGACGTTTCTTCTTTCAAACCATTGAAACCCAGAAATAGCACTGTCACACTGGATACACTGTTGAGGAACAATAGATTTTGTGAGACAGGCCACTGTGTAGTGTAATGTCTGGTTTACTGGAATCAGCTGCACAATTGTGTCACACAATGGTGGTGCCCTCTGCAATTACTGGTCATCCTAACAAAAAGCCCTCTGAAGCACTTGCCGTATCAGCCTGTGTATTCAAGTTACTGGATGTTTTTAAACAATACAGACAATTGGTTGTAACCAGAGATAGGAAGCAGCGGAGCGAAGTAAGTCACACTCACTGATATGGATATTTCTAGGGCACATCCCAAGATGCGCATTCTATGCCGCTCAGAAACTGAATCCCATTCCAAGCCACCCCATTATTAGACACAAATTTACGTAAATTTCCCAAAAGAGAAATCAGTTCTCGTTCGCAGACTTAACAGCACATTATGATGTTATGTTTGTGTATGGTTAAAAGTTACTAGCACAGTCTAAAACTCAGGAACAGTTTGAAAACCTCTAAAATATACAATGTGTAGAGTAAACCATATAGGCTACAAATGCACACTGTACCCAAAAGAGAGGGAAAAACTTGTTGATGTCACTGTAAAATAAATATAATCTGTGAGCATGACATACATTATATTGCCAAAAGTATTGGGACACCCCTCCAAATCATTGAATTCAGGTGTTCCAATCACTTCCATGGCCACAGGTGTATAAAATCAAGTACCTAGACATGCAGACTGCTTCTACAAACATTTGTGAACGAATGGGTCGCTCTCAGGAGCTCAGTGAATTCAAGCGTAGTACTGTGATAGCTTGCCACCTGTGCAATAAACAGTGGTGGGCAGAGCGAGGCTTTGTGAAACACTGAAACAGTTGAAGCAAATGTGCCATATTGTATCGAAGCTTCGAAACAATCCGACACCCGTCTCCACGGTGACACCTAGTGGTCCAACAACCTTGACAACGTTTCAGACACGCATTGACTGAATTATAACCTACATGTTGTAAACAAGGAAGTGTGTTGGGAAACGGATAGTGTTCTTGAATGGCATGCTGCCGCCTTGGGTTCGAATTATGGTCTTAACAGTGTAAATGCAATAAAAACTCATGCATAAAAACACCTTTTTACAAACCCATTGCAAATGTTTTATTGAAAGTAAAATCTATCAAATGCAATTAACTAATCATCTAATAAGATTAAATATCAAGTGTCTGTATAGTATGTGTTCTTTTATCAATTTTCAGGGCTTGTTTTGTTTGTTCCATGGGTGGCTCAGCTAAACAGGCCAATAAGAGATTATTAACTATTATTAACTGTCTCATTAAAACGTCTACAAATGAATAACATTGATCAAAGATAAAAAAAACAATAGATAAAACCTATAGACACTTGATTTATGGGTTCACAGAGATCACACGCCCCGGTGGTGAACCATTGAAATTTCTAAACGTTTCGAAACAGTTATTTTAGCTTCACAGTGTTTCGAAATCGGCCATCACTAGCAATAAGTCCATTTGTGAAATTTCCTCACTACTAAATATTCCACGGTCAACTGTTAGTGGTATCATAACAAAGCGGAAGCAATTGGGAACAACAGCAACTCAGCCACGAAGTGGAAGGCCACATAAAATCACAGAGCGGGTTCAGCACATGCTGAGGTGCACAGTGCGCACAAGTCGCCAACTTTCTGCAGTGTCAATAGCTACAGACCTCCAAACTTCGTGTGTCTTTCAGATTAGCTCAAGACCAGTGTGTAGAGAGCTTCATGGAATGGGTTTCCATGGCTGAGCAGCTGCATCCATGCCTTACATCACCAAGTACGATGCAAAGCGTCAGATGCAGTGGTGTAAAGCACACCGTCACTGGACTCTAGAGCAGAGGAGACATGGTCTCTGGAGTAAAGAATCACGCTTCTCTGTCTGGTAATCCAATAGATAAGTCTGGGTTTGGTGGTTGCCAGGAGAACGGTACTTGCCGGACTGCATTGTGCCAAGTGTAAAGTTAGGTGGTGGTGGGGTGGGGGGGATTATGGTGTAGGGTTGTTTTTCAAGGGTTGGGCTTGGCCCCTTAGTTCCAGTGAAAGGAACTCTTAATGCTTCAGCATACCAAGACATTTTGGACAAAATGGGATGGCCCCTTCCTGTTCCAACATGGCTGTGCACCAGTGCACAAAGCAAGGTCCATAAAGACATGGGTAAGTGAGTTTGGTGTGGAGGAATTTGACTGGCCTGCACTGACCTCAACCCGATAGAACACCTTTGGGATGGATTAGAGCGGAGACTGCGTGCCAGGCCTTATCGTCCAACATCAGTGCCTGACCTCACAAATGCACTTTTAGAAGAATGGTCAAAAATTCCCATAAACACACTCCAAAACCTTGTGGAAAGCCTTCCCAGAAGTGCTGAAGCTGTTATAGCTGCAACGGGTGAGCCAACTCCATATTAATCCCTACAGATTAAGAATGGGATGTCATTAAAGTTCATGTGCATGTAAAAGGCAGACGTCCCAAGTTTGGCAGGCCCGAGGACTTTCAAAATGTTCTTGTGGAAATTTGTGCTAACTTATTTATACAGTAATTAAAAGATCCAAATACATCTGTGTCATAGGAATCACAATCCCCTAAAACAGTTATATATATATATATATATATATATATATATATATATATATATATATATATATATATATATATATATATAACGATGCGGGGAGGCAGAAGAGGGATGGTGACAGGATGTGGCGAAGGGATGGTGATGGCAGGACAACTGGATACAGGTGTGGTGAAGACAGGATGATGAGACACAGGGCTGGTGATGATGGGACGACGAGACCCCGATGCAGCAGGTGGAGGAAGTCCATTGGTGCAGACCCAGAGCCTGCCAGTGCAGACAGCCAATGGCAGAGACGAGGGAGGAAGGAGTCCAGGTGGTGTCAGGCTGACGACGACTGAAGAACGATTGATGGAGGCATGATTGAAGGATTCTCAGGCGCAGACCTGGCTTGAACTACAAGTGATTCATAGGGTCAAATAGAGCCGCTATATTTTTAAATGTTAATATGTTCTTTTCACATTAACTTAGACAGCCTTAAATTCAACACAAGAGACATTTTCTTCACACGCAGTATGAGTTGCAGTCTGACGTGTGAAATTGATTTATCGGCCAATACATTGCATCACTAGTTTGTAGTTAACATTATTGTTATGAATGGGCCATTAAACAACCTAATGTTGTTTCAAAACTGTGTTTTTTGTTTGTTTGTTTTTTTCCTGTGGAAAACAAAAGGACAGTTTTTTGAAGAATGTTCTTGCAGCTCTTTTTCAGACAAGGACAGTTTATAGTGACCGCCTGGAAAAAGTAAAAACGTAACAGACCAAAGTTTAAATAGTAATTCAATTAAATTCTTCTCTTCCAATGAAGATAAAAAAATCTAATTCTCAATGTGAAATTTGACCTGTTCACCACACAAAGCTATGCTACAGCATCACAATATTTGGAATGTATTTTTTTTTTTTTTTTTTTTTTTTTTGGAGCTTGATAAAAAAGAGCTTGATCTGATAGCTATGAACTGTTGTGTATGGGAAATGGTGTGTAAAGATTCTAACAGCATACAGGTTATCCTTGTAATGTTTTCTTTTGTACTTTTTGTTTGTTTTCTCAGACAAAGTCTTTTATAAGTGAATTTTATTAATTAATTTTTTCATTAATAAAAATGTAATGTTTAAATGTACTATATGGTGTGGTGTTGTGTGTGTGTGTGTGTGTGTGTGTGTGTGTGTGGGTGTGTGTGTGGGTGGGTCTGTTGGTAGTTCTTTACATGCACATACCTGTACTAAATCATAAAGTCTTGTGTTTTTTTCTGTACCCCTATCTACTATCTACAGAGAGAGAGAGAGAGAGAGAGAGAGAGAGATGAACAGGAGGATGAATGCACTTGGATGTCACTGAATTTGAATGTAGATTGCCAAGCTACAAGGTACACATAGTTAAAAGTTAAATTGCAGCCAAACTAAGACTGGTGAGATACAGTACAGAATATATAGAGAGGCAATACATATGACTGGCAGACAAACAGTCAGATATACACTCACCTAAAGGATTATTAGGAACACCTGTTCAATTTCTCATTAATGCAATTATCTAATCAACCAATCACATGGCAGTTGCTTCAATGCATTTAGGGGTGTGGTCCTGGTCAAGACAATCTCCTGAACTCCAAACTGAATGTCAGAATGGGAAAGAAAGGTGATTTAAGCAATTTTGAGACGGGCCGGTCTGAGTATTTCACAATCTGCTCCATTACTGGGATTTTCATGCACAACCATTTCTAGGGTTTACAAAGAATGGTGTGAAAAGGGAAAAACATCCAGTATGCAGCAGTCCTGTGGGCGAAAATGCCTTGTTAATGCTAGAGGTCAGAGGAGAATGGGCCAACTGATTCAAGCTGATAGAAGAGCAACTTTGACTGAAATAACCACTCGTTACAACCGAGGTATGCAGCAAAGCATTTGTGAAGCCACAACACGCACAACCTTGAGGCGGATGGGCTACAACAGCAGAAGACCCCACCGGGTACCACTCATCTCCACTACAAATAGGAAAAAGAGGCTACAATTTGCACAAGCTCACCAAAATTGGACAGTTGAAGACTGGAAAAATGTTGCCTGGTCTGATGAGTCTTGATTTCTGTTGAGACATTCAGATGGTAGAGTCAGAATTTGGTGTAAACAGAATGAGAACATGGATCCATGATGCCTTGTTACCACTGTGCAGGCTGGTGGTGGTGGTGTAATGGTGTGGGGGATGTTTTCTTGGCACACTTTAGGCCCCTTAGTGCCAATTGGGCATTGTTTAGATGCCACATGCCTACCTGAGCATTGTTTCTGACCATGTCCATCCCTTTATGACCACCATGTACCCATTCTCTGATGGCTACTTCCAGCAGGATAATGCACCATGTCACAAAGCTCGAATCATTTCAAACTGGTTTCTTGAACATGCCAATTAGTTCGCTGTACTAAAATGGCCCCCACAGTCACCAGATCTCAACCCAATAGAGCATCTTTGGGATGTGGTGGAACGGGAGCTTTGTGCCCTGGATGTGCATTCCAAAAATCTCCATCAACTGCAAGATGCTATCCTATCAATATGGGCCAACATTTCTAAAGAATGCTTTCAGCACCTTGTTGAATCAATGCCACGTAGAATTAAGGCAGTTCTGAAGGTGAAAGGGGGTCAAACACAGTATTAGTATGGTGTTCCTAATAATCCTTCAGGTGAGTGTATATGAGGACTGAGAATGAGAATACCAATGCTGCTGCATTAGAAGTGTCTGGACCCCTCAAGGTGGTGTAGTGTGTGCACACAAACACGAGAAAGGCCTCAGACATGAGTTTAGGATGTTGACGCCAGGACATGTGAGCCCGGAGTAACATGGACTTTCAAACTATAAAATCTGATAAATGTGTGCAGAGAGGGCCAGCCTGCCGCATCACATATTAGCTGCAAGGGGATGGCTCCTGTCAAAGCCCTGGAGGATGCAAGTACTTGAAAGAATTGAAAATAATCAAAGATATTTGATTTTGTAAAATGAACAAAGACATTTGCTTTACTGTTTTCAACCCCCATCTCTCTCCAGGAGGGCCATTTGGAATTCCTAAAGACAAAGAAATGCTGAAGGCCTGTAGGCCAAATGTGTGTCACACCTGTAACACCGTGGGGGAAGTTTGGTCTGATTGGTCAGTTTGAATGGCTCACGTTAGGGTTTAAGTCACATGGTCAAGGAATAGATAAAAGAAGATTGTAACTGTTGCTCTGGCTCTTTTTTCTCTGGCTCTCTCTTCTTGGGGCTCTTTTATTCTCTGGCTCTCTCTTCTTGGGGGCCTTCTCTTTGGCTCTTCTCTCCTTTGCTCTCTTCTCTTCTTTGTCTCTCTCTCTCTCTCTCTCTCTCAGGTAAAATTCATGCTGGGTACGATTAATGGTATAAGTTTTCATCATCTCATACATTTATTTTGTAACTATTTTAAGTGTAACCATAACTAGATTTTGTCATTAAATTCTTTCAATTACAAATTATGTGCTAACTAGTTTTGATTTGGTATTGACTTTGAAGTGTTACCTATTGCAATACAATATAGTCACATTATAGCCACGCTCTCCACGTTCAGCTATTGTAACTGCGCTTATTTCCGTCGTTGGTATAAGCTGCAGTGGGTGGTAAAGACAAGAAATGTACAGTTTTCTATCATCTTGCTGATAACGTTTCTTTTAGTCATTCGCAACCCTGCAGTCAGAACCGCTGTAGAGGATCCACCCTTACAGATGGTGCGAAACCGGGAATCCCTTGCAGTGAATCTTCTGAAATTCATCAGAATGAGGACATTTTTTCACAGTTGATCTTGTGAATGGATTAAAGCTGACCTTTTGGCCAAGGAATTGGTAAGTCTGTTTTCATTGTTTATGAATTGCATGAAACAGAAATTAGAAGGTTTTAAATAGCTTCAATAGTCCCATTACTGTACAATCCGAGAATATTCAGATTATCTCCTCGGGGATGGAAGGGAAAATTTCTGATAACAGTGACTTATTGTTTGCTTTATGGAGTGAAAAAGTTGAGCCTACCTTGTCCAAACTCAAGACAGAGTATATTGGAATTAAAAGTTCAGATGATGAAATGATTCGATGGTGGGACATAATTGGCAAACACCAAAAGAAATCAAAACATGGTAAAATAATTGAGGCTTTAAACTTCATAAGTTTTAAAAGGCTACATAATGTGATACCATTTCTATTATCAAGTCTAGATGAGAAATGTAAAGAAGTGCATTCTAAAAATGCAGAAGCAGAAAAGTCTGAGGCAAAGATTCAAGATCTTCAAGCACAGCTAGATAAATTACTAGCTGAGCAGTTAGCCCTGACTGAAAAGTGTAAAATCACAAGGAGACCATTGCAGATCTCAAGGCTAAGCTAAATGCTAAAAGTTCATGTTCCCCAAAACGCTTAACAGCGATGGGACTAAAAGCATGTTCACTTCTTAGATGAGCTGACTTGCTCTAATGAATCTGAAACGTTTAGTTCAGAAAATGCATGTGCAACTCAAGAAAGTGTGCCTATTTCAGTTCTTAAGGTGATGCAGTACCGTAATAGCGCAGAGTCATGTACCAGCACGCATGGTGTACAAGCATTAGAGAGTCATGAAAATCCTCAAACTCCAGGAGAACATAGCATTCAATCCTATGGCAAAGAGAACAGGTTTTGCAGTTCTTGTAGGAAAATAGGCCACTCAGAGGAGAGATGCTGGTCACTGGGTGAAGGTCGACCTCCACCTTATTTTCAGAAAACTAGGAAATCACTTTCTAAGTGTAAAGATCAGCGCTCATTTGCAGGTAAAACTCTTAGTGAGTTAACCACAGTGTTCATGCAAGGCCTTCAGCTATTAACCTCACTGGCTAGTGGACTAGCAGTCTCATAGCAGTGAGTTTAATAGTTAAACATCTAAATTGCAATGATCCTGTTTGTATTTTCAAATTTGTAATTGTACTAAACACATTGTGCGCATTGAACACACATTATAGTTGTTTGTGTTAATATATACACATAGACTAGTTAAGTTTATTCTTTAAAACACATGATTGCTTTACTTTAAGTGTTGTATGAAACACTTAGGATAAAGGTTGTTGATGCTTTGCATTCTAGGCCATGTATCTTGTGAAAATTGAATAACTTTAATACTGGAATTGTTTAGCCATTTCCAGTTTCATGTGTTTCTATGTTGAATTTGTTTGTCTTCTGAGTGGAAACTCTGCTATTTTCCATATAGCTGCAGTAAAACCATGTACAGGAGCATAGAATTGCCATGTGGCTACAGTGTAATTTACAATTGCATTAACCATGAAAATGCTTTCATCACAGCAGGATTCAGTACCTTTGACCTTTGCACTTTATCATGCTCCCTAACAAAAACACTGGTTTGAGCCAGACCACACTTCACTCACATTCTCATGCTGGCTTCCTGTTACAACAGGACCAAATTTGCATCACAATTGTAAACCTCCTTGCCATGTTTGGGGCATGATTTACACATAGCCACAGCTAAATGCAGCCACATAGATTTGATCTTCACAGACAAAGTCAAATCTACATCAGCCTCACAAAATGTATTCTATTTTATTTAAGTCTTTACATCTAGACTGTATTATAACTGTGAATTTCTCCCAGATATTGTTTTTGTTTTTCTTCAGATTTACTAAATCAGTTAGTTATTATGTGTCTCACCAAGTTAAATATCAAAATTTACGTGAATTTATGCATTTCTCATTCTTACCTAAGTGCAAACATTTATTTTATCATTGTATTGTAACAATGCATTTGATTTTGAACTTATTTGATTTCTGAGGCTTTGTATTTTGTCCATTTGACTTGCAACAATGTTTTTGGACATCTATGGAATTTAATTTCTGTATTTGGTTACACTGAATATTTTGCTGATACTCTTCATGAAAAGGGGATTTAAGCCAACAATGATTGTTGTTTTGTTATAAGGCAATTTATTTTTAATGTTTCCAGAAACAATGTAAGAGCTTGTGAGATCTTCTTTTATTCTCAACCTTGACCAGTTTATTAAGTACATCGATTTAATGGCTTATTGCCAGAGACTATTTTAATCTGACCACATCAAACTTCTGACCAATGACAAATGCTGTGTATGCTTTTGTTCTTTGTTGTGCTATATGTTCTTCTAATCACAGGATCCCTGCTGCACAAGTTCACATCCTGTGTCCTCAGAAAGAGGGACAAGCGTTTGCTCTAACCTTCAGTGACTTTTCTCAAGGTGTGAAGGATTCAATGGACGTTTTGCATATCAATGATTGGTGCAACACCATTTGATGGAGCCTTCTCATGCAGGACTGAGATGAGAACAAAGACTGAAGACTGACCAGCTGCTTTTGCAACAAGTGTGGACGAGAAGTCTGAAGATGACATCTACACACAACAGAAAGCATGTCTTTGTGGACTGTGCCACCTTTGTACTCAATGATTGTGGCCAATGGTGCCAAGAGGGGACTGAAAGAATTGAAAATAATCAAAGATATTTGATTTTGTAAAATGAACAAAGACATTTGCTTTACTGGTTTCAACCCCATCTCTCTCCAGGAGGGCCATTTGGAATTCCTAAAGACAAAGAAATGCTGAAGGCCTGTAGGCCAAATGTGTGTCACACCTGTAACACCGTGGGGAAGTTTGGTCTGATTGGTCAGTTTGAATGGCTCACGTTAGGGTTTAAGTCACATGGTCAAGGAATAGATAAAAGAAGATTGTAACTGTTGCTCTGGCTCTTTTTTCTCTGGCGCTCTCTTCTTGGGGCCTTCTCTTTGGCTCTTCTCTTCTTTGCTCTCTTCTCTTCTTTGTCTCTCTCTCCCTCTCTCTCTCTCTCTCTCTCTCTCT
Source organism: Paracanthobrama guichenoti (assembly GCA_018749465.1). Lineage (NCBI taxonomy): Eukaryota > Metazoa > Chordata > Actinopteri > Cypriniformes > Gobionidae > Paracanthobrama > Paracanthobrama guichenoti. The sequence goes on along the minus strand of CM031944.1, from coordinate 27,960,753 downwards.
CTCAGGTAACATTCATGCTGGGTACGATTAATGGTATAAGTTTTCATCATCTCATACATTTATTTTGTAACTATTTTAAGTGTAACCATATCTAGATTTTGTCATTAAATTCTTTCAACTACAAATGATGTGCTAACTAGTTTTGATTTGGTATTGACTTTGAAGTGTTACCTATTGCAATACAATATAGTCACATTATAGCCACGCTCTCCCACATTTTTAGCTATTGTAACTGCGCTTATTTCCGTCGTTGGTATAAGCTGCAGTGGGTGGTAAAGACAAGAAATGTACAGTTTTCTATCATCTTGCTGATAACGTTTCTTTAGTCATTCGGCAACCCTGCAGTCAGAACCGCTGTAGAGGATCCACCCTTACTGATGGTGCCGAAACCGGGAATCCCTTGCAGTGAATCTTCTGAAATTCATCAGAATGAGGACATTTTTCACAGTTGATCTTGTGAATGGATTAAAGCTGACCTTTGACCAAGGAATTGGTAAGTCTGTTTTATTGTTTATGAATTGCATGAAACAGAAATTAGAAGGTTTTAAATAGCTTCAATAGTCCCATTACTGTACAATCCGAGAATATTCAGATTATCTCCTCGGGGATGGAAGGAAAATTTCTGATAACAGTGACTTATTGTTTGCTTTATGGAGTGAAAAGTTGAGCCTACCTTGTCCAAACTCAAGACAGAGTATATTGGAATTAAAAGTTCAGATGATGAAATGATTCGATGGTGGGACATAATTGGCAAACACCAAAAGAAATCAAAACATGGTAAAATAATTGAGGCTTTAAACTTCATAAGTTTTAAAAGGCTACATAATGTGATACCATTTCTATTATCAAGTCTAGATGAGAAATGTAAAGAAGTGCATTCTAAAAATGCAGAAGCAGAAAAGTCTGAGGCAAAGATTCAAGCTCTTCAAGCACAGCTAGATAAATTACTAGCTGAGCAGTTAGCCCTGACTGAAAAGTGTAAAAATCACAAGGAGACCATTGCAGATCTCAAGGCTAAGCTAAATGCTAAAAAGTTCATGTCTCCCAAAACGCTTAACAGCGATGGGACTAAAAAGCATGTTCACTTCTTAGATGAGCTGACTTGCTCTAATGAATCTGAAACGTTTAGTTCAGAAAATGCATGTGCAACTCAAGAAAGTGTGCCTATTTCAGTTCTTAAGGTGATGCAGTACCGTAATAGCGCAGAGTCATGTACCAGTACGCATGGTGTACAAGCATTAGAGAGTCATGAAAATCCTCAAACTCCAGGAGAACATAGCATTCAATCCTATGGCAAAGAGAACAGGTTTTGCAGTTCTTGTAGGAAAATAGGCCACTCAGAGGAGAGATGCTGGTCACTGGGTGAAGGTCGACCTCCACCTTATTTTCAGAAAACTAGGAAATCAGTTTCTAAGGGTAAAGATCAGCGCTCATTTGCAGGTAAAACTCTTAGTGAGTTAACTGCAGTGTTCATGCAAGGCCTTCAGCTGTTAACCTCACTGGCTAGTGGACTAGCAGTCTCATACAGCAGTGAGTTTAATAGTTAAACATCTAAATTGCAATGATCCTGTTTGTATTTTCAAATTTGTAATTGTACTAAACACATTGTGCGCATTGAACACACATTATAGTTGTTTGTGTTAATATATACACATAGACTAGTTAAGTTTATTCTTTAAAACACATGATTGCTTTACTTTAAGTGTTGTATGAAACACTTAGGATAAAGGTTGTTGATGCTTTGCATTCTAGGCCATGTATCTTGTGAAAATTGGAATAACTTTAATACTGGAATTGTTTAGCCATTTCCAGTTTCATGTGTTTCTATGTTGAATTTGTTTGTCTCCTGAGTGGAAACTCTGCTATTTTCCATATAGCTGCAGTAAAACCATGTACAGGAGCATAGAATTGCCATGTGGCTACAGTGTAATTTACAATTGCATTAACCATGAAAATGCTTTCATCACAGCAGGATTCAGTACCTTTGACCTTTGCACTTTATCATGCTCCCTAACAAAAACACTGGTTTGAGCCAGACCACACTTCACTCACATTCTCATGCTGGCTTCCTGTTACAACAGGACCAAATTTGCATCACAATTGTAAAACCTCCTTGCCGTGTTTGGGGCATGATTTACACATAGCCACAGCTAAATGCAGTCACATAGATTTGATCTTCACAGACAAAGTCAAATCTACATCAGCCTCACAAAATGTATTCTATTTTATTTAAGTCTTTACATCTAGACTGTATTATAACTGTGAATTTCTCCCAGTTAATGTTTTTGTTTTTCTTCAGATTTACTAAATCAGTTAGTTATTATGTGTCTCACCAAGTTAAATATCAAAATTTACGTGAATTTATGCATTTCTCATTCTTACCTAAGTGCAAACATTTATTTTATCATTGTATTGTAACAATGCATTTGATTTTGAACTTATTTGATTTCTGAGTCTTTGTATTTTGTCCATTTGACTTGCAACAATGTTTTTGGACATCTATGGAATTTAATTTCTGTATTTGGTTACACTGAATATTTTGCTGATACTCTTCATGAAAAGGGGGATTTAAGCCAACAATGATTGTTGTTTTGTTATAATGCAATTTATTTTAATGTTTCCAGAAACAATGTAAGAGCTTGTGAGATCTTCTTTTATTCTCAACCTTGACCAGTTTATTAAGTACATCGATTTAATGGCTTATTGCCAGAGTTTTTAATCTGACCACATCAAACTTCTGACCAATGACAAATACCATGTATGCTTTTGTTCTTTGTTGTGCTATATGTTCTTTTAATCACAGGATCCCTGCTGCACAAGTTCACATCCTGTGTCCTCAGAAAGAGGGACAAGCGTTTGCTCTAACCTTCAGTGACTGTTCTCAAGGTGTGAAGGATTCAATGGACGTTTTGCATATCAATGATTGGTGCAACACCATTTGATGGAGCCTTCTCATGCAGGACTGAGATGAGAACAAAGACTGAAGACTGACCAGCTGCTTTTGCAACAAGTGTGGACGAAAAGTCTGAAGATGACATCTACACACAACAGAAAGCATGTCTTTGTGGACTGTGCCACCTTTGTACTCAATGATTGTGGCCAATGGTGCCAAGAGGGGACTGAAAGAATTGAAAATAATCAAAGATATTTGATTTTGTAAAATGAACAAAGACATTTGCTTTACTGGTTTCAACCCCATCTCTCTCCAGGAGGGCCATTTGGAATTCCTAAAGACAAAGAAATGCTGAAGGCCTGTAGGCCAAATGTGTGTCACACCTGTAACACCGTGGGGAAGTTTGGTCTGATTGGTCAGTTTGAATGGCTCACGTTAGGGTTTAAGTCACATGGTCAAGGAATAGATAAAAGAAGATTGTAACTGTTGCTCTGGCTCTTTTTTCTCTGGCGCTCTCTTCTTGGGGCCTTCTCTTTGGCTCTTCTCTTCTTTGCTCTCTTCTCTTCTTTGTCTCTCTCTCCCTTCTCTCTCTCTCTCTCGCTCTCTCTCTCAGGTAACATTCATGCTGGGTACGATTAATGGTATAAGTTTTCATCATCTCATACATTTATTTTGTAACTATTTTAAGTGTAACCATAACTAGATTTTGTCATTAAATTCTTTCAATTACAAATGATGTGCTAACTAGTTTTGATTTGGTATTGACTTTGAAGTGTTACCTATTGCAATACAATATAGTCACATTATAGTCACGCTCTCCCACATGTTTAGCTATTGTAACTGCGCTTATTTCCGTCGTTGGTATAAGCTGCAGTGGGTGGTAAAGACGAGAAATGTACAGTTTTCTGTCATCTTGCTGATAACGTTTCTTTAGTCATTCGCAACCCTGCAGTCAGAACCGCTGTAGAGGATCCACCCTTACATACTGGTCAGCCAAAAAGAAGCAAGACCCTTGTTGATGGACCTTGGTCAGGACTCCCAAGAGTAGAGCGATCGGTGGAAATGCATAAAGATGCAGTATTGGCCACAGTGTCCAGACCCTGTGATTTAGCGAGAAGGGGACATTGCATTTCCTGTGAGGCAAAGAGGTCCACCTCTGCTTCGTAAAAAAATATTTCCCAAATCTCAGATGGTGTTTCCATTCCCCGTGTGTCACAATATGACAAAAAGTCTGTTCCCACATTCAAACCCTTGGGGGTGTAAATCGCCCTGAGAGACAGGATATTGTCCTGAGCCCAAAGCAGAACCTGCTGCACTAGCCTGTTCAGATGGTGCAAAGCAGTCCACCTTGGCGATTTATGTAGACGACTACCATAGTGTTGTCCACCCACACTAGGACATGGTAAGGCAAGTTTCCTTATATAGCACATTTCATACACAATGGTAATTCAAAGTGCTTTACATGGGAGTTAAAATTTTTAATGTGGTAACTGGAAGCTGCATCAATATATATATATATATATATATATATATATATATATATATATAAGACCTAAAAATGATCAGACAAGGAAATGTTTAGACCCTTACTGATAAGTAAATCTAGAGTGTGTCCATGATTGTGTGTGTGTCCAGGTACATGCTGAGTCAGATCAAAAGTATTTAAAACAGTTATGATTTATTTTGCCATATTGATTTCTGCATTATCTATGTGAATATTAAAACATTTAGAGAAATAGTAATAGTAATAGTAAACATTTGAGAAAGTTGCTTGTTATCGGGGACACAAGACTGAGAGCTGTTACCAGTTGTTTCTGGTTCACCTAGAGCAGATAGAGGGGGTGTGGTTGTTATCTGGGCACTCGCAGCAATAGAGTGGGATAGTTTGGTTCCAGCATACACCAGTTCCTCTATTTTATCTGAAAAGCTCAGAAGCAGAGATGCTGGAGAGAGGGATGATGTGTCTGGTGAAAGAAGCTGTTGATCTGGTGTTAGCAGAGGCTGTAATATGTTATCCTGGCTTCCCTGGCTGTTTTCCAGAAAGTCGTCCTTGGGTGCTGAATCTTGGAGCAGTTCTAATACGTCACAGTCTCTCTGTGGGCAGGGCTCAATCAGGATCGTGTCCGTGAGCAGTGGTTGTTGTGGCTGCGTGGTGTTATCATTGTCCTTGTAGGATGTGTCAACTGCATGTCCATTCAGGTACTGAAGTCCTGTGGTCATTCATACTCTATCCAGATGCGTGTGTGCCATTCAGGTTGAGTGCAGTGGCATACACTGCTGAAGGATGATGGAGGGAGAAGTAGATATTGTCCTTTAGCACTCTTGCACCAAGTTGGTTTGGGTGGAGGCCATCCTGTTTAAACAGTTGTCTCTGACTTCAGAAAAGATTGAAGTTGTCAATGAAGTTCACTCCTTTTATGCTAAGGTTTTTGGAAGCCACGTATTAAGCCCAAGCTACCATGAAAACCTATTTGTTCCTCTTGCTGGGAGTGGTCCACTGATGAACAGCTGAACTTTCAGTCTTCTAAGTGTTTCAAAAAGTTCATGGTAGCCCCTTAACTGTTGGAGGAAGTACTTCAGGGTCAGAAGTACAATCGAGATGATGACCTCTCCAGATCCCATGGGCTGGAAGTGTCTGTCATTATCATCTTGCGACGACAACACATGCCTAGAGTAGGACCCAAGGTGAGGAACCAGGGTCTGAGCCACATAGAAAGGGTACAATGCCCTCAGTGCGTAACCCTTACCATAAACATGGATTTTAGAAAATGTACAAAACACTCAGCATATGCCCTTACCCTTATTTGCCTCCGGGGATTGGCCCTTGGATGAAATCCACTGGCTTTGAGCCACAAATAAAATGGCCTCATGTGCAGAAGGCCTAGAGGTATCACCGTGGACATAGCTGTCATAATACCCAGAACTCTTTGAATGTGATGGAAAGTAATCTCCTAACCTAATATTTCTCAGGGTGTTTAAGATGGACTTGCCAGTCATTTATGTAATTTAAAATGCGGATGCCCTGGAGTCGCAACAGAGCCAGAGCTGCATCCATGCATTTTGTGTAAATGTGGTAATAAGGCTAGGCCGAATGGAAGAACACGATATCATTAAGCTTTGACCCTGGAAGTGGACCTCAGGAACTTCCTGTGTTGTGGTAGAATTTCTATATGAAAATATGCGTCCTTGAGATTGATTGTGACAAACCAATCTTTATGTTGGATCTGAGACACAATCATCTTGATCGTTAGCATCTTGAACTTGTATGGTCAGAGAATGGTTCAGAGATCTAAAATTAGACGCAACCCTCCATCTTTTTTGGGAACCAGTACCAACTGTAATAGCCTCTCTCTCTGGGTGAGGAACATGTTTTATGACCCCTTTGCCCAGAAGAGTTTGCAGCTCTTGTGACTAGATTCTTTATTGACGAAAACGTATGTCCTCAGCCCGCTCTGAAGAAGTGACGTCTTCAGTCGCGGAGGGGAGAACGTCACAATCTGGAGAGAGAATGAGAGAAAAGAAGGACCCGCTCCTCAGCCAGATCGACTTGCTAGAGGAGCACAAAGAATTTAAATGGAGAACAACTTACAGTGCTCACACTCACCATGCTCAAATGCAAGCACTCAAAGCTGAACTCATGTGTATCATAATCAGGGATTGGCCTTGCATCTCCTGATTGTTTGCAACATGATGTTCTCTTTTTCTGCACACTGACAGCTGGAACTCCAACTCCTAACAAAATAGAGATAGAGAGTGTACAGCTCTGAAGACCTGAAAAAAAGAGACCTGAGGGAGCACATTTCATGTCTATTTATAGCACACAGCACACATTCCAATGACATCATAGGGAACTGTAAACGTCCTTAAATCTCTCAATATCTCTAAATTATGAAGTAATTCGTTTTTTTAAATTACTATTTTATATATAATTATTATTATTATTATTATTGTTGTTGTTTTTGTTTGTTTGTTTGTTTGTTTGTTAGTTTTTTTGTATGTAAGAGCCTGGACATTCTGTCTATAGAGCTCTTTTTGTGTTTCACATAGTAACAAAAATAATACTGGGTTGGAACGGCATGCATAAATGGCGACAACATTTTTAAAAAGTTTTCTGTCATAATTTAAAGATAACATGCAAGTATCCCAGAAAGCAAGGTTAACCTACCGCCACATATAGCTTGAACTTTCGGTTGATTAACCCAAACCTTGCTTACTCGAGGTATGCTGGTTCCAAAAACGCGTTCGGAAGTAAGTTCAGACAACTCAGATTATGTTAAGCGTGAACAGACAAGACATTCTTAACAGAGCAACGAATCGATTCACCATGGAAACAGACACTAAGAAAAAGCATGCCATTCTACTTCCTCTTCTTCTTTTGTTTAATGGCGAGTTACGTAACCTACTTAATGCACATCGCCACCTATTTGGTGGTGATAATTTTTTCAATGTTTTTGTTTAATAAGTAATCTTTACTCACTGAGAATAAGGATTATATTGTTTGTTTGATGCTAATTAATTGAATGCAGATCCATGTGTGAGATAATAAAATAAATAATAAATATATTTGAATTGCATTAACATTTAAACTTTTTTTTATTCTAATTCTTTAGAATAAATATATACTATTGTTATTTGGTTATATTAATAACTATATTAATTATATAAAACACATCTGAATACCTCTTAAGCAAACTAACCCTGGAACATGAGCTGCTCCGGAGCAGGTTATGTTTAGAGAGTGAGTTGCCATGGTTACTTGCATACCGTGAAAGTTACCTCTGTTTTTGGAACCGAAAGTTGAGGTTATCCGCTAACTTACTCTTAAACATACCAGGGTATGTCACATAACCTGCTTTCTGGAATACCCCCCAGGGCAACATCAAATGTTGTATTGTGGAACACACCCTGTAAAGACATAACACTGTCATTCAATAGGTAACCTAAGAGCAAATTTCAGTTATTTTTGCTGACTAACATAAACCTGTCTGTCACAGGACAGATCATAATCTAAAAGGTAGCATGCAAAGTAGTAGTGAAGAATCTGGCCGATGTTTTGGGAACAGTATTTTAAGGAAGTTCTCCTAAAAATAAAAAAAATAAATATATTTTATTACTCAACCTCATGCATGTAATTTCAAAGATTTCCGACTTTTTTCTTTCTGTGGAACACAAAAGGCAATGTTAGCCAGGTCATTCACACTGCTCTTTTTCCATACAGTGAAAATGAATGAGGACCAAAAATCAAGAGATTCAAATCTTATTTGCATATATTCAAATGTGGGTCTAGATTTTGGTTCTCGCCATTGGTTCTCATAAATGATGACAATGCAACAACTGGAATAAGGCACACAAATTGTACTGACTAATTTAACAATATCTTTATGCTGTTTTTGCCCTTGATTCTGATTGGTCAATAGCTGTGTTTTATTCACAATAAAACATGGCTAAACGGTTCGCTGTATCACTGCACAACACACTTAGCAACCACTCTTAGCAACTTAAACATATGTTGTTCTCACTGAAGCTTGTAATATTGTGAGAGAGAGATTGGGTGACCGAGATTGGTTTATTACATGCATTCAGATTTAGCATATTCCTTAAAGTCAGTCCTATGTTCATAAAAAAAAAAAAAAAGAATAAATAAATAAAAAAAATCAGTTGAATGTCTGCTGCAATATCTTGTCCTTTTAACAGTAAAGGTGTTTTCCCGTGTCCTGACATGTTCACTGAAGTTTTAGTCCTTTTAATATAAAAGTCTTCACTTTTGAGTGACTCACTCGTTAAGACACTCTTTGCCGTCATCTACTGGCATAATAATGTAACTTCTGTTGCTGTCACTGATCTATATAGAGAACATTTAAACTCACCTAAAGGATTATTAGGAACACCATACTAATACTGTGTTTGACCCCCTTTCGCCTTCAGAACTGCCTTAATTCTACGTGGCATTGATTCAACAAGGTGCTGAAAGCATTCTTTAGAAATGTTGGCCCATATTGATAGGATAGCATCTTGCAGTTGATGGAGATTTTTGGGATGTACATCCAGGGCACGAAGCTCCTGTTCCACCACATCCCAAAGATACTCTATTGGGTTGAGATCTGGTGACTGTGGGGGCCATTTTAGTACAGTGAACTCATTGTCATGCTCAAGAAACCAATTTAAAATGATTCGAGCTTTGTGACATGGTGCATTATCCTGCTGGAAGTAGCCATCAGAGAATGGGTACATGGTGGTCATAAAGGGATGGTCAGAAACAATGCTCAGGTAGGCCGTGGCATTTAAACGATGCCCAATTGGCACTAAGGGGCCTAAAGTGTGCCAAGAAAACATCCCCCACACCATTACACCACCACCACCAGCCTGCACAGTGGTAACAAGGCATGATGGATCCATGTTCTCATTCTGTTTACGCCAAATTCTGACTCATCTGAACCATCTGAATGTCTCAACAGAAATCGAGACTCATCAGACCAGGCAACATTTTTCCAGTCTTTAATTGTCCAATTTTGGTGAGCTCGTGCAAATTGTAGCCTCTTTTTCTTATTTGTAGTGGAGATGAGTGGTACCCGGTGGAGTCTTCTGCTGTTGTAGCCCATCCGCCTCAAGGTTGTGCGTGTTGTGGCTTCACAAATGCTTTGCTGCATACCTCGGTTGTAACGAGTGGTTATTTCAGTCAAAGTTGCTCTTCTATCAGCTTGAATCAGTCGGCCCATTCTCCTCTGACCTCTAGCACGAATAAGGCATTTTCACCCACAGGACTGCCGCATACTGGATGTTTTTCCCTTTTCACACCACTCTTTGTAAATCCTAGAAATGGTTGTGCATGAAAATCCCAGTAATGGAGCAGATTGTGAAATACTCAGACCGGCCCATCTGGCACCAACAATCATGCTCAAAATTGCTTAAATCACCTTTCTTTCCCATTCTGACATTCAGTTTGGAGTTCAGGAGATTGTCTTGACCAGGACCACACCCCTAAATGCATTGAAGCAACTGCCATGTTATTGGTTGATTAGATAATTGCATTAATGAGAAATTGAACAGGTGTTCCTAATAATCCTTTAGGTGAGTGTAGGAAGGAAAGCTAAAAGGAAGGCTTTTAGTGATTTTAATTCATGAAAGTTGCATTGATACATATATTGTGGCTTTAATATTTGTATTGTGTGGTAACCGTTTTATAAAAGCAACAAGCCCTGTGAAGCCGTGGTTTATAGTGAATTTATGAACAGCTAAGGGGGTTTTAGGCACTCCGTTCCGCATCGTGCCCAACAACGCCCCTTAGCTATTATAAATTCACTGTAAACCATGGCTTCTTGGGGCTTATTGCTTTATCTTATTTCACATTATTTTTAGTGTGTGAATCAGAACCACTGTAGTATATAGTAGATACTGTGCAGTATTCATAAAGCAATAATCTCTATTCCATTCCGAACAGCCTCAGACAGCATGCATATCTGTAGCTATATTAGTCTCTTTTCTGCCCTATTTTTTGGAAGTCATCTAAGAGAGCTTTTTGTTACAGAATGAATGCTTGATTGTTCAGTATGGCATTTATGTGTTATGTAACAAATTCACATTTTTGAAGCATAATTATAATATGGAGCAGTTTTGTTTAATACACATGAACTACAGTCGTCCGTTTCTGAAAAGATTTCTTTGTGTTTTCAGAGCCAATGGGAAAACCACAGCAAATTCCTGGCTAGCCATATATTCACAGGCATCCCGCAGAGAATCCGATATAGGTCACAATGCCATTGTCCCAGCTTGAGACACACTCTCACTTCTCCAGTTACTCCGTCCATGTCCATCTCTCTCCTTCAGAGCCACCTGCTACTCGGGCACTGTCTATTGTGGACTGGCCTTGAGCTAGAGTTGCTCAAAGGATCATGTCATGCTGTGTTACTCACACCTCTGTCTGTCTGGCTCTGAACTAAAGTGAAGTCTCAGCAGATGCAATCTTTACTTCCCAGACCTATTCACACTCAATAGACATTTCACAGAGTTGAATGGAAGTGAGTTTAGGCTTCACAAAAGAGATGACTAAGATTGTCTGCCACTACGTTAGTTTTTCAAATCTATGAGGATATTTTTCAGGGTATACTTGTCACGTTTTGTATCTGTTTATCTGTTATGTTCATGTCTGTGTTGTTAGTTTTCTAGTCTGTTAATTAGTTCAGTTCTCCTCCTCCCTGTTTGTTTCTATGGCTACTGGTTGGTTTTGTTCTGTTCAGGTGTGTTTAGTTCATTATCTCGTCAGCTTCTTTGTTTGCCCTTGTATGGTGCGTTCAAGTTCTCCTGGGATGTTCGCATTTACGAGGTGAGAAGTTACATTTATGACATCACGTGTGTTCAAGTCTCTTTGGTCAGAGCAAGATGGCGGTGTACCTTCTTTTAATGAATTTCACGAAAATACAGCAAGATTTGTTAAGTCTGCTTATAGAAAATGAAGAGCAAAGAATGTGCATCAGGTAGTTTAATTAATCTATGAAGCCGCTGAAAACGGTATCGTTATATATTAGGCTAATTGTTATATTACAATGCTAGCTTACTTTGTTGTAAATGACAAAGCCTGACAGTGTCACTGCTACATACCCGTTATATTCAACTACAGACGTTGCATCCATTGATTCCGCCATGTTTCTGACACGCCCCCAACTGACACGCCCCCAACTCAGATCGGGGCTTAAAGAAAATCCCGAACTTCCCACTGGTATTTATGACTTCTTGGTGGCGTTCATGTACGTTCAACTCATAAATACGATCTTTACGACATGACTTGAATGCACCATAAACCTGTGTCTTTCAATTTCTTCTTTTTTTTGTCAGTTCTACGTCATAGTTAGTTGGTTGTTCTGTTCCAGTTTGTGAGTGTTGTGAAGTTTAGTTCGTTTGTGAATAAAGACTACTGCACTTAGATCCTGTTTCATCTCTGCTGCAACCAACAGTGACAATACTGTTGGTTGTGTGTGCATTTGACCACAGTAAAACCCAAAGTATACTTTTGTTTTTACACAAAAGCAGGGCTATAGGGGAGCGCGGGGCACAACCTAAAGCGGGGTTAGTTGTAACACGCATGGTTTAAAACTTTCCACGTATGCCAGGATGACGAAACTTTGTGTATTTACTAGTTGCCATATCAACATTATTTAGAGAAAGAATTGCACCAAAATTAATAAAAAATCTTTGGAAGATATCACTGAACATTTATTTAACCGTAGCAAAAGTAAATTTCTTAAGTTTATTTTTCATCAGTTTTTTGTGTTTATTTAAAATAAGACAAATCTGATATTATTGTAATCTTATATCTGTTATGTAACAGTTGAGATGGTTCTTTAATGCTGATCTAACAGCAGAAGACACGAGCCGCGGTTTAAATCCCAGTTGTGCAGGTGGAGTGTGCTGTAACACTGCGTTACAATGAGCCTCTATTAGAACTACGCTATTATATTCTATACTTTTATGAATTCTGTTGAGAAACCATGAGAAAAGGGTGAATAATGACTGAGAGTCAATGTTCAGAAATTATTCATTATTATTATGTTTTGAACTATGCTGTATAGCTGTATTTAGCGACATGTTTGTCAAAAAATAGTATATTTTTAATGACTAAAAAAAGTTAATAATTGCATTTTATTGACTAAATATTTTAGTTTGTCTTGGATATTTTTCTGATTATATCAGTAACATTTTAAGCTGTCATTTGGTGATGTTACAATCTACCCCACCTATGGGGCATGTTGTCACATTTCACTTTCATTCTTTCAGGGTAAATCAAGAAAAAAGCACACACTGTATTAATGAAACAAAACCACATGTATACTAGACATGTGGGGAAAAAATAAATACTCTGAACCCCTAGCGCAGTGGTTCCCAACCACGTTCCTGGAGGCCCACCAACAGTGCACATTTTGCATGTCTCCTTTGTCTGACACACTCATCAGATTTTGGAGTCACTACTAATGAGCTGACGACTTGAATCAGGTGTGTTTGATTGAGGAGACATGCAAAATGTGCACTGATGGTGGGCCTCCAGGAACGTGGTTGGGAACCACTGCCCTAGTGGATTTACACAAACTGTCATAAAGCGTTAGGTTGTGCCCCGCTCTCCCCTAGTCTAGGGCAGGGGTGACCAATCCTGCTCCTGGAGGGCCACTGTCCTGCAGAGTTTAGCTCCAACCCCAATAAAACACATCTGAACCAGCTACTCAGGAGCCATTTCTCAAAACCAAGTACGCGAACTTCGGACTTGGTAGGTCAGACTTGCCAAGTTGGACTCAGGAGAATGAACTCCTGAGGACGGGAGGACACATGGAACAGCAGCGTTCTTGATAGTGTCACTTAGCTCGCTCTCACTATGGTTATCTTTGTATGTATATTTTAGGCTACAATAAAACAAACTATATGTCATACAATATCACTCTGCCTCTTCATTTTCATTTAAAAAAATCTTAGACATTAATAGCCACACAAATGTGGTTCAGCATTGATTATCTTCACTGCATGTATATTTATAACAAAACGAAATATAAAACACAATCCTGCCTCTTTTCTTAATTTTTTTTCTTTAAATGAAACATTATGTGGTTAAGTGTGCATGTACATGATTAGGCCTATCTTCACTGTAATAAAATTAACTATGACATAAAACACAACCCAGTCTCTTTATGTCAGTTTTAATGATCAATAATAGCCATTGTAAAAGTAAAAAGAAATAAAGCAAACAATTCAGTCAAACATATAAAGTCATCGCTCTAGTAGGCTACAACGGTAAAGTTAAATAGCCTAAAAATATAAAGTTATGAAACTTCACTTTGCCCTCAGCCAAAATTATTTGCCAGGGAACAAATTTTAGATTCATGAGACCAAAGATCACCCGTTAGATCTACACAAGACAAATTATATCTCATGTTTAACCACCACAGAGACATCAGAGCCAGACTGCAAACGTCAGACTGACTAGCTGAGGTAAGGCTGGGTTAACGAGCACTGAGGAGAAAAAAAGGCTAACTTAAAAAATAAAAATTTTTAAAATTTTAAAAAATCGCAATTATCCTTTAAATTGTTAATGGTGGAAACAAGCTTCCATAGGCCAGGCCTTATAGAATGGTGCATAAAACAAATTCATAAGGGAAAAAAACTTTTTTTTTTTTTTTTATAACTGATTTGTTTACATTATATAAAGCCTTGCATTCTGCATAATTAAGGGCGTGGCCATTTTGAGTGACAGGTGGATAGCCATTTATCCGCTGTCTTTTAGTCATCGCATCACCTCAGCTCCGCCCACGTCCCGCCTCTTTTCCCATTTTCTGTTATCCAAGAGTGACGTGCTACCAAGATGGCAACGGCCAGCTCGTCTCTACCTTACGCTTCAAAACTGCTCTTCAGCATCCTATGGGTGACATCACGGACATTACGTCCATATTTGTTTTTTTACAGTTTATGGTTTGTACATAAGGTGGCAACTGTCTACGCCCATTGTTTCACATTTGAAAAAGAACTGGGGGGTATTCCAGAAAGCAAGGTTAACTTACTGTCACATATACCCTGAAATCTCAGTTGATTAACCCAAACCTTGCTTACTCGAGGTATGCTGGTTCCAAAAACGCGTCCAGGAGTAAGTTCAGACGCTAATAAAAAGCATGCCATTCTACTTCCTTTTGTTTAATGGTGATTTGCATAACCTACTTAGTATTCATTGCCACCTATTTGGTGGTTGTGCAATTATTAGTTTTTTTAAAACTTGTCGTTTAATAAGTAATCTTTATTCACTGAAAATAAAAATAAGGATTATATTTGATTTGATGCTAATTAATTGAATGCAGATCCATGTGTGAGATGACAATCAAATAAATATATTTGAATCAAACATTTAAACATTACCTTGTTGTAATAGTGCTTTAGAATTAATATATAATATTGTATATTATATAACTGTAACTATATAACAAATTTAGTTATATTACTATAACTATATTAATTATATTACACACATCTGAATACCTCTTAAGAAAACTAACCCTGGAACATGAGCTGCTCCGGAGCAGGTTATGTTCAGAGAGTGAGTTGCTGTGGTTACTTACCCTGAAAGTTACCTCCGTTTTTGGAACCGAAAGTTGAGGTTTTCCGCTTGCTTACTCTTAAACATACCCAGGTATGACACATAACCTGCTTTCTGGAATACATGGATGAGACAGAAAAACAACATCAAACTGGAGATGACAACAACTGTTTAAACAAGTATAAAGACATTTTTACTGTCCATAACTTCTACAGCGAAATAGCGCAGACTCTGAACAAACATGAAACTTTCCAACGTGTATGCGCATGTAAAGTATATCAATACTTTGGGCATTAGGCCTTCATGTGAAAGAATGAATGAAATTCACCTGGAACGCTACATTAGGTGTAATGGATTGAGTAAAGGTATGGTTTTAAAATTTTAGGGACATTTTAAAATCAGTCAAAGCTAAACAGCTGAGAAACCCTCAAAATGAACAATTCTGTCATTTCCTCACAGTAAACATGATTTCCACAAGTCCAACATGCTCTTGGATCAACATCTTTGTTGATCCTGGAACAACATTCCAATAAACCAACCAGATTTAAGGGACAAGTTTACAGTTCATGTGAAGTTTAGGCTAACAATCTGGATTAGGTGGTTCTACATCAGTGTTATTAACCTTTCATTTCCCTCTGATTTTAGGGGTAAGTTATGGTAGGGTTAGGTTTAGGGGTAGTTATATGGTTAGGATATATATTATGGAATTTTTTTTTTTTTTTCCAGGATCAACAAAATATGTTGGACATGCAGGAACATGCCTGTGACGGTTGTTCATTTACTCACCCTTATGTCATTCCAAACCTGTATGACTTTCTTCTGTGAAACACAAAGAGAATATCTTAAAGAATATCTTTTTTCTGCATACAACGAAAGCAAAAGAAAGAAATTCATACAGGTTTAGAATGACATGATGGTGAGTAAATGCCGACAGAACAAGAGATTTGTCTTTTTCGAATGAACTATCTCTTTAAATAAACGAGGATTACTGGAACTGAAACAGAACAGTGAGTAAATTGGAGTGACAGCGATTTCTATTTCATAATCACTCCAGGATTTCATTTCCCACTCAATTGTTGTTGAGAGAAACCCTGTGAACCTTGGACGAGAAAAATAGACCACGCTCTAAAAAATGCTGGGATAAAAACAACCCAAGTTGGGTTGAAAATGGAATAACTCAGCGATTGGGTTGTTTTAAGCAAACATTTAACCCAACCGCTGGGTTAAAACAACCCATTTACTGGGTTAAAACAACCCAATCGCTGGGTTTGTCCAACTTTGGTTGTTTTTAACCCAGCATTTTTTAGAGTGCAGGAGCCCCTGGCTTGAGCGGGGCCCCGATCGTGAATTCAGCCAGGGGGCCAGTGATAGAGGTATCCCTGATCAGAACTTTTCTATAAATAGGAACCGTTGCAAGTATATCTGTATCATATATACCGCATGACACATAAATAATGATTGTGCTTTCATAACCTATGGATCTAAGATCACAGGGTCCCCAATCAAATAGGTTCTCATAAATTTTTAATCACGGGATAGGTTGTGAGTAGAAGCAAAGCAGTGAAATTACCATATTCGGAGCAGGCAGTATGCTAATTACACTTCACACCGAGGTCAGCGGAGAGATGAGCCGATGCATATGCATATCTGAGATGAGACTCCAGTGTTCACTAAAATGTCTAAGGAGAGGAGCTCTGCTAACTCATTTATGGCAGTAAAATTCCCCATGCATCGTCACTTGGATGATTCATGACGCATTTACCTAACCAATGCTGCTGATGATCGCTCAGCTGCTTGGAAAAGACATCCAATAATATGGGCAAAATGCTTCATAATTTTCTTTTTTTAGAAGAAGAAGAAATTAGGAGATTGCCGTAAATGGTGCTTATTGGGAAATGGCAGGGATTTTTGTTATGGGAAAGGTTCCTTTTGCATCGTTTCATTCCCCCAGGCCATCTAAATACACTCCATCTTCTCAGCTGTCCTTGTCTACATGGTCACCATCTGCTCCATTTGCATGATGGGCATCACTGACCAAGTAACCATGACAACTGCATAGAGGACTGTCTCTGTGGCCTTAGCATTGAGTGTGGCCGTAGTTAACAATGAGACAGAATTTGGAGTGTTAACAGCATTTGTGCTCACACAAGAAGTCAGCCAAACATAGCGCTGTTGCAAGAATTACAACACACAACCCCCATGTTTATCACATGCTTGACTTAGTTTTGTTGTTGTTGCTTTTGCTTGTCTTTACAGTGCCGTTTCTTGGTCGCTGGCTCTTTGTTTTGGTTTGCTATTTTTACTTCTCAGTCTCTTTGAGCTTTTTTATTATCTTTTACTTCTCTCAGCAGTATAGTGACAAACTCACTTTGAATGTTTGGCCTACATTTACAGTGAAAAGTTTGCATACACTTTCTTTAAAAGTATGTAACGTACATTATATTAAGCGTCTTAAATAAACACAGTATAGGCTATATGATTATTCAGTGTGAATCTCGACGGATTTTACAGACAACCACTCACCACCTCCCTTTTCTTCTCTCTGTATCTGTTATGACATTTTATAAGTATAATTTTATATAAGATGCATATTTACCATAGTAAACAGAATACAAGTAAACTTTTGAACTAATATATACTGTATATGTATGTTTTTGAAAGAATTCTTATGCTCAGCATTCATTTTATTAAAAAATACAGTAAAAACCGTAATATTATGAAATATTATTATTATCCCGGATACAGGCGGCCGAAATGAGCTTTCTCCGCAGGGTTGCTGGGCGCTCCCTTAGAGATAGGGTGAGAAGCTCAGTTACTCGGGAGGAGCTCAGAGTAGAGCCGTTGCTCCTCCACATCGAGAGGAGCCAGTTGAGGTGGCTCGGGCATCTATTTCGGATGCCTCCTGGACGCCTTCCCGGGGAGGTGTTTCGGGCATGTCCCACCGGGAGGAGGCCCCGGGGAAGACCTAGGACACGCTGGAGGGATTATGTCTCCCGGCTGGCCTGGGAACGCCTCGGGGTTCCCCCGGAAGAGCTGGAGGAAGTGGCTAGGGAGAGGGAAGTCTGAGCGTCTCTGCTTAGACTGTTGCCCCCGCGACCCGGCCCCGGATAAGCGGAAAATAATGGATGGATGGATGGATGTTTACTATATACTATATATAATTTATTTCTGTGATGTCAAAGCTGAATTATTCCAGTCTTCAGTGTCACGTGATCCTTTAGAAATCTTTCTAATATGATGGTTTAATTCTCAAGAAACTTTTCTTATTATTATCAATGTTTGAAAACCTGATTAATATTCTGTGGAAAATGCTTTTTTTATTATTTCTGGCATATGGGACAGTTAGGGTTGTTCAAATGTTTCAAAGGAAGCTGTGCGTACAGTAACCAATCCTGGATCTTATGAAGTTTGACGAAGACTTGTACTACTGTAAGTGCAACAATGTCATCAGAAGGCCATAAAGTGTTTTTTTTTTTCTGTTTTTTTCTATCACCTCATGTTCCGTTTACAGCAGGAGGATAAGGCAACAAACATGGCGTCAGGCCAACCCACTTGCCGGGACCCAGACTGAGTGCCAACAGTTCTTCAAGCCCAGCTATTCAGCACCCACTCCACATCCGGCCCCCTGCCCCGACCCCTCAGGGGCCTCCCCACCCGCAGCTGCTATTTGTGAAAAACAGAGGCTACTCTCTCGTGGTTTCCTCTCGCTCAGTCGCGCTCACACACTGCTGCAATAGCAACACCAGAGACGCCGTGGTCCACTTCAGAGAATGAAGGATTCATAGTCACTGGATACTCCTGGGAGACAGACTGATTGCCCGGGATTTGTGGTCTGCTACAGTTGACAGTTTGCCACCATTTAAATGCCTCTATACTGTAGCTGACGTGTTAGGAACAGAGCTGCCGCCATTGATATTCCTGCCGTTTGGCTCTTAAAATAGCTCTTGCTCTGGTAGACACCACTGCATAACGCTAACCTAGTTTACTATAAATAAATAAATAAATAAATAAATACACAGACACACTGTTCAAAAGATTAGGATCTTTAGGGATTAGAGAGAGAGAGATATATATATATATATATATATATATATATATATATATATATATATATATATATATATATATATATATATATATATATATATATATATATATATATATATATATATATATATATATGTATATGTGTTTTTGAAATAAGTGACATGTTCACCAAGGCTGCATTTATTTTCAAAAATAAATGTATACACTGCCGTTCAAAATTTGCTTGATCTTTAAGATTTTTAATGTCTCTTCTGCTCACCAAGGCTGCATTTATTTTATTAAAAATACAAAAACAGTGGTCCACATTGTGAAATTAAAATGTAAAATAACTGTTTTTCCATTTGAATATATTTTAAAATGTCATTGAGTTTTCAGCATCATTCCTCCAGTCTTCAGTGTCACATGATCATTGAAATCATTCTAATATGATGATTCGCTGCTCAAGAAGCATTTATGATTATTATCAATGTTTGAAAACATCACATTTCAGGATTCCTGGAGTAGAAAGTTCAAAAGAACAGCATTTAATTTTAAATAGAATCTTTTGCAACATTATAAATGTCTATACTGTCACTTTTGATCAATTTAATGCATCCTTGCTGAAAAAACGTATGAATTTCTTTAAGTCTCCCAAAAAAAAAAAAAATAAAATAATTTTTTTTTTTTTTTTTTTACAAAACTGTTTTCAACATTGATAATAATCATAAATGTTTTCAAAATTCAGCTTTGCATCACAGAAATAAATTACATTTTAAAATATATTAAAACAGAAAATAATATTTCACAATATTACAGGTGTTGTTTTAAAAAAATAAATGCAGCCTTGGTGATCATAAGAGACTTCTTCTAAAAACATTAAAAATCTCAGATCAATAACTTTTGAATTGTGTGTGTGTGTGTGTGTATAAATATATAAATGTGTCACTAAAATATTATATAATATATAGTAATATTATATTCCTGTGATGATAAAGCTGAATTTCCAGCATCATTCCTCAGTCTTGAGTGACATAATACTTATATAATACGATGATTTACTGCTCAGAAACATTTATTATTATTATCAATGTTGAAAACAGTTCAACACTGATGATAATAATGCAACTTGTGGTATTTGTTATTTGTGGTAGTAATGTTTTTTTTTTTTTTTTTTTTTAGGATTATTTGAATAGAACGTAAAAAATAACATTTATATATATAAAAAGTAATGTATGGTACTATATTAACCATGTAAAATTATTTCAGATCATGCAACAGAACATGATAAATAATAATCAGCAGTGGTGCCACTTTGAAGTTTGTTGTATTGAAGCAAATTTGAAATTGCACAGTGAAATAAAACTTCTAGATGTTTGCGTTCCCACGCTCCTGCATTTGAATGGAATTGAATTGAGCATTAAGCGTAGTGTCACAAAACTTTTTGAGGAAGCAAGATTTTCCACTGAAATGTGTCAATGTGCCCTTTCATTTAAATGCCATGACGCAAATGTGGGACCAGTAGAGGGTAAGCACAGCCGTGAATCTATATTAAGTGTAACTTGAAAGAAATGCAGATAGTATGTTAAAACGTATTTGCATACTTTCAAAGGTGATCTTTTGCTACTGTGGAGGCTGCATTAAGATGTTGTCATATCTATACCTACCAAATCACATTACACATTACACATAATGTTCAGAGCGTCACAGAATCCCAAATTCCATTCCTCTTTGTTTAAAACAGATTCACATGCCTAGAGTTAAATTATGCATTACTCCTGGCCACATTCCAATCAGGGCACAGCAAAGAGTATTACTCCTCCAATAACTTTGTATTAATAAAAAAATTGCATAAAAAAGGGAAATACCATAGTCTTGTATGGCGTTAAAAGCGGAACTGAAAGAAACTAGGTAGGAGCGAGTTGCTCTCAAACCCTCTTAATATGAACCACATTAATACATACAGTGATTGGGCCATTCCTGTTATGCAGTACCTTTGAAGCTCTGTAACATTTCAATTACAGGGCGTAGAAGATTTTTAGAAATATAGAGGTCAAGCACCTAATATTTAATTATAACTTGCATACTTGGCGGAAATGAAGAGCTAAAGTCAGAGACTGACTGAGAGTTAGCTTACATAAGGGCAGTCTCTGAAAGTGTTGATATTTTAATTTCTGCGTTGTATTACTCAAGATGGAATGTTGAGTGAATCAAATGAATGATCTCACAATACCAACATCACAGAATCATCATCAAATACATCGCCAATAGTGATGCTGTTATAGGATGAGCTCATTAAATAACTGGCTTTTGTTAGTTAAAGTGATATTACAAGATAGATAGATAGACAGAAAAATAAAACTAGATAGATAGATAGATAGATAGATAGATAGATAGATAGATAGATAGATAGATAGATAGATAGATAGATAGATAGATAGATAGATAGATAGATAGACAGACAGAAAAATAAAACTAGATAGACAGACAGACAGACAGACAGACAGACAGACAGACAGACAGACAGACAGATAGATAGATAGATAGATAGATAGATAGATAGATAGATAGATAGATAGATAGATAGATAGATAGATAGATAGATAGATAGATAGATAGATAGATAGATAGATAGAGTAAAAGGGGTTTTTGAAAATCAGTTAAAAATTGTGTTTAATATTTTATCCCATAAATTAAGACATGACGGGACATGAAAATGTACCGCATAACCAGAATGACATGTTTTTAAGCGTGTTAACCCAGAGACAAAGTCTACAGGAACTAGAGCATCTCTCAGATGACTCGAGCAGAGCTCCAGTCCACGCACTTGAATTCGACACACGGGACAGAGACTTTAGTACAGTGCTGAAAGCAGTGAATGCAAAATCTAAATATTTTGATTAAATAAATATCTTGGCATATAGCTTTAATGAGCAATGACACGTCATTCACAAAGTATTTTTTTCTTTCTTATTTGGTCAAACAGGTGGTGATGCACAGACAATATTCTGGTCCCAACAAACAGTAAGTGGCTGTGCACAGCATGATGCAAACAGATACATTCCACTGAGCCATTAAGCATTGAACATAAATAACAAATCGTACAGAATGAGTCTGTTATCAGCACAAATGTAAAACACTGAACGTCTTTGGCGGTGGTTCATATTTTGGGCATGGTCAATAGTGGTCTGCTCAAATCCTTAGCCTCGCCGGCCGTGCGAACACGCAGGTATCCCAGCAGAGACATCGCATGCTGACAATACTCCTCCACCTGTCGGATCTGCTGGTAGTTCAGCACAGTTCTCCAGGCGCTGGCCGCTTGCGTGGCGTTCCTGGAGGATACGATGAACGGTTTGGTGGAGGCGTTCGGTCCTGTTGTCATGTTCATAGCAAAAACCTCAATGTCGTGATTGGCTGAAAGATTAACAAAGCGGTAAACATTCCGAACTGTTTTTATGGGGTTCTCCACCAGGTCCTCATAACGTACTGTCATGTACTTGCCTTTGAACCAGTTGGGAGGGTGAAGAGCAGTTTTGAGAGTTCTAGACATCTGTTCACAGATCACCTCCATGGCTCCGATGGAGTGGTAATCTGAGCCGTCTTTTTTGTTCATTTTGTGGTTGGGGTCCACAAATGGCACACGACGAATCTTGGGGTCTCTGCTGCGTACAACTTGCAAATTCTCCCGAATGAGTCCGTGTCTAGATTTAATCCTGGAGTTGGCCACCGCCCTGGGGTCTCGGACCAGGTGGATGACTTTCAGATTCAGAGAAGGATCCTCCATTAGAGGAGCCAGAACGTTAACATCCAAAATGCGGACTCCCTTTATCACTATCGTGTTGTACTTCAGACACTCTTCCTCCAGCATCTGAAGGCTCTGTGGAGGGCACTTTCTACAAACCTTCTCGTCCACCATTCCCACCACATCTTTCCTGTAGGACGAGCAGAAGGGATAGGAGCAGATGACCTTATTGATGGCGGCGCCAAACAGTCCAAGAGAGGTTATGTTCTTCCCCCCAGGACTGTTGTACAACTGAAAAACTGAGAAATCACACCTGTAAAGAGAGCTCAGCATGTCCCTGGCTGCTCCCTGGAGGGACACCGCGTCCCCCGGGTACAGCTTCTGCCAAATATGCCACATAGGCTCATACAAGAAAAACACATCTGGGTTTTGGTTGAAGAGCTCCCCGAAAAAAGACGAGCCGGACCTCCAAGTGGTCAGCACGTACACCAATTGCCTCTTCTTGACCTGCGGGGCTTTATAAAGGTAACGGATGTCTGATCTGCTTTGGAAGTTCACTCCCTGCACTGGCTGGTTGCATTGCTGAGGCTCTTTGGTCCATTTGTAGTTAGCCAGGTTGAGCATGGTCAGAGCCACCAGCAGAAAATAGGCCAGAAACATGATGATCTTCTTCCGCCGTAGCACTTTCATCACAATTCCAGGGTTGGCTATTATTTTGGTGTGACTTCTCGTGCAAGAATTGTGTTTCCTTCCAAAGCCAGCATTCTTCTCCCATGGTGGTGTGAATTTTAGAGGGTAGGGTTTGTTTTTCATTTATGACACAGGAGAGCCAGTGGTGTCTCAAACAGAGCTGCAGTGTATCACATGCAGCGATGATGGCTTAGAAGAAAGCGTGACATCTGCCCCAGGTCCATGTAATCGATTATCGATTGGGTGATGCGTGGGTGAGGAGGGGATGCCCGACGCTCCAAAATACGAGACGAAACGAAAACAAACCGCACCGCAATGCGCAGGGTTTCATTCGGATACCATACAACGGATGCCGTTCGTATTATTTGACGGCTCGCGAAGCGAACTCAAACACATTTCGTTTCGCTTACCGATGAAAAGCGGCGGGGTCTCTCATCCCGATAACGTTTCTCGTCCGGGTGGGGTAAAATGGCGATATAGATGCGTGCGCTATCATTTGAGCTCGAAAGAAAGAAAAACCCCATAAGCACAAAGTTAAACACGGGGAATTAAAAGAAAGGCATCTTCCGTTAATGTGGTACCCACAGCCTCTGCTCTGTTGTCTGGGAGTTACGCTATGCAATTGGTGCTGCACGAACTAAATGGCAGAAAGCGCACACAAGTCCCGCCTCCTCTAAGCGCTGAATGGTGGAATCAGGAGCGTCTTGGCGTTTACTAACAACGCTATTGGTTCGTGTCTACGTCCGTCAAATCTCAATGGTCACAAGAATAACATTGTCACATTATGCAGCGGCCAATAATATCACACGTTATGTCTGAAAAATTAATTGTAGCCTATCTATGTATAAAATATCCTTTATACATATTTTAAGACTTTAAAAAAGTTACCTTAAAATGTATGGATGCTGTGTTCTGGAAATCTGATTTATATAGCCTATTTAATTATTTAAATACTAGTAAATTATATTATATACAATAGATTTGATGTATAATAATATATAATGCTACATAGTGGTTTTAATGAAAGTTTTTATAAAGCATTAGCAAACTTGGTCTTTATTTATTATTTGGCTGGGCTGGAAGAGTTGGTGGGGGTTCCCTTGGTTTGTAAAGGTTATAAACCGAGTATTAAAACAAGGATTCTTTGGGATTAAAATCACTGAAAGCAGATTTTTTGGTTACATAACTCAAGAACAATGACATAGGGATAGTTAATTCACGACAAACACACTAACAGTGCCTGTTCTGGTGACTATTCTTTGTAGTTAGCGCCACCTGCTGTGTGTTTCTCTCTTTCGCACACTGCGCTCTCCACTTTTAGCCTGCTACTACATTTTCACCTTTGCATTAACATATCTGATGGATAAAATAAAGTTATAGTACATACAAAGTGATGATATCCTCTCTCACATGTGTTTCTGAAGGGAGATTAGGATAATGCAGTAGACAGGCCATTGCAGCAGCGCATTAGGCTGGAGTCTTGCCATATTGTGAAGCAAGTTATTGCTTCAACCCAAAAAGTTGTGTTGTGTGGGAACGCTGGCACACAGAAGGGTCTAGGTGACGCAGGCTTGTTATCCTCTTTCTTTCTCTCTTATTCTTTGTAGACATCTCTCATGGTGCTGTCCTCATCAGTAGGCCTGTAGTTGTCCATGGATTGTGTGATGTTTATGCGATTTCCAGATCTGTGGCTTGTTGTCTGATATTTTGGTTATCTAGACCTCCATTAGAAGAAAGCCATGGCGCTAATCACAAGAGGACTCCGCAGGCTATTTTTGTGGACCAAGAAACCAAATAGCACAATTACAGGTGAGATTGTGGCTCTTTTGCTTTGTAATTAATTTTTATGAGCAGTACGATGGATCATTTATTCATTTATTTATTTATTATTGTTGTTTTTGCCTGATGCATTATATAATGATATTTTCCATCACTGCTGCATCTACTGAACTCTGTGTGGCTAAAGTTCATTTTCAAATCCTTATGTGTATCATAGGGTATTAGAGTTATACTGTAATCTAATGATGCTGCTACCATGGCAAGGAAAACTGTCTGTCATACAGGCCTGCATGTTGATAGATTGAGTTCAGCTACAGCTGCTGATCAAAGCAATACAGACTCACTTTACTTTCTGGAACTTACATATCATGCCATGGAATTAATAATAACATTAATAATAAGGACATCAGCTAAAATGGGATACATAAGCTTTTTGATGTAGTGTGATAATGGTGGGTGGTCTGGAAATGTTGTAATAATAATTTGAATATCAACATTTGATTGGTAAAATATAAACCATGTGGGTTAAGGCCTACACATAGGCTATAGTTAAAGGAGTAGTTCACTTTAAAATGCAAATGATCCCATGATTTACTCACTCTCAAGCCATCCTAGGTGTATATGACTTTCTTCTTTCTGATGAACACAATCAGAGTTATATTATTATATATCCTGGCTTTTCCAAGCCTTATAGTGACGGGGTCCATTGAGTTTGAAGCTCAAAAAAGTGCATCCATCCCTCATAAACGTACTCCACACGGCGCCTTCTGAAGAGAATCGATGGGGTTTTGTAAGAAAAATATTCATATTTAAAACTTTATGAACTAGGCTAAAACATCTAGCTTCCGCCAGACCACCTTCCGTATTCAATTTACTCAGAAAGTGTAAAGCCTGAATACGGAAGAAGCAAGATATTTTAGGCTACTTTATAAAGTTTTAAATATGAATCTTTTTCTTACAAAACCCCATCGATTCGCTTCAGAAGGAGCCGTGTGGAGTACGTTTATGAGGGATGGATGAGGGTTTTTACAGGCCGCCATGACCCTCAGACTCTGCCGGCTCAATATGCTTTATTTTTCATTTTTATTTGTAATAAACGCCTCTGCGAGACCTGACGACACACTCACTGTTTCTGTCTCTGTCCAATCATCTGCATATTTTAATTGTGGGTGCACTTTATTTGATTTAAACCTCCGTTCTCACATGTCAATTTAAATTGAATTCCTGATTGAGATTTAAATCTGAGTTTAAGATATGGAGCAACAGGATTAAAGTTAATCTATTTTAAATATAAATTAAATCCAGGATCAAAGTGATGGTTTAAATGTAATATTTTAAACAAGGTTTAAAGTTTGGTATAGAATTATTAGATAAACCTTGATTTATTGTAGATTTAAGATTGTAATAAAATTAAGGTTTAAATTCTAATACAAATAGTGTTTCAATATAGCTACAATATAATTTATAACATTTGTTAATGTGATAATTACATTTTATCCAATGATGTGAAAGTTTCTTTGTTCTAATTTAAAGAAATATAAAACAGCATTCAGCTAAAGTGGCATATCCTATTAAATAAAAGATAATACATCGCTTAATATGAGAAAGTGTTTTCTTTTACAGAAAATGTCACAAAGCTATAGACAGAAAAGGGGAAAAAGGAAAACATGTCAGGCAAACAGAAGAGAGAGGTATCAGTGGAGTGAAGAAATAATGGAAGGGGCAACCAATGAGTACAGGGTAAGAGTGGAAGCAGGCCGGGAACAAAGACTTTGTTTTTTGGCCAGGGCATGGTGTGTTCCGAAATAGCCTACACCCTTGAAAAAAAGAGTGAAAAGTGTTGTGAGTGGATGTAGTCATGGTTTGGCAGAAAACCATTTTTGTCAGAGTCATCTTAGAGGGAAATGGCAAACATGTTAAAGCTCCTTTCACAGAGATGTGCAAAAATAGCTTCTGGATATGCAAAAGCTAATGGAATTAAATGGCTTTCTGAAACCAAAAAACAAAGCAGGATTACTGGATTCCCACAGAGCTGAGCATGAAACTTCATCATCATCATTAACACAATCCGCTAGTGTGTCTGTTCTTATAAAGGTATTCTTTTACATTTTGAACATTTCTATTGAAGAAAAAAAAAAAAGAAAAAAAGATTTGTACAATATCCTGTTGTAAGCAATTGTATTATCCAAGCACAAACTGGATGAAAATATGTGTCCCACTTTACCAATTGCACTGTCCCAATTTACCTGAAAACAGCTGTAGAATAAAAATGGGTTCTTATCATTTTTGAATCTCTGTTTATTAAAAAAAATAATAATAATAATAATAATGGAGATACAAGAGACCATGATCATTTGTTTAAAACATTAATAGTGTAGGTAGAATAGATGTATTTGTTTTTAATACAGTTTACCAAAAAGTATCCCAATTTTTCTGACTTAAACTATTTCTACTACTAGTAACAACAACAACAACAATAATAATAATAATAATATGCTAACCTATGTATGTTTTCTTCTGAAGTCATTAACCACATGATGATGTTAGACTGTAAATATATAACATATAGGATATAGTGATTAAATCTAGCGATCGCTTAGCTCACATCATATCAAACTGTACAAATTATTATTATACGTTGTTCTCAAATTGTTAATTTTAGCATTGCGAGACTATGTGTATTTTAGTGTGTATTAGCGTTAACTGTAGATTTCAATTTCTGTACAATCTAATCTTTTTACTTTTACTTGGGTGAATCTCCAGTTGTTACTGATTATTGTCGTTTGGACCTTTCTAGATTACAATCCGCCATCAAATGATACGTTTAATTGTTCCAGCTGCAGTGAGAAAAGGCTATAAAAGATCCGCCACCTGCAGCATCCTCACATGCGATACTACTAGCCGGACTATACAGATGTGACGTAATGATGCAAAGACATGCTCAAATTTCTCATGGAAATCCACCAGTACCACTCAAATTATAACACATTATTACAAGCTTACCGTTGTCAATTGGACTAAGGTATGGAGATAGTTTTGAACATTGGCTGCATGTACTTGCTCAATTTTATCTTGGATCATTTTTAACCCAAAAAAAGTTAAGGACTGCAGCTTTAAACAACTGTTTAACACAAACCTTAAAAAAAAAGTTTATGCTTTAGCCCCATAATAATAAAAATAATAACTTGTTGTTGTTGTTACTATATTTACATACCTATGGTTAGTATATTATAAATCATCATCATCATCATCTTATATCTATTGTCCTAATTACTTACACTTTTCCTTTCCAGTGGCAGGATAAACTGGTTTAAAGTAGTTTAATCTTCCATTTTATGTTTGTGCTAAACAGTAAGTTCATTAAAATAGGAAAAAGGATGGGATTTTGAAATGATGGGATGCTTTAACTGTAAGGTTCAATACATGCAATTATTAGTATTATTATTATTAGTAGGTCTAGTAGTAATATAAAACATTAATAATAATTGTGTGTATACACACACACACACACACACACACACACACACACACACACACATATAAAATTTACTTGTAGTTGTTGTCAGTGTTGTTGTTGTTGTTATATGTTTTAATATTATAACAATAGGGTCCAGGAATCATTTGCATAACACTCAGTTTGCTCCATCCTAATAACTCTGTTGAGCTCAAATATAAATTGGAAACTTAAAGTAAGGTTGCACTTTATTTTAAGGTGTCCTTGCTACAGTGTAAGTACATGTACTTACAGGGTTCAGGTTTAGGGTTAATGTTTGGTTTAGGGCTAGTTGCATGTAATTATGCATAATTTACTGCTATTACTATAGTAACTATGTGTAACGTAACAAGGACACTGTAAAATAAAGTGTTACCGAAACTAGCTTAAAAAGTGTCTGTAACACTCTTGTTTGAGGTGATTTATGACTCATTCTTTCATGATGGGTGGTATCAACAGAGACTTTGTTGGCTGTGTAAGGGAGCAGACAGGTAACCTCCATAACATGCATAACCTCACTTGAATGAAGATTATATTAAACTAGAGGAATTATGGGTGGCATACTTAACCTATGTCCCACTGCTAGGGCCTTGTGAGATGTGGTAACTGATCCTCTTTTCAGAGTGATCAATAATGCAGGTGGCAACCCAGAGGCCGATGAGTCTCTTAAAGGAGTGAGCTCAGTGTTGGGTATCAGTGAAGCATTCTTGGGACTTGAAACGGCTGCTTTTCCACCCATTTGCTCCTCCAGAATATTAGCTTATTTATCTAAGGAGTGTATCCTTCATTATTATGGACCGCTCAAAGATCTTTTAGTCCATGGCAGCTGTTACCTGGATCCCTTGAAAATAGGAAGTGAGTGGCTTTGTAAGTGGTAAGTTGATAATGTGTTTGTTTCACTGATTCAGCTTGAAAAAGTATATTACCATGATGACTTTTTATTTCCTGGAACAATTCTTGTGGTTGTTCTTCTAAATTTGCATTAGTTATGTTACTTATGATGCAATTGAGTTGAATTATGGGTATAAGATTAGAGAGAGGTTTAGTGGTATGGGTAGGTTTAAGTGTGGGTTAGGGGTTAGTCAACAGTGTAATTATAGATGTAATTACAGCTGTGTGTATATATATATATATATATATATATATATATATATATATATATATATATATATATATATATATATATATATATATATATATATATAAAAAACATGTAGGACACACTTAAGATTAGGGTCCAAGTCTCACTATTATTACTAGACCTTTGCCTTTGCCTCAATAAACTCCTAATTTCTTCTTATCAATAGTTAGTAAGGTAGTTGTTAAGTTTAGGTATTAGGTAAGATTAAGGATGTAGAATATGCATGCAGAATAAGGTATTAATATGTGCTTTATAAGTACTAATAAACAGCCAATATCCTAATAATATGCATAGTGAGAATTGAACCCTAAACTAAAGTGTATTTACTGAGTAATATTAATTAACAACTTACTATAGGGTTGATTATGGTTTGGTTTAGGGTTAGTTGCGTGTAATTATGCATAATTTATAGTGATTATATAACTACATGTAACAAGGTCTGTAAAACCAAGTGTTACCAATGATTAATTTAAATGTTAAAGACACTTATTATAAATCAGGACCCAACATTTTTAATTACATTTTTTAACTTAAAAGTGCCTGAAAGTCCAGTGAACTTATTATTGCAGAGTATGACTTTAGCACCGCTTCTCACCTAAATTTATGACAGCAATTAAACTTAAAGCAATTAAGCAGCAATTAAGGCGCACCGCTCCGCATTCCCTTAATGACCACACTCTTTTAAACCAATACACACACACACACAAACACACACACACACACACACACACACACACACACACACACTTTTCTGGTGCGCTATATTTCTGGGGACTCTCAATAGACATAATGGTTTTTATACTGTACAAACCGTATATGCTATCCCCTTACACTAACCTTACACTCTCAGGAAAAAAGGTACAGTGCTGTCACTGGGGCGGTACCCTAAGGTACAAAAGTGAAAAGGTACATTTTTGTTCCTTACTCACCCCGAAATGGTATATATTAGTACCTTAAAAGGTACATATCAGTACTTTAAGAGTGCGTATTAGTACCTTAAAGGTACATATTAGTCCTTTAAAGGTACATATTAGTACCTTTTTCGCTTTTGTACCTCAGGGTACCGCCCCAGTGACAGCAATGTACCTTTTGTTCTGACAGTGTACCCCTAAACCTACTATCACACAAAACTTTCTGCATTTTTACATTTTAGAACTCATTCTGTATGATTTATAAGCTTGTTTCCTCATAAATCATACATGAGGAATCATGTCACCATGGGGACCTAAATTGAGGCCTCCTCAATTTAGGTCCCCACGGTGACACGATTCCCCATGTGTCAGTGCATTCAGGTGGAAGTCCCCACTGGGATAGAAAAACATGAACACACACACACACACACACACACACACACACACACACACACACACACACACACACACACACACACACACTGGTTTCCTAATGTAGTTGTCTAAAAACCAGGCATTTTGTACTACAACGATTGTTGGCTCTTTGATGAATGCTTTGTTCTTCTTCTGTAAGTTGCTTTGGATAAAAGCGTCTGCTAAATGCATAAATGTGCATGTTTTTTTTGGTTGTTTTTTTAATTGGGAATTTTATTTTTTATATATAGAATATATTTTTTATTCTTTATTTTTTCCCCATCTACACTTGAATTATTTGTAGTGGTTCCATCATGAAATTAAGCTTTACAAGGGTTTGTTTACCTCGTCTTACCCTGAGCAAATGCTGTATTGTGTAGAGTCATGCTTAAAACATGAAGGTCTGCTGTCAAACATCTGTCAGCTGAGGTTTCTTGTTCCGCCTCCAGTGAGTTCAACAGCACAGAAGAGACACACGTGTGGTAGAATATTATTTTTCAGCACATTCTTCTGTTTTATGGCTGGTGAATTCCCTCTTTCCAGTCATCAGGTCAGCTGATAAGGTCTTATTACAAGGCAGGAGGCTATCATGACCGTGTCTCCTGTATCATCGCTGTCCTCTCGTTCTGCTCTTGTATATTCGCTCTAGTTATGAGACCAATTAAACGGCTCATATTATCATATATATATCCTTTATCAAAGAGGCCTTCCAGATTATGTGTTTATGGTTGTGTTTGTATGAGAATATTGTTATATGAGCTTTGATAACAAAGCCAATGAAATCTGGAGCAGTTTTTTTAGGTCTCAAAGTTATTTAGGTATAAAGTATGATGAGTGACATGTGAGTCACAGCTAGTTAGTAGAAGAAACGAATGTCATGACAGTTTCAGCTGACACAGCATTGGGTTGGGCGTTAAACGTTAACTCCAGTCTTAGTACGAAGCCCTCGCCTTTAATAGACATTACAGGCCAAAGGTCTCTTACCTCACCACTATCTTCATGAGCTCCACATACGCAGTGGGAGAGGACAGACGTCACCGCAGTAGATTCGACTGGAATATCTTTTCTAGGGCAATCTCAAGCTGAGTCGTGGGACTTTTTCAGGAGAAAGGTATCGTTTTCACTATGGCGGCATTCAAGCATCGATTTTACCGTTTATCTCATCAAAACAGGCTGTTTTTATTATGTGTCCCATAGCTTTCGCTTTCGGATTATTTACTGATATTTCTGTGATTGATAATAAGAAACGGATGATTCAGTGAGCTTGTTCTTGTAACTTGTAGATGCCATTAAATACTGCTGGGATGTTGACCCGTCCTGCAGTGCGACATGCCAGACTAGCATTTTGCTAATTCTTTTAGTTGTTTTTCCAGCAGCTTTTATGGTCTCATAGTATTTAAAATGGCTACATGGAATATTTGTACTTTTAAAAATTAATGTATCACACCTCAGCACCATTTAAAATGAACCAGTGAAGAAACCTAAAATCTTGATGCTGATGTAAAAAAAAAAAGAAGAGATAATTTACATATTATACACTATAATTTTTAATGGAATTAATATTATCATTGTGCAAGGATGCATTGATATAATCAAAAGTGACAGTAGAGGCATTTATAATGTTTTCGGATTCAAATAAATACTGTTCCTTTGAACAAAAATCTATTAGTGTTTCCACAAACATATTAAGCTGTTATTAAGCTCAACATTGTTAATAATCATAAATGTTTCGTGAGCATCAACTCATCAGGTTAGAATGATTTCTGAAGGATCATGTGACACTGAAGACTGGAGTAATGACATCACATGAATAAATTACATTTTAAGATCTATCAAAATAGAAAACATAACTCTAAATTGTAATAAAATTGTAATGACTGTTGTTACTGTTGTTACTATTGCCCAAATAATTCTGTAAAAATACAAAAATGTTTGCCTTTATAACATACTGGAAACTACCATAATAATAAAACTAGTGGTAAAGAAAAAGCCACATGATGAATCAAAGTTCATCAAGCTTTTCCACAGGAAGGTGTTTTACTGTGTTTTACAGCAAAATCATATGAAATATAAGGTTAGATCTATTATAGTTTTTCCCTGTGTGTATAGTAAGAGAACTTACTGTTAACCTTTTTATTGTAGCATTTTTACAGCCTTTTTAAAGTTAAAATTACAACAACAACCTCAACCTTTTGAACGGTAGTGTACGTCAACTACCCGTCTATAACTGCATTTCGTGAAGTATTCTTGCAGTTGTGTCCATCGTGGATTTGCTTATCACAGAGATACAGCAGTGGGCAAACAGGGTATATAGCGCACAAACTCTCTGTGTGGGCCTTTTTGACAGGTCTTTTGCATGGTGAGGACTGCTGTGAAGAGACCAGCATGGAGAACAATGTCACGCAGATCTCCCGAGAAGATCTGGAGGAACTGAGAGAGGCTTTCAACAAAATCGGTCAGTAAAACTCTGCCTGAATCTAGGTTTAGTGAATTGTGAATTGGAACTTGTGAAATGAGCTTGAATCAGCTGACTTGATGCATGTGATGTGTCAAACATTACCGAAGGTTACAATAACTGTTTTGATGGCTGAATGTTGTATCACATGGTTCTACGCACATAATTTATAGATTTTATGGAATACTGAAATAAATAACAATGTTAGCATCTTATTTATATTACAGATAAATGAGGAATGTTTAGCACGTACACATATGTGTTAAAATTAATAAATATTAATATGTTAATGCATCTTTGTATTGTTTAATTTGTGTTAATGATTCATTTTAGATGCCCACGAACAGAGAGAGTTGAAAGGCACTGTAAAATGCCCAAAAGCTAAAAAGTAAATGCAGACCCTATAGCTCCGGCAGCATTCTTAAATCCCGTTCACACCAAGAACAATAACTATAATTATAATGGTAACTATATCAGCGTCCACACAATAACTGTTACAAGTCACGCCTGTCCCGGACTCCATTTCCCAGAATCCTCCCTGTCTCACACCTGAACTCACTCCCTCATCATCTCTCCCGTTCTCTCTGGATTCCCTGCACCTGGTCTTCGTTGTCAGCACTCCCTTCATAATGGACTCACTTTCCTTCACTCCTTGTCGGTTGTTAATATTGTATTGTGTTATCCTGTTCTTTGGCTACGTTGTATTTCTGATAAAAAATGAAACCTGTCTTTATTTGAAGTCCGCCTTCTGTCTCATCCTTGCACCGACCCAGTTTGTAACAATAACACTGTTCATTCTAAGCATGTACTGTAGTTTTGTCATCTGATGCTTTAAATGCTGGAGCTCTTTAAAGCGGAATGGATTCTGATTGGCTGTCAATGTATTTATCGTTCATTAGCTGGAAAAAAAAAAAAAAAATCGCTCTGAAAGTGAGTCCACGATATTGTTTCTCTGTGCCGTTATAGTTGTGGTGTGGACTGTACTATTCTTTTATATTTAGAATGATTTGTTTTTAACTGTATCTTAGAATTATTATTTTTAACTATATCTTTATCATTATCATACTTGGTGTGAACAGGCCTTTAGCGAGGAAAGAGAAAGGTATTCAGGATTGTGATTGTCAGAATAATGGCTCACTAATATTTCTGAACAGAGTTCCCCCTTACGTCACTTATGTCACAAGTTCAAAAAAGAGATCATTGAGGGGATTCTCCACCCAAAACCCATCCTGATAACGTCATTTATGTTGGCAAACAAGAAGTATTCATAAATATAGCTGCAAGGAGTCATTTTTGGATCCGAGCAAATTGGATACAAAGTGACAAGTTAAGCAAGCATGGCAGAGAGCATCAGAACAGAATAATAAAATGCTTATTATTTTTCAACATCTGCTTCTGCTGTCATTTCAGGAATATTATTAAAACTAATTTAATGATACAGATTAATATGCAATTATGTATAACAATGGCAATAGTATCTCCTTTTTGGCAAAATGTCATTCAGAATAACAAACCATGGTCATTCAGCATAACGGATATACTTATGTAAAAATGAAACAACTTCTACTGGTACTTATTCTGACCTGTAATTATTAAGATATATATAAAAGAATATGTGATCATACTAAATTTTATTATATTTTAAATGATTTTCACTTACTTACAAAAACTGACAAATTGGTAAAACCCAGTGGTTTGAAGGATAGTGGCAAAATATAAAGATTGAAAAATTACAATGAATTAGTATTTGAGTCTTTTAATATGTCATCAAATGATTTCTGTTTTAAATATGCCTAATAAGATTTTCTGATACCTAAATATTGTTACTGACATTTTAGTAGGTGTCTTCTGTAAATCATGGTAAAAAAATATTATTATTATTATTATTTTTAATTAAACAGGACACATTATTTACACTGTAAACCTGAATAAGATCGCAAAGCTAAAAAAAAATGAAGAAATTTAAAGTTTAAGTAAGCAGAACTTTTATTTTGTAATCATACATTTTAATTGCTCTAAACTTGAAATATTTGAGAAAGCTAATTTATGCATTTAAATTAAAAATATAATGTAATCTCTCATTTTTAGTAGTGGAAACTTTAACTAGCTAATGCAATAAATGCCACCTTGCTAATTGGTTACACAATGCTTTGGTAGCATTAGCATTAGCATAGCACTTGCTGAATGAGGACAGCAATATAAAACATTTAACATATATCTGTTCTCAAACTAAGCTCATGAAACCAACGTAACAGAAACTCTTCTAACTAGCATAACAAAACATTAAACACTATTAAATATCCCACTTAACGTTAATCTTGCACAGAAAACATAATATAACACTTAATTTAGGCATTTACTGTCCCTTTTGAGTGTCACGGCAAAGCATGCTGGGAAATAGAAATCCCAGCCCAGTTTCAGTTAAATTTAAGTTAGTCTAAATGAAAAGAAACAAGTTCATAAAACTCAAAACAATGAAACAATTAATTACTTAGAATGTGTCCGTTTCGAGAACTCAAAAGAAAAAAATAAAGTTCTAATTACTCATAAAAGTTCATTTGTTTGAACCAATTTGTTTAATTTGAGTTGGCTCTACTCAAACCAATTAATTATTTTGAGGGTTTACAATGTACTGTGATATAAAGTGCAACCAATATTTTCTGCTATGAAGAATTCAGCTACTATAAAAGGTATGATTAAAACTTGTTTATTCTAGATATTGATAACAGTGGCTTTGTAAGCGATTTTGAACTTCAAGAGCTCTTTCGAGAGGCCAGCTTTCACCTTCCGGGATACAAGGTACGGGAGATTGTGGAGAAGTTCATTGCCGGTGATACCAACAAAGACGAGAAGATCAGTTTTGAAGAGTTTGTTGTGGTAAGCCTGATTATGAGTTTTTGCCGTATCTTGAAGTGTTGATGAGTTGGTCAAAGTTTACCTCAGCTACTCGTGTCACTGTCTAACTTTGAAAGCTACATTTTTCAGATATACCAAGAGCTTAGAAGTAAAGAAGTGAGAGAAACATTCCGCAAGTCCATCTCCAGACGGGATGGGATTCGGTCATTTGGGGGAACATCAAAGATCTCAAGTGAAGGAACGCAGCATTCTTACTCAGGTGGTGACATTTTCATTCCTTACACTCTAGGTTCCAAAAAAAAGGATGTTTTTGCAGTGATGCCATAATAGAACCAGTTTGAGTTCCTCAAAGAACCGTTCAATGAACAGTTCTAAAAATAACCTCTTTTTTTTTCTTAGAGTGGACAAAGTCCACTCTACACACAGTTTAAGATAAGTCATTCACTCGGCAGTCATTATTGCCTCTTGGGCATGCAAGTGCAGCTCCTATCTCTTTGAATGGGGAAACATCAAATTCTCCAAAACTGGTCACCAAGCTTACGATTAAATGTCATATTTGAAATCACCAATGAAAGCTGACAACAACTGCCTCATAAATTTGGTTTCTAAATGCTCGAATCATGACAAAAAGGTAATGCGCATGCGCAATCCCAAATGCACATCCCAGAACACTGCCTGTTTCTATAGCAAGCGGAGCTTCCAACAGAAGCTGCAGTGACGCAATCACTTTACTAATAAACGATTGACTCTTTCATTTTAAAGGCGGAGCTTATTCGCCATATAGGGCATTGCACTTTCTCCCATTCATTAGTAATCAGAGTGCACCGTCTTATATAAAGTCTTTGGTGTGGAGAACATTTTTATAATCTAAAGAACCTATATAAACTCTTTTGTGCACTAGAAAGGTTCCGTGGATGTTAAAGGCTCTTCATGGAACCATCAATGACAATGACAGTGTAGAGTGGGCAATTCCAGTCCTGGGGGGCCACTGTCCTGCAGAGTTTAGCTCCAACCCTAATTAAACACATCTGAACCAGCTAATCAATCAGTATTCATGATTACTAGAAGACTACAGGCAGGTGAGTTTGATGAGTTACACCCCTGGTGTAGAAGTATCTTCAAATAATGAAATTGAAATATACGTTATACCGCCAGCATTTACTACAAAAGTTGCAAGCCAGCACTAGCATTTTTGATCATATTCACAAAACTTTCATGGTCCCCAGAATATTTTGTTGTATGAATATGAAACAATATATCATAATAAAGAGCAGAGTGTCTATTTTTACAGTGTCCCTGTTACAGTTGTCTCTGTTTTGCCTGTACTGTAGTTACTATAGTAATAACAGTAAATTATGCATAGTTATATGCAACTAACCCAAACCAAACTTTAACCCTAACCCTAATTATATAGTAAGTACATGTAGTAAATTAATTGTATAATTACACTGTAACAAGGACACATTAAAATGAAGTGCAACCAAAAATATGAATAAACTTTATTCTAGCTTCATTCATTCTTTTTCATCAACACTTGAATGTGGGTAAGTTTAATAAAAAAAAAAAAAAAAAACATTTTGATCAACAACTTTTTGTCAAAAACTTCATCTGGATCTTATTTAGAACAATGATCAAAACATAGATGGAGTAGATTGAGTCCATCAACACCCCTAAAGCTTCACAGTCCTATACCTCTTTGTGGATTCGACAGTTCATTTAGTAACATTAGGCATTTTTGATTTCTATGCTGTTTTATGTTTAATGATCATGATAGATTACTTGTGCATAAGCGATGCTTCTATCAGCTCCTTCTGATTTACGCAGATCTTCTCCCCTTGTTTTTGGATCTGGAGATTCTGTACTATTTCAAAAGATGCGTAACAGCACCGCCTACCCAGTGGTGTAAAGTATTTGAGTAAATGTAATTACCGTACTTAAGTATCTTTTTGGCTACTTTGTAGTTGTAATGAGTATCGAATATATTAGCAACTTTTACTCTCTACTTGACTACATTTTTGAACAAGTAAATGTACTTTGTACTCCAATACATTTGTGCCGAGTAATGCAATTACACATTACATTTTGCATGGCACCTAACTTTTTCAGCAGCAGTTCGTTTCTGCTATAAAGAAGCGATATCGCCATCTAAAGGCATTGAAGGTACTTTCTCACACAAACATTTAAGAGGCTGTTGTTTCGACCTTGATTTGTTACGATATTGAGGTGTTCCGTTTTGTTTTGATTTTTAGAAAATTAACATGATTTCTCATCTTACAAATCAATTGTTTCTTATTGTTTTATGTCTCTCAGGTGTTGAGGATTAGTGCATCGTTGAGCCTATATTTAGTCTGAGTAATATACTTAAGTACTGTTAAAATCAGATACTCTAAGACTTTTACACAAGTTGTTTGGAATTGGTGACTTGTAACTTGTAATGGAGTCATTTTCGCTTGGTGTTCAGTACTCTTTACGCCTCTGCCCCTATCTTATAACAGTGGAAAAGAAAAACTCGTCAGTGGTGGGGAAGCTTTGTGTCAAATTGAAAATATTGTCAATGGCGGGGAAACAGTAAATGTAAATTTCATTGTGTTGTAGAGATATTCTACAACACAATGAGATTCATAATGAGATTAATTCCAGTCCAATAAAGAAGATTTTGTTTGTTTAGTTTTTTTTTTTTTCAAAAAAGAAAAAAGCTTGTCTTCATTCATCAAGATGTAATAACTTGCTTTGCCTCAATTTTTCATATCATAAATAACTCCAGCCGCCCACATCCATTCTGCCATGTAATGCACCCTTTTTCTCCATCAAATGAATTCCTGTTGAAAAAAATTACATCCGGCTCTATACATATTTTCTTATTGAATATCCTGTTTCACTTGGAAACACATAAAGCCTCTGAACAGTTCCTGTTTCGGAAGAGTCAAACTCTTTTTTTGAACAGTTTGAAATGAGATTCGTCAATTAATGATCCCTTACACAAGTGGACCAAATGTCTTTTTCCTAATGTCTTGTTTTTATAAACGGTTCTCAGATGAAGAAAAAGTGGCCTTTGTGAACTGGATCAATAAGGCCTTGGCAAAAGATCCTGACTGCAAACATCTGATCCCAATGGACCCGGAAACTGACAGTTTATTCAAATCCGTAAAAGACGGAATATTGTTGTGGTAATACAAGTTTAACTGGTTTACTTTGTAATGTTTTATTTGTTTGTTGTGCTGTTCAATACACTGCTGTTAATTATTCATCACATTTACTGATAATTAAGAGCTCATGTTTAACAACCTCTTGGCCATTTCTTCGCAGCAAAATGATCAACCTCTCGCAGCCGGACACCATTGATGAGCGGGTCATCAACACAAAGAAATGCACTCCGTTTACAATGACTGTAAGTGCTCTCGCTTTTGAAATCCAACATCAGAATAAAGATCTGTTTAAAAAAAAACTGTCCAGGTTACATTTTACTCTAAAATCAAAAAGAAAATTGACAAAATATTATAGTTTTTGTTTTTTGCCACAATGTGACTTTAATTCTTATTAATTCTGAGAATTAGGAACCTTTTACACAACATAGTTTTCAGCGAAATACATTTTGGCCTTTCATTTACACCACAGTGGCATTTTGAGTGCCTGGAAATGCAAGCTTTTGAAAACGATACTGTTATCGTGTCTGTGTAAACTACAAAAACGCGATGTCATGTGCACTACGTGTTCAGTCTACAGTCTGCATAGTGTTTCTTTACAAAGTGACATCGCCAACTACTGGCCTGCCATGAATAATACAGCATTTTAGTCGTTTTTGCGGATCCGTGTGAATGGGGATCGTTTGGACAACGTAGTACAATGTTAAGGGTAAACGCACCCTTAAGCCGAAAGTATACTTATTGTTTTTACGCGGACATGACCGTATGCACACAGTCAAACTATTTTTCAGTAACTGTAACTGTTTCAGAAACAGTATTTTTCATTGTTAGTTCATGTTAACTATCGCCTTGCAAAGTATACTTCTTTGGACTCATACGCGTACACAGGCGTTTGACGCGTGCGCGTTTTGAGCGATCTCTCGCCACGTTACAACCCATGAAAATATCTGCAAAAACATTAAATGCGCATGTGTACAAAGTACACACGGTTACAAAAATCCGACGGTACGCGTTCAATACGTGCATACTCTTTTGATGATGAAAATATGTCTTTAATATTTTTTTAATGGCCATTACCATTATTCTCAGTGGTGATTAATCAAAAAATGTAAGGCAGCACAACAAATACCAACGTGATACACTTATCGTTTTCATCACAATACATATCATTTAAATATATAATAATGCTTCCGTATTACAGTTATAATAAAGAAGTTTCTTAACAAGAATTTGTCACTTAATTGTGAAAAATATCACAACATACACACAAATGTTTCTTATTTTTGTTTCTTTTCTGTATATATTACAATAACGTCCCATTAGTAAATGCATTAACATTAACTAACAATGAGTGATTTGTTATAGAATTTATTCATCTTTTCAAATACAGCTGTTCATTGTTAGTTCATGTTAGCTCAGGTCCATTATAAATAATATTATCTGATATTAGTAATACTGTATTAGTAAACGGTGAAATGAACTAAGATTAATAAATGCTGTAGAAGTATTTTTCATTGTTAGTTCATGTTAACTAATGTTAACAAATGTAACTATTGTAAAGTGTTGCCATTTTTATTTATTCAATATATATATCAAATATAGCCTGGACATGTTCTTGGCATGTTTTGTGAGATTCACCTAATGCGCTTTATCTTTCTTCATTATCTTTAAGACCCATTCACACAAAGAACGATAGCTATATAGATAATGATAATAACTGTAGCAATCCATATCACCACACGATAACGTTCTGTTTATTATCTTCACATGCTGAAGTTACGTCGTCTGTCATTTTAAAAGCTTGAGCTCTTTAATTCGGTTGGATTATGATTGGCTATCAATGTTTTTAGTGATTCCAACGATATCATTCTTTTGTGTCGTTGTCGTTATAGTTGTGGTGCTGTGGACTATTCTCATAGAATATGATTATTAAAATGTTATAGTTGTAGTTATTGTCATTGGTGTAAAAGGCCTTTAGAATATTTATTAAAATAAAAGTGTGTGGATTAGAGACATATTTTGACAACAAATAAAGTTCTATTGTTTTCTATTATATACTTATACAGGAGAATCTGATGCTGGCACTTAACTCTGCTTCGGCTATTGGCTGCACGGTGGTCAACATCGACGCTCAGGACATGAAAGCAGGGACCCCTCACCTCGTGCTTGGCCTCCTCTGGCAAATCATAAAAATTGGCCTCTTCGCTGACATTGAGATCTCACGCAATGAAGGTCATTACTCTGCTCTAGTAGCCTTAATTGATTTCTGGTAATGATGGTGCCATCCAATGGGGTTACTAATTGCTGCCATAAATAAATAAAAGCATGCATGTACGTGAGTGACTGATTAAGAGTTTTCAATAGCGTGTGTCTGTGTATGTATCTCTGTGTAGCTCTAATTGCATTGCTCGGGGAGTCAGAAGAGTTGGACCACCTGATGGCAATGTCCCCTGAGGACCTTTTGCTGCGATGGGTCAACTATCACCTCAAAGCTGCTGGCTGGCAGCAAATCAGAAACTTCAGTGAAGATATTAAGGTACTTTATGCCTCATAACAGAACTCATCATCAGTCGCTCAGTCATTACCGATAAATCACACTGTTAGAACTAGGCTTTGAACTGAAGTTTACCATACAGCATTTTTTTCCTGGACAAAATATATTTCAAATACACTACCATTCAAAAGTTTGGGGTCATTGAGATTTTCATTTAATTTAATTTCATTTCATTTCATTTCATTTCATTTCATTTCTTTTCTTTTCTTTTCTTTTCTTTTATTTTCTTTTATTTATTTATTTATTTATTTATTTATTTATTTAAATTTATTTTATTTTATTTTATTTTATTATTTTATTTTATTATTTATTTATTTATTTATTTTAAAGAAATTAATACTTTATTTCAACAAGGATGCATTGAATTGATCAAATGTTACAGTAAAGTATGGAGCCTCTAAAGTGACATGGTGGTGAAAAAAATGCAAAGTTTCTAGGGGGAATGCAAAACATTTAGTGAGAAAACGCAACGTCTCTCAGGGGGAATGCAAAACATTTTGCAAGAGAACACAAAGTTTCTCTGGGGAACGCAAAACATTTAGCAAAAACATGCTAAGTTTCTTAGAGGAATGCAAAACATTTTGAGAGAGAACGCAAAGTTTCTCTGGGGAACGCAAAACATTTTGAGAGAGAACGCAAAGTTTCACGGAGGACGCAAAACATTTTGAGAGAGAACGCAAAGTTTCTCGGAGGACGCAAAACATTTTGAGAGAGAACGCAAAGTTTCTCGGAGGACGCAAAACATTTTGAGAGAGAACGCAAAGTTTCACGGAGGACGCAAAACATTTTGAGAGAGAGCGCAAAGTTTCACGGAGGACATAAAACATTTTGAGAGAGCACGCAAAGTTTCTCGGAGGACATAAAACATTTTGAGAGAGAAGCATAAAGTTTCTCTGGGAAGCATAAAACATTTTGAGAGAGAACGCAAAAGTTTCTCTGGGGAGCATAAAACATTTTGAGAGAGAACGCATAAAGTTTCACAGAGGACGCAAAACATTTTGAGAGAGAACGCAAAGTTTCTCGGAGGACGTAAAACATTTTGAGAGAGAACGCAAAGTTTCACGGAGGACGCAAAACATTTTGAGAGAGAACGCAAAGTTTCACGGAGGGGACATAAAACATTTTGAGAGAGAAGCATAAAAGTTTCTCTGGGGAGCATAAAACATTTTGAGAGAGAGAATAAAGTTTCTCTGAGGAGCATAAAACATTTTGAGAGAGAGCACGCAAAGTTTCTCGGAGGACGCAAAACATTTTGAGAGAGAACGCAAAGTTTCTCTGGGGAACGCAAAACATTTTGAGAGAGAACGCAAAGTTTCACAGAGGATGCAAAACATTTTGAGAGAGAACGCAAAGTTTCACGGAGGGCCTTAAAACATTTTGAGAGAGAAGCATAAAGTTTCACGGAGGACGCAAAACATTTTGAGAGAGAACGCAAAGTTTCTCAGGGAACGCAAAACATTTTGAGAGAGAACGCAAAGTTTCTCTGGGGAATGCAAAACATTTTGAGAGAGAACGCAAAGTTTCTCTGGGGAACGCAAAACATTTTGAGAGAGAACGCAAAGTTTCACAGAGGACGCAAAACATTTTGAGAGAGAACGCAAAATTTCACGGAGGACGCAAAACATTTTGAGAGAGAACGCATAAAGTTTCTCTGGGGGAGCATAAAACATTTTGAGAGAGAACATAAAAGTTTTCGGAGGACATAAAACATTTTGAGAGAGAACGCAAAGTTTCTCTTGGGAACGCAAAACATTTTGAGAGA
Organism: Paracanthobrama guichenoti; assembly: GCA_018749465.1. NCBI lineage: Eukaryota > Metazoa > Chordata > Actinopteri > Cypriniformes > Gobionidae > Paracanthobrama > Paracanthobrama guichenoti. The sequence goes on along the minus strand of CM031944.1, from coordinate 27,916,836 downwards.
GAACGCAAAGTTTCTCTGGGGAACGCAAAACATTTTGAGAGAGAACGCAAAGTTTCTCGGAGGACGCAAAACATTTTGAGAGAGAACGCAAAGTTTCACGGAGGGCTTAAAACATTTTGAGAAAACGCAAATTTTTCTCAGAGGAAGCATAAAACATTTTGAGAGAGAACGCATAAAGTTTCTCTGGGAGCATAAAACATTTTGAGAGAGAACATAAAGTTTTTCTGGGAACGCAAAACATTTTGAGAGAGAACGCAAAGTTTCTCTGGGGAACGCAAAACATTTTGAGAGAGAACGCAAAGTTTCACAGAGGACGCAAAACATTTTGAGAGAGAACGCAAAGTTTCTCTGGGAACGCAAAACATTTTGAGAGAGAACGCAAAGTTTCTCGGAGGACGCAAAACATTTTGAGAGAGAACGCAAAGTTTCTCTGGGGAACGCAAAACATTTTGAGAGAGAACGCAAAGTTTCTCTGGGGAACGCAAAACATTTTGAGAGAGAACGCAAAGTTTCACTGGAGGACATAAAACATTTTAGAGAGAGCATAAAGTTTCTCGGAGGACGCAAAACATTTTGAGAGAGAACGCAAAGTTTCTCAGGGGAACGCAAAACATTTTGAGAGAGAACGCAAAGTTTCTCTGGGGAACGCAAAACATTTTGAGAGAGGGACATAAAAACATTTTGAGAGAGAACGCAAAGTTTCTCTGGGGAACGTAAAACATTTTGAGAGAGAACATAAAGTTTCTGGGGAGGGCATAAAACATTTTGAGAGAGAACGCAAAGTTTCTCTGGGAGAGCATAAAACATTTTGAGAGAGAACGCAAAGTTTCACGGAGGACGCAAAACATTTTTAGAGAGAACGCAAAGTTTCTCGGAGGACGCAAAACATTTTGAGAGAGAACGCATAAAGTTTCAGGGGAGGCATAAAACACATTTTGAGAGAGAACGCAAAGTTTCTCTGAGAACGCAAAACATTTTGAGAGAGAACGCAAAGTTTCTCGGGGGAATGCAAAACATTTTGAGAGAGAACGCAAAGTTTCTCGGAGGACGCAAAACATTTTGAGAGAGAACACAAAGTTTCTCGGAGGACGCAAAACATTTTGAGAGAGAACGCAAAGTTTCTCGGAGGACGCAAAACATTTTGAGAGAGAACGCAAAGTTTCTCGGGGGAATGCAAAACATTTTGCAAAAACACACAAAGTTTTTCGGGCAAACGCAAAACTTTTTGAGAGAAAGAAAGTTTCTCTGGGAAATGCAAAAAGTTTGCAAAAATGCAAGGTTTTAGGAGCAGCAAAACATTTTGAGAGAGAAGCGCAAAGTTTCTCGGAGGACTTAAAACATTTTGAGAGAGAAGCAAAGTTTCTCGGAGGACGCGAAACATTTTGAGAGAAACGCAAAGTTTCTCAGGGGACATAAAACATTTTGAGAGAGAACGCAAAGTTTCTGAGAACATAAAACATTTTGAGAGAGAACGCAAAGTTTCTCTGGGGAATGCAAAACATTTTGAGAGAGAGCATAAAGTTTCTCTGGGGGAATAAAACATTTTGAGAGAGAACGCAAAGTTTCTCAGAGGGCATAAAACATTTTGAGAGAGAGCGCAAAGTTTCTCTTGGGAGCATAAAACATTTTGAGAGAGAATAAAGTTTCTCTGGGGAACGTAAAACATTTTGAGAGAGAACGCAAAGTTTCTCGGAGGACGCAAAACATTTTGAGAGAGAACGCAAAGTTTCTCTGAGAACGCATAAAACATTTTGAGAGAGAACGCAAAGTTTCTCGGAGGGCATAAAACATTTTGAGAGAGAAAAGTTTTCTAGGGAGAATAAAACATTTTGAGAGAGAACGCATAAAGTTTCTCTGGGGCATAAAACATTTTGAGAGAGAACGCGCAATTTCACGGAGGGCATAAAACATTTTTAGAGAGAATGCAAAGTTTTCTCGGAGGCATAAAACATTTTGAGAGAGAACATAAAGTTTCTCAGGGGAGGGCAAAAAACATTTTGAGAGAGAACGCAAAGTTTCTCTGGGGAACGCAAAACATTTTGAGAGAGAACGCAAAGTTTCTCGGAGGACATAAAACATTTTGAGAGAGAACATAAAAGTTTCTCTGGGGAACGCAAAACATTTTGAGAGAGAACGCAAAGTTTCTCAGAGGACGCAAAACATTTTGAGAGAGAACGCAAAGTTTCACGGAGGACGCAAAACATTTTGAGAGAGAACGCAAAGTTTCTTGGGAACGCAAAACATTTTGAGAGAGAACGCAAAGTTTCTCGGAGGACGCAAAACATTTTGAGAGAGAACATAAAAGTTTCTCTGGGGAATAAAACATTTTGAGAGAGAACGCAAAGTTTCTCGGAGGATGCAAAACATTTTGAGAGAGAACGCAAAGTTTCTCTGGGGAGCATAAAACATTTTGAGAGAGACGCATAAAGTTTCTCGGAGGACATAAAACATTTTGAGAGAGAACATAAAGTTTCACGGAGGGATAAAACATTTTGAGAGAGAAGCATAAAGTTTCTCAGAGGGCATAAAACATTTTGAGAGAACGCAAAGTTTCTCTGAGGGAACATAAAACATTTTGAGAGAGAACGCAAAGTTTCTCTGGGGAACGCAAAACATTTTGAGAGAGAACGCATAAAGTTTCTCTGGGGAACATAAAACATTTTGAGAGAGAACGCATAAAAGTTTCTCTGAGGAGCATAAAACATTTTGAGAGAAACGCGCAAAGTTTCTCTGAGGAACGCATAAAACATTTTGAGAGAGAACGCAAAGTTTCTCTGGGGAGCATAAAACATTTTGAGAGAGAACGCAAGTTTTCGGAGGAGGGCATAAAACATTTTGAGAGAGAACAAAGTTTCTCTGGGGAACGCAAAACATTTTGAGAGAGAACGCAAAGTTTCTCGGAGGACATAAAACATTTTGAGAGAGAACGCAAAGTTTCTCTGAGGAGCATAAAACATTTTGAGAGAGAAGCATAAAGTTTCTCTGGGGAACATAAAACATTTTGAGAGAGAAGCATAAAAGTTTCAAGGGAGGACATAAAACATTTTTAGAGAGAACGCAAAGTTTCTCGGAGGACGCAAAACATTTTGAGAGAGAACGCAAAGTTTCTCAGGGGAACGCAAAACATTTTGAGAGAGAACGCAAAGTTTCTCTGGGGAACGCAAAACATTTTGAGAGAGAACGCAAAGTTTCTCGGAGGACGCAAAACATTTTGAGAGAGAACGCAAAGTTTCTCTGGGGAACGCAAAACATTTTGAGAGAGAACGCAAAGTTTCTCTGAGGGAACATAAAACATTTTGAGAGAGAACATAAAGTTTCTCTGGGGAACGCAAAACATTTTGAGAGAGAACGCAAAGTTTCACGGAGGACGCAAAAGTTTCTAGAGAGAACATAAATCGGAGGAAAACATTTTGAGAGAGAACGCAAAGTTTCTCAGGGGAACGCAAAACATTTTGAGAGAGAACACAAAGTTTCTCTGGGGAACGCAAAACATTTTGAGAGAGAACGCAAAGTTTCTCGGAGGACGCAAAACATTTTGAGAGAGAACGCAAAGTTTCTCGGGGAATGCAAAACATTTTGAGAAAAACACACAAAGTTTCTCGGAGCAAACATAAAACATTTTGAGAGAGAACGCAAAGCATAAAAAATTCAAAACATTTTGCAAAATGCAATTTTGAGAGAGAACATAAAACATTTTGAGAGAGAACGCAAAGTTTCTAAAACATTTTGAGAGAGAGAAAAAGTTTCACGGAGGACATAAAACATTTTGAGAGAGAACAAAGTTTCTCAGGGAACATAAAACATTTTGAGAGAGAACGCAAAGTTTCTCTGGGAGCATAAAACATTTTGAGAGAGAACGCAAAGTTTCTCTGAGGGAATGCAAAACATTTTTGAGAGAGAACGCAAAGTTTCTCTGGGGAACGCAAAACATTTTGAGAGAGAACGCAAAGTTTCACAGAGGACGCAAAACATTTTGAGAGAGAACGCAAAGTTTCTCTTGGGAACGCAAAACATTTTGAGAGAGAACGCAAAGTTTCTCTGGGGAACGCAAAACATTTTGAGAGAGAACGCAAAGTTTCTCGGAGGACGCAAAACATTTTGAGAGAGAACGCAAAGTTTCTCTGGGGAACGCAAAACATTTTGAGAGAGAACGCAAAGTTTCTCGGAGGACGCAAAACATTTTGAGAGAGAACGCAAAGTTTCTCTGGGGAACGCAAAACATTTTGAGAGAGAACGCAAAGTTTCTCTGGGGAACGCAAAACATTTTGAGAGAGAACGCAAAGTTTCACAGAGGAATATAAAACATTTTGAGAGAAGCATAAAGTTTCTCGGAGGACGCATAAAACATTTTGAGAGAACGCAAAGTTTCTCGGAGGGGCATAAAACATTTTGAGAGAGAACGCAAAGTTTCTCGGGGAGCATAAAACATTTTGAGAGAGAACGCAAAGTTTCTCTGGGGGAGCATAAAACATTTTGAGAGAGAACGCAAAGTTTCTGGGGAACATAAAACATTTTGAGAGAGAGAACGCAAAAGTTTCTCTGGGGAACGCAAAACATTTTGAGAGAGAGCGCAAAGTTTTTCTCGAAAGGGAGAGCATAAAACATTTTGAGAGAGCAAAACATTTTGAGAGAGAACGCAAAGTTTCTCGGAGAGCATAAAACATTTTGAGAGAGAACGCATAAAGTTTCACGGAGGGCATAAAACATTTTGAGAGAGAACGCAACAGTTTTGAGAGAAAACATTTTTGAGAGAGTTTCAAAGGGGGGCATAAAACATTTTGAGAGAGAGCAAAGTTTTCATTTTGGGAGACAAAAACATTTTGAGAGAACATAAAAGTTTCTGAGAGAGAGCATAAAAGTTTTTGAGAGAAACATTTTTTGAGAGAGAACGCAAAGTTTCTCTGGGGAGCATAAAACATTTTGAGAGAGAACGCATAAAAGTTTCTTGAGGACATAAAACATTTTGAGAGAGAACGCAAAGTTTCTCGGAGGACGCAAAACATTTTGAGAGAGAACGCAAAGTTTCTCTGGGGAACGCAAAACATTTTGAGAGAGAACGCAAAGTTTCTCGGAGGACGCAAAACATTTTGAGAGAGAGCATAAAAGTTTTCGGAGGGGCATAAAACATTTTGAGAGAGAACGCAAAGTTTCTCTGGGGGCATAAAACATTTTGAGAGAGAAGCGCAAAGTTTCTCTGGGGAACGCAAAACATTTTGAGAGAGAACGCAAAGTTTCTCTGGGGAATGCAAAACATTTTGAGAGAGAAGCATAAAGTTTCTCTGGGGAACGCATAAAACATTTTGAGAGAGAACTTAAAGTTTCTCAGGAGGGACGAAAACATTTTGAGAGAGAACGCATAAAGTTTCTCTGGGGAGCATAAAACATTTTGAGAGAGAGAACGCAAAGTTTCTCGGAGGGCATAAAACATTTTGAGAGAGAACATAAAGTTTCTCTGGGAGCATAAAACATTTTGAGAGAGAACACAAAGTTTCTCTGGGGAACGCAAAACATTTTGAGAGAGAACGCAAAGTTTCTCGGAGGACGCAAAACATTTTGAGAGAGAACGCAAAGTTTCTCGGAGGGACATAAAACATTTTGAGAGAGAACATAAAGTTTCTCGGGGGGCATAAAACATTTTGAGAGAGAACGCAAAGTTTCTCTGGGGAACATAAAACATTTTGAGAGAGAACGCATAAAAGTTTCTCGGAGGACGCATAAAACATTTTGAGAGAGAACATAAAGTTTCTCTGGGGAGCATAAAACATTTTGAGAGAGAACGCAAAGTTTCTCTGGAGAAGCATAAAACATTTTGAGAGAGAACGCAAAGTTTCTCTGGGGGACGCATAAAACATTTTGAGAGAAGACGCATAAAGTTTCAGAGAGAGGAGGATAAAACATTTTTGAGAGAGAAGCATACGCAAAGTTTCTCGGAGGAGCATAAAACATTTTGAGAGAGAAAACATTTTGAAAGTTTCTCTGGGGAACGCAAAACATTTTGAGAGAGAACGCAAAGTTTCTCGGAGGACGCAAAACATTTTGAGAGAAACGCAAAGTTTCTGAGGACATAAAACATTTTGAGAGAGCACGCAAAGTTTCTCGGAGAGACATAAAACATTTTGAGAGAGAACGCAAAGTTTCTCTGGGAATGCATAAAACATTTTGAGAGAACGCAAAGTTTCGGGGAAACGCAAAACATTTTGAGAGAGAACGCAAAGTTTCTCTGAGGAAAAAATTTTGAGAGAAAACGCAAAGTTTCTCGGAGGGAGCATAAAACATTTTGAGAGAGAACGCATAAAAGTTTCTCGGAGGACGCATAAAACATTTTGAGAGAACGCATAAAAGTTTCTCGGGGACATAAAACATTTTGAGAGAGAAGCAAAGTTTCTGAGAGAGAAGCAAAGCATAAAACATTTTGAGAGAGAAGCGCAAAGTTTCTCTGGGGAATGCAAAACATTTTGAGAGAGAAAATGCAAAGTTTCCTAGAGAGAATAAACATTTTGAGAGACATTTTGAGAGAGAGAACAAAGTTTCTCGGAGGGACATAAAACATTTTGAGAGAGCATAAAGTTTCTCGGAGGAGCATAAAACATTTTGAGAGAGAAGCAAAAGTTTTCAGGGGAACGCAGAAACATTTTGAGAGAGAACGCATAAAAGTTTCTGGGGAACATAAAACATTTTGAGAGAGAGCGCAAAGTTTCTCGGAGGGCATAAAACATTTTGAGAGAAGGCATAAAGTTTCTCTGGGGAGCATAAAACATTTTGAGAGAGAAGCGCAAAGTTTCTCAGAGGGCATAAAACATTTTGAGAGAGAACGCAAAGTTTCTCTGGGGAGCATAAAACATTTTTGAGAGAACGCAAAGTTTCTGGGGAGAACGCAAAACATTTTGAGAGAGAAGCATAAAGTTTCTCGGAGGAACGCAAAACATTTTGAGAGAGAAGCATAAAGTTTCTCGGAGGAGCGCAAAACATTTTGAGAGAGAACGCAAAGTTTCTCGGAGGAGCATAAAACATTTTGAGAGAGAACGCAAAGTTTCTCGGGGGAACGCAAAACATTTGAGAGAGAAGCGCAAAGTTTCTCTGGGAGCATAAAACATTTTGAGAGAACGCATAAAAGTTTCTCGGAGGGCATAAAACATTTTGAGAGAGAAAGCGCAAAGTTTCAGAGGAGGGTATAAAACATTTTTGAGAGAGCAACGCAAAGTTTCTCAGGAGGCATAAAACATTTTGAGAGAGAGCATAAAAGTTTCTCTGGGAGCATAAAACATTTTGAGAGAGAAGCATAAAGTTTCTCGGAGGACGCAAAACATTTTGAGAGAGAAACATACAAAGTTCTCTGGGAGCATAAAACATTTTTGAGAGAAACGCATAAAGTTTCTGAGAGAGGCATAAAACATTTTGAGAGAGAAGCATAAAGTTTCTCGGAGAGCATAAAACATTTTGAGAGAGAGAACATAAAGTTTCTCTGGGGAGCATAAAACATTTTGAGAGAAGCATAAAGTTTCTCGGGGGCCTTAAAAAAGTTTTTGAGAGAGAGCGCATAAAGTTTCTCTGAGGGCATAAAACATTTTGAGAGAGAGCATAAAAGTTTCTCGGAGGGGCATAAAACATTTTTGAGAGAAGCATAAAGTTTCTGAGGGCATAAAACATTTTGAGAGAGAAGACATAAAGTTTCTCTGGAGGGCGCAAAACATTTTGAGAGAGAAGCATAAAAGTTTCTCGGAGGGGCATAAAACATTTTGAGAGAGCACGCAAGTTTCTCGGAGAGCATAAAACATTTTGAGAGAGAACATAAAAGTTTCTCTGGGGACATAAAACATTTTGAGAGAAAAGCGCAAAGTTTCTCTGGAGCATGCAAAACAGGAGGCAAAACATTTTTGAGAGAGAAGCGCAAAGTTTCTCAGGGGCATAAAACATTTTGAGAGAAACGCAAAGTTTCTCGGAGGGCATAAAACATTTTGAGAGAAAGCGCAAAGTTTCTCTCGGGGGGCATAAAACATTTTTGAGAGAGAACGCAAAGTTTCTCTGGGGGCATAAAACATTTTGAGAGAGAACGCAAAGTTTCTCTGGGGCATAAAACATTTTGAGAGAGAAACATTTTGAGCATAAAGTTTCTGGAGGAGCATAAAACATTTTGAGAGAGAAACGCAAAGTTTCTCGGAGGGCATAAAACATTTTGAGAGAGAAGCATAAAAGTTTCTCGGGGAGCATAAAACATTTTGAGAGAAAACGCAAAGTTTCTCTGGGGAGCATAAAACATTTTGAGAGAGAGAGAAAGCATAAAGTTTCTCGGAGGGCATAAAACATTTTGAGAGAGAAGCGCAAAGTTTCTCGGAGAGCATAAAACATTTTGAGAGAAGCGCAAAGTTTCTCGGAGGGATATAAAACATTTTGAGAGAGAAAACGCAAAGTTTCTCTGGGGAAGCATAAAACATTTTGAGAGAAAACATAAAAGTTTCTCTGGGGAGCGCAAAACATTTTGAGAGAGCATAAAGTTTCTCGGAGAGCATAAAACATTTTGAGAGAGAACGCAAAGTTTCTCGGAGGGCATAAAACATTTTGAGAGAAGAGCATAAAGTTTCTCAGGAGGGCATAAAACATTTTGAGAGAGAAGCATAAAGTTTCTCTGAGAGCATAAAACATTTTGAGAGAGAGAACATAAAGTTTCTCTGGAGGAACATAAAACATTTTGAGAGAGAACGCAAAGTTTCTCAGGGGAACGCAAAACATTTTGAGAGAGAACGCAAAGTTTCTCTGGGAACATAAAACATTTTGAGAGAGAAGAGCATAAAAGTTTCTCAGAGGGCCATAAAACATTTTGAGAGAGAACGCAAAGTTTCTCGGAGGACGCATAAAACATTTTGAGAGAAGCATAAAAGTTTCTCTGGAGGAGCATAAAACATTTTGAGAGAGAACGCAAAGTTTCTCGGAACGCAAAACATTTTGAGAGAACGCATAAAGTTTCTCTGGGGAGCATAAAACATTTTGAGAGAGAAGCATAAAAAGTTTCTCGGAGGACATTAAAACATTTTGAGAGAAACATAAAAGTTTCTCTGGGGAGCATAAACACATTTTGAGAGAGAACATAAAAGTTTCTCAGAGGAGCGCAAAACATTTTGAGAGAAACATAAAGTTTCTCGGAGGAGCATAAAACATTTTGAGAGAGAGCGCAAAGTTTCTCGGAGGGCATAAAACATTTTGAGAGAGAACGCATAAAGTTTCTCTGGGGGAACATAAAACATTTTGAGAGAAACATAAAAAGTTTCTCTGGGGCATAAAACATTTTGAGAGAGAAACGAGAGAAAAGTTTTCGGAGGGCATAAAACATTTTGAGAGAGAACGCAAAGTTTCTCGGGGAGCATAAAACATTTTGAGAGAGAACGCAAAGTTTCTCTGGGGAGCATAAAACATTTTGAGAGAGAACATAAAAAGTTTCTCGGAGGAGCATAAAACATTTTGAGAGAGAGCATAAAGTTTCTCTGGGGGAACATAAAACATTTTGAGAGAGAAGCAAAGTTTCTCATTTTGAGAGGAACGCATAAAACATTTTGAGAAGAAGTTTCTCTGGAGGACATAAAACATTTTGAGAGAGAAGCATAAAGTTTCTCTGAGGGAACATAAAAACATTTTGAGAGAGAACGCAAAGTTTCTCGGAGGAGCATAAAACATTTTGAGAGAGAAGCGCAAAGTTTTTCTCGGGGGCCATAAAACATTTTGAGAGAGAGCATAAAGTTTCTCTGGGGCATAAAACATTTTGAGAGAAACGCAAAGTTTCTCGGGGGAGCATAAAACATTTTGAGAGAGAACAGTTAAAAGTTTCTCGGAGGGCATAAAACATTTTTGAGAGAGAAGCATAAAGTTTCTCTGAGGAGCATAAAACATTTTGAGAGAAGCGCAAAGTTTCTCTGGGGAAGCATAAAACATTTTGAGAGAGAAGCATAAAAGTTTCTGAGAGAGAAGCGCAAAAAACATTTTGAGAGAAAGCATAAAGTTTCTCGGAGAGCATAAAACATTTTGAGAGAAAACATAAAAGTTTCTCTGGGGAGCATAAAACATTTTGAGAGAGAACATAAAAGTTTCTCTGAGGAAGCATAAAACATTTTGAGAGAAAGCAAAAAGTTTCTGGAGAACATAAAACATTTTGAGAGAGAAGCGCAAAGTTTCTCTGGAGGAAGCATAAAACATTTTGAGAGAGAGAACATAAAAGTTTCTCGGAGGCATAAAACATTTTGAGAGAGAACGCAAAGTTTCTCGGAGGGCATAAAACATTTTGAGAGAGAACACAAAAGTTTCTCTGGGGAGCATAAAACATTTTGAGAGAGAGCATAAAGTTTCTCGGAGGACATAAAACATTTTGAGAGAGAAGCGCAAAGTTTCTCGGGGAATGCAAAACATTTTGAGAACACACAAAGTTTCTCGGAGAACGCAAAACTTTTTGCGAGAGATAAAAGTTTCTCGCATAAAACATTTTGCAAAAATGGGGGAGCATAAAACATTTTGAGAGAGAACGCAAAGTTTCTCGGAGGGCCATAAAACATTTTGAGAGAGAACGCATAAAGTTTCTCGGAGGGCATAAAACATTTTGAGAGAAACGCAAAAAGTTTCTCAGAGGAGCATAAAACATTTTGAGAGAGAACGCAAAGTTTCTCTGGGAGCATAAAACATTTTGAGAGAGAACGCAAAGTTTCTCTCTGGGGAATAAAACATTTTGAGAGAGAACGCAAAGTTTCTCTGAGGAGCATAAAACATTTTGAGAGAAAGCATAAAGTTTCACAGAGGGCATAAAACATTTTGAGAGAAAGCATAAAAGTTTCTCTTGGGAGCATAAAACATTTTGAGAGAGAACGCAAAGTTTCTCTGAGGAGCATAAAACATTTTGAGAGAGAACATAAAGTTTCTCGGAGGCATAAAACATTTTGAGAGAAACATAAAGTTTCTCTGGGGAACATAAAACATTTTGAGAGAGAACATAAAAGTTTCTCGGAGGGCATAAAACATTTTGAGAGAGAAGCATAAAGTTTCTCAGGGGAGCATAAAACATTTTGAGAGAGAACGCAAAGTTTCTCTGGGAGCATAAAACATTTGAGAGAGAACGCAAAGTTTCACGGAGGACGCAAAACATTTTTAGAGAGAACGCAAAGTTTCTCGGAGGACGCAAAACATTTTGAGAGAAAGCAAAGTTTCTCTGGGGCATAAAACATTTTGAGAGAGAGAACGCAAAGTTTCTCTGGGGAACATAAAACATTTTGAGAGAGAAACGCCAAAGTTTGAGAGAGGGCATAAAACATTTTGAGAGAGAGCACGCAAAGTTTCTCGGAGGAGCATAAAACATTTTGAGAGAGAGCACGCAAAGTTTCTCAGAGGAACGCATAAAACATTTTCTGAGAGATAAAACATTTTGAGAGAGCATAAAAGTTTCTCGGAGGGCGCATAAAACATTTTGAGAGAAACGCAAAGTTTCTCTGGGGAGCATAAAACATTTTGAGAGAGAACGCATAAAAAGTTTCTCTGGAGGCGCATAAAACATTTTGAGAGAAGCATAAAGTTTCTCTGGGAGCATAAAACATTTTTGAGAGAACGCAAAGTTTCTCGGGGAACATAAAACATTTTGAGAGAGAACGCATAAAAGTTTCTCGGAGAGCATAAAACATTTTGAGAGAGAGCATAAAGTTTCTCGGAGGGCATAAAACATTTTGAGAGAAGAACGCAAAGTTTCTCTAGAGAGCATAAAACATTTTGAGAGAGAGAATAAAGTTTCTCTGGGAGCACGCAAAACATTTTGAGAGAGAACGCAAAGTTTCTCTGAGAGCATAAAACATTTTGAGAGAAACGCAAAGTTTCTCTGAGAGCATAAAACATTTTGAGAGAAGGAGAAAGTTTCTCGGAGGAACATAAAACATTTTGAGAGAGAAACGCAAAGTTTCTCTGGGAGCATAAAACATTTTGAGAGAGAACGCAAAGTTTCTCTGAGAGCATAAAACATTTTGAGAGAACGCAAAAGTTTCTCGGAGGAGCATAAAACATTTTGAGAGAGAAGCATAAAGTTTCTCTGGGGAATGCAAAACATTTTGAGAGAGAACACAAAGTTTTCAGGGAGCGCAAAACATTTTGAGAGAGAAACGCAAAGTTTCTCTGGGAAACGCAAAACATTTTGAGAAAATGCAAAGTTTCTCGGAGAGCATAAAACATTTTGAGAGAGAGAACGCAAAGTTTCTCGGAGGGCATAAAACATTTTGAGAGAGAGCGCAAAGTTTTCACGGAGGAACATAAAACATTTTGAGAGAGAAGCATAAAAGTTTCTCTGGGGCATAAAACATTTTGAGAGAAGAAGCATAAAGTTTCTCTGGGAGCATAAAACATTTTGAGAGAGAACATAAAGTTTCTCTGGGGAATAAAAACATTTTGAGAGAGAAACATAAAGTTTCTCTGAGGGCATAAAACATTTTGAGAAAACATTAAAACATTTTGAGAGAGAACGCATAAAGTTTCTCGGAGGAGCATAAAACATTTTGAGAGAGAAGCATAAAAGTTTCTCTGAGGCATAAAACATTTTGAGAGAGAACGCAAAGTTTTCTGAAAAAAGTTTCTCATAAAACATTTTGAGAGAAACGCATAAAGTTTCTCTGGGGAGCATAAAACATTTTGAGAGAAGAGCATAAAGTTTCTCGGAGGGCATAAAACATTTTGAGAGAGAAGCATAAAGTTTCTGGGGAGGCATAAAACATTTTGAGAAGAACGCAAAAGTTTTCTCTGGAGGCATAAAAGCATAAAACATTTTGAGAGAGAACGCAAAGTTTCTCGGAGGACATAAAACATTTTGAGAGAGAGCATAAAGTTTCTCAGGGGAGCATAAAACATTTTGAGAGAAAGCATAAAGTTTCTCTGGAGAGCATAAAACATTTTGAGAGAGAACGCATAAAGTTTCTCTGGAGAGCATAAAACATTTTGAGAGAAGAACGCATAAAGTTTCTCAGAGGGCATAAAACATTTTGAGAGAGAGCATAAAGTTTCTCGGAGGAGCATAAAACATTTTGAGAGAGAAGCATAAAAGTTTCTCTGGGGGCATAAAACATTTTGAGAGAGAAACGCAAAGTTTCTCGGAGAACATAAAACATTTTGAGAGAAGCATAAAGTTTCTCAGGGGCATAAAACATTTTGAGAGAGAACGCAAAGTTTCTCGGAGGGCATAAAACATTTTGAGAGAGAAGCATAAAGTTTCTCGGAGGAGCATAAAACATTTTGAGAGAGAGCATAAAGTTTCTCGGAGGACGCAAAACATTTTGAGAGAGAACGCAAAGTTTCTCAGGGGAACGCAAAACATTTTGAGAGAGAACGCAAAGTTTCTCTGGAGAAGCATAAAACATTTTGAGAGAGAAGCATAAAAGTTTCTCTGAGGAGCATAAAACATTTTGAGAGAGAACGCAAAGTTTCTCTGGGGAACGCAAAACATTTTGAGAGAGAACGCAAAGTTTCTCTGGGGGACATAAAACATTTTGAGAGAGAACGCAAAGTTTCTCAGAGGACATAAAACATTTTGAGAGAGAACGCATAAAGTTTCTCTTGGGAGCATAAAACATTTTGAGAGAGAAACATAAAGTTTCTCTGGGAAGCATAAAACATTTTTGAGAAGAGCATAAAGTTTCTCGGAGGGGCATAAAACATTTTGAGAGAGAACGCATAAAGTTTTCTGGAGGAGAGCATAAAACATTTTGAGAGAGAACGCATAAAAGTTTCTCGGAGAGAGCATAAAACATTTTGAGAGAAAGCGCAAAGTTTCTCTGGGAGCATAAAACATTTTGAGAGAAACGCATAAAGTTTCTCGGAGAGCATAAAACATTTTGAGAGAGAAGCATAAAGTTTCTCGGAGGAGCATAAAACATTTTGAGAGAGCACGCAAAGTTTCTCGGGGGGGCTTAAAACATTTTGAGAGAGAACGCAAAGTTTCTCTGGGGAGCATAAAACATTTTGAGAGAGAGAACATAAAGTTTCTCTGGGGCATAAAACATTTTTGAGAGAACGCAAAGTTTCTCGGAGGGCATAAAACATTTTGAGAGAGCATAAAGTTTCTCTGAGGAAGCATAAAACATTTTGAGAGAGAACGCATAAAAGTTTCTCTGAGGAGCATAAAACATTTTGAGAGAGAAGCATAAAGTTTCTCTGGGGACGCATAAAACATTTTGAGAGAGAACGCAAAGTTTCTCGGAGGGCATAAAACATTTTGAGAGAGAACGCAAAGTTTCTGGGGACATAAAACATTTTGAGAGAGAAGCATAAAAGTTTCTCTGGGGAGCATAAAACATTTTGAGAGAGAACGCAAAGTTTCTCTGGGAGCATAAAACATTTTGAGAGAGAACATAAAAGTTTCTCGGAGGACATAAAACATTTTGAGAGAGAACATAAAGTTTCTCGGAGGGAATAAAACATTTTGAGAGAGAACATAAAGTTTCTCGGAGGAACATAAAACATTTTGAGAGAGAGAACGCAAAGTTTCTCTGAGGAGCATAAAACATTTTGAGAGAGAACGCAAAGTTTCTCTGGAGGAGCATAAAACATTTTGAGAGAGAAACATAAAGTTTCTCGGGGAATGCATAAAACATTTTGAGAGAGAACGCAAAGTTTTCTCGGAGGGCATAAAACATTTTGAGAGAGAACGCATAAAGTTTCTGGGGAGCAAAACATTTTGCACAAAGTTTCTCAAGAGAGAGAACGCATAAAACATTTTGAGAAATGCAAAACATTTTGCAGAAAAGCAAGGTTTCTAGGGGCATAAAACATTTTGAGAGAGAAGCGCGCAAAGTTTCTCGGAGGGCATAAAACATTTTGAGAGAGAAGCATAAAGTTTCTCGGAGAGCATAAAACATTTTGAGAGAGAAGCGCAAAGTTTCTCTGGGAGCATAAAACATTTTGAGAGAGAAAACGCAAAGTTTCTCTGGGGAGCATAAAACATTTTGAGAGAGAACATAAAGTTTCTCTGGGGAGCATAAAACATTTTGAGAGAGAACATAAAAGTTTCTCGGAGGGCATAAAACATTTTGAGAGAGTTTCTCTGGGAGCACAAACATTTTGCAAAGTTTCTCTGAGAACACAAAGTTTTTGAGAGGAACGCATAAAAGTTTTTGAGAGAGCATAAAGTTTTCTGGGAAATGCAAAACATTTTGAGAGAAAAGTTTCTCTGGGGGAGCATAAAACATTTTGAGAGAGAACGCAAAGTTTCTCGGAGGACATAAAACATTTTGAGAGAGAGAGCGCAAAGTTTCTCGGAGGGGCATAAAACATTTTGAGAGAGAACGCAAAGTTTCTCGGAGACGCATAAAACATTTTGAGAGAGAGAGCGCAAAGTTTCACAGGAGAACATAAAACATTTTGAGAGAGAACATAAAGTTTCTCTGGGAGCACGCAAAACATTTTGAGAGAGAACGCATAAAAGTTTCTCTGGAGGAGCATAAAACATTTTGAGAGAGAACATAAAGTTTCTCAGAGGACGCATAAAACATTTTGAGAGAGAAACGCGCAAAGTTTCTCTTGGGAGCATAAAACATTTTGAGAAACACAAAAAGTTTTTGAGGAGAAAACATTTTGAGAGAGAAAAGTTTCTCGGGGGGACATAAAACATTTTGAGAGAGAAAGCATAAAGTTTCTCTGGGGAGCATAAAACATTTTGAGAGAGAGAACATAAAGTTTCTCGGAGGACATAAAACATTTTGAGAGAGAAGAGCATAAAAGTTTTTGAGAGAGGAACATAAAACATTTTTGAGAGAGAACGCAAAGTTTCTCGGAGGACATAAAACATTTTGAGAGAGAAGCGCAAAGTTTCTCGGAGGGCATAAAACATTTTGAGAGAGAACATAAAGTTTCTCAGGGAGCATAAAACATTTTGAGAGAGAACGCAAAGTTTCTCTGGAGAGCATAAAACATTTTGAGAGAGAACGCAAAAGTTTCTCGGAGCACGCAAAACATTTTGAGAGAGAGCACAAAGTTTCTCTGGGAGGCATAAAACATTTTGAGAGAGAACGCAAAGTTTCTCTGAGAGCATAAAACATTTTGAGAGAGAAGCGCAAAAGTTTCTCGGAGGACGCATAAAACATTTTGAGAGAGAAGCGCAAAGTTTCTCGGAGGGCATAAAACATTTTGAGAGAGAAACGCAAAGTTTCTCGGAGGGCATAAAACATTTTGAGAGAGAAACGCAAAGTTTCTCTGAGGAGCATAAAACATTTTGAGAGAGAAGCATAAAGTTTCTCTGGGGAGCATAAAACATTTTGAGAGAAAGCATAAAGTTTCTCGGAGGAACTGCAAAAAACATTTTGAGAGAGAACGCATAAAAAGTTTCTCTGGGGAGCATAAAACATTTTGAGAGAGAACGCAAAGTTTCTCGGAGGAGCATAAAACATTTTGAGAGAGAACGCATAAAAGTTTCTCGGAGGGCATAAAACATTTTGAGAGAGAACGCAAAGTTTCTCGGGGAACATAAAACATTTTGAGAGAGAACGCAAAAAGTTTCTCGGAGGAGCATAAAACATTTTGAGAGAGAAGCATAAAGTTTCTCTGGGAAACATAAAACATTTTGAGAGAGAACGCAAAGTTTCTCTGGGGCATAAAACATTTTGAGAGAGAGCAAAGTTTCTCAGAGAGCATAAAACATTTTGAGAGAGAAAGCATAAAAGTTTCTCTGGGGAGCATAAAACATTTTGAGAGAGAACGCAAAGTTTCTCTGAGGAGCATAAAACATTTTTGAGAGAGAACGCAAAGTTTCTCGGAGGGCATAAAACATTTTGAGAGAGAAGCATAAAAGTTTCTCTGGGGAGCATAAAACATTTTGAGAGAGAAGCATAAAGTTTCTCGGAGAGCATAAAACATTTTGAGAGAGAGAGCATAAAAGTTTCTCTAGGGGGCATAAAACATTTTGAGAGAAAAAGTTTCTCGGAGAACATAAAACATTTTGAGAGAGAACGCAAAGTTTCACGGAGGACATAAAACATTTTGAGAGAGAAGCATAAAAGTTTCTCGGAGGGCATAAAACATTTTGAGAGAAGAGAACGCAAAGTTTCTCGGGGGAACATAAAACATTTTGAGAGAGAACGCAAAGTTTCTCTGGGGAACATAAAACATTTTGAGAGAACGCCAAAAGTTTCTCGGAGGGCATAAAACATTTTGAGAGAGAAACGCAAAGTTTCTCTGGGAACATAAAACATTTTGAGAGAGAACGCAAAGTTTCTCTGGGGAACGCAAAACATTTTGAGAGAGAACGCAAAGTTTCTCGGAGGACGCAAAACATTTTGAGAGAGAACGCAAAGTTTCTCTGGGGACGCAAAACATTTTGAGAGAGAACGCATAAAGTTTCTCGGAGGGCATAAAACATTTTGAGAGAGAACATAAAGTTTCTCTGGGGAAGCATAAAACATTTTGAGAGAGAACGCAAAGTTTCTCGGGGAGCATAAAACATTTTGAGAGAGAACGCAAAGTTTCTCTGAGGACATAAAACATTTTGAGAGAACGCGCAAAGTTTCTCGAGGGGAATGCAAAACATTTTGAGAGAGAACGCAAAGTTTCTCGGAGGACGCATAAAACATTTTGAGAGAGAGCATAAAGTTTCTCGGAGAGCATAAAACATTTTGAGAGAGAACGCAAAGTTTCTCTGGGGAACGCAAAACATTTTGAGAGAGAACGCAAAGTTTCTCGGAGGACGCAAAACATTTTGAGAGAGAACATAAAAGTTTCTCTGGGGAATGCAAAACATTTTGAGAAAACACAAAGTT
The DNA here is from genome assembly GCA_018749465.1 of Paracanthobrama guichenoti. Lineage (NCBI taxonomy): Eukaryota > Metazoa > Chordata > Actinopteri > Cypriniformes > Gobionidae > Paracanthobrama > Paracanthobrama guichenoti. Next base: position 27,899,086 of record CM031944.1, on the reverse strand, counting down.
TTCGGACAAACGCAAAAACTTTTTTGAGAGAAGCATAAAGTTTCTCTGGGAAATGCAAAACATTTTGCAAAAATGCAAGGTTTCCTAGGGGAACGCAAAACATTTTGAGAGAGAACGCAAAGTTTCTCGGAGGACGCAAAACATTTTGAGAGAGAACGCAAAGTTTCTCAGGAGGCATTAAAACATTTTGAGAGAGAACGCAAAGTTTCTCAGAGGCATAAAACATTTTGAGAGAGAACGCAAAGTTTCTGGGAGCATAAAACATTTTGAGAGAGAACGCAAAGTTTCTCTGGGGAACGCAAAACATTTTGAGAGAGAACGCAAAGTTTCTCTGGGGCATAAAACATTTTGAGAGAGAAGCGCAAAGTTTCTCAGAGGACATAAAACATTTTGAGAGAGAACATAAAGTTTCTCTGGGGAGCATAAAACATTTTGAGAGAGCACGCAAAGTTTCTCTGGGGAGCATAAAACATTTTGAGAGAGCATAAAGTTTCTCGGAGGACATAAAACATTTTGAGAGAGAACGCAAAGTTTCTCTGGGGGGCATAAAACATTTTGAGAGAACGCAAAAGTTTCTCGGAGGCGCATAAAACATTTTGAGAGAGAAAAGCATAAAGTTTCTCAGGGGAACATAAAACATTTTGAGAGAGAGCATAAAAGTTTCTCTGGGGGCATAAAACATTTTGAGAGAGAACGCAAAGTTTCACGGAGGGGCATAAAACATTTTTGAGAGAAAGCATAAAAGTTTCTCGGAGGAACATAAAACATTTTGAGAGAGAACGCAAAGTTTCTCAGAGGAACGCATAAAACATTTTGAGAGAGAGCGCAAAGTTTCTCTGAGGACATAAAACATTTTGAGAGAGAACGCAAAGTTTCTCGGAGGGCATAAAACATTTTGAGAGAAACATAAAGTTTCTCTGGGGAACATACAAAACATTTTGAGAGAGAACGCAAAGTTTCACAGAGGACGCAAAACATTTTGAGAGAGAACGCAAAGTTTCACGGAGGACGCAAAACATTTTGAGAGAGAACGCATAAAGTTTCTCTGAGAGGAAGCATAAAACATTTTGAGAGAGAACGCAAAGTTTCTCTGAGGAACATAAAACATTTTGAGAGAGAACGCAAAGTTTCTCTGGGGAGCATAAAACATTTTGAGAGAGAACGCAAAGTTTCTCGAGGAGGATATAAAACATTTTGAGAGAGAAACATTTTAAAGTTTCTCTGGGGAACATAAAACATTTTGAGAGAGAACGCAAAGTTTCTCGGGAGCATAAAACATTTTGAGAGAAACAAAGTTTCACGGAGGACGCAAAACATTTTGAGAGAGAACGCAAAGTTTCTCAGGACGCAAAACATTTTGAGAGAGAGAACGCAAAGTTTCTCTGGGGAACATAAAACATTTTGAGAGAGAAACGCAAAGTTTCTGAGAGAATAAAACATTTTGAGAGAGAACGCAAAGTTTCTCTGGGGGCATAAAACATTTTGAGAGAGAACGCAAAGTTTCTCTGGAGGAACATAAAACATTTTGAGAGAGAGAACATAAAAAGTTTCTCGGGGGACATAAAACATTTTGAGAGAGAAACGCATAAAGTTTCTCAGGGGGCATGCAAAACATTTTGAGAGAGAACGCAAAGTTTCTCTGGGGAACGCAAAACATTTTGAGAGAGAACGCAAAGTTTCTCGGGGAGCATAAAACATTTTGAGAGAGAAGCGCAAAGTTTCTCGGAGAACGCAAAACATTTTGAGAAAGAACGCAAAGTTTCTCACGGAGAACATAAAACATTTTTGAGAGAGAGCGCAAAGTTTCTCGGGGAAGCATAAAACATTTTTGAGAGAGAACGCAAAGTTTCTCTAGGGGAACATAAAACATTTTGAGAGAGAACGCATAAAAGTTTCTCGGAGGGAACATAAAACATTTTGAGAGAGAACGCATAAAAGTTTCTCGGGGGAATAAAACATTTTGAGAGAGAACGCAAAGTTTCTCAGGGGAGCATAAAAACATTTTGAGAGAGAACGCATAAAGTTTCTCTGGGAACGCAAAACATTTTGAGAGAGAAAGCATAAAGTTTCTCAGGGGAACGCAAAACATTTTGAGAGAGAACGCAAAGTTTCTCTGGGGAACATAAAAACATTTTGAGAGAGAATAAAAAGTTTCTGAGAGGACATAAAACATTTTGAGAGAGAACGCAAAGTTTTTCTTGGGAGCATAAAACATTTTGAGAGAGAACGCAAAGTTTCTCAGGGGCCATAAAACATTTTGAGAGAGAACGCAAAGTTTCTCTGAGGGCATAAAACATTTTGAGAGAGAACGCAAAGTTTTCTCGGGGGAATAAAAACATTTTGAGAGAGAACGCAAAGTTTCTCGGAGGACATAAAACATTTTGAGAGAGAGAACGCAAAGTTTTCAGGGGAGCGCAAAACATTTTGAGAGAAGCGCAAAGTTTCTCTGGGAACATAAAACATTTTGAGAGAGAACGCAAAGTTTCTCGGAGGAACATAAAACATTTTGAGAGAGAACGCAAAGTTTCTCGGAGGGCATAAAACATTTTGAGAGAACGCAAAGTTTCTCAGGGCATAAAACATTTTGAGAGAGAACGCAAAGTTTCTCTGGGGAGCATAAAACATTTTGAGAGAGAACGCAAAGTTTCTCGGAGGAGCATAAAACATTTTGAGAGAGAACATAAAAAGTTTCTCGGAGGAGCACGCAAAACATTTTGAGAGAGAGAATAAAAAGTTTCTCAGAGAGGACATAAAACATTTTGAGAGAAGAGCATAAAGTTTCTCGGAGGGCGCATAAAACATTTTGAGAGAGAACGCAAAGTTTCTCTGGGAGCATAAAACATTTTGAGAGAGAGACGCAAAGTTTCTCGGAGGAGCATAAAACATTTGAGAGAGAACATAAAGTTTCTCGGGGGACGCATAAAACATTTTGAGAGAAGAAGCAAAAAGTTTCTCGGAGGACGAAACATTTTGAGAGAGAACGCATAAAGTTTCTCTGGGGAACGCAAAACATTTTGAGAGAGAACGCAAAGTTTCTCGGAGGACGCAAAACATTTTGAGAGAGAACGCAAAGTTTCTCGGAGGCATAAAACATTTTGAGAGAGAACGCAAAGTTTCTCTAGGGGCATAAAACATTTTGAGAGAGAAGCGCAAAGTTTTCTGGAGCATAAAACATTTTGAGAGAGAACGCAAAGTTTCTCTGGGGAATGCAAAACATTTTGAGAGAGAACGCAAAGTTTCTCTGGGGAACGCAAAACATTTTGAGAGAGAACGCAAAGTTTCACAGAGGACGCAAAACATTTTGAGAGAGAACGCAAAGTTTCTCGGAGAGACATAAAACATTTTGAGAGAGCATAAAAGTTTCTCTGGGGAACGCAAAACATTTTGAGAGAGAGCGCGAAAGTTTCTCTGGGGAACATAAAACATTTTGAGAGAGAACGCAAAGTTTCTGGGGAACGCATAAAACATTTTGAGAGAGAGAAAAGGCAAAGTTTCTCTGGGGAGCATAAAACATTTTTTGAGAGAGAACGCAAAGTTTCTCGGGGAACATAAAACATTTTGAGAGAGAAGCACGCAAACATTTTTAGAGAGAACGCAAAGTTTCTCGGAGGGCATAAAACATTTTGAGAGAGAGCGCAAAGTTTCTCGGGGGAACATAAAACATTTTGAGAGAGAACGCATAAAGTTTCTCTGGGGAGCATAAAACATTTTGAGAGAGAACGCATAAAGTTTCTCGGAGGAGCATAAAACATTTTTGAGAGAGAACGCAAGCAAAGTTTCTCTGGGAACATAAAACATTTTGAGAGAGAACGCAAAGTTTCTCTGAGAGCATAAAACATTTTGAGAGAGAGAACGCAAAGTTTCTCTGAGGAGCATAAAACATTTTGAGAGAGCATAAAGTTTCTCTGGAGAGCATAAAACATTTTGAGAGAGAACGCAAAGTTTCTCGGAGGACGCAAAACATTTTGAGAGAGAACGCAAAGTTTCTCTGGGGAACAAAACATTTTGAGAGAGAACGCAAAGTTTCTCTGGGGAGCATAAAACATTTTGAGAGAGAACGCAAAGTTTCTCGGAGGACATAAAACATTTTCTGGAGGGAATGAAAAACATTTTGAGAGAGAACGCAAAGTTTCTCGGGGAACATAAAACATTTTGAGAGAGAACGCAAAGTTTCTCAGGGCATAAAACATTTTGAGAGAGAACGCAAAGTTTCTCTGGGGACGCATAAAACATTTTGAGAGAGAACGCAAAGTTTCTCTGGGGAAGCATAAAACATTTTGAGAGAGAACGCAAAGTTTCTCGGAGGACATAAAACATTTTGAGAGAGAACGCAAAGTTTTCTCGGGGAATGCAAAACATTTTGAGAAGAACACAAAGTTTCTCGGAGAAGCGCCAAAACTTTTTGAGAGAGAACGCAAAGTTTCTCTGGGGAATGCAAAACATTTTGAAAAATGCAAAAGTTTCTAGGGGAGCATAAAACATTTTGAGAGAGAAATGCAAAGTTTCTCGGAGGACATAAAACATTTTGAGAGAGAACGCATAAAGTTTCTCAGGGGGCGCAAAACATTTTGAGAGAGAACGCAAAGTTTCTCTGGGAACATAAAACATTTTGAGAGAGAACGCAAAGTTTCTCTGGGGAATGCAAAACATTTTGAGAGAGAACGCAAAGTTTCTCTGGGGCATAAAACATTTGAGAGAGAACGCAAAGTTTCACAGAGGACGCAAAACATTTTGAGAGAGAACGCAAAGTTTCTCTTGGAGAACATAAAACATTTTGAGAGAGAATTACAAAGTTTCTCTGGGGAACATAAAAACATTTTGAGAGAGAACGCAAAGTTTCTCAGGGGAACGCAAAACATTTTGAGAGAGAACGCAAAGTTTCTCAGGGGAACGCAAAACATTTTGAGAGAGAACGCAAAGTTTCTCTGGGGAATGCAAAACATTTTGAGAGAGAACGCAAAGTTTCTCTGGGGGACGCAAAACATTTTGAGAGAGAACGCAAAGTTTCTCTGGGGAACGCAAAACATTTTGAGAGAGAACGCAAAGTTTCTCGGGGGAATGCAAAACATTTTGCAAAAACACACAAAGTTTTTCGGGCAAACGCAAAACTTTTTGCGAGAGAACGCAAAGTTTCTCTGGGAAATGCAAAACATTTTGCAAAAATGCAAGGTTTCCTAGGGGAACGAAAAACATTTTGCGGAAACGAAACCATTTTAATATCAAAATTACTGTTTTTACTGTATTTTGATAAAATAAATGCAGCTTTGGAAAGCATAAGAGACCAAACGTTTGAACGATAATGCTACATAAACTGTAGATTAACAAAGTATATTTATAAAAAAATTAAGTATATTTAGTTTAAAACTAAAAATAATAGTGCTAAATAAATTGTGCCAATTTATAAATAGCACAATTATGCCAAAATATAGTGCAAAATGCACTTTATTAAATTATTTTTCCAGTGAACTATCACTTTAAAGGGCAAGAAATGTATAACTAAATCTTATCAAAACTATAATAATGTATATATATTTTCCAATCTATATTAGTAATATATTTTTGGCCATTTGTTGCATATTTTGAAATACTGCATAGGTTATATGCTAAGTAAATTAATCACAGGCCTAGATATGAAAGCCTATATAAAAACCTATAAAAGCGTTTGATCTGGTTTTACATGAACTCATTTGAGCTGTCATTTGAATGTCAGTTGATATTGACTTATATAATGCTCTCAGGACTCCAGGGCTTACTTCCACCTGCTTGATCAGATCTCGCCTAAAGGAGACGGGGATGATGAGATGAGGATTGACATTGACATGTCTGGTCTGAATGTAAGTCAGTCTGAATGTTTGGTCAACAGCCGTGGCCTTTTTACTGAGGAAGTCAACATGCCAGTTTGTTTTCTGTGTCAGGGGGGTTGTTCCATCACTTTCTGACACGATTTAGTGCAGATAAGAAAGAGGGCGACTTTTTGATACCCAACACTGACTGTCTGTCAAAACAAACTGAAAGGAAATATGAGAACAAAAGACAACAAGAGAAAGTCCTAAAGAAGGGAGATCGGATACGAGTGTTTAGCAAGTTTGGGATTGGGAAGGTTTGTTTGTCTTTAGATTATAAAGACATTAGTGCTATAGTGGTGTATTAATTATCATTTATTCTCATCATAATGTATTTGAATGTTTTCCAATAAAAATGGATAAATAAAAAAATAATTCAATGATACTAAAAGAACACTGAATGGAAGTGCAAACCTTTTATACTGTATAGAAAGCCAGTATAATAATATACAATCATGCTAACACAGTCTATTTTTCAAGCCAAATAAAGTAACTTAGAATACTGAATGGGGGTGTAAAATGTAGTGTTTGTACATTTACGTCCACATATTGTCCTATTATTGCAGCACAACACAGAACAGCCATTAATCTTGTTGAGGCAGATGTCTTCTAGATAATCATCTGCTTTCAGATTTATTCAGACTAAATATCTCTCCTTTTAGGAGCGTGATGATGAAATGCGAGCAGAGCTGATGCTGAGGCAGGCGGCTCGTTTGGATTGCAGACAGTTCGTCACTCCCCAGGATGTGGTGGCAGGAAACCATAAGCTCAACATGGCCTTTGTGGCCAATCTTTTCAACATGTACCCGGCCTTGAACAGACCCACCAGCAATGGCATTGATTATGCAATTGAGGGTGAGATGCATTATTTTATGTGAATGTGCCATACGCGTGCTGAAAGGAAGGTGCTATGTATGCAGCCTGGGAGCCTTTAGAGTAGGTTAGAGGTTAGAAGAGAGGTTTTTTACTGCTTGTGATAAATGATGCTGCGTTATCTTTACTTCACATCTGAGCTCACATCCTGTCTGAATTGCGAACCAGACATTTGCCATCATTAAAACAAGAAACATACTCAAACAGCAAGGTCCATGAAAGTATTCATAATGCATTCTTAATGACTTATACTCACAATCTATTAGTGTTTGAAAGAAATCCATAATATTTTATCTTTTTTTTTAATCTTTATTCTTTATGCTATCTTCACAGCCAACTTGAAGTATTTTCTGAAAACAAGGTTTAAAACAAGGAAAACACTTCTAAAGCATCTTAGTTGATGTTAATTTCAACATTTACTAATACATTTTTAAATCAAAATTTCAAAAATCAAATATCAGTTAAAATTATTTAATGGACCTGAGCTAACATTAACTAAAAATAAACAATTCTATTTTTATTAACTAACATAAAGATTAATGAATTTTAGTTCATGTTATGTTAGTTTTTGCAGGTCATTAACTAAGATTAAAAAATTATACCTTACTGTAAAGTTTCCAATATGATTTAAATGCAGTTTTCTATAACATACAAAATGGGTTGTTTCCTAGGATATTTTTGAGTGAACCTTTCTCATATAATTATCTCTCTCTCTGTGTGTGTGTGTGTGTGTGTGTGTGTATTTATGCATGTATGTATGTATGTATGTATGTGTGTGTATTTATGCATGTATGTATGTATGTATGCATGTGTATTTATGCATGTTATGTATGTATGCATGTGTATTTATGCATTTATGTATGTATGTATGTATGTATGTATGTATGTATGTATTTATGCATGTATTTATGCATGTATGTATGTATGTATGTATGTATGTATGTATGTATGTATGCATGTGTATTTATGCATGTATGTATGTATGTATGTATGTATGTATGTATGCATGTATGCATGCATGTATGTATGCATGCATGTATGCATGTGTATTTATGCATGTATGTACATATGTATGCATGTATGTACGTATGTATGTATGTATGTATGCCTGTGTATTTATGCATGTATGTATGTATGCATGTATGTATGTATGTATGCATGTGTATTTATGCATGTATGCATGTATATTTATGCATGTATGTATGCATGTGTATTTATGCATTTATGTGTGTATGTATGTATGCATGTGTATTTATGCATGTATGTATGTATGTATGTATGCATGCATGCATGCATGCATGTATGTATGTATGTATGTATGTATGCATGTGTATTTATGCATGTATGTACGTATGTATGCATGTGTATTTATGTATGTATATATGTATACATGTGCATTTACATGTTTACATGTATGTATGTATGTATACATGTATGTATATATGTGTGTATGTATGTATTTATGTATGTGTGTATGTATGTATGTATGTATGTATGTATGTATGTATGTATGTATGTATGTATCTATGTATCTATGTATGCATGCATATATGTATGTTTACTACATATATGCATGCTTAACCATGATTAATATTCATGGTGATCATGATTATTTCTAACTACTTGACAATGATGCTAGCAATAATAATATGTATTATTATTATTATTTCAAACACAAAGCTTTAATAATATTAATAATTGTGCTGTTTAGTTAGTTGGTTAGCTAGTTAGTTCAAGGTTGTTTTATAGAGCCTGATATCAAATAGGAAACAGCCTCTATGTAAAGAAGTCACTTTACGTATTAGGTAAAATTTCAAGATACTCAGTTAAAGGTTACATTTCATAAAATATACATAAAAGACATACAGTACATACTGTTCTTACCAACACCACTGACAAACTGGTTCTTTTATGCATCAGTTCAAGCATCTGCAGTGTTTTTAGCGAGCAGCAGGTGGCGCCCTGTGGCTTACTTCACACACAATGCATGTGTACAGTATGTGTTAGAGGGTCACATGTGACATCAGTAATTGGGGGTGATTGGGTTTTATCTCACCGTCTGTTTATCTCTCTTCTGTCCTCTTTATCTGATTGTTCTATTTTCTTCTCCATTCTGTCTCTTTAAATACAGCATGTCATCAGCCAAACAGATACGTATATTTGCCATAACCCACTTAACTGCCTTTTTCCCATTTACATTGCAAAGGGTGATAAATTATTATTTTACCATCATGCTCTTGGCTGCATTCATAACACTATTAATTCAGTCTGCAACCTGATTCTATTGTTAATTAGGATAAAGGTCTATTGTGCAAACTGAATATGTAGCTCAGGATTATGCAAACATTATGAAACAGTCTATTATCATGTAATAATTCTGGTGCACTTCAATCATTTGTATTTAAAGGGCTTTATTAAAAAGGTATTTACAAAGAGCATATCATGGAAAACAGGATTTTCGCTGTACAAACAAGCATACAGTAACATTCACAACACAAAGCTTCCTCCCTAGTCCACTTAGGCAATTTTTAAAAATGTAACTGCAAAGCTTAGGAAATCGTTATGGTTATGACACCACAATGATTAACATATGACCACCACATTATATATATAATATATATATATATATATATATATATATATATATATATATATATATTGACAAGTGGGTGTCTTTGTAAGACAGTGATGTGTCTTTGACTTATAAAAGATCCCTCTCTCTTTCGACAGGGGAAACAAGAGAGGACAGGACATTCAGAAACTGGATGAATTCTCTGGGGTTTCTCCACATGTCAATCACTTGTACAGGTAACATTTGTTTAGCTTACAGTAATGCGATGACAGATGAAATATCAGGACTAATGTTGGTCCTAAAATCAAAAGCTAAAAACAATATAACCCATAATGAATCACTATGGGTTCACTATGGGATGTGAGATGGAGAAATGGCAAAATAATTTAAACAAACAAAAATAAGTATACATGTATACATGCATGTATTTATTCATTCATTCAAATAACACTGTAATGGATGTATGGATGGATGGATGGATGGAAAGCACATGTCCAACCGCAAGGCCACAGCTCTGACATGTTGCTTTTTGCCTTTTTGTTGTTGTGCTTTGGAGAAATTTGCTGACAAATCAGAGGTGGTCTGTACATTTAAACACAATTTATATTGATTCATTGTACAACTAAAACATTATAACCAAGTTATGTGAAGTTCCTCATGAACATCTTCTCCAGTGATCTGCATGATGGCCAAATCATTCTTCAGTTATATGAGAGAATCCAGGTGCCTGTCGACTGGACTAGAGTCAATAAACCTCCCTATCCAATACTGGGCTCCAACATGAAGAAGGTTTGTACAAGTTCAGCTTTGAGTTTCAATAGCTAATAACTGAGATAAAAGAACTGGATCACCTTCGAGTCACATTTGTTTCACATCACATTAGTATGTTTGTTTCTGAGAGCAAATTAAGTATGGCTACATGTAGAATTTCTGTCCCTGCTGAAATGATTTCCACAGCTGCCTCAGGGTACTGGCTAGCTCAATTTAGAATTCCAAATGCACTTTATTCATCAAAAATGCTATTTATGTATGCGTCCTGCTGTCGTCGGGGTTAAATTATACATGTCATGTTAACTTGGCTGACATATGTTTGTTTTGTAGCTTGAGAATTGTAATTATGCAGTCGCACTGGGCAAAAAGGAAGCAAAGTTTTCCTTAGTAGGAATCGGTGGTGAGAATATCAATGAGGGAAGCGCCATGCACACCCTGGCACTGGTCTGGCAACTAATGAGAAGGTATCTATACAATAAAGCTTTCAACATGCTGTCATGGCATTTCTATTTTACATGTTGGTGATTTTATGGATATTTTTTATTAATTTTAGTGCTGTCAATCGATAAAAAAAAATAACTAATTAATCGTACATTTTTCTGTAATTAATCGCACCTAACATTAAAGTTTTTAATATATTTTTATATTGTAATAATGTCACATTTAATCTCAAATTTAATGTGGAAACAACATAAAGGGCTCTATTTTGATGATTTGAGCGCATGTGCACTTAGGGCCTGTCCGAATCCACTTTTGCTAGTTTAACGACGGAAAAAACGGTCGGTGCATGGTCCAAAAGGGTTGTATCTAGTCTCTTAATGAGTCATGGGTGTGTTTTGGGCGTAACGTGCAATAAACCAATCTCATCTCCCATTCCCTTTAAAAGCCAGTTGCGCTTGCACCATGGCGGATTCGCTATTTACATGCTGGTATTTGCGAGTGGAAAGACTGAGCGCTTCTCCAGAGAGGAATCTTTTTATTTTTAATATTTAAAAATGTCTGTGTGCTGTTGCGCATCCCTGTGTGTGTAATAAGGAGAGTGTACTCGTGTTTTGGACCCGCCTATAGGCGCATTTTACTAACGCGCCCTTTAAATAACACAAAAATACTGCGCCATTAACTTTAGACCAGGTTTTTGTTGGTCAGTTGCCTCAAAATAGCAATGCGCCAACAATGCGCCTGAACACACCTCGTTTTCCATCCAGCACACCCATGGGCGAACAGATTGGCGTGAGTGCATTTGCTATTTAAACAACATGGCGCTGGATGTGAAAATGATAACTGCGTCGGGCTGAAACTAACAAAAAACACTTGCGTCACATTGCACCGGGTGTATGAAAGGGCCCAAAGACAGTAGCCTATATTTTATATATTGCATCTTTTTATGAAAGTATCATTATTATAATTTTTTTCTAAATTTTAGCTACAGCTAGCATTACAGCTATCAATTTTTAACATGTATTAGGCTTTAAAAAAAATACAACAACTTTTAATTTAAGTGAACTTAATATGATCTTCACATAAACCCTGCCTTTATTAAAAAATGTCACATTTACCTGTGCCTTCAATATATCATCAGGGCTCAATTTATTTCTATTGGCCCAGTCAGGTGTGCGTTTCCCAAAAGCATCGTTAGCCAACTATGGTCACTAGTTTGGTCGTTATCAACATCGTTCAACCAGTCTGTGTTTCCCGAAACCATAGTTCAGGAAACAGCATCGCAAAATTGTGTGGTCTGAACGACAGCTCTCGACCTGTGGTTAGAAGCATAGTTTCTTGTTTGCATGACGTGGACTTAACAAATCCTTATCTTGAGCAAAATAAGCAAGCTGACATTTAGTACAATCTATATCTTTTATTTAGAATACATACAAATGTCATTTATGTCTTTTAGTTTGTCAAGAGATTTAAAGCACCGTTTTTGAAGAGTGCGCATGTGCGTATGTGCTCTAGCACGTAAGAACGAGCCTGTGATTGAATCTGGAAATAAAGCTAAATAACTGAGAAAAATAAGAATTAGTCCTCAGGTGCCATGTCCATAATTTATAGCAAAAAATCAAAAGCATGAATTCGATCTCAAACTAATTCATTAAATTCATTAAACATTAACCAACGTGGTTGAACGACGGATTTGTGACAATGCGGTTTTCGGGAAACAGTCGTGACTAGCTAGTTGATTTCTTCAACGATGCAACGTACTATGGTAGTTAAGCAGTGAGTTACGACGTTGTACAGGAAACGCACCCCAGACTTTTTACTTTCCCTGTTAAGATGCACAAAAAGTTGTTGTTTTCGTTGTTTTTGACACATCATAAACCTAGTAAACAGTGTTTTAAGATTTTCAGTAGGATATAAATTGCACTTCACAGTCTTCACTGCATAAATTATAAATGAAATGTAGATTAATCCTTATTAAAAGTTATTCAGTCAAGATTGTGATTGAGTTTCTCATTTGCTTTTGTTCTTTGATTATCCTTAAAATGACAGACAGCAGCAGTTTAATAGGCTGCTGTCACTTTAAGAGCTGCTGCACGTGATGCGGATCTGACATATTTCCTCACAACTTTTTATGTTCATTTAAGACTTCATTTAACTAATTTAAGAATGTGCTTGCGAAGATACTCGACAAAACAGGCATTGTGGCTTTGTGTTTTTGTCCGTTCAAGTGCTTTCTGAAGCAGCTTTCTGTGCGCACGAGATTCACACACGCACACCAGTACTGCACTGCATCCTCTTTTGCGTCTTATAGAGCTTGAATGGTTTAAAAGCATTTGCATGAATAAGAACGTGATCATATAAATGTAACGCTAGCCAAAGGATGATGGAAAAAATGTATGCTACATTAATTGCGTTAAATATCTTTAACACGTTAAACTGAAAAAAAAAAAAAAAAAAAAAAAAAAAAAATGTATTGTGCTGTTCATTTTGACAGCACAAATTAATTTGCACAATATAATACATACGTTTCCGTATGTACACCCCACTGGGCGATACTGAGGTGGACCTTCATGCTAGTTTTTTTCCCCCAAAAAATATAAATTTTCATACAAAATTCTCACAAATCAAATTGTATGTATTCATAAGAAAATCGCAAATTTATAGTTCTCATGAGATTGGGTTGAAAGAATTTGACTTGACCCATATAGCAAAACAATTTTGTTTTTAAAAAGGTGGCCAAAACATATTCCAGATATGCAAAATGTGTGTTGTAAACATACATTGCAACATACATGTTCAGTCATAAAATACAGTTTGGTTGGATGTTTTTAAAAATAAAACACAGTAATATTGTAGACTGGGTAAACCCAACCCGATCTGCCGGCGATTTGATTTCGCCCTGCAGCTCAGGCTGGAAACCTGTATTTCTATCCTGCTTCTGTTAGAAATTTGCGGGTACCAATCACAAACCTGCTTATCCACCTGGCGCGCTATTGGCGGGTTTAACACAATGACAGATAGAGAAGCGATGAAGCGAGAAGCGATGACTATTCAATTGCGCACAGAATCATTTGAACTATGCCAGTTGATCACGCCTCTTGTGGTCTGATTGGTTAAAGGACTATCCAGTTGCGTACAGAGTAATTTGAACTATGCCAGTTGATCACGCCTCCTGTGGTCTGATTGGTTGAAGGACTATCCAGTTGCGTACAGAGTCATTTGAACTATGCCAGTTGATCACGCCTCCTGTGGTCTGATTGGTTGAAGGACTATCCAGTTGCGTACAGAGTCATTTGAACTATGCCAGTTGATCACGCCTCCTGTGGTCTGATTGGTTGAAGGACTATCCAATTGCGTACTGAGTCATTTGAACTATGCCAGTTGATCACGTCTCCTGTGGTCTGATTGGTTGAAGGACTATCCAATTGCGTACAGAGTCATTTGAACTATGCCAGCTGATCACGCCTCTTGTGGTCTGATTGGTTGAAGGACTATTCAATTGCGTACAGAGTCATTTGAACTATGCCAGTTGATCACGCCTCCTGTGGTCTGATTGGTTGAAGGACTATCCAGTTGCGTACAGAGTCATTTGAACTATGCCAGTTGATCACGCCTCCTGTGGTCTGATTGGTTGAAGGACTATCCAGTTGCGTACAGAGTCATTTGAACTATGCCAGTTGATCACGCCTCCTGTGGTCTGATTGGTTGAAGGACTATCCAGTTGCGTACAGAGTCATTTGAACTATGCCAGTTGATCACGCCTCTTGTGGTCAATTGGTTGAAGGACTATCCAATTGCGTACAGAGTCATTTGAACTATGCCAGTTGATCACGCCTCTTGTGGTCTGATTGGTTGAAGGACTATCCAATTGCGTACAGAGTCATTTGAACTATGCCAGTTGATCACGCCTCTTGTGGTCAATTGGTTGAAGGACTATCAATTGCGTACAGAGTCATTTGAACTATGCCAGTTGATCACGCCTCTTGTGGTCTGATTGGTTGAAGGACTATCCAATTGCGTACAGAGTCATTTGAACTATGCCAGTTGGTCACGCCTCTTGTGGTCAATTGGTTGAAGGACTATCCAATTGCGTACAGAGTCATTTGAACTATGCCAGTTGATCACGCCTCTTGTGGTCTGATTGGTTGAAGGGCTGTTCAATTGCGTACAGAGTCATTTGAACTATGCCAGTTGATCACGCCTCTTGTGGTCTGATTGGTTGAAGGGCTGTTCAATTGCGTACAGAGTCATTTGAACTATGCCAGTTGATCACGCCTCTTGTGGTCTGATTGGTTGAAGGGCTGTTCAATTGCGTACAGAGTCATTTGAACTATGCCAGTTGATCACGCCTCTTGTGGTCTGATTGGTTGAAGGGCTGTTCAATTGCGTACAGAGTCATTTGAACTATGCCAGTTGATCACGCCTCTTGTGCAGTAGAAAATACAGAGCAGACTCCCCAGACCAGTGTTCAATCTTAAAAGATTAAACTTGGTCTGGTGATAGCCAGACAAGTAATATTGTGAAATATTATTACAATTAAAAAAATTTTTCCTTTTGAATATATTTTAAAATGTAATTTATTCCTGTGATGTCTTCAGTGTCGCATGATCTTTCAGAAATTCTTATGATGATTCGGTGCTCAAGAAACATAAATTTTTATCATCAGTATTGAAAACAGCTTCTCTGGATTATTTTATGAATAAAAAGTTCCAAAGAACAGCATTTAACAGCAAGTCTTTTTTTACTTTAAAAAAAAAAAAAAAAAAAAAAAAAAAAAAAAAGCAGCATCCTTACCGAATAAAATGATGAATGAATTAATGTTTGCCATATGGGGATGGTTATGGCTTTTTTGTTCTATGTTTGTTAAAAATATGAAACATTAATTGTCTTGTTTCTTACAAACAACTCTTGCAGATACACACTGAAGGTTCTGTCTGACATCGGTGAAGGGGAAATAGTCACTGACCAAATTATTATCAACTGGGTGAACAACACCTTGAAACAAGGCCATAAAGACTCGTATATTAACAGCTTCAAGGTGAATGCCATTCGACAATGTTTTACCAGTATCGCTTTCCTACTGTACCATGAACTGAATGATCTCGTATTGGGATTCAAATATCAAACATGTCTAACTTTGAATGAAATTGAATTGTATATGATGTATTGTTTCAGGACAAATCAATCAGCACCAGCCTGCCAGTGATTGATCTGATCGACACCATCGTGCCCAAAGTAATTAAATACGAGATGGTGAAGAGCGGAGAAATGACGCCAGAGGACAAGCTAAACAATGCAAAGTAAGTTCCACCCGCGGCTCCTCATAAATTACCCTGATACGCATCTGATGCCAAATTGCCTGTTGTCTCGCCACCAACAACCTTCTCTGTATCTCTGTTTCCCACTCACAGATACGCAATCTCGGTGGCACGAAAAATCGGCGTCAAGGTGTACGCCCTGCCTGATGACCTTGTGGAGGTCAAACCCAAGATGGTGATGACGGTGTTTGCATGCCTTATGGGAAGGAGCTTGAAGAAGGTCGATGGCTGACCTTTCTTAAGGACGTTGTCAGAAAGCACAACCATCACGTTGCACTTTTTCCTTCCCCTGACTTCCCTTCTGCCTTACGCACCAACACTTTAATGCAGTTCTTGTTATTTTTATGAATATTTCCTCATGAATTTACCTCCTGTTAATTGCACCGAAATACTTCACTAATCATTTCATTTCTGCTAAATGTAGATGCAAGATTATTCAAAGATAATGTTATTTTCTTAACAATTGCGAATCCTTTATTTCTTCATTGACTCATTAAAACGATTCTTTCAGTTGGAGCCAGATTGTAAATAGCTGGATATTTTTACATTACGTAAATAAAGGTGCTCACAAGAAATATTTGAGCCATGTAGATCTGCACATTCATTCAGTTTGTTATTTAATCAGGCTTAGATGCAGCTGGCAGCCTGTTCTGGCTTATAATCAGACATTTTGGATGGCAGTCTAAATATTTGCTCATCCAAGGAAGCGCACTGTAGTCCAGAGGAGGATATTTTACAGTGAATATGAGTCGAAAGCAGAAAAATGCTACAATTGGCAGAAAAAAAAATGATTAAACCGGCATACACATCATTTAAGAGTGGCCAGAAATGCAAACACTTTCCTGGGCCCTGCTTCCCATTTACAATCATCACTTGTCATCACTTGTCGAACGAGTCCAGCTCACTTGTAAAGGGAGTTTCTCTCAGTGTCATTGTGAAATTCCAGATGTGTTTGAGTTTCTGGGATAATTTCAGCTGAGCTGAGCGTTCCCCTTTGACAATTGTACCATCCCGTAGAGCTATGCTCGGTTTCACCCAGGAAAATATTCAATGCTTTCTCTGGGTTCAGTGGATTCACTTAACAATGCGTCTCATTCTATGTACTGCATTATGTTACTGTACAGATTTCAGTATTTTAACGAGTTTGGGAAAATATCAATATTGCTGCCCAGTTCCAGCATTAATATGCCAATTCAAATGCTAAACCCTTGTGAAAATTAAGTGTGCTTAATTGTACTGAATGTGCACTTGTGGTGTACTTTAAATCTTAAAAGTAAAAAAAAAAAAAAAAAAACTGTATTTTGCAGATAAATACTACTGAAATAAAAGGCTATAATGAGAGTACACTTTAATGACTGTTTCTTAACACACTTAAAGGGAAAGTTCACCCAAAAATGAAAATGATCATGATTTACTCACCCTCAAGCCATCCTAGGTGCATGACTTTCTTATTTCAGAGTCAGATGAACACAATCGGAGTTATATTAAAAAATGTCCAGGCTCTTCCAAGCTTTATAATGGCAGTGAATGGGGGAGGAGATTTTGAAGTCCACAAAAGTGCACCCATCCATCATAAAAGTACTCCACACGGCTGCATACACTTAAAACTGTATACATTTAAAATAACTAGCCTGCGACAGACGGCCTACACAAGTCACCTTATGCCAAAAGAGTAACCCTTGATGCGTTGTAGGAGTAGCGTAAGCTTTGACGCCTCTCGTGGTTTAAACAAATAAGGCTGCGCAACAAACTCAAGCTCCTCTCTTCTTATACTGAAATCCTCCGACATTTCTCTTTAAAAATTCTCGTTTTAGATTTCTAATTCATGACCGATGTGTTTTGTTTTGATCGGTCCTCTACGCTTCAGCGTTCATCAGTTCATCATGCATCAGGTCAAGGGTTGTCATAAACTAGTTATTTTAGTTTATAAAGTTTTAAATATGGATATTTTTCTTACACAAATACATCGCTTTGCTTCAGAAGGCCTTTATTAACCCGTTTATGGATTACTTTTATGATGGATGGATGCACTTTTTTTGGCCTTCAAAATCTAGTCCCCCATTTATTGCCATTATAAAGCTTGGAAGAGAAGAGATATATATATAATGAGATATATATATATATATATATATATATATATATATATATATATATATATATATATATATATATATATATATATATATATATATATATATATATATATATTTTTATATATTTTTTTTTTTAAATAACTGATTATTTAAAAAGTAAAAGTCATATGCATCTAGGTTGGCTTGAGGAAAGAGTAAATCATGGGGTAATTTTCATTTTTGGGTGAACTATCCCTTTGAGTACACTTTTTAAAACGTGCACTTTGTAATAATGTCAACTTAATTATAATTTAACTGTAGTGTGTTTTATATTTGATATTTTATTGAAAGTTATTATACCTTTTAAATGTTCTAAATTGCATCTTCACCATTACAAACGTGTAATTACAAATATATTTAAATATATGACACGTTTCAATAAAATGGCATTAAAGTACATTTAGTAGTTTACCATAAATGTTTTGTCAGTACATTTAGCAGTACACTTTAACCATATTTCAAAGACAATAATATGTAATTATGAAAATATACATCACAATGTACTTAAGTCCTACTTAACTGGGTCTAAAACACTCTTAAGTTCAAATGAGTTCAGATGCAAAAGCCTCTAAAAGCCACTTCAGTCAAAAATGAGTTAATGATACTGAGTGAATGCTTTCCGCATATAGTATACGTTCATAAAATACTTTCACTTCAAACCCACTAAATCCCAGCCTCAGCCCATTCAGAGGTACTGGTACTTAGGTAGAAACGTATACATAGGAGCCTGACAAATACTTATTTTAAAGAAAAACGTCAGACGGAATTAGAGGCTTTTGCATCTGAAGTCTTCAAATATTTTCATTTAACTGTGTAACATGCAATTAAGTGTCTGAAAACATTATAGTCAGTTCATACTTAAGTTCTTTATTTCCATAATGAGCACTCTTTATAGAAGTGTGCTAAAGTGTACTTTTTCATAAGGGAAGTCAAAAATGATCTGCAGTCTTTGAGAAGCAAATCTCAAAGCTCAGTATTCTGATAAACAGTTTCTACTATGCAGCATATGTCCCTGTGACATAATATAATAATACAATATTATGCTGTATAATACATTTACAAAGTAGTTTTCCTAAATTGAGGTTGATATCACAATTAGGTAAAAATGGGGAATTGGGGCCATAAATGTCAAAAACATCAAAAAATAATCCAAATTAAGATGACTCCTCATACATGCAAAGCTTTTAGTTTTCATTCTATTTTCATTTTATTTGCCATTGTTTGAATAATCAAATTATAATATGTTTCTGAGCTGGACAAGAGCATGATAATATTTTGCAGAGTTCAAATAATGCATAGCAGGAATTAACACTGTAGTAACCTCCTGACATAATACCAATTTTACAGTGCACTTCCTTTTGACAACATTTCATGTTGTCATCTTCAATCTTCATTCACTCATTACAACACTGGATAGATTAGATAAATGTCAGATTCAAAGGCCAACATGTCCACAGCTCTCGTAAATGTCACCACCCCGCAGCTACTGCAAATGACAGAGTTTGTTGTAGTGAGTGCCTTCATTTTCCACCGTGCTCTGCAACAGTTCTAAGTGCTTTTTGCTATAATTACTTTTTTAAATTATTTTTGAGGGCGATTTATGCGCTCAACAATATTTACGTCTTTCAAACTTAAGTATGTTCCTTAAAAAAAAAAAAAAAAAAAAGACAAAACAAATTTTTTAAGTTTTTCAAATGTTCTATTGGGATAAATGTGCTACAGGAATGTGAAAAAGTCAGAGCAGTCCTTCAAGTATGAATGTTATTAAATGCACTTACATCAAGTGAATCATATAGGACATAGAAATCCAGACTTGGAGGAGGAGCTCTGTTCACATTAACAGCGTATATTCTTCAGTACTCCCAGATCCCGTTGCTTCTTGGTTTTGAAGGCCATCACAAAGTTATGAGGGGAAACAATACCCTGTCCCTGTTCATCTGTCTGTCCCATGACAATGTAGTTAAGACCTGAAGAACCAAAACAAATATAATAATATAATCAGGGCTTGACATTGCCACTGTGGCTAGTGGTTTTCCAAAGTTACTAGCCACCCAACATTTTCACTGGCCACAATTTTGACATTAGTACCATAGGGAAAAACTGCCATACAGATAATATTTGGCTATTTTACAGATAGTCCAAAAGTTAAAATGTATTGAAAAAAGATAAATCTAATAATTTCCATAATAAGTTTTTATCTAACAAATTATTCTTCTTCAATCCATATTTGTTGGCATTTAAACTTTCAAAAACAAAATTTTCACTGCAGTGAAGAACTTTGCTCTCCCGCTTGCCACACACAAAGCGAGGCACACACCTTTGGGCGTGATCTAGTAGCTCTTACACAATTATATATCAATATAAAATCGCTCCATATTTGCTATAATATGCTCCATTCAATCCATGTTGTTTGAGGATGTTGATCCATTTTTTATTTTTTATTTTTTTAAATTGAGGATTTTGTTTGAGGATTTTGACACTTTTACAGTGATGCCATCATAAAATATGATAGCAGCCATATAAAGCTTAATTCTAAAACCTCAATAGAAGCTTCGAATGTAAATATGACATGACAAAATGACATTCGGTGCAGTCTAGTACGAATGGTCAGAATGGCCATTCTAGTAGTTATAGAATTCCGGTAGTTCTAGTGTTAAGACCTGACGCATGGATCCATTATACGGTTACACATGTGTTTTCTTTCTCAACTGTTTATGTTCACCTAAAACATAACTGACTGTGTTTACGTGAATACTCGCCAAGACCGGGATTTTGACATTATTTTGCGTTAAAGTGCAACAAGCAGTGAAAAACAACCTCAACTCAATTTTGTACTGAGAGGCGGCTTTATGTGTGGGAATGAGTAAAATTATGCGCAAGACGTGCAATCCCACACCGAAATTTGCGCTTCGTAACAGCAACAATATTCAATAGGAGAGGCAGGTTTGTGTGTCAACTCGCGTATATCTATTCTGCAGGAAATGAGATGGTCCTCATTGCAGAACACAAGATCCAAGGGGTGGGGTTGTATCCAGATCCATCTCCTCCCACTTTATATACTTTGCTATATTACTGCAACAACGGAGCCGCAAACTTCACATACTTTTGAAAATCCAGTATATAGTTGTTCCTATAAGTGCTCATTGTCACAGTTGTAAACACGATAGCTTTCTTCTTCCACAAGTTTGCCGTCACAGCATTTGTTTCCAGGCGGACCGTTAATTCCCCCAGACATCCTGTAGAATTCAAACAACCAGATGACAACTTCAAAAATCTTGAAGTGTTTCCAGTTAAGTATCCCATATGCATCAGATGTTCAGCCAACGTCTGGGCGTGACGTCTGAGGCTGAGACTACAACTACCCCAACTCCACCCTCTGGATCTGGATGCAACCCCGCCCTGTGGATCTCGTGTTCTGCATTGAGGAGCTACTGGGGTAAATGAGAATTGGAAGCATTTCAGGTACTTTAGTATCTATATTACTACATTGCACTTAGTTTATTATTTCAGATGTCTTTTTAAAATACTACAATTGAAAAATTTATATATTACATATAAAATTCAACCCACCAAAGTGGCTAGTAGGAGATACTGTGTTACGCTACTGTAATTAATTACTCACCCTCATGTTGTTTCAAACCCATAAAACTTTCGTTGATCTCCGGAAAACAAATGAAGATATTTTTAAAGAAATCTGAGAGCTTTTTGTCCCTCCATTGACAGCTATGCAGCTAACACTTTAACGTCAAAAAGTCAAAAGAGTCAAAAAGTTCAGATCATAAAGAGATCATAAAAACTGATCCATATGAATTGAACAGTTTAGTTAAAAATTTTCTTAAAAGACACGATCGCTTATATGATGAACAGATTTAATTTAGTCTTTAATTCACATTTAGGAACCATTCAAATACTCGCTTCTATGAAAAAACAATGATACAGCCAGTTATTCTACTTTGAAATGTGCATTCTGTGTCAGAATGACTGTTTTTGTTTTGAACTGTGATCCCGCGCACTGCCAATTTACCCAATAGTATTTCGATGAATGATCAAGATTTCATAATCATGAATGTTCACTCTCTTTTAATACTTCAGTGGCCTTTTAGTTCATTAACATTATATTATCTGCAAATATTATACTTTTAAGATACTGTATGAAGTACACTAAGTGCACATTCAATACAATTATGTCATGACAACTCACGAAGAGATTGGTATGGTAATAGATATTAGCATGGTAATGGATATGGCAATGTTAATGTATTTGGTCTTGGCAGAATAGAACTGCTACGCTGCTGCTGCTGCAAAGCAAGTACCAAGGTTGGCTACTGCCAATACATTCACAGACATTGCTGTGAGCATGCAAGACATGCTGCTGAACATGTAACATACATGAAATAACCCACACAGCAGATCTATACAGGTGAAGCTGGGGAAGGTGGAGGGTTTCTGAAAGCACGCTGCAGACTGCTAACAACAACACTACTGGTATTTGTTTGAATGTTGAGCCTCAGCTCATTGGCCGTTGATACAACAACAACCAATCAACTGTGCCATGTAGATAACAATGTGATCGCTACCAATTGAGTTAAAGACTTATCAGCCATCTAGAGTTTCATGCCAGAACTAGGTAATTATGCGAACTTCCTTTTCATAAGGGCAATCCATTGTTGCTAGTTCTAACATAGACTTGGTCGGTGTCGTGTCATAGCTGGGGGCGTGGCATGGGGGCAGAGTCTGTATGGGCAAAACAGTCCATTCCCCCACACTGGAAATGCATGGCGTGAACCCAGTATAGCCCATTTAGAATCACTTCTGCCACTTGGGACGGATTGTCTGTACTGTATCTGTGACTGGAAAAATTACCCAACGCAATGGCCAGAGGTGTCATTTTCTCATCAAAATGCATGCTGCTCCCCCAAATATTACTTGCTTACTTCATAAATCACCCAGTCTTTCGATGATGTTTATTCAGTGTTCCTGAATTGAATGGATTTAGAGTATATATTACATACATTTAATGTTTTAAAATGATCATAAAACTTGTCTTGTGCTATGAAATGTTTTTTTCTGAATATGCCATGTGCAATGCAAAGGGCGTTTGTTCATGCATTTGTTTGGGCTAGAATATAAACATGAAAAGCGCAGTCTAATGTCAAACGTTCATTTACCGCAGTGCCACGTTTAACAAACATTTGTCAAAAGCCTAAAATCCAGTTATATGATGAGCTGTTTGGCATCAATGACACGGGATCAAATAAAGTTTAGACATCCGTCAGTTTTTTGTTGTCTTGTACGCATGTAGCTTTATCTGTTAATAGTTTTTCTTACAGCCATTCACAAATGAATTAGTTCAGAACGTACATTTTACAAAGCAAATTTGGAGTTGACGTGTTAGTGTCACAGTATTATATTTCATATTACTGACAATAGCAATGTTTTTTGCTTTTTTATAGCAACCGTCTTCATCGAAAGACTGGATGATTTATGAAGTAGGCTATATAATATTTGGGGGAGCAGCGTGCATTCTGACGAGAAAATGTCATTCAAGTGTCGTACATGTAATGTGGCTATATCAGCTTGTAAGCTTGAAGCACAAACATGAGCTCAGCCCTTCCCTTAATGAAATAAAGACTTTTGAATGTATTGTACATTAATAACCTCACACACTGTGATAGCTTGCATAAAATCTGCTTTAATGATAAGTTGACTGCTTTTTGACACATTTTGAGTCCCGTGACAAACTTATAACTATATTGCCGTTTTTGTTAAACAAACTTTTGCGATTGCAGTAATGAAATCTCTTATGTTTTCATCTTTACAATAATACATATCATGTAGTGCAAATGTTTCGTTGTAATGGATGTAATGCACAGGCTTTCAGAATTGACAAACGGCTCCGTCTGTTATTCGGCAGTATAAAACTTCAGATTTAACTTATTAGAGGAGCAGAAGACACAGCAACTTTTCAGCACTGCACCAATCAAAAATCAATCGTAATCATTACAAAAAGTAAAGATAAAGCATCTAACAAAGTCTATGCGCGTTCATTCAAGTGGGTTGTTTTCTCCCACGGCATTAATGGATATGATGTTTTTGTGGGCGTTCCCAGTAATGCTGACCAAGTCTATGATGTTTTTGAAAAAGTTGGGACACTGTACAAATTGTGAATAAAAAAGGAATGCAATAATTTACAAATCTCATAAACTTATATTTTATTCACAATAGAATATAGATAACATATCAAATGTTGAAAGTGAGACATTTTGAAATGTCATGCCAAATATTGGCTCATTTTGGATTTCATGAGCTACACATTCCAAAAAAGTTGGGACAGGTAGCAATAAGAGGCTGGAAAAGTTAAATGTACATATAAGGAACAGCTGGAGGACCAATTTGCAACTTATTAGGTCAATTGGCAACATGATTGGGTATAAAAAGAGCCTCTCAGAGTGGCAGTGTCTCTCAGAAGTCAAGATGGGCAGAGGATCACCAATTCCCCCAATGCTGTGGCCAAAAATAGTGGAGCAATATCAGAAAGGAGTTTCTCAGAGAAAAATTGCAAAGAGTTTGAAGTTATCATCATCTACAGTGCATAATATCATCCAAAGATTCAGAGCATCTGGAACAATCTCTGTGCGGAAGGGTCAAGGCCGGAAAACCATACTGAATGCACGTGATCTTCGGGCCCTTAGACGGCACTGCATCACATACAGGAATGCTACTGTAATGGAAATCACAACATGGGCTCAGGAATACTTCCAGAAAACATTGTCGGTGAACACAATCCACTGTGCCATTCGCCTTTGCCGGCTAAAACTCTATAGGTCAAAAAAGAAGCCATATCTAAACATGATCTAGAAGCGCAGGCATTTTCTCTGGGCCAAGGCTCATTTAAAATGGACTGTGGCAAAGTGGAAAACTGTTCTGTGGTCAGACGAATCAAAATTTGAAGTTCTTTTTGGAAAACTGGGACGCAATGTCATCCGGACTAAAGAGGACAAGGACAACCCAAGTTGTTATCAGCGCTCAGTTCAGAAGCCTGCATCTCTGATGGTATGGGGTTGCATGAGTGCGTGTGGCATGGGCAGCTTACACATCTGGAAAGGCACCATCAATGCTGAAAGGTATATCCAAGTTTTAGAACAACATATGCTCCCATCCAGACATCGTCTCTTTCAGGGAAGACCTTGCATTTTCCAACATGACAATGCCAGCCCACATACTGCATCAATTACAACATCATGGCTGCGTAGAAGGATCCAGGTACTGAAATGGCCAGCCTGCAGTCCAGATCTTTCACCCATAGAAAACATTTGGCGCATCATAAAGAGGAAGATGCGACAAAGACCTAAGACAGTTGAGCAACTAGAAGCCTGTATTAGACAAGAATGGGACAACATTCCTATTCCTAAACTTGAGCAACTTGTCTCCTCAGTCCCCAGACGTTTGCAGACTGTTATAAAAAGAAGAGGGGATGCCACACAGTGGGAAACATGGCCTTGTCCCAACTTTTTTGAGATGTGTTGATGCCATGAGATTTAAAATCAACTTATTTTTCCTTAAAATGATACATTTTCTCAGTTTAAACATTTGATATGTCATCTATGTTTTATTCTGAATAAAATATTGAAATTTGAAACTACCACATCATTGCATTCTGTTTTTTATTCACAATTTGTACAGCGTCCCAACTTTTTTGGAATCGGGTTTGTAGTAACAGAGGATTGGCCACATCTTTTGTACTAGAAATCTCTGAAATTTCAAGAGTGTTTAGGACATTCCTTTTCTCCTTACTTATTTATTAATTTAACTGTTGAAGAACACAGCCATGTTAATAGAAGCACCTTAACTTGTGCCTGTGCTTTACTATAATGTGAGCCAAAGCAAATAATATTCGGTTTATTCCCTTGCTTTTTATTTCAACAATAAAAATTCCACCACAAATGATTAATGTTAAACCGTTCCTCTGAACTGCCAAAAACAATTCCTGCATATTTTAATGCAAATTCTTCAATGGCACATTTCTAGAAATTTCCCTCAAAACAAAACAGTTGCTTTTCAGAGTTTCCGAGCAGTGGCTTAATATTTCGACACTAAGTGAGCTGAGGTAAAGCATGGCACAATGAAGTCACATACCATCCATGTGGTTGAAGAGAATTATTATTCTAGCTGTCCATGATTCAAGGAAACCAACTGAGACCCTCTCCTGAGCAATCTTAAGTTACACACCGTGATGCTGAAATGGCATATCCTGCCTGAAATATCTCAACACCACAAATAGAGCCAAAGGACTTTGGGGGAGTTCGAAATTTGCAAACTATCACCTTCCAAAATCCACCTCAATCAACTATAAACATCTGCTGGACTTGCTTGGTGCTAGCGCTGGCTGTGCTGGTTTCAATTAAAATGATTAAGGTTAGGGTTCATGTAGATCAAGGTCAGTGTAAAGATACTTGCCTCTTCTGACCAGAGGGCATTTTTTACAGAGGATTGTGACTTTGGTGCTCATAGTCTTCCCAGCCTGTTGGATGGCTAAACTTCCTTCCTTATAAAGGTGCATTAGGGAGAATGTGGCGAGGATGCTGTGGTCCCTCATGGCTGCTGAGATAAGGGTGGCAGTAATCACTGTGTGGGAGAAAAAAGACTGTAAATTCACAGAATCAGGGATTCTTCTTTGAACAAATGCATAAAATTGCATGTGCATGGTAATGTATAAAGTATGTATAGTTCTGCTATGCGTGCTGTCATTTTTACTGTGCTCAGCAGCTTTACTGCCACTGCAATTAAAAAAAAAAAAAAAAAAAAAGAGCTGAGTCTCAGTATCGGCCTGAATACATTTTCCATCTATAAGCATTATTAAAACAGAGACAGTGAATGGGAGATTTAGTTAACTTTAAAAACCAGCATAGTGAATTATTTCTGTGAATTAAAATGTAGGTTCTTCTAACCCTAATTGATGGAGTGTGCAGCTTTTCATTTCTTAAACAGCCATGTAGTACAAGATCTTGACCAAAAATCGATGCACCTCTTGATGGAAATCAATGTTGTGATGTTATTTCCATCAAGAGATGCATACATTTTTGGTCAAGATCTTGTATTGACAATGCAAGAGTCCAGCACTCTGTAAAGTCTCCTCCAGCACATCCCAAAGGCTTTCACTGAATTTAAGGTCTGGAGTATGGATTTTTCACGCTCCCTCCCAACCATTCTTTCACAATTTGGGCCTGATGAATCTTGACATTGTCATCCTGGAATATGACCATGATGTGTCTTCCTACATGTGTGTTTAAGAAATATAAAGCTACACACTCCATCAATCAGGGTTAGAAGAACTGTTGCCAAACATATAACATGCTAGAAACAAAATAATCACTGCAATAATGAAAAAAAATTTTTTTATTTTTTTATTTGCCAGGCAGTGTATATTCATATTTGAATGTATATAGGACATATACAAGTATACTACTAGTACATTTTTGAATACTTACTACATAGAGTATACTTAGATACCGAGCATATCTATACTACATTGCTAGACTAAACAGGACAAATTTGTTTAATGCCTTTGTAAAAGTCCTGAATGTGTGAAAAAGAGCGCTGATGCCTGGAATCAGAATATCAAAGAAATTCCCAGAATTCCTGATATTATTTGAGTTTGCAGAAAGCAAAAAACATTTAAAATCAAACAACGGCCACTTACCAAAGTTACTAGAGCAGTAATGACTTTCAATTGTTCCAGTCCTTTTGCATTTTTGCTTGCAAAGACCTTCTGAATATGTAAGGGCTTTTTGGAATAGAGAGTGAAAAGATGCGTTTTAATAATGACCGAATATGTCCTTATACACTAAAACACAGCAAAAGTCACATACATTTATTTCTGTTAAAGCACTTTAGTAACAAAATAGAAGCACATTTGTTTTCCCATGTGACCGAACTAATGTGTTCCATATGAACCAAACATAATAAATCTTCAATACATTCCAATGTCATTACCTACACAAGTTTATTCCCATAATGTACAGCAGTTTTACACCGTGCCGCTACTTGCATTTTTCATTTGAAATGAAACCTTCTGGAAAGTGGGCTGTGAACTGACCTACGGGCGGTGTGGTGGGTGGTATAGTGCTCACGGGGGTGAGAGGGGTGCTGGCTGTGCTGAGACTCCTCGATTTAAAGCGGTAATGGCCGATGAATCCATCCGCAGTTAGACTCAGGTCAGACAGAAACATGATGAGGAGATGATTGCCATCTGAATAAATTGGCCTATGAGACAAAATAAATAAATAAATAAATAAATAAATAATGTTTGAAATGACCATTTATCCTTTAAAATACCTCTCTAATATAAAGCTTTATCGACCATGTGGAGACACTTTATTGAGCAGAAAGTGTTTTTTTGAGTGTACCTAAAAGAAGAAATTGCATTGACTTATTAAATGTATAGGACAAATACGATTCTGTATTAAAGTCTAGGGGTGTGTGATATAACCGAAATCATATTTCACATTCTGAGAAATGTTATTTCACGATAACAATATGGTTAATGCAATATATTTTTTCAGGTAAAATAGGTTTATTTAACAAGTAGTAAGACATTTTTCAACCAACTGTTTACATTTAGCTACTTAAGACATAAGAATAGACATGTATATTCCTTCATACTGCCCTAATAAAGTCTATGCATAAACAAAGATATTTAGAATTAAGGCCCCAATACACTTCAAGCGAAATCGAAGAGTGAAATTGGAGTTTGTTTTATGAGTTCAAAACAGCTTGCCAAAGCAAACTTTCCAGAAAAGTTTGCTCCGACTGGTAAACCTTCTATCTACCATTTCATTCCGGTTCATTTCTTTTGTTCAGACATGAGTAAAAACATGTACATGTACACTGAAGAGCTCCTCAAGTACAAATTTAAGTTGTAATTCTAATACTGAAAGTGTCACTTTTTTACATGATTAATACTGTAAAGCCGCTTATGTTAACCCTTAAAACCACATCTCGGGTCTTTAGTGACCCGATGTCATTCACTACCCTCCTCCTCATTCATTTTTTAAAGTTAGACATCAACCTTCTTCATAATCCTTAAATCAATTCATTACAAACAATATAACAAGAAAATAAATAAATAATACAATTATAAAATAATGCTCGTTTTCCCCATTCATTTTTTGTAAAAAATTGCATAGGGTCGCTAACGACCCGAGGTGTGTAACAGTGCAAGTATTTTTTCTACACAACAATAATTTAATCTTTGATGACTGAATAAGTGCAGTTCAGTGCAATGTCTGATACACAATGATGAAGTGACGTTTCACTCATAGTTACCGCAGGCAGAAAACAAAAGTATAGGACGCATCATCAGCAAAACTTGAAATGACTCAGCGATTTACTGCAGAGCAAGTACTGAACACAGTCAAATATTAGTGTCACTGTCACTTGATGGTTGATCTGGTGAAGAAGCAATTAAAATATTGTTTTTGAAGAATATTTTGGAGATTGTGAATTGTGCTCTGACGAGGACAGTGATGATGGTCTAAAACATCTGCTCAAACTGAACCCTTCCAAGCTCCAAAAGGTCACAAAATATGCTTTATTTTATTCTTCTTTAATTGTTACTCTAATATCAGAAGAGTTTCATATTATCGCGACAGGTAGAGATCCATCCATGTTAGATGTAGATCCGGGTCGCAAAAAAAACCTAATATGTAATAATGATTGGGGAAACATTCATGCATTTAAAGGTTTTTTAAAACCTGCATTTAAGTGCTGCATTAACTATATAAATTGCATAGCTGGTGCAAACATCCACATTGCTATGATCAGATGCTTTCTTAACTGCTGCTTTCTCGCCACTGTCATTTTTGTTGTTTATTTCGTTATTGAGAGTAAAGCATGCAGCACATTAGGGATGTCACAAGTACCGGTACTTTGGTACCAAGTCGGTACTGAAATTATAAAAATGTGACGATACCAGCATTTTTGTAGTACCGGTAGTACTGACTCCCTGCAGTATCCGCAGTCGCTTCCATGTTTATCAAAGTGCAGGGCTCCAGACTGTAGCCGAATATATACTAGTGTCTGTGAATATTGAACTGCAAAATACTATTTAAATATTACTCCTGCATGTTCTGTGTCTCTGTGTGAATGACGGGCGCCGTGACACTCGCTCGCTGTCTCTGTAGTCTCTGCCGTGTGTCACTATATGAGGACACGAACGCATAAACCATCACTTCATGAGCATTTACCGTTTCATTTGAGAAAACTATCATATCATGAACAGACACTCAAAGGTCTTCACGGCAACCTGTCAAAATAAAAGCTTGGATTAACATGAAGAAATTGACAGAATATATTAGGCTACTGTTGTACAGTAGATTTAGCTGTGTCTCTATGTAATACTACTACTACTACTACTACTACTACTAATAATAATAATAATAATAATAATGCCTAGATCATTGCTTATTTTTCACTTGATCTTTTTTATAAACAATGTTTACTTTTAAACAGCCTTTAAATGTTTATGTATTATTTACTTATAATTATTATCATCATTAATAAACTCATTAAATTTAATAAAAAAATAAAATAAAAAAAATATATATATAATAGTTAAATCAAATAAAAATAACATTTTGCTGTGGTACCGTAAAATGTTTATGGTATTGGTACCGACTACTGGAATTTTGGTACTGTGACATCCCTACAGCTAGGGTTGCCACCCGTCCTGTGAAACACGAAATCGTCCAGTATTTACAGACAAAATGACGCGTCCTGTATCAAACCAATACGGGACGCAATTTGTCCTGTATTTTACATAGGTCCATACATTTTGCAGTGTGGAGAATACTAATAGCAAATATAAAGAAATAAATTTCACAATAAGTAGTACAGGAGCTCCTTTGCACGTGATAGCGTTTTAGCGGCTTGGTTGCCATAGTGATGGAGTCTCGAGAACATGAGCTGTAAACTTGCGCGGTTTTTGTCGAGCTCACATCCATCGTTTGAACGCAAGAGGATCTCCGGATATAGAAAAAAAAGGTATCAGTATGTCTGTCCAGTAACTCGTGATGAACCTCAGGCGAACTGCACACTTTGCAGAGAAGCATTTCAGTTGCTCAGATTTAAAGCAGCCTGTGGTGACAGACACATCCGTGATTCTAAAGGTATAGGCATAGGCCTATTGTTTTTTTGTTTTGTTTTGTTTTTATTATGGATAATATATAATATTCCATACATTATCAGAGCTTGGCAAACTGAATTATTTATTTTTAGACATTAGACAGGTTAATTAATAGATTATAGCCTAATTAATGTTATTATTAATGTATTAATCATACATAAATAATCCTGTCATATAAAGTTTATTACATTTAAAAATAAAAAAATAGATAAAAATGGGACAAATAAATTACATAATAATACAGTCATAATTTAAGAAAAAAAAATTAAAATTTTTCAGAATTTCAGAATTGTCAAAAAAGTGTGCTTAAAGACTGCTTAAAGGGACAGTTCACCCAAAAATGAAAAATCAGAGTCATTTACTCTCCTCAAGTTCTTCCAAACATGTATAATTTCTTTGTTATGTTGAACACATAGGAAGATTCATTCCTACTATGGAAGTCAATGGTGCCCCCAAAGCAGCCTGGGTACAAACTTTCTTCAAAATATCTTTTGTGTTCAGCAGAACAAAGAAACTCATACAGGTTTGGAACATCATGAGGGCGAGTAAATGATGAAAGAATTTTCATTTTTGGGTGAACTATCCCTTTAAAGTGCATCAAATAGGCTACTAAAGAGTTCTTAAGAAATGAATAAAATAATCAAATGTATAATAATATAGAATGTGTTCTGTAGAAAGTTCACATATTTGATCTCATGTGTTTTCTTACGGTTTATTGTTGAGCTGTCAAGTTGTCATTGCTGAAGTAATCAGTTCATGACTTATTCTTTGAGTCCTTGCAATGTTTTTTTTTGTTGTTGTTTTTTTGGGGTCTGGGTGTCGTGAGTGTCCCTTATTTTGCCACACTGAAGGTGGCAACCCTACCTACAGCACATATTTACATATTCATCTAAACGGCGCTCTTAGCAGCATGAGTGGCGTTGTGAGGTTTTGAATGCCTTTTTACCCCTTAGCAAAGAATGAAAAATAACTTTTCCAGTAAAATATCAGTATTGGGTGACAGCATGCAATTACGTTGCATCAACCACTGAAAAATCCATATCAGTCTAAATATTGGAGGTCAGTGTCTGTGGTGGTTTCTCTGCTTAAAGAACAACTGATAAATGGTGTATTGGTGCATGTGTGATAGACTGAGGGTCTCACATGGGTGGGCTGTCTCCGCAGAACTTGCCGATTTTCCGTGAGTCATTAATTTCTCCACCATTAAACACAGCCACATGGTCATAGCGGCAGTAGCTGTCTCTCTCCACATCAAACTTCTCAAACTTCAGCTCAATGATCTGAGAGGGGGAAATTACTTTGCAATTTAAATGCATTCATACTGATCCTGTCAATGTGCTGTCAGTGATGCATGACTTGTAACATGATCTGAAAATTACAGAAATAATAAATTAACACCTGGTCTTGAGGAGCAACAATATTCCAGGAGCATGTCACTCCTGCCGGGTAGTCTTTATCTGGCCAGTTAGGAGTCTTAATCGTCCCAGAGGGCTTGTCTAAAAGACCCCCACAATACCGGTCACCTGCCATGGACAATCATTGGATATTAGTCTGATGACGTGGAAACAATGCAGATTTACACGAAATGCTTAGATCTGTAGTGCTGCATTTTGACATAATTTCTGGAAATGTAAGTGCACATTTACAGTGTAAGAAGATTCAAAAAACCTGATGAGCAAAACAAAACACAGAACTGAATTTAAATAACAGGGAAGGGCTACTTACTATATTTGGATGGTAATAAGTTGGTAGTCTCGTTACCTCTTTCATTTGGGCGAATCGCTGAATATACAGCAAGGAAACCACTCCCAGCTGTGTTGGCGTCTGACACCATGACCACTTGCATCTTGTTTCCAGTGGTGACCAGCGCTCTGGGTTTGGCAGTACCACAGAAGCGGCCAAGACGCTGCCCGTTGATGTGGCCATTGTATACATCAACAAAGTCATATCTGCAAAGACTATCACTCTCAAGATCCAGAGCCCGGAACAAGAGCGAGACGACCTTTCCCTGAGGGACCTGATGACGGTTATATGAGAAGAGTCAACACAATCCCATGGCAATTATTTTACATTTTGGCAAATCCTATACACATTTGTACAATCTTAATGTTACGTTTAGCATTGGGATTAAGGGTGCTTACTTAAAGTATGCACCCTTAATAAACTATAAAACTACAGTTAACTATAAAAGTATGTTTTCAATATGAATCACATTCACCACAAATTCCACAAAATGTAAAATTGTTACGTATTCTCATGAGATCAGGTGCATTTCCCATACAATAGCATAACTTGTTGCTTAACTACCATAGTACGATGTAAAGAAAAATGAACAAGCTAGTTTTGACTGTTTCCCAAAATCAAAATAACATGGTCGCACCTCTTTCATTTGATAACGATGGTTTAACAATATAGAACTGCCATTAATGACGTCCAATGTTGGGTAAGTTACTTTAAAAAAGTAATTAATTACTAGTTATGAATTACATCTTCAATAGTGTAATTAGATTACTGTTCAAATTACTCTCTCAAAAAATATTTAATTACTTATTATTACTAATTACTTTCTAAATCCTATATCAACCTTGACTAGTTGGTTCAAGGATAGACATGAAACAGCTCTTTTAATTCATTCAAATAAATAATATAAAACTACATAAATTATTCTTATTAACTGACCCAAGTATTACAAATGTGAGGATACATAAAACATGCATTTTAAAGTTAGACTTTACATTTTGATGTTAATTCCACTATTGTATTATATATATATATATATATAAAATTGTTCTACAGTCTATACACAGTATAATAGTTCAATTACATCAGAAGTAACTGTAATTCAATTACAGAAAAAATAAGAGTAATCCCTTACTTTACTTTAAGGGAAAAGTAATTAAATTACAGTAACTAATTACTTAGTAAATAGTTACACCCAACACTGATGACGTCATACGCAGATGGTGGTGTAATAACTTCTGCTAATCAATCAATTCAGAATTCGCAATTAATGTCACATTATATATATAGCCATTTTTATCATGTTTATATTCAGCATGCAATTGGTGTACTCATGTAGGCTATATATGCGCTGCATTCAGTCAGCAGTTTTCTCCACAACATTTCTCCAAAATGCTGCTGTAATGAAGATGCCATCTGAGGACTATTTATCCATTTTTGATTCTTGTCATTTTGCTTTCTTTGATGTTTGATTCATCAAGGGTTCCGACTCAAGGGCTCATTTATGCATTTACGCACATGAGCACATTTCAACAATCAAGTCAAATTTTGTTGACATACTGAAATATATAGAATGAAATGAGCCAAAATATTATGGCCAGTCAGGTGAAGTGAGCATCGTTGATCATCTCCTAATAAGGCCACCACATATTAAGTTTTTGGTATTATATGGTAAGCAAACAATCAGTTCTGAGACAAATTGTTAAGGCAAGGCGACTGGGTCAGAGAACCTCTCAAACGGCAAGGCTTGTGGGTTGCTCCCGATCAGCAGTGGTGAGAATTTACCAACAGTGGTCTGAGAAGGGACAAACCACCAACTGGTGACAGGATGTTGGGCGCCCAAGACTCATCGATGCACAAGGGCAATAATGAAGCTGATCCCATCTGGTCCGAGCCAACAGAAGGTCTGCTGTGGCACAAGTCACAACCAATTTTAATGATGGTTATGGGGAGAATGTGCAGTTCATCGCACTCTGCTGCGTATGGGACAATGTAGCCGCAGACCAATTAGAGTGCCCTTGATGACCCTTGTCCACTGTCGAAAGAGCCTACAGTAGGCACTAAACCTTGGAGCAGTGGAAGAAGGTTACCTGGTCCAATGAGTCCTGTTTTCTTTTACATCACATGGACGGCTGTGTATGTGTGCGCCATTTAACCTGGGGAAGTGATGGCAGCAGGATGCACTGTGGGATGACGACAAGCCGGTGGAGGGAGAGTGAATCTCTGGGCAATGTTCTGCTGGGAAACCATGGGTCTGGCTATTCATGTGGATGTAAATTTGACATGCCACCTACCTAAACATTGCCGCAGACCAGTTGATGACACTGATGTTCCCTGGTGGAAGTGTCCTCTTTCAGCAGGATAATGCACCCTTCCACACTGAACACATTGTTCAGGAATGGTTTGAGGAACGTGATGAAGAGTTCAAGGTGTTGCCCTGATCTCCAAATTCCCCAGATCTCAATCAAACTGAGCATTTGTGGGATGTTCTGGACCAACTAGTTTGATCTACGATGCACTTCACCTCACAACCTACAGGACTTGAAGGATCTGCTGCTAATGTCTTGGTGCCAGATACCACAAGACAACTTCAGCTATGGCTGAACTATACCTCAAATCGGAAGTCTGCTGCCAGTGATACTGTTACTTTTCTAAGCAAAAAGAATGACATTTTTGCCTGGTAAACCATAAAACAGACAAAAATTCTATAGAATTACATCGAAGAATCCCAGAATATGGATCAAAATATCACACTAAGCAACCACCGAGACCACTCTACAACCGCCTAGCAAAACCCTATATAGCCAGTGTTGGGAAGGTTACTTTGGAAAGTAGTGTAACTATTTCAATTACTTTATTAATGTAACTGATTGAATACTTTTCTACATTTCTAACGCATTTTAACCCTAACCTCATTCGCCATGATGGCAACTCTCAGACAGGTTGTAGCCTAAAGCTTTCAGCTGCAATTTGGATTGATGTAATTGGCAGACGTGATGAGCTGCAAAGATAGAGATATCAAATCAAAAGCATCAGAATAGTATCGCTTTACTAAACAGCCTTTAAATGGCAGGAGGCATAGTGCACATCAAAAACAAGCTATAAATTTATATTATTCAACGTATCCTAGCTTTTTACAGACAATCAGATGTAATCCCTTATGTAATCATTAACATTTTCATAAGTAACTAATTTAATTACACATTTTTTCTCAGAAACTGTAATGGATTACAGTTACATTTTTTGTAATTCAATTCCACGTTACATGTAACTAGTTACTCCCCAACACTGTATATAGCAACCAAAAAACTATGTGATAAAAACTCACTAGCATATGAGAGAGAGAGAGAGAGAGAGAGAGAGAGAGAGAGAGAGAGAGATTTATGGTGCATGGGAAATATTTTCTTTGACAGAAAAGACATTTAAAAATTGAGATCTCCCACGCATCTGTCCTTACTGTAATTCTCCACACACATTTGTTGTTGGGTGGGTAGACACGGGATACCCCTGACTCCCAATCAGTCCTGTGTCTCCAGTAAAGTTCCCGCCACATGTAAAAACAGGTCTACAATGAGAGCAAATGGGAAAGCACATAGTTTAGCTTGGAAATCATAAAGACTTCAAATTAATTATGTGCTGTATTAGTAGCCTACCAAGTAAAATAAATTAACAACAGCATACTTGATAATTACAATAACAAATCATTGCATAATTAATACAAACTAATCCAATTTGTAGCCTATAACATGGAATAGTCAATATTACCAACCAAAAAGCAAAAAGGATTCAGTGTACTTTTCTTCAGTTCGATTTAAATGCTCTATTGACCATATACAGGCATCTAGATATTTAGTTAGCAATAGCTATATTCCACATACCTTCGATGTCGTTGGGTAAAAATGACGCTGAACAGGAAAGCGCTCGCGATGCTCCAGATTATAATCCTCATTGTATGAGGCGCGTTTGAACAAATGTGACATTCAGAGAGAAAGAGAAGTGAAATCTCCAGAGATATTATACTGCTGACTGGCTGTCTCCTGCTCATGAATGTGCTGTTTGTTCTGCGGGAGCTGAAGGGAGCAGTTTCCCTAAAACCCTGTAAGTGAAGGCAACTCCTGTCACTTCCACGTTAAAATATCGTGACTGTAGTGAAGCATGTTGCTGCTGCTTTAGTTTTCTTTATAAGGAGCCTGTGCTTCGTATAAAGAATGCGGTTGGTATAGCCTATGTAATTCAGTTTCTTATCACAAATGTAGCTGTTTGTTTTCGCGAAGCAGTTATCCCACGTGTGCAATGCGAATTTTCTTCCCCATGTATATCATCTAAGATACTTCTTTTAAAAATAATGTACATTTAGATACTTTTAAAATCCATATAAATGAGCAGCGAGTGGTTTTAATCGTCTCATTTTACCTCACGCTGACGGAAGACCGCTAGATGTCTACCTTGCACAAGATTTTAATCAAACTTGATGAGTAGCCTGATTTCCTAGCGCATGGGTTTTGAAACTAGGGTCCAGGGACCCCCAGGAGTGCTTGGGGTCCATGGATATGTTTAGAGAAAATAAATAAATTAATGCTTTTTATTTAAATAAGTAAATTATTAAAATGTATAAAATAAATACAAATGTTGATTTAAATAAGTAAAATAATAATAAATATGGAAATAAAAACATCTAACGGTAGGCCTATGTGAGCAGAAAAAAAGAGGCTACTTTTCATTTTAAGGTGTCATTGTTACAGTGTAATCATATATTTAAGTTCTGAGTAATATTCATTAACATGTACTTACCTATAAAGTTAGGGTAGGATTAGAATTTGGCTGAGGGTTAGTTGCATGTAATTATGCATCATTTACTGTTATTACTATGGTAAGTACATGTAACATATGTAACAAGGACACTGTAAAATAAGGTGTTACCAAATAATAATAATAAAATTAAACTGAAACGAAATATAAAAACACACTTTTAAAATACATAATATATATACACACGTGTGTGTGTGTGTGTGTGTGTGTGTGTGTGTGTGTGTGTGTGTGTGTGTGTGTGTGTGTGTGTGTGTGTATTTTAGAAGTTGCCAGATTATGCAATGTAATGTAATAATTCGTAAATTTGTAAACAGCACATCAGCAGAGCAATGGAGCACTGGATTACAATTATTAATTTAGAGTCATATTTATACACTATATTACATTTACTTAATACATTTTATCTGTATTTTGTCATTTGTCTAATACATTTTAATGTGGAGAAACTATACTAAAGTCTGTTAGCTCTGTTTGTGTGTATATGTATATATGTGTATATATTAATCTTTTTGCCATCCAGGAGAACCTGTTAAGATTTTTTTTTTTTTTTTGGATGATTTAACAGATTGAAAATCACAAGGCAAAGCGTGCTTCCCTCTTGGAAAGACAACAACCCTTATCACAGAGCAACATGTAGGAGGAATTCTTGCTTTAATCTGAATATTACATACAGATTTGAGCAATTTCCTGCTGACCAAATGTTTGTTGATTGCCCTCTAGCATATCTTGGCCCACCACAAAATGAGGATAAGTGATTTTTACGATGCACTTACAAGGCTTTATTTATTGTACTTGTCTCTGAGCCCTGGCACCGCCTTTGAATCGGCCTCTGGCACCACAGACAAGGGCTTCCATTTGGGCTGTAGCCATTCTGTGGATTAATATCAGGCTTAATGGAACGAGATGTGGCCATACAGCCAAGTGTGTGACATATAATTCATTAATGCAAACTGTTGGCCCAA
Source organism: Paracanthobrama guichenoti (assembly GCA_018749465.1). Lineage (NCBI taxonomy): Eukaryota > Metazoa > Chordata > Actinopteri > Cypriniformes > Gobionidae > Paracanthobrama > Paracanthobrama guichenoti. The sequence continues at coordinate 27,860,445 of CM031944.1, read as the reverse complement.
GGGAACGCACTGACCTAGTAATATTTACTCAAGCGTAAATTAGCATCTAATGACTCCAGTACAGGTATTATGTCCAAAGGGGAAGCGATGTTGAAACTGACAGGAATCAGAGCGGGCAGCGGGGACCTTTCGCCATGCCCTCTACCTTTGAAAGAAGATCAGATTGCAGTGCTTTTCTGAAGTTTTATCCAGATGTGGGTTCTTCCAAAGTCCACTGGCAGGCTCAGAATGGATATCAGGCTGTCTTTATGGGAAACAACTCTGTAAACAATTTACACATAAACAATTGCAGGCAAATTGAAGAAACCCTCCCCCTTGACCAAGGGACTAGAGTTTCAAATATGCACATGGAAGTCATGAAGACCATTACATGGTTTGTTTTTGTATGCAAGGGCCCAAATATCGTATGTCGGTTCATGCTTCTGCTGGAGTCTGTGTTACGGTGAAGCCGGCTTTTATTTCCCTGGATAGTTTGTGAGAGTCTGTCGGTGTGGCAGTCATATAGAACAGCCTGGGTAAAATATTCCTGTGCCCAACCCCCCAGTAAGCTGGTTTTCATTCACACTGTTATCTGAACCCACTCCCAAAAGACGCACAGTCAAGCGATGCCAGACCCTGCTTAGTGTTTGATCTACAGCTTTAATTGATTGAAAACTATCATGGTGCCTTTGAGGGAGGCTCCCAAAGGCAACGCTAGAATAGGTTCAAGGATAGAAGGAGACATGATTTTGGATTATTTAGTCTTTATACCAGCGGTTATCAATTCGGCAAAAATCTTTCAAAACAATGCAGTCTCACTCTGAATAAATAGCAAATGGAAACTCAGAAGGCAGGAAAACTGATCAACAGCACTGAATCACATCTCATGTTTAGCACCAACCGTGATGTCAGTTATTGAGTTGCACCTGTTCAGCACTGGGATTTAGTTTAATAAACTGACTGTATGTAAAAACAGAAATAGAAAAGGCCTTGTGCCAGTTACTAGTGCTTGGGGATTTAGTTATAATGAAATCTTCTGTAAAAATCACTTTTTGGGTGATATTAAAATTAAAAAAGGCAGGTGTGTACCCATGAAGAAAAAATCTTTCAGGACTGTATTAGGAAAAATGCTGCCTCGATACTTACTGTTGATAGCAAAACTAATCAGTCTTGGGGACAATTATTAGTTCAGAAATATATGGGTTGGTTCATTTAAAATGTTTTTAATGGACAGTGTGCTGAGAAACTTTTTACTCGGCTGGAACAAATCAAAATTAAGGAATTGGTTTTGTGCCACGTGAAATTCAATCACTACAAGAAGCACGCAACTGCTTTTAAATGTCAGTAGAGGTTCAATTGCTTCCATTTTAGTAATTGGTCTAGTACATTCTGCAGTGTCTCAATACTATCCAAAAGTTAGGGGTCAGTAAGATAGTATTATTATTATTTTTCTTTAAAGAAACAAATACTTTTATTCAGCAAGGATGCATTAAATTGATCAAAAGTGACTAAAGACTTTTACATTGTTACCAAAAATCTATTTAAAATAAATGCGGTTCTTTCTATTTCTATTCAGAGAATTCCAATTCCAAAGAAATTAGGTAGCACAACGGTTTTCACCACTGATAATAATCAAATGTTTCTTGAGCAGTAAATCATCATATTAGAATGATTTCTAATGATCATGTGACACTGAAGACAGAATAAACTGAAGTAATCAGGGCTTGATAACTTTTTTGCTCACCAGCCGCTGTGGCTAGTGGTTTTCCAATGTTATTAGCCACTCAGCATTTCCACTGGCCAAACTTTTTACATCGATACCATGGAGAGAAAAAAAGAACGCCATGTAGATATTTTTAATATCATCTCGTAATTTGGCATAATGTATATTAGGCTGTCTTCGTTTGGGAATTACGCTCAGGGTCTTTGGGGTCTTTACAGACCCCAGGCATCAAAATGTAATTTTGTAACAAAACAATTGTTTTGTTTTTTAAATTTTTTTAGAACAAATGTAATTTTACTCTGTTTATTAATGTTTTTACTCAACATCGGTGCAGTTTTTGGAGTATTTATAATAATTTAAATGTATATAAATAAATTAAATATCATTTAATGGCTTTTCACACAAAAAGTTCTCTTTCATGTAAAATTCACTACATAAAATCATTTTGCATTGTGGATGTTTTATGCACTGTTGGAAGTGTGCCACTTCATTTATGTATGCGTGTTCTGTGTTGTTTCTGTTGTTGAGGATGAATTTTGTCCATTTTCTAAGACCATAAGAGTGACTTGTCACACAAACATAAAAACATATCAATCCAATTTATTTATTTTTATTTGTAAATCTAGAGAGTGTTGACAACTGTACAAAGTCTCATGCCATTTGGACAAAGGGGACTTTTTTATTTTTTTTATTTGAGCAAACGTCCTTTGGCATCAGAAAAGACCCCGAAGACACTAGGAGGGTTAAGACCTGATGCACGGATCCATTATTCTATTACACATGCGGTTTCCTTCTCAACTGTTTATGTTCACTTAAAGCTGACTGTGTTTACGTGAATACTCGCCAAGACTGGCATTGACATTATGTTGTGTGTATTTGACTGTTTAAGCGAAATAAGCGGCAAAAAAAAAACTCAGTTTAGGACTGTGAGGCGGCTTTGTGTGTGCACACTTGGGCGTGAACACAAAATCTGCAGGAATGAGTAAAATGATGCGCTATACGCTCAATCCCACACCGAAATTCAAGCACTATTTTTTTTTTTTACTAATATATCCAACCTTGGTGACTTCTTTCAACAATATTTAAAATCTTCCATCTTCAGAGGTTTTATTTTCAGTAACCATATACTGGAGTTTTCACACAAATTCTGATTATTCACCAAAAAATCCTGCAAATTTAATTTAAACGTGAAGACTGCTATGAGGAGCCACAGGGATCACAGAACTCAAACCGTAATCCCACTTGAGCTAGACGAAACTTCATTCAAATTCCCACACAGGGCAGATTAGTAAAAATACAGTGTAAAAAGTGCTAAAACCCAAACATAATTTCCTCTCCACAAGGACCTACTTAATCAATGCTACGGACAAGTGCAGACAGGGGGAACACTCTCCAAATGGAAAATGAATTCTGAGTCAGCCCACTGGAGATTAAAAACGGGCTGCAAATGAATAATGGAGGAAGACCATGAAGCAAAAAACAGCACGGAAAAATGTGCCGAATCATCAATATACCTTATTGAGATTGTCTCCCAATGAAAAAGTACAGCTGCAAAGAAAAAAAAAAAAAAAAAAAAAACTCCTAATGGAAATGTTTTTGGTTCATTTTTGTTGTCTAGTTAAGAAATCAGTTCCTGAGGTAGAAAACTGGGCGATGAAGAGATTCATATAATCTATCCTGGACTCATTTGTATAAAGTCTCTCAAAGTAAAAGTGCTGATATAGGATATCCGCCAAATCTCATTCTGCAGGAGAAGACCAAAACTAATCCAAAAATCACCACCCCTGCCTTGAAACCTGACAATTGTTTACTGGTGTGCGGCTTGCATGACAGTCCTAAGCACAGATGCCAGAGCCTGCTCGAAATCGCAGCATGACTGAATGTAGTAACAGACTTGAAGTCCATTAGAATTTAAATATCCTAATTTTTCTTTCACAACCAGCTCAGTGACTTCCCAGTGATTCATATAACTCATACAGTCATACAAATGTGCACGTTCTAATTAATTTATAACATTGCTTTGCAAAATTCTTAACCCCATGGATGGAACAATATACCTATAATTCCCTACTACACAGTATGTGAAAAGAGTCTGAATTCAATGTATTCATGGAACACTAGACGAACAGTACCTGGATGATTTACTTTCGCTGAGATTCCAAAGAGTGCATCTGATGGAGACGTTTTCCCATTTTCACGCCCAGGCTTGGACACAATGACCAGAACTGAGGTAAAACTCAAACAGGTAGGTTATTTGCAGATATGGCAGAAACACAATGCATACACAGGTAAGTGATGATACTTGACGTTGTTTGCAGATGAGATAGACTAGTATTGTTGACTTTGAGTCTTTGTCTTACAGAATCATTGGAGCACACACGAGGGAACAACATTGAGGAAAGGGATGACTGGAAGACAACTTTGATGTCTGGAGAACAGCTTGGAAGAGGTACCTACAGTAGCTAGCAAGGTAGTCAGAAAAATAAAGCAGATTATCATCCAGTCTTCAGCATTAGATGAGGCCAGGCCATGGCTGTGTCCAAAAGATGAAAAATGCTGCCATTGGAGGATGCATCCAAGGTAGGAAGGCATTAAGGCATGTCCTAATCCAATGTTAGCTTCCTGTCTCCTGAGATGCCTTCATCTGAGCGATTGTTTAGGGCAGCGTAGATGTATCCTTAATGATTTTTATATCATACAAACCTGTGCGCTCCATTCAGTGAAAGTAGAGCTAAAAAATAAAGATGACACCTGAAAGTTGAGGTTGGTGGTCAATTTGTGTGCAAACGTATTTTTGACCAACATTCTCCACTTCTGATGTCATTTCTAGTGAGAAATGACTACTGTCGTATTAAATATTTGTTTAGTTCTCACCAATGCTCACTCTATTTTGCTGTAGATTATTAAACTGTTACGCTGCCTCAGGAGTCTGTCCGAAATCAGTTTCGTGAGGTACCTTTGTGCGCAAAACACTGCCTGCAAAGTCTGCTGGTGATGAAGGCTAGATGAGTTTCAGGTGTGCATGGTTAGGTGCCAGGGAGGATTATGGGAAATGCTGTCCGTGACAAGTTGTGAATGGCAGTAAAAAAAAAACACAACTGACGGCGCAATGACAAGAAACGGATGTAGTATTTCCAGTTTATATCAACCAACATGACCATTTTAAAAGGTGGCGATTTCAAGGTGGCAAATTTGTATGACTGTAAAATGTAACATTTTTAGAAGAAACGTAAGCATGGAGTTCCACCCCTAACCCCAGCCCTAAACCAAATCATCAGTGGGGCGTAAACATAAAAACTCGGCAAAACATCAAATAGTTACAAATTGCTGTGAGATAATGTTTGATTTTACTTGTTTACTATCTACACTGTCAGAAAAAAAGGTGCATTGCTGTCACTGGGGCGGTACCCTAAGGTACAAAACCGAAAAGGTACTAATATGTACATTTAAGGTACTAATACGCACTCTTAAAGTACTGATATGTACCTTTTAGGGGTGAGTAAGGTACAAATATGTACATTTTCACTTTTGTACCTTAGGGTACCGCCCAGTGACAGCACTGTACCTTTTTTTTCTGAGAGTGTAGTATGTGCTTGAACTTTGTGAAAACTTTTTGAACTTTTTGTTTCTCATCAAATGTAGTAACAACAGAATGCGTTTTTGGCACACGGCGTTCTTTTGTTAATGTTGCAGTGGCTACCTTGGACTTATAGCTTGTCATGTGATCTCAGCATAGTGGACCCCATGAAGTGACCAGCTGCATGTAAAATAAAACAGCTTTTATTGGGCTACTAATATGAATGGAATCATCTAATTTGAGTGGACATCATTTTAAACATTTCATTCATTATAATAAATAAATAAATGCAAACTATAACTGAAGTGATCCTGTCTTTCAGTCTTACTCTTGGCGGACAAAGCTATTCAAAATAGTCGATACAATAAGACAAAATGTAACCCTTCATTTGCTACACCCATGCTGTGTTGCATGTCAGCATTTGGCATTTGGTTCTTGTCATTGGCTAGTCCCTAAATCATAATTGAGGGTCAGTGAGGCCTTGATGATCTCTACAAAGAAAGGAAAACAAAGCGTGTGATGAAGTGTTTTGAATGGAGAGAGGAAGTGGGTCACAGCTATATGGTCTATTGCTTCTGTAATGATCAAATGCTTAAACAAATGAAAAAATATCCATTATTTGGTCATAGTTTGCCACGTTCGGGCTAAAGAGAAGAGAGCAGTGACCTTTGCGACTGCATTTATCAGCTCTACACTTGGTTTCTGAGAAAGCTCAATATTCCTGTGATTCGCAGGATCAGCAGTGACAAACTGAAAGCTGTTTTCATCGCCACACCAGTCTATTGCACCCGTGTGGCCCGAGTGGTTCTATATTTCAGCAGTGTCTTGAAAGCGAGCCACAAAGGGAGAGTGCTTTATCCACCTCTGTCAGCTTACTGTATTGACTCGGCGCCTGGCCCTCCGGCACCCTCCCTCTGTTCTCCTTCATCTTTCTCTCTTCTTCCTGTCTTCTGTTCCCCAGTCAACCTCTGCCAGTGGCTAACTGTCCAAACACTAAAAAACAAGCTCCTGTTGACATCCGCCACTTGAAACAGATGTGAGGATGGCCAAGAATTTGAAGTCTTGCTTGCATTATGAGGGTTGAATTTATGTAGCACATGGCGATACTTTGATCAATGTCTTTCCGCATTTGCTGGTGAAGTCACGACTAAATAAAATGATCAGACGTTATCAAATCCCTGCGATTTAAGCATTCTCTGAACCAGGTAATATTTGCATCATCAAAGATTGTCTTACCAGAGGATCAAAGCCGTTTCCCTTAAGAGTCTGAATTGTGTTCTGTTTACCGCAAATCTTTGAATGATCTCCCCTGATTTCCCAGTTACCATGATGCAATGATTCAGTTAAAGTGTAGTGTAGTACATCTGCTGGGTTGTATTTCAGTGTATGAATCGTATATTTTCCCAGAGATTGTATCATTGTCTTTGTTGTTGATATTACTTCAAACTGAAGTAATCACAGCGATATTCCAGCAAGTTTAGGTGTTAAGATCCAGCAAAAAAGGGGGAAATTTGTTTGCATTCTTAAAATGTCTAAGAAAGTTTTTAGCAGCAACAGGGGAAAAGTGTAAAACTCCCATTTTTACAAACCCGATTCCAAAAAAGTTGGGACACTGTACAAATTGTGAATAAAAACAGAATGCAATGATGTGGAAGATTCAAATTTCAATATTTTATAAAAAATACAACATAGATGACATATCAAATGTTAAACTGAGAAAATGTATAATTTTAAGGGAAAAATAAGGCATCAACACATCTCAAAAAAGTTGGGACAAGGCCATGTTTCCCACTGTGTGGCATCCCCTCTTCTTTTTATAACAGTCTGCAAACGTCTGGGGACTGAGGAGACAAGTTGCTCAAGTTTAGGAATAGGAATGTTGTCCCATTCTTGTCTAATACAGGCGTCTAGTTGCTCGGCGAATGGCACGGTGGATTGTGTTCACCGACAATGTTTTCTGGAAGTATTCCTGAGCCCATGTTGTGATTTCCATTACAGTAGCATTCCTGTATGTGATGCAGTGCCGTCTAAGGGCCCGAAGATCACGGGCATCCAGTATGGTTTTCTGGCCTTGACCCTTACGCTCAGAGATTGTTCCAGATGCTCTGAATCTTTGGATGATATTATGCACTGTAGATGATGATAACTTCAAACTCTTTGCAATTTTTCTCTAAGAAACTCCTTTCTGATATTGCTCCACTATTTTTGGCCGCAGCATTTGGGGAATTGGTGATCCTCTGCCCATCTTGACTTCTGAGAGACACTGCCACTCTGAGAGGCTCTTTTTATACCCAATCATGTTGCCAATTGACCTAATAAGTTGCAAATTGGTCCTCCAGCTGTTCTTTATATGTACATTGAACTTTTCCGGCCTCTTATTGCTACCTGTCCCAACTTTTTTGGAATGTGTAGCTCTCATGAAATCCAAAATGAGCCAATATTTGGCATGACATTTCAAAATGTCTCACTTTCAACATTTGATATGTTATCTATATTCTATTGTGAATAAAATATAAGTTTATGAGATTTGTAAATTATTGCATTCCTTTTTTATTCACAATTTGTGTCCCAACTTTTTTGTAATCGGGTTTGTACACGTTTATAAATAATTCCATAATGAAATGTTCAAATAAATCAACACAATTATTTAAAGCTGTCTCCTTGTCACCATCTCTGTTTGAAACCTGGAATTGCAGTTATTTGCGGAATTATCATCTTTACATGGGCTGTGCATCGTCACGGCTCCTCAGCGTGGTTAAATCTAATGTTTTGAGGAGTAATATGTGTTGGAGGATGTCTTGGAAGTATGACCAAAATGAGAATTTTCAACGGAAAATGTCATCTGAACAAGTAAGTAACTTGTTTGCCATTTTTGTTCTGACCAACTGAGAAAAAAAGCATTACAATAAATCGCAATGCCAATGGTGATTAAATCTAGCGATCACTTCACATCAAACTATACAAATTATTATTATACGTTGTTCTCAAATTGTTAATTTTAGCATTGTGAGACTATGTGTATTTTAGTGTGTATTAGTGTTAACTGTAGATTTCAATTTCTGTACAATCTAATCTTTTACTTTGACTTCGGGTGAATCTCCAGTTGTCACTGATTATTGTCGTTTGGACCTTTCTAGATTACAATCCACCATCAAATGATACGTTTAATTGTTCCAGCTGCAGTGAGAAAAGGCTATAAAAGATCCGCCACCTGCAGCATCCTCACATGCGATACTACTACTCGGACTCTCTCTTTATGTATACAGATAAGTGACGTAATGATGCAAAGACATGCTCGAATTTCTCATGGAAATCCACCAGTACCACTCAAATTATAACACATTATTACAAGCTTACTGTTGTCAATTGGGCTAAGGTATGGAGATAGTTTTGAACACTAGCTGGTTATGTACTTGCTCAAAATTTGATTTTGGATAATTTTTAACCAAATAAAGTTAAGGACAGCAGCTTTAATAAATCAATAAAAAGACAACAGCTGGAACAATCCGACACATAATGGAGTGCTGTTCATTATATTATCTCCTAGACACAAAACAAAACACAGTGAAGCAAAAACTAAATCTAAACAATACATCTAAAATGCATTGCTTTGTCATAGCTCGCCCTATGCCCCCAAGTGGTTTTTTACTTGAAATGTAATGCATGATAAATTATATATTGTATGGTTAATTATAAATTGCTGCAATCCTTGCTTTCTGAAATGCATGTCTTATGCTAAAATACCTTTTTTACTAATCTTACTGTTGTTTAATCAAATTTAATTGTAACTTGATGAGTGTTAATTGGTTTTTATAATGCACTTTAAATGTAGACTTTCATGAAAACATAAGTAATTAAACAATTTATGGAAGACACACTTTGGGTTGATACAAGTGTAGTTCAAGGAATACTGTATTTAGAAGGCAAACAGATTGGATTAGCTAAAAATGTTGTGTAATAAGTACCAGATTAAATTTCTGAAGTAATATGTCCAACACTGTGCATGATATCATCCATTTACAGCTTTTTACAGTATCCCATAACCTTCCTGTCAACATGCAGCCCATTATTTAATCAGCAGAAAGCTGGATGATGATTTTATTATTGGTGTTGGGTGGCTGTTACACAAATATCCCAGTCGTGGCCATTTGCCAAGTCACTCCCTTTTTAAATACAGAACACCAATTCCTGCAGTAAACAAACAGTGAGTGGCGCTGTGCATCAAAGAATACCCATACATTACTGATTTGCCACAAGTCGGCTTCTGATGATTCTTATGCTGTTTTCCCCTTATAAAGGCACATTTAATAAAATGGATACAGGTGGATCTAACACTTCTCTTAAAAAATAAATGAAATGCATAAATAAAATAACTTGGGGGACTTAGTCTGTAAGTTATTAGCGGAATCCCGCAGGGTTTTGCCTTGGGACCAATAGCTTTCGCCCCCCATCATTCCTCGCAACTGACACTCCTCCGTGCAGTCGCATAGAATCAACAGCTTCTTTCACACCGAGGATGAGGAGGATGTCACACATGTAGAAGAGCATGGTAGACAGCGCTCACGAAAGAGATCGTCTGTGGATTCGAACAGTTGTGAATGAAAGACGTGAAGCCAAACCAAGAGGAGCTGGGCATTTTTGCCAGGCTGTAATTTCTCAAGGCGTGAATTCGCTCCTCCAAGTCTCTGTATGCTGAGAATTAACGAGACTTTCTGTCCCGGTGACATATAGACACAACGCTATTCATGTTGCAACCTCAAGCTTCATGACAATGGATTATTCGCTGTTATTATACAGCCTTTGGGTTCCCGTTATTCTCGCTGTTGAGGGTAAGTGTAAACGCTCTTTGTTACACGGGGCTACTCGGTTTCCGAGCTGGTATTATGGTCATCAGTTGGCTGTTCCTTTTATGAAATAAATAAATAATTGCATAATATGTAATAACAAAAAACTGTACAGGACTAAAGCTTGTGATTTACGTACCGCGCGGACTGTTCGGGCTCGAAAACTTCGCGTTCGACAAAAACTTGAATGTCTTTTATTCTTCGGGCAGTTGAATATGCAACCGGCTGCAAATATACAATATATCTGTGCGTTTAAAGTGAATAAATAAAAAGAGAGAAGAGATTGTGAGCCTTTACTCATAGCAATACCATGGCTTAATGTATCAGTTTCCGAATCATCACTACATTTGTTTTCCGTTGTTCTAATATCCAAAGGTTTCTGAGAAATGTGTGGAATGCTATTTCAGAAGCTTTACACAGACCAGTGAGATGTGTGTGTAATGGCATGTCCATGTATTGATACAGACGGTGCTGTTTGTCCACATGCTCCGTGCCTTTGTTGTTATGGTGTGTATGTGGATATGAACAAACCATACCACAGACTAAATCAATTCTATTAGTAATCGTTGTGTTAAATGAAGACGTACTTTACGCATCCAAGAATCTCTTTAATTCGCTTGGAAGTGTTGAGTCTTGCAAGGATGTTATCAGTGTTCTGCTTTGATCATTGCTGTGTTAAAAAAAATCCCATGTTGTTGTTATATTTTCTCATTGCTTTGTGCTGCTTGTGACACATGGTTTAGGACTGCTGAAAGCCCCCTGTTGCTCTGGTGTGACACATTTCCCCCTAAAGGCTTTTACCCAGATAGTGATGATAGCAGCATCACTTCAGTGTAATTGCCACACATGTTAATTGGCTTGCATGATCACAGCTGTTCAAAGAAGATACTAGGTGAGAAAAAGGAGTTGCTCCAAAGTAACAATGCATTTCCAAATTCAGTTGCTATTTTAAAAACAGTGGTGTGGTGAAACGTGCCAATATTGAGCCTAGGTGTGGTTTCGGAGAAGCTATTGATACCTTTGAGGTTTGTTAAATTCACACTGTTATGAATAGGTTAATCCTCCCATCATATGTTCTAGCCCTCAAGCCCTCAAATATAATTTATATATATATATATATATATATATATATATATATATATATATATATATATATATATATATATATATAAAAATCAATTGTTTGCATATTTGTAAAAAAATGCATACTGGCAATTAGTCTCACGTTCTTGTAATTTAATGCTTGAGAATTTTTAATTTCATATTCAAAACAAGTTGCTGCTCGGCAAAAACAAGGTTGTTCCTTGTTACAAAATTACAGTCTCAAGGCAGGATTTTGTTACATATTTCTAGCACTGATACATGCATAGCTGGCATCATTACGCACCTTAGTCATGTCCCAATAATTCTTAACTACAGTTGAGCCAGATACTCCTTCACCTTGGCCTTGACTACCTCGATTCTTCATCAGTTTCAGCGTCAGGATCTTAATCGATAGTGTGTGTGTGTGTGTGTGTGTGTGTGTGTGTGTGTGTGTGTGTGTGTGTGTGTGAGAGAGAGAGAGAGAGTAGTTGTTTGACTCATAGGCCTAGTTTCTGCACAGGTTTCTTAACAGACCACATTAGTTACACTTCCAATGGAGGTCAAGTGTGGCAGGCACCTCACGACAAGAGGAAAAGTGTAAAGCTGCATCCAGGGTCCCCTGTGTCAATTCAGTCCATCTGTCAGAAGCCTTCCAGGCACTATGACATATAGATATAAAACAAATGAGAAATGTTTTAGCTCTGTTAGTGGTTGTCATTACTGTCGATTAAAGTAGGTTGATTGTTTTTCTGCTTTTGTTATTACCTTGTTATTACAAGATAATAACACAGCTATAATCAAGCACCATTTTTTGCGTTTCGCTGCACTGCTTTCCCATTGTTTTTCTATGTTAAATGAATGTGTTTGACTGTTTCGCTCATATCTAGCATTTTTTGCAGCGTTTCGTGCATGACGGGTTATAAATAGGCTTCAAATCTTTTTTGAAAACCGCATCTTTATGCCTAGCTTTTTTCCCATTCCACTACACTGTGACATTTTTTTAAATGCAAAAACTCTGTGTGAATGGCCCCTTAATCTGACTGTCCGAAAATATTTTGCACAATGCGTATACAAATAATTGATGTGAACTAGTAGCATACCTTGCTTATGTTGTGTCCACTGCACATCACTTTTGTAAATGCTCAATGCTAAGTCCAATTGTAGTCCGACTGACATGTAAACATTCTGGACGATACTAAACTATCTGTTATATCTGTTTAGAGCGATTGTACAAAAACTGGATTTGTATGACTAAAGGTTCATTCATACCAAGAACAGTAACTATAATGATAACTATATTCCACACCATATATTGTCATATGTTTATGTTGCTGTTATGTCATCATACGCTTAAGTTATTTAAGGTGTAAGAATTATGATTGGCTATCAATGCATTTATCAAACAACCGTTAAAAAAAACTTTAATTTTTATCAATATCATTCCTCTGTGTCATTAGCATTATAGTTGTGATGTATGGCAAGCTGTTTTGATTTCTATTAATTCCCAGGATATGATTTATTGATATTTAATTTAATTTTCACTAGTTAAAATGCTAGTTCTTGATATCAGGAAGTAGATTTCTACTAGTAACATCATAGACAATTCTTGATATCAGGAATTACATTTCCACTAGTAAAAATGTTATTTCTTGATATCAACAATGATGTCATCACTCACAGACATCGAATTATTGATATCAGGAATTAAATTTCAACTCATTAGTTAACAACATATTCTTTACCTTTACATGTTCTCTGCCTTAAATTAATACACTGCTCAAATTAATACATTGTTAGCTAACTGTGTGATTTGTATATGTACATTTCTGAAATACATAACTTGGACACAGTCAACTCTGAATTGTCGACACATGCATTTTCTGTAAAGCTGCTTTGAAACAATATGTATTGTGAAAAGTGCTATACAAATAAATGTGAATTGAATTGAACTGGTAAAAACTATAATTCTTGATATCTGTAATTGCATTTTCACTAGTTAAATGTCACCATAGGCTGCCATTCAAATTCAAATTGTATTTCTGATATGTAAAATTGGAATTTCAACTAGTAAGAAATCAATTCTTGATATCAACAATTGAATTTGAATGGCAGCCTATGGTGACATTTAAATAGTGAAAATTGAATTGTTAATATCAAGAATTGATATGAATAAAAGTCAAAATGGCTTGCCATATGTAATGTGTACATCGATCTCATAGCATTTAAGAATTATTAAAACGTTATGGTTATCGTCCTTGGGTGTGAAGGGGCCTTGAAGCACTATTGCTCTATTTCTGACTGAAAACGAATTGTTAAAGTGCATGTTAATATACGTCTTGTAATAAAACATATAAGCGGCATTGTTATTTTCCTCCCACAAACACTGTAAAACTGCTTTTAATGGTTGTTTGCTTTTCTTTATAGTTTTACATTCTGAAAGTCTAGCGGAGTTACAAAAGATTTCAAAGAATAATGAGGTGTTTTGTATATCTGCTGACTGTGCAATACAAAGTTTCAAAGAACATCCTGTACACTCATTTGTGTGAAACAGACTGCAATAAGCTGCTTTGTGTAAAACTGATGAAAATCGTGACGTTGTTTTCCACGATGCAGCCAAATGCACAGATGCAAAGAGCCTTGAGGAAAGACTGAATGTGATCATAAGGAATTGATCAAAGCATCAAAAGATCGGCCCCCATTTTTATGAATATTTCACACAGTGAGATGCCCTTACAGCTATTTCATCACACAATTAACTCTCTCTGTGATTTACAGCACTGTTAAAGCGAGGTGTAGCTACAATCCACATAAACACCATGTGTGTGTTTGCCAGCGTGCGTCGCATACACGTATTTACTGGGGCCTTAATCAGCTAAGTTGATGTTCTGCTCTAAATATTCCATGGGTTTGCTCGCAGATGTGTGCGTGTCACATTAATTTGAAGCGAGCGCTCGGCTTCATTGAACGGCGACTTACAAAGTGAATAAAACATTTGCATTTGCGGTTAATTTGCGGAAGCTGGCTCATGCAGTTTTGCTCCACTGATCGGAGTGTATTTAGAGAACAGCGAGCGCCTGGGATGCAGAATGTCACTGTGCTGCGAGCATCCCCGCGGTACGCAACAGGATCTGTTCTCAGATCAGCCACAGGCCAGATCTGGAGTGGGTAGATAAATGCGGATCGCATTATTAGTGTGCGGAGTGAAAACAGTGATTAGGCCTTCCACAGACTATGCAGGGAATTCAAATGAGTGAAGTGCTTTGATATGTAGCCGGTTAAATTACAGTTTTTAGCATGGTGATGTTCTGTTGTGTTTGGAATCGAGGCTGCTGTTGTTGAAGCTTCATTGATTGCCTGTTTTGCAGAGACTCTTATGGACAGCAGGTGGGCAACTACAGAGCTGGCGTGGACCACCTATCCAGAAAGCGGGGTGAGTGTTTTAGAGTTTTCCTGTCTGTAATTGTCCATAACGGTGGATATTAATCAACACATGCACTGACTGGAAAATGGCATTTCTGTTTCCCCTATTACCACTCCAAAATCTGAAAATGAGCCAGTCTGAAAATATGAAATGTTCAAAGTCCCCCTGTAGTCAGTAATTCCATGAATATGCTAATTAGCCCGCCTCCACTCACTCACACCAGTTCAAAGACCCACTCAGTCAACTTTTACTCAAAGTTACTTTAGTAAACGCTGCACAAAGGTATCGCTCTTTACAATGTCAGACACATAACCATAATTTATATGATTAGCCTTTGGCTTGACTAAGTTATCAAACAGCTAATAATATGTTGCTAATGTTACACAAACCATGCTCCCGTTCATCAGTCTACCTTCTAAAAATCAGCATCCTTAGAAATGCTTTGAACATCATAGACCGTCAGTGGAGAAAGGCTTATAGTTCATCATAACATCGTAAAATAGGGGAGCGCAGGGCACAACCTAACGCAGGGTTAGCTGTAACACGCATGGTTTAAAACTTTCCACGTATGCCAGGATGACGAAACTTTGTGTATTTACTAGTTGCCATATCAACATTATTTAGAGAAAGAATTGCACCAAAATTAAGAAATCTTTGGAAGATATCACTGAACATTTATTTAACCATAGCAAAAGTAAATTTCTTACTTAAGTTTATTTTTCATCTCTGTTTTTTGTGTTTATTTAAAACAAGACAAATCTGATATTATTGTAATCTTATATCTGTTATGTAACAGTTGAGATGGTTCTTTAATGCTGATCTAACAGCAGGAGACACGAGCCGCGGTTTAAATCCCAGTTGTGCAGGTGGAGTGTGCTGTAACACTGCGTTACAATGAGCCCCTATTAGAACTACGCTATTATATTCTATACTTTTATGAATTCTGTTGAGAAACCATGAGAAAAGGGTGAATAATGACTGAGAGTCAATGTTCAGAAATTATTAATTATTATTATGTTTTGAACTATGCTGTATAGCTGTATTTAGTGATGTGTTTGTCAAACTCAAAAATTAGTTTATTGTTAATTATTAAAAATGCCATTATTTTATTTAAATAAAGTTAATAATTTTATTGACAAAATATTTTAGTTTGTCTTGGATATTTTTCTGATTATATCAGGTAACATTATAAGCTGTCATTTGGTGATGTTACAATGTGCCCCTCACGTTACACTGTACCCCACCTATGGGGCATGTTGTCACATTTCACTTCCATTCTTTCGGGGGAAATCAAGAAAACAGTATACACTGTATTAATGAAACAAAACCACATAATTGTACTAGATGTGTGAAATTAATGTAGGGAAAAATAAATACTCTGAACCCCAAGTGGATTTACACAAACTGAGAACGTCAAAAAGCGTTAGGTTGTTCCCCACTCTCCCCTACATCATTTACATAATTCACCCGCTATATTGCTAAATGTACCTGATTTTTCATATCAACAGAAAAATATCCCAGGGTAACCTAGTTTATTTTGAGACTCCCCTACTTCACAGCATAGTAATGATATGCTAAAGCCCACCCGCACATTGAAGTGATTGGTTACAAAGTAGTTTGTGACTTAAGAAACTTCAGGGATTTCAAACCGTGTTTTTGTTCTTTGGTTCACTGCCGTTTTAAGGGGAAAATACTCAGCAATGGTGTTGACTTATGAATTTGCACATGGCTTGTCTTAAAGCATAGTAAAAACACCACATAGACATATAAATAACATTAAAAACTTGATTTTCACTACAGGGGGTCTTTAATATATGGCTCAATGACGAAGATTGTGAAGATTTTATACCATTTTCAAGAAAAGTTAAAATTTTATGATATTGGCATTTGCTATCAAGTAAAACATAAAAACGTCCTAATACTTTGAATACGTGTGTGTGTGTGTGTGTGTGTGTGTGTGTGTGTGTGTGTGTGTGTGTGTGTGTGTGTGTGTGTGTGTGTGTGTGTGTGTGTGTGTGTGTACACATCTTAACTCTTTCCCCGCCAGCATTTTTTATAAAAATGTTCATGGCCCCCAGAATATTGTGTTGTATGAATATTTGAATATGCAATATATATAAAAAACAACAACAAAATAAACGCTTTATTCTAGCTTAATGCATTCTTTTTTTATCAACGCTTGAATGTGGGTGTGTTTCATAAAAAACGCGACATTTTAAACAAAAAGCTGAGAAAATCATGTTTTTTTGTCAAAGACTACATCTGGATCGGATTCAGAACGCTGCTCAAAACACAATTTAACTCAACAGTAGATTGAGTCCATCAACACCCCCAAAGCTTCACAGTCCTATAGCTCGTCCTAGGTCGACATTTCATTCGGTAACATTAGGCAGTTTTGATTTATATGCTGTTTAATGTTTGATGATCGAATTACTTTACATATGCATATTTACATATGCTGTCGCTTGTTTCTGCTTCTTCTTCACATGTGTTTTGATGAGGAGATTCTGTACTCTATCAGAAGATGCGCTATAGCACTCCCTACTGTTTAACAGTGAAAACATGGAAAGCCAGAAAATTCCGTCGATGGCTGGGAAAGCTATCATTATATTCATTTTCAAACATGTTTAAGGCAAAAAAAGTTAACATTTTTGTTTTTACAAATATCATTAATTATTAATTCATATATAGATTTTGGGGAATTGCACCACATGACATTTTACAACCTGAATCTTGAAGGTCAAATGACCTAATATTTTAATAAGATCAATTGATCTTGGCACACAAGTCAAGAAGGTCCTCTCTATGATATGTTGTTAATGGCCGCCTTCGTTTGTCTTAACAAGACAAATGAAGGGAGGCCATTAACAAGAATAATCACTCTCAACCTCTCTGTTTGCAAGAATGTACTTATGTATGCTGGAGACTCACAGCAGCAGTTTATTTTACACATGTGACTGATGAAGAAATTAACCACAGCGATTCTGACCTTAAGCCTGACACCCAGCACCCAAATCCACTCGCTCCCGTACTATGATTTGTCTTTGGAATGTGCATGCGAAGTCAGTCAATGGAAATGATGGGTTGCCATGGCAACAATCTTAAGCAGCTCAGCCCTTTCCGCAGTCTTGTGCTCGATGTCTGGCATCTCAAAAGGCATGCATCATCATAAGTAATGTGTTCCTTCACACCTGGAGATAAACACATGCTACCACTTGCTGCGATGCCTCTTAATTGTGTTGTGAGGAGTTCAGGGAACCCAAATGTCACTTTTGAGAAAGCATTTCTATTTACCCTAACCACCGACATGAATTTAATTGAGCATTTGAGTCGTTCATTATTTCTACTTCCATTTAGTGCTGCTTCGGGGCACAACTTAAAAGTATCAATCAATAGATTTGGATTTTATGATTTTTATGTTTTGTGTGACAGTGTCCTAATCAGACATGATGCAACACTTTTCCAGTGAGAATTTTTTGGTCCATATTAAATGCCACATGTGACGTGATTTCACAGCCAATCCCAAAATATGAAATGTTTAATATATGGATCAATGACAAAGATTGTTTAGATTTTATAACATTTTCAAGAAAAGTTTGGATATAAAACTGGCATTTGCCATCAAGTAAAAGTATAATTTTCCTAACACGTTGAACTTATGTGAGTGTACACATCTTAATCATTATTTAAATTTTTAAGGAATTTTTTTGTTTTTACAAATATCATGAATTATTCATTAATTCATATACATATTTGGGGAGTTGCACCACATGACATTTTATTACCTTGGAGGTAAATAAAATCTAATATTATCTAATATTTTAATATGATCTAATATTAAATATGATCTAATATTTTAATATGATCGATTGATCTTGACACACAGTCAAGAAGGTCCTCTCTATGATATGTTTCCTGTTTTTATGGGTTTTTTCTGCCTGGTTGGTTGCACCACATGACAACAGTTTTTTTTAAACATTAAAAAGCAATGTGTAAAGCATTTTTTCTTCTAAGAAATAATAATACAAGATTTTGCCAAATTACCTTTAAAAAGGCTTTTTCATTATGATATCAGGACAGCTGTATCATCCTGACATTTTTGAAAAATATCAAAATGATTTATAATTCAGAAATTACAGCATGATCATCTTAAAAATAGATGTATTCAAATCATGACCTGCATTTATTTTTGTATAAATTAATAGATTGTGTTATGTCATTGACCAATACAATTATGTGGAGAAAGATTGTGGACCAATGAGATTTCACTGTGGGCAGGGCTTGCCTAGTGTAGAAATTTGCTGATTGTCACAGCTGATTGGTACATAAAGTTAATATTAACCCTTAAATGCATACCTCAGGTCTTCATTCACTACCCTCCTCCTCATTCATTTTTTTAAGTTAGACATCAACCTTCTTATTATTCCTCAATCAATTCATTACAAACAATATAACAAGAAAAAAATGAATAGGGTCACGAATAACCTGAGGTGTGTAACAGTGTAAGTATTTTTTCCACACAACAATAACTGAATCTTTGATGCCTGAATAAGGGCAATTCAATATCTGATACACAATGATGAGGTGACGATTCAGAACACGCTGTCACATTCAATAGCGACTACATACAAGGATTTTATTATAAAGAGTGATGATGGTCACACGTTATAGCCTCACTACGTTCCATGTTTTGCTTGTTTCTTTGGAAGGAGGCAGTATGACCTTAAATGATAAATTACACTGCACTGGATGCAGTTACATTTCAAGAAAGTTCATTGTGCAGTCAGTGACAGTATTTTATGCCCTTCTCAGTGGGAGGAAGTGAGTGGATATGATGACCACTTAAGCCCCATCAGGACATACCAGGTCTGTAATGTACTGGAGCCCAATCAGAACAACTGGCTCCGGACAGACTTCATCCCCCGTCGAGGTGTCCTTCGAGTCTACGTGGAGCTCAAGTTCTCTGTGCGGGACTGCGGCAGTATTCCCAATATTCCCGGTTCCTGTAAGGAAACCTTTAATCTGTTCTACTATGAATCGGATGGAGACATGGCCACAGCAAGCAGCCCACCTTGGAGGGAGAATCCCTACGTCAAGGTCAGCCAGAATGATGACTTCTTTTAATTTAAGATGTTGTGTAATGATACATTTTGCAATGTTTTGGTGAATAGTATTTTCACTATTTACTTGAGAATATAACACATATTTAAAGGAACAGTTTGGCAAAAAATGTAAATTCTATCGTTCACTCACCCTCAGGTCAACCTGTATGACTTTCTATCTTCTGTGAAACAAAAGAATATATTTTTCAGTGGTGTCCAATATTATTTCATAAGTCATACAGGTTTAAGGTGTTGTTACCATTGTTCAGCAAAATTTCACAAGAGAAATCCAGTATTTTCAAATTAGGAAATCACACAATAGGGAATTTGTAAGAAGGTGAATATTTTAAATATTTCACCAAAAGTTAGCAAATGTGACCACAGCTTTTGAAAGACTTTAGAAGAAAATGATGATGAATAAATGTTTGGGTCCCTTCCAGATGTGATTGGACACAAACGTCCAATTGAATGTCTTTACCTAATCTGTTGTCTTTTGTCCCAGGTGGACACCATTGCGCCCGACGAGAGCTTCTCATTGCTGGAATCGGGAATCGTCAACACCAAAGTACGGAGCTTCGGTCCTCTTTCCAAAGCTGGTTTCTACCTGGCCTTCCAGGACCTGGGCGCCTGCATGTCCCTCATCTCGGCCAGGGTCTTCTTTAAAAAGTGCTCCACCACCATTGCCAACTTCGCTGTCTTCCCTGAGACGGCCACTGGTGCCGAGGCCACCTCTCTGGTCATTGCCGCCGGAGCCTGTGTGCCAAACGCCGCCGAGGAATCTGTCCCTCTAAAGCTATACTGTAACGGAGATGGCGAATGGATGGTTCCCGTGGGAGCGTGCACCTGCATGCCGGGCTTTGAGCCGGCCAAGAAAGACACTCAGTGCCAGGGTAAGTGTTTGGCTTCTTTAAATCTGGGGAAAGCGGATTCTGGTTAAAGCTTTTGAGTGTATGCTGGCAGATGCTACAATAAGGATTATAAAATGTGCATGGAAGCATTTCAAAAGGTTACTTGCAGGTCAGAGAGGTTTTATTATCCTCTTTTATGCAGTCACTGGCAATGCTAATTTTTTTTTGCAAGATTCTTAAAACACATTTTTTGCTAAATTTTTCACATTTAATTGTCTTTTCTTAACATTCAAAGATGACGTGAAGTAGTTCTTTGATGATGTGAACTAATTTCCCATTTAAGGCCAGATTTACTAACAGCTTGCACCAGCGCAAACTCTCTTTTGGCATTTAAAAAACTACTGTCAGGATTTACTAAAGGCACGCGTAAAAAATTTGTGCTGAAAAGGCGTGGACAGGGTTATTTTTATGGCTGACCTTATTGCATATGTATTTGTATGAGTTTCCCTTTCAGATGCAAAATTTATGGGAGGAGAGTATTTAAATGAATCATGCAAGGTGATTTACTGAGGTTTGTGCTAGTCAATTTACTGGTTTTAGCACCATTATTTACCGCCCCAAAAAAGCACGTCTTAAACCAGACGCTAACTGGTAGATTGCGCTGGTCATTATGGAAATGATCCGGCTGCGTCTGTGTTCTTTAATTTGCACGTCGTCAGTAGTACTACTTTCCACTCCCATCTGCGCTTTTTTGGGAATTGCACTCTCATGCTAATTTGCCCTGTTTAGTCAATCTGGCCCATAGTGCTTTGCTATTTTTATATTAAAAATAATTTTGTATTAATACCCCTAGTTTACATATGCATCGTGTGACACAAGACTGTAAGAGTAATTTTTGCTGAATATTCAACTTTGGCATCACATTAATATATTTTGAAATATATTACAATAGAAAACAGTTCTTTAATACTTCACAATATTACTGCCACAATATAAGTCTCTTACCGACCCCAAATTTTTTAACAGTAGTGTATACAGTATACAGTTCTTTTGTGTTCAGCAGAAGAAAGAAATTCGATTTTAGGATGAGAAAGTAATGACAAACTATCCCTTTATAACACACATACACAGTTTAAACCATGTTCACCAAAAAATTTACATTAATTGACTATTTTCCATTTAATAAATGTAAATGAGAATTAATTTGTGACCCTCGACCACAAAACCAGCCATAAGGGTAAATTTTTTGAAAATGAGATTTAAATGTCATCCAAAGCTGACTAAATAAGCTTACATTGATGTATGCTTTGTTAGGATAGAACAATATTTAGCTGAGATACAACTATTTGAAAATCTAGAATCTGAGGTGCAAAAAATCTAAATATTGAGAAAATTGCCTTTAAAGTTGTCCAAATGAAAGTCCTTAGCAATGCATATTACTACTAATAATACACACACACACACACACATATATATATATATATATATATATATATATATATATATATATATATATTTACTGTAGGAAATTTACAAAATATCTTCATGGAACATGATCTTTACTTAATATCCTAATGATTTTTGGCATAAAGAAAAATTGATAATCTTATCTTGACCTATTCAATGTATTGTTGGCTATTGCCACAAATATACCTATGGCAGTATGTACAAGACTTATGACTGGTTCTGTGATCCAGAGTCACATTTGTGAGTAGTCCCATTAACAGCTTTTATGAAACATTTATGGTGCCTTTTTTGACATTTTGGAGCTCCGCGCCCCACATCCCTGTTCACTTTTATTAAATGCCAGTACATTCTCTATTTGTATTCAATAGAAGAAAGAAAATCAAATGGGTTTGACAAAAGAAGTGTTATAAGACTATTCACTAATTGGATTCCTCTTTGCATTCTGGGGTTAAAAGGCCAAAACTGCTAATAGGATTTTTAGGTGAATATGAAAAGGCCAGAATTTAAGAGCTCAACAAAGCTAGTATTGCCTGCCAGTCTAGAATCTGGAGTCTCGAGCAGTGAGAACAATGCGAGGATTCGTCCGTACTGATCCACAGTGTCTCCGCAGACCTTATCTGGGCTGAACACAGAGGAGAGAGAGTCTCAGTAATGGGTGGAGGACTGCAGTGGTGTCAGAGAACAAAGCTGCCAACAGCGCAGCCCACAGCTTCCATTGACACATCTGATAGGGTCCTAACAGAGCGATATACCAGAGACGGATGGTGCGGCAGAAGGCGAGACCAATTCTCAAAATCGAGTCTGGGAGAGTAATGGGGAAAATTAAAAGATAGACTATAGAGAGAGAGAGAGAGAGAGAGAGAGAGAGCAGGGGAGGAGAGAGTTCGAGCGAATGATGAGGTGGGCTCAGAGTAATAAAATGTGAATTGGACGGGCCTCCTGGACTGTTCTCTGGGAAGGAACTGGTGGACAGAGGGGAACTTCCTTTGAGATTGCCAGTATGTGGCGGCTCATTTGTTTCCATCTGGTTGTTCAAGGTTAAGAGCTTGCTTTAAAGGGCTGATAAACGCCTCTCTCGGGCCGCGCTATACAGCCGTGAGATGCGCCGTAGCCAATGGAGAGTGCGTCTAATTTCCTTTATCACCTTCCAGCATTAATCCACACACACACAGAAGGGAAACAGCAAAGCCCAGTTAACATTTATCTGTCAGGTTGGGTATGTTCTCACTTTTTTTCTCTCTCTCTCTCTCTCTTCTCAAAGCTCTTACCGTCTCATTCTCGCGCTCGGTCTGAATGCGGAACGCCACGCGTGTTAAGGTTGAGAGCAGGGGCCACTCGCTCGGATTTTCCACTGTCTTATTACACTAGCCGTGAAGCGATATGTGTCATGGGAGGAATACTGAAGACGATTTTTTTCTGTATGTGCTATAATTCACCGCCGGTGATACAAGCAGGACACATTTCTCAGCATGGTCCCCATTAACTGCAGCATTTTGTGTGGAGATACGGGCGTGGTGGCTTGTTTACAGGAAAAACAGCTTTGTGAAAGCTGCAGATTCCTCAGCTAGACTGTAACATCAGCCATTTTCTTTCAAAAGAAATGGACTGACTTTAGTGCGTCATTATAGCACATAGGGCAGTGCGGTTAGCAAACTAACTTTATCTGAGCTCGGGTGATTCGTTATTATTATAAAAGTGCCTTATTCTGAAGTGTGTCATTTTTACATTTACATTTATGCATTTGGCAGACGCTTTTATCCAAAGCGACTTACATTGCATTCAAGGTACACATTTTACATTTTGTTTTCCCTGGGAATCAAACCCATGACCTTGGCGTTGCTAGCGCCACGCTCTTATTGTTTGAGCTACAGTTCCATTTTTTTGGCAATGGAAAAAATATTTTATTCCAGTGATTTGCAGCTGATTCATGATCCAGAGTTTACTTTGGATACACGTGACGATATGGTACCCTGGTAATCTTGAAGGAATATTCCAGGTTTAAACTCATCTGACAACATTTGTGGCATAATGTTGATTACTACAATAAATAATTTTCTAAAAAAAGGCAAAAATCTAAGTTTCTGTGGCGCCATTTACAATTTAAGCGAATAGAGGAGTATTATTTGAGCTTGTAAAGTTGTTCTTTTTGTGTTTGCGTTATCAGTTTTACGGTGAGGCACTTACAATGGGAGTGAATGGAGCCAATTTTCTGGAGGATTCCAAAGCAGAAATGTGACGCTTATGATATGAAAACATTAATGATTATATTAAAACTAGTGTATAATTTCAGATGTTCTAAAGTTGTGCTGTTTAGGGTTTCAGGCTTTTCGTTGTCTTGACAATGAAGTTATGGTGTGACACTTACAATGGAAGTGAATTGGGCCAATTTTTGGAGGATTTAAAAGGATAAAGGCCCATTCACACCAATAACGATAAGTATAAAGATAACTATAAATATCTGCCATTTTAAATGCTCAAGCTCGTTACAGCAGGATGAATTTCGATTGGCTGTCGATGTTTTTATCGTTCATCAGCTGGATAAAATCTCTCTGAAAGTGATTCCAACGGTATTGTTTCTCTGTGCCATTATCATTATAGCTGGATAGCTGTGGTGTGAACTATGCTATTCTTTAATACTGAGAACGATTTTAGAACTATATCTTTATAGTTATCATCTTTGGTGTGAACAGCCTTAAAGCTTATAACATAAAACACTAACTACTTTAATACTATATATAGTATTATTTGAGTTGTAAAGTTGATATTTTTACGGGCGTTTTAGGGTTTTAGGCGTGGCAATGAAGTGAATGGATATAACTTTACATAGATGTCCTATGTTTTGTTTCCTAAGTGATGTTTCACACTAAAATCATGTTAACACACATATTTGTTTTAATCTCTTTTAGAAGAAAAGTAGGGACTTGTTGAAAATGTTTTGCAGTATCCAGCATTATGCCACAAATGCTGTGAATTGAACTTGTATTGAATCTTGAATGGTCCGTTAATGAACTACATGTGTTTAGGTTGACTCAGTGATGTAAAAAATCGATTTAGAAGTTTTGGGTTAACCTTTTTTTTATTGTACTAAATACAATTTCACTTGTATTTCACTTTGCATAGTATTTTTGCAGTTCATTTTTGAAATGTAAAGGCGTAACACCTTTTTTCTTCCTTTAGCGTGCACCCCAGGGACCTTCAAATCCAAACAAGGCGAGGGTTCTTGTATGCCGTGCCCTCCCAACAGCCGTGCCAGCTCTAGGGCGTCCAGCATGTGCCCTTGTCAAAACGGCTACTACCGCGCTGACAGCGACCCCCCTGACACAGCCTGCACTAGTAAGTGATGACCATCAGTGGCACTTGTTAAATTAAGATAGCTCCCACATTGTGCTAATTGTATGTTGAAAAGGTCTGCTCTGTGCATTCGCCCCCTTTGATGTGGCAACTAATGACACGGAAAAGCGTGTTGATAAAAAGGTCATGATCGCTAATGTAAGCCCGTCGGTTCTCAGCATCTAGCGCATAAAGAGTGCGATTATAACTAGTTAGCTTCAGCGCTGTTGAGTCTTGACACATGGGTTTAATTGGAAATATCACATGAATTCACACATTGATGCAATGTGTTGCAAAAGCCCCCGGTTGGAGAGGGTTTTTGCAGTGGAGGTTTTGAAACTTTTTCAGGAAGGCTGAATGTTGTTTATAAGGATTGTGCTGGAGGTATGCAAAATAAGAAGAATTTTTTTCCTTTTCAGTGATTGTAACTGAAGCTTCCAGTTCCTTAGGCAGTTGTGTTTTGAAAATCCAGCTTCTGGATTTAATTAGTTTACATCATGATTCACTGAGCAAGATTCATTGGTTATAGATTTGACCCTGACAAGTTTACTGTGAAGTGTATCGTAAATCCCAGTTATACATTTTTTCAAAAATAATTTATACATTATTTTTAGATAATTTAACCAATGACTTTAAGCATCCTGATTTTTTTTTTTTTTTTAATTAGTGTTGAATTACTGTGTAACGATCTACAAAAACAAAGGTATTTTTGTATTCCTGACTAAACATATACTGTAGGATATGTGCAGAAAGTGTTTCGCTCCAGGACATTGTATTAAATTATACATATTCCACAAGTATAACACTTTACGATTGTCTTCCTAGGTGTTCCCTCAGCTCCTTTAAACGTGATCTCCAGTGTAAACGAGACGTCGGTGTCACTGGAGTGGTCCGAGCCACGGGATTTAGGCGGGCGAAGGGACGTGGTGTATAATGTGGTGTGTAAAAAGTGCCTGCACGATGGCGGGTCCTGTGCGCGGTGTGACGATAACGTGGAGGTGTCACCACGGCGACTGGGTCTGGCCGAGAGGCAGGCGGCGGTTAGGAATCTACAGGCACACACCCATTACAGCTTTGAGATCCAGGCTGTCAATGGGGTATCCCCCAAAAGTCCAGCCTCCCCACAATATGCCACTGTCAACATCACCACCAATCAAGCAGGTGAGAGATTAATTTTCAATTGTCAGTAAACCACAGGAGACTGTGCTTTTACCCCCCAAACAGGTAAAATCACAGTAAAGCACAGCCTCAAGTGGTTTATAGAGTTCATTAAATGGTGGCACAAGTGTCAATGACAAATAACAGCATCTGCAATTAAGAAAAAGAGAAATAAATGTAAAGCAAACGTGCCAAGTTTTAAGAAATGTGCTTTTTGTAATCATGTTGGTTTTTAAAAACTATGCATGTGGTTTGAAATGTGTTTGTTTTTTTCACATTTTTCAAGAAACATTTCAATTTAATGACTAAAATGTGATTAAAAGTAAATTTTAAAACATATTTTCCTATATACATTTAATATTTTTTCAAAAATGTTTTTCATTTTTAGAAATATCATAAATTATTAATCTAGGAATATCATTACGTTTTTGGGGAGTTGCACCACATCTGAACTAAGCTTGCCTTGTCATCAAATGGTCAAATTATCTGATTTTTAAAGAGAATTATTAACCTTGACACACAGTCATGAGGGTCTGCAGGGGTCTTCTCTATGAGATATCATTTCCGGTTTATGTTTTCTTTTTATGATTCTTTTTGTTGGTCGCACCACGTGTCTGCTATTTATGGATGCTTGTTTCTGCCACAGAATAAAAAGTATTGTGATAATAAAAAAAAAAAAAAATTGTGTGATATAAATTCATAATTGCAAGATATAAACTCCCAATTGCAATCCAATTGGGATTGCAAGTTTAAATCTCGCAGTTCTGACTTCTTTTTTCAGTATTTTGAGATATAAACTCACAATTATGAGTTATAAAGTCATAATTTATATCTTACAATTCTGACTTTATTTCTCACATTTGAAAGATAACAAGTCGCAATTATCTTTTAAATTATTTTATTTTGTGGCGGAAAAAGCTTCCATAGTTGTTTGCTGTCCAAAAGTTGTAATTATTTAAGAAAGAATTATTAAAGATTATGTCAAACTTTTATCGTCTTTCTTTTTTTAATGAGGCTTTTTTCTGCTTCATTAAATTATCAGGACAGTTGTATCATCCTGATTGTTGACCACTGACCCACAAGCAATATGATCAAGATAATGTTCAATAAATATTTTATTGTAATTTTAAATATTTTTACCCCTAAAATGTGATGAAAAGTAAAACAAATATTCAGTTTATTATGCACAAGAATCAAAATACACTATTATTACATTTAGCCACTTAGCCCAAAACACAGTAGAGGTCGATATGCGTCTGTTATGCAAAAGTGTTTTCTCTTCAGTTTTTAGTTCAATTTTACCTTTTGCATTTCGCATTTTATTTCCCTGCTGTCCGTGCAATCAGAACAGACTAGCAACACATTTTTGGGTCACGAGCCACCAGTTAAAAGTCACTGCCTTAAATAATCTGATGTTATTCTAATAAAGTTATTCAACTTTTTCTCTCTCCATCTCTTAACACTTCCAGCTCCATCCGCGGTCCCCACTGTCCACTTAATGCGGGCCACAGCTGGCACTCTCAGCCTCTCCTGGCTGCCCCCAGAGCGGCCCAATGGCGTGATCCTGGATTATGAGATCAAGTACCAGGAGAGGGTGAGGAACTGCTGTGCATCTAAATCACCCCTGACTGAAGAACTCTTGAACCTGAGCCAGATGACATTACACCAGGCACCCAGCATGGGTTTAACTGGCGTGAGCTCAAAGTAACCCTGGCTCGACTTAAAGTGGAGTACAATGGAACAACAGATGGCCACTGGTCAAAACCCAATGGCTAATGCTAAAAAGAGTGGAGCTTAATTCGTCTATAGGATTTACTTGCTGCCGCGTGTTTGGATCACAGTTTTAGCCCTAGAATGTCTTTTCAAATACTTTTGATCCGCTAATTGCAGTGAAAACTGTTAGCTAAACATTCACTTTAAGCATTGAATGACTAGTCTAGTTATAGCCATTCAGTGTGTGTGTTTTTCTTTTTCTCAGGGAGAGTCGTTCTCGCACACAGTCACCGCCCAGCACACCTCGGCCAAAGTGGAGGGTTTAAAGGCTGGCACGGTGTATGTCGTGCAGGTACGTGCTCGGACGGTAGCTGGGTATGGACGTTATAGCAGCCCGGTGGACTTCAGTACAAGTCTGTATGGTAAGGAAACAGATGTTTTATTTCATTTACATCTGTTGCAAAGATAATGAGTGGCCAAGTGCATTTTTATTGGACAAACCATGTAAACCTACCCATAGGAAAGGATTATCACAAATCCGAATATGCAAATTGTTTCTCCTATAAAGATGCATTTTGGTCAATCGGATCACAAGTGGACGACACTTAATACAGGTGTAAACAGTGTCTAAAATGCTTTGAGCTTGTCCACTTTCAAGCACTTCCAGAGGTAGTCGAAAATGCATTCGGCCAGATTGCTTTTGTAGTGTAAACGCTCATGTGGTGACATGCTTTCGAACAGCCACAAAAGCAACTACTCTCCGCCTACTGACCTAATGCGTAAGCAGAAACCAACGCTAATGCTCTCTGTATGTTTTTCCATTGCCTCCGGTGCATTCATTATGTATGCGTGAGATCATTTTATCCATTAGATCGAAATATCTGAAAAATCTCATACATTTACCCGCCCATAGACCCTCCCCTTGAAAAAATCAGGACAGAAGTGGTTGGAAGTGGACAAAAAAAGACTGATTAAAATACCAGGTGTAAACGTGTATGTTTCTCCCTCGTCTACTTGTGATCCGATCAACCAAAACGCATCTTAATACCAGGTGTAAACAGGGCCTCAGTGGCCAAGTGCATTTTTATAGGACAAACCCTGTAAACCTACCCAGAGGAGAAGATTATCACAAATGAGATCTCTGTAATATCCGAATTGTTTCTCCTAGACTTAAATCTCCTGCTTCTCAGATATTTCTCCTGAGAAAAAGATCCCAGAAATACTGCATGCGTCAAAGTCAAAGATTTCAGTATGAAACATTTCCCATTGAATTCCTCCAAGCCTATATGATCTGAGCTTTGTCATCCATATTCATTTTATAGTTCAGTACTCTTACCGTACGTCAACATCAATGTCTGTTTTTATTGTTCCTGATGGATCTCATATGAAGCCTATTTTACCATTATTTGGTCTTCTAAATGAATTTGAATTCATCTGACAGATGACCCAGAGCGGTCAGTACAGGACCTGTTGCCGCTCATTGTGGGCTCTGCCTCGGCTGGATTTGTGGTCATCCTTGCCATGGTGGTCATTGCTGTCGTTTGCCTTAGGTAAGTTTAATCAATGAACACCCATATTGTACATGACTTAGGGGATAGGTCTGTCATCATTTACTCATCCTCATGTTGTTCCAAACCTGTGTGACTTTCTATATATGGTATTGCGTGCACTGATGAATTGTGCACATTAAAGTGCGGCCACATTTACTGTTGTTTGGCTATTTTTTGTGGGCAAAATCCAGCCATGGACCCTTTTCGCAAACTGTGATGATGTATTGTTTCCACAGTTATTAACATAAATCTAGCAAAGTTTTTAAATGATCATTTTATAAAAAATGTAATGTTTATTTAATATAACACTATACTTTGTGTTATATTATCTTTGCAATAAATTACAGAAAACTAGTTAATGCTGCATTCCTAATACAA
Source organism: Paracanthobrama guichenoti (assembly GCA_018749465.1). NCBI lineage: Eukaryota > Metazoa > Chordata > Actinopteri > Cypriniformes > Gobionidae > Paracanthobrama > Paracanthobrama guichenoti. The sequence goes on along the minus strand of CM031944.1, from coordinate 27,830,272 downwards.
ACGCTGAATTTATATTTAAATACATTTTCATAAAATTTCAAAAATCTTTCTCTCATCTGGCCATCATAATCAATCTCTCTTTATGTTTTTCCTCTTTTGTAAAGTCAGAGAAGCGCAATTGTGGATTTTTTTCTTTCAGAGTGTCTATTTACACTTTGTTGGCAGAGGCTATTTACACTAACTCCACCCACTGACGTCTGATTAGGCCAGACTAAATTTCGAAAGATGCTGGATTGTCAGCTGTAGCAATAGTGTAGAGGTAAGGCGTGTGGCAAAAAGTTTTGATGTAAATCAACCCGAGTTCGAATCCGCTCTACTTCCTTTTCCCATCATATATCAGATTGGAAATGCATTCATTTTCAATAAAAATTATTCAATAAAATTATGTCTAACGTGTGTTTAATAATAAAGTGTTTATTGGTTAGGGCTAGGTAAAGGGAGGGCTTTATTGTCCCAATAAGGCAGCATCCATTTTTAATAATTTAAATAAATATGATAATTTGGGCCCAATTTCAACGATCTAAGCACATACACCGCAGGTACACTTAGGGTGTGTCCGAAAAAACGGTCGGCGTGCCAAGCGCATGGTCCAAAATGGTTGTACCTAGTCTCTTAATGAGTTTGTCATTGGTGTGTCTTGGGCATAACATGCAATAAACCAATCAGAGTCTCATCTCCCATTCCCTTTAAAAGCCAGCTGAACTTGCACCATGGCGGATTCGCAAGTTATGCGGAAAGACTGAACGCTTCTCCAGAGAGGAATCCTTTTATTTTTAATATTTAAAAATGTCTGTGTGGTGTTGCGCGTCCCTGTGTGTGTAATAAGCAGAGTGTACTTGTGTTGTTCATCTGCCTATAGGCGCATATTACTAACGCACCCTTTAAATAACACAAAAAATACTGCACTATTGACTTTAGATTGACTTTAGTTGGTCAATGGTGCAGTTGTTTTCAGTTGCCGCAAATTAGCAACGCACCAACAATGCGCCTGAACACATCTTGTTTTCAGACCAGCACACCCATGGGCGAATAGATGGGCACGAGTGCATTTGCTATTTAAACAATGTGGCACTGGATGTGAAAATGATAACTGTGTCAGGCTAAAACTAGCAAAAAACACTTGTGTCGCGGCATCGCCAGGTTTATGATAAGGCCCTATATGTTATTATTGCATACCGTTTAATGTACAACAACACTGATGTGCAAATAGTATCTCCCACTATTTATAAGTATAAATAGCATCTAACTACTACTCACACTTATTGTAAAGAAAATACTACTATTTTTACATTTTGTAAATGCTATTTTCACTTTTTTTTTTGCAAAAATAATTTTTGCTGTCATCTCCCACTGACCACTACAGACGTTTATTCCAATATGACTACTTCCGCTTCTTAGAACCCCTGAAATGTCCATTCCAGTAGGAATCCACACATTTGGGAATTTCACATGAGGGCGAAAGTTTTCCAAATGCAAATTTCACAACCTATTCAAGTTGATTCGCAGCGTTGACTAACAGAAAGCTGCTTGTTTTGAAAGTGACTTCTAAACTGTACTTCATACATCGCTATGACAAGAGACAATAGACCTTTTTCGCTTGTGAAATCTTCCCGCACTTTTGCTAATGCGAACGCCCCTTTAGAACAGGAACTTGTGGTAAGATAGTAAGAAAGTAAACAGGGTCCTTTTAAATTTCATGTTGACATAGCAAAGGGTTATTTTTATTGTTTATCATGTCAATGCCTCGGTACTTGGTGTCAAACAAACTCAATAGCACAAGATGGGCACTGCAAAACAGACTTCAAAGTGTGTCTGACTTCGGATATTTATGAGGCTCTCACAAGATGCTCATTTGAGGCCACTTCGCCCAGATCCGAGCGAAGACTGGGACGTTGCCAATCACTCCAGAGACGGCAGACTGCCACTGTGTCTATTTGACACATTCTTCTTGACTGTGACCGCCTTGTTGTGCCAAAGCGTCTCCTCCTCTCCGCTTCAAGCTCTTTCTTCTCTCTCATTCATGCCCTCTGCGCTAGTATCCTAATGTTTTCTTTGTGTGTGTGTGCGCTGAAGCGTCATTCTTTTCCTTCTGACATTTAAATTGGAGATGAGATGCTAATTAGCAGCAGGCGTCATTGTTAGCACAGGTCAAGAGACAAAAGGAATCCCACAGATGGTGAATTCCAATAGGCCCCTTTGCTCCCGTTTCCTTTCAAACACGCTACTTATGCAGAGTTAGTGAAACAAAGAGATCTTAATGAGAAGGCTGAGATTTAAATATACTGTTCACTGTCTTCAGACACTTGATACAGGCATGAACCGAGCACAGATTAGCATGTATGTTCTGGGCCTAGTTATTTGTTCTGCGCTTAAGGATTCAACCTATGATTTGCTGTTAATTGACTTACTGTTTTTAGAGTATAACCTACAGTTTGGCTCATCTGAACCGTGTAATGGAGGAGTTCTGGTTAGAGGTGACGACAAGACAGCCTTGACGGTTGATCTTTCGTGCTGCTTGTTGTGGTGACCCGGCCTTTGAATCCTGCATGTACCGTATTGCAATTAGGCGCAAATTACAAGAAATAGCTCAAAAGGCCTAGATCAGGCATTTAGGGAGTGAATCATTCTCATAAGTTTAGATTGATAAAAACTAGCTTTTTTGTGCAATTTGAGGGACATAATTGATGATTGAAGCATATGAAATACCTAAAGCACTCAAATGTTCTCTTTCACAAGATGCCCCAGTTACATTTTTTTGTGCCTTCATGTACTGTGTAAATCCAGTCTTAAGCCAGACTCTCAGTGTGTGTATAATCTGGTTACAGACGGCAGCGTACTGGATCTGAGCTGGAGTATACTGAAAAACTGCAGCAGTACGGTGAGTGTAACTGCACCATGCTTACCATATATTTCTATACATATTTACTGATGTGGCAAAAGAAAGCTTGTGAATATGGTATGATGATATAACATATTTAAAAAAGATATTAAATTTAATTAAATTATAAAGTCAGACTTATGCGGCTGGTACATTGGTACATTATTGGTACATTTGGGATATTTTATGTTAAAAAAAAGAAAAAGAAACAAAAAAAAAAACAGATTTTTGTATATACCTGTAAAAAAGCCCATAAAATATTAATTAAAAAAGATATATTTTATTTCATTTTAGTATCACCGGGCGTAAAAGTTTACATCGACCCTTTTACATATGAGGACCCGAATGAGGCAGTTCATGAGTTTGCCCGAGAGATTGACATCTCATGTGTGAAGATAGAGGAAGTCATTGGAGCAGGTAAACCACATTCCTCAGTATTTAAAAAAACCTGGCCTTTCTGATTAATGGTTATTATGAAGAATATGTGTTTCCCAGCATGCCTTGGATCAGTGGTTTTAAACTGGTTTTTGCTTCAGAACTCAGATTTTACAACAACATTTCTTATCACACAAAAGTAACAAAAAGTCTTTAAAACCAAACCTTGATATTTACTGTGTGATTATTATCATGCACGGCATAGGCCCAGCAATATCAAAAATCATAATGTTTTTGAAAGAAGACTGCTGCTCATCAAGGCTGCGTTTATCTGATCCAAAATAAAGTAAAACTAGTAATATGTTGAAATTGTTACCATTTAAAATAACTATTTTCTATTTTAATAGGCTATATTTTACAATGTAATTTATGAATTTGAAAATACTGTATAATTTGATTGGACCTTTTCCAACCTTTTTTCCTCCCTTTTAATGAGCCTGTTTGGTGGCATAACTATGATTAGTTGCATTTAATAATTTACATTCAGTGTTTTTCTCTGTTGTCCATAGTCTCTGTTTGAACACACCAGTTGGGAACCACTGCCTTGGAAATGATATTTAAAGTTTTAAAATATTAATTTATAACAATAGCTATTATTTACAAAGCTTAAAGGGATATTTCATCCAAAAATTACAATTCTGTCATCATTTACTCCCCCTCAAGTTGTTCCAAAGTTGTTCTTTCTTTCTTCTGCTGAACACAGAAGATATTTTAAAGAATGTGGGCAACCAAACAGTTGTTTGTAGCCATTTACTTACATAATATTTTTGTTCCATACAATGTGAATGGCTACACTCTAAAAAATGCTGGGTTAAAAACAACCCAAGTTGGGTTGAAAATTGACAAACCTAGCAATTGGGTTGTTTAAGCAAACATTTAACCCAACCGCTGGGTTAAAACAACCCATTCACTGGGTTAAAACGACCCAATTGCTGGGTTTGTCCATTTTCAACCCAACATTTTTTAGAGTGTACTGTCAGCTCCTCTGTGTTCAGCAGAAGAAGAAAAAACTCATACAGGTTTGGAACAACTTGAGGGTGAGTAAATCATGAGAATTTTCATTTTTTGGGTGAACTATGCCTTTAAACCTTTACAATTAATAGAAAATAATATAGAGAGTTTATTCTATAACTAACCAAATGCATGCTGCTTGCTGCCTTTACCTATGTTTTTTTTTCTTTTCTTTTTTTTTTAATGATTATATTTGTTTATCCCTGTGCTTGTGCTTGGCCACTCTCATGTTTTACGATCTGAATCACTTTCCTCCACCTCATTTCAAACCTTCACATCCAGAGTCCAGGCCCAAAACCCCCACAACCCTTAAATTCCTCTCTCCTCCCTCTCCACAGCCTGTCCCTAAACTCCGCTCTCACCCTCTCTCTCCATCCGTCCCCTGCCTATTCAAACTCTAAACTGTTGCCATCCGCTCTTTTCTCTCTCTCTCTCAATTTCCTTGGTCTTTCAGCGGTACATCATTTCTTCCCTCGAATGATTTTTTTATCCTGAGCTCAAACCAATAATCCTCCCTCTCCCTCACGCCCCCACCCCCACCCCACCCCCCCTCTCCCTCTCTCCTCTTCCTCTCCGTTCCATTCATTCAGGAGAGTTCGGGGAGGTGTGTCGAGGCCGACTCAAGCAGCCTGGCAGAAAGGAAGCAACCGTGGCCATCAAGACGCTGAAGGCAGGCTATACAGAGCGCCAGAGACGGGACTTCCTTAGCGAGGCCAGTATCATGGGCCAGTTTGACCATCCCAACGTCATCCACTTGGAAGGAGTTCTGACTAGGAGTTGTCCGGTGCTTATTGTCACAGAGTTCATGGAGAACGGAGCGCTCGACTCCTTCCTCAGAGTAAGACTGAGATCATATTTTACTTTACATTAAAAGACATTCCTGGTCTTATTGTGCGTGATTCCTCAGCATCAGGAGCACATAAGCATTTTAGACATCATTAGTGTGGCCCGGCTAAGTTATCCAGGTTAACATTTCTAAACCTGTTAAATTTGCCCACTGGTACATTTCACAATCTTTTTTTTTAAATGCTTCCATTATGTATCATAATGCATAACACACTCTCTTCTGGAGCAAATACAAATCCACAATCATCAATTTAAATATGGTTATATTTAAATTTATATTTAAATTTAAAATGATATAAAATATCTTTCTGTTAAAGGCCCACTGAAGTGGCTTGAAATGCACAGCATTATTCAATGTGTTGTCGTAATTTCCACTGAAACAGGAAGACAGGGCAGGACAAATCGAACAGCTCCTCCCCTTTAATAAAATAGCCAATAGCGTTTAATTTATATCACAGCTTGGCCAGAGCCGTTGAGCTCGGTAAAGCCTCAGTTTCCTCCTAATCTCTAACCGTTTCTCCTCCTAATATCCCCCATATCACTTTAAAATATAGCATTCTGTGCAATCAAATGGGTCCAATACGTTTTGTGGTCTGTGCTATCATGTCTCTGAACCGGATCAGACTGTGTGTGCAATATACGGTAGCTCGTGTGACACTAATGTTAAACCAAACTTTGTTTGCCGCAATGGAACGCATATGAATCATTCCCTATCTTTCCCTATATAGTGCACTATGTGCCATTCACCATGTAGAAAATAGTAAACTCGTAAACAAGTGACCAATTTTAGCCGCAGCTTCAGCATCTATATATAATGTAGAGGGTGAGATGGTTTAGATTATAGAGAGCATTTGATTGGACAGTAAATCTAATGAGAAGCTGAAGTGCATAGTGATGTCATCAAAATCACTGATCCATATTCGTGGAAGTGAGAGACTGTAAGTTTTGAATGCTTACATATATCTTCTAATTGCAAATTTTGTCATTGATTTGGAGCACACTAGCTTATAGATAACAGTGAGGCTAACATATTCAGACTAAAAGCGATTTTGTGTGTGTGTGTGTGTGTGTGTGTGTGTGTGTGCGCGTGTGTGTGCGCGTGCTTTCCTGTAGTTCAAACAGTGCAATGCAAACAGTGCAAAAATTTATTGAGGGTCAAATTTGACCCGGAACATAATACATCAATCAAACTTATTAAATCAGTATTAATGCATCCTGCCTTATATTCATCTGGTGGACACTTGGAAACATTTGCAAAATCACTTTTTATCAATATAATCTTTCATTGTACCTGTCCTTGGTGCCATTATTGCTGTGAGTGAGTAACTCAAAAAGTATCCTGTTTACGGCTAGCGACGCTATGTGATGAACTAAAGCACTGCCATTATAATGAAAGAATCTTTTGAGTCGTGCTGCGTTGCTTGCTCGATGGGGTGTTAAAATACATCAATCGCATATTAAATCAAGTGCCATTGCAATAAAAATTACTGCAGTGCATAGATTAAAAAGATTGAAAGAAAAACACCCAGCGTTTAAAAAAAAAAAAAAAAACAAGCTGGAAAGAACAAACGTAGCTTTTGGAAAACCTTCAGGGCTTCGTCTAGTCACACCCCTGGTGCTAAGAAAAAAAGTTTGGCTTCACAATCTTTCATCAAAATGTAATAACTTGTTCAATCAATTCTCGATGGATAAAATCAAGTCCCATTGAATATTCTGTTTCAGTCTGAAATACGTCACTTTACAAAACTTCCCTTGCATAAATCCTGTCAGTACGAACTTCTTTCGTGCTGACAGGGGAATTTGATAACCCTTCAGCATTAAACAGTTATTCATGGTTCTTTAGACAGAAACCTTACTTCACCTTTAACTTGTGTCAACATCTGGCTTTTCAAAACCTTTAAAATACCAAAGTAATCTAAAGTCTTTATGTAATCCCTGAGAAACAGTTTGAACTCCAGAACCTTAACCAACCCAAGCAGTCAATACAGAACTCTGAGAACTTAGACATCCAGAGGTGGGATGGTCTTTCTCTGTCTGAACACCAGCCGATGACACAACTTAAAGCCCCGCATCTCCCGGCATCTTCCTACGGCACAGCTTGTACTCACACAGAGTCCAGCCAGGGACACAAGCACACTCATTTCCACGCACACGCACAAACACGCTTCTAAAAATATCCATAGGAACAAGCTTTGGCATGATTCATCTTCAACTTTAGAAGAAAAAAAAAAGCATCAACATCAAAATCTTGTTGCAGAATGTTTATCGTCATTGGAGCCAAACCAAGTGAGAATGGCTACAGACGTGATGATGTCCTTTTGCTTCAGGCTTAACATGAACCATGTGCTATTTGTGAACAGTAGACTTGTGAATTTCCCCTCAGAGGTTTCTTCAGCAGAAGATCTTGGGCTGTAGAATTAAAGTAGCATTGCATTTTAGTAGGATTTTGTATATATATATATATATATATGCATTGCCCGGCCAAAAAAAGTGTCACTGTTCGGATTTAAATAGGCAAAAGCTTGAGAGTCAGTTTTTGCAGTGATTTTTTATGTTTCTAGCATGTTATATGTTTGGCAACAGTTCTTCTAACCCTGATTGATGGAGTGTGTAGCTTTATATTTCTTAAACACACATGTAGGAAGACACATCATGGTCATATTCCAGGATGACAATGTCAAGATTCATCAGGCCCAAATTGTGAAAGAATGGTTGGGAGGGAGCGTGAAAAATCCATACTCCAGACCTTAAATTCAGTGAAAGCCTTTGGGATGTGCTGGAGGAGACTTTACAGAGTGCTGGACTCTTGCATTGTCAATACAAGATCTTGACCAAAAATTGATGCACCTCTTGATGGAAATCAATGTTGTGATGTTATTTCCATCAAGAGGTGCATCAATTTTTGGTCAATTTCAATTTCAAATCATAGACTCTTAAGCATTTGCCTATTTAAGTCCAAACATTAGGGGCCAGGCAGTGTATATTGTTCAAGAGTTTGATTTATAAGAAGGCTGTGTTAAAGAAAATGCTGTGAAACAAAAATCTGTCAAAACATTATGAAAAGCTTGTATTTTATATTTTTATAAAATGTAATTTATTCCTGTGATGTCAAAGCTGAATTTTTGGTATCATTACTTCAGTCTTCGGTGTCACATGATCATTCAGAAATCATTCTCATATGATTTGCTGCTCAAGAAACATTTATTATTATCAAACAGTTGTGCTGCTTAATATTGTTGTGGAAACCATTATTCTTTTTTCCGGCTTTTTCTTTTTTCTGAATAGAAAGTTCAGCATTCATTTAAAATAGAAATCTTTTGTAACATTTTAAATGTCTTAACTGCCACTTTTGATCAATTTAATGCATCATTGGTCAAGAAAAGGTTTAGTTTTTGTTTTTGTTTTCAGAAAATCATACTAACCCAGTAGTGTATATTAATTTATTATATCTAGTTTCTAAATGTCTGTTAAACACTGCACAAACCATCTTTGTTGCATGTGAAACTGTATTCAATGTAGTTTAGGTCATATTCTAATTTTTGACAGAATACAGTGGCGTTTTCTTTGATGCACAGCCGTTGATTTGATGTTGTTGAAAAGCCTATTAATCTTACTGTACAAACTATGTACAATAATGGTGTTATTTAGATTTTATAATTAGCATTTAGCACTGTTTGGTCACTTTAGATTAGTATCCAATTGTCACTATTAACTACAACTTTTGACTCAAACTCCTAATGACTGCTTTATTAATAGTTAGTAAGGTGGTTGTTAAGTTTAGGTTGGGTAGGATTAAGGACGTAGAATAAGGCATTAATATCTGTTTTATAAGTACTAATAAACAGCCAATATCCTAGTAATATGCATGCTTATAAGCAACTATAATTAGAATTGGACCCTAAACTAAAGTGTTACCCACTGTTTTATCCTGGCTGTCTGTGTTCCTATCAGAACAGACTGCGACCCACCAGAGAATCACTGCTTCAGCTTTTTCTCTATTCAGAATATGAAAATAAAAACATGTGGTTTTGATATTCTATGTGAAGTGTGCAATTGAATTATGCTTTCAAGTACTCAGCACAATTGCAAAGGAAATTCCTCCATAAGGATTAGCTTTTGTGGAGTTCTGTCTTCAAAGCATTGGCATCCTGATACTATGAAGAAGATTATGGGCTGCTGCGAGTGGAATTAGTCCGACGGCCCTGTCAAAGTCAGGCTGATTAGAACGAGTAGAACTGGGGCGGTGTCATGTTTACATCTGTTAATGTCACTCTCCCTCTTTTATTGCACTGTTCCCGCTCAGCTGAACGATGGCAGGTTTACCGTAACGCAGCTGGTTGGCATGTTGAGGGGGATCGCAGCTGGCATGAAGTACCTGTCCGACATGAACTACGTCCATCGTGACCTGGCTGCTCGCAACGTGCTCGTCAACAGCAACCTGGTGTGCAAAGTGTCCGATTTTGGCCTCTCTCGCTTTTTAGATGATAACTCATCGGACCCGACCTACACCAGCTCATTGGTGAGTTCAGATAAAGCCATACGTGTTTGCTCTTTTTATATAATAATATAATAGGCAGTAATGAAATATCCTTGTTCTAACAAATCCTCCAATCCCCACTAAGCCATTATTGTATCTTATCTTAAAGTACACTGTAAATTCCAACAGTGATTCTAACTAACCAGTTTTAGTTAACTTTACTTAATCTTAATTGTTAAAATCTAGTCATCTGTACAATTCACATACTATGCCTTTTTAAAAAAGGTTGAGACACGACAATTCTTAATAGACTTTTCACTCATTTCCTCGACTTCTGCAGTTATCTTTCTCTGTTTGCATTCACTGATTTCCCAAAGTCATCTTAAATGTTCAGTTGAACATTTAAGATGACTTTGGGAAATCATTCTGAGAGAACATCACATAAGCTGACTTATATAATAAATTGATGTTGATGTTCCTAAAATGTTTTTGTTTGAACCATTATGGTGATCAGTGTTCCCTTTGTTTGGGCACTTGGAACTTCATCTATATTAATGTAATTCTCTTCCTATTGAAACAGCGATGCAACAAGAAATAGATATTGCAAAACACAACAATGGTAACAATAACATTTTATTTAAAGTAAATTATCAAGTACTCTCTGCAGTTCTTTTTTAATTCAATTTACAGTGTATATTGTCTGTACGTATGTACAAATTAGTAGTCAGTACACAGCTAAAGGAAAGACAGCTCTTTCCTTTATTGATGATAAATTAAATAAGTATATACAAATGAAAAAATGTAATTTCATTTAAACAAAAAGTACATTAATTACATTATTTATTCATATATTTAAAAAGGTACAGTGTACATTAATCAACATTCATGAATGTAAATGTACTCAAATTAGCCCAAAGGCTAATTTTCATTGGTAGTCCCTTTGCCAGATGTTATTAGGCCTAAAACTAGAGAAAATAAATTAGAGATAACAACAATAACAATGGTAGTAAAACCAAACTTATAAACAACACTGGAAGAATACAATAAAAAAAAAAAAAAAAAAACAGAGCAACAAAAACAAGAAGCAATATATATAAACATTTATGTAAGAGAGATAATAAAAGTAAATAAATAGTTATGGGTTAAATAATATTAATAATACAATTATTATGTTACGTTCCACGTCTGTCTCGGACTCCATTTCCCAGAATCCTCCCTGCCTCACACCTGAACGCACTCCCTCATCATCTTTCCCCGCTCTCTCTGGATTCCCTGCACCTGGCGTTCATCATCTGCACTCCCTTTTTATTGAACTCACTTCCCTGCACTCCTTGTCCGATCTTGTTGTTGTTATGTTCTGTTTGGTTGGTGTCGCTTGGTTTCTCCTGTTTCTTATTAAACCCGTCTATTGTTTGAAGTCCTGTTCAGTCTCTTCTCTGCCGCACCACAGACTGTAACATATTAATATTAATAATAGGGGAAGCAACATTAATGTTCACACTGTTGGTTATAAAGAAGCCATTTCTTAAAATTATACTTAAATGAGTTGAACAATGTGCATTCTCTAACTGTTTGTGGTACAGAATTCCACTGATGTGATGCTCTGAATGAAAAAACAGCTTGACCAAAGGAAGTTTTTCTATGTGGAATTATGAAATCCACTCTAGTTGCACTTCTTGTTACTCTGTTTTCAATAGATTTAAAATGAATCAAATCAGCCAGAGGAGGACAAGCTAAACCATACATAATGGTAAAAAGGAGTCAATTAAAAATTCTCCATAACAGAGCGATATCAATAGGGGCCATTTTATTCATATGTCAGACAAACTTCTAGATGATAGTATAAAATCTTTTATTACAACGACCTTTGTGGTGAATGTGATTCTGCCAAGTAAAACATGTTCCTTACTGTAAAAAAAAAAAAAAAAAAAAAAAAAGTTTCTACCATACACTCACCTAAAGGATTATTAGGAACACCTGTTCAATTTCTCATTAATACAATTATCTAATCAACCAATCACATGGCAGTTGCTTCAATGCATTTAGGGGTGTGGTCCTGGTAAAGACAATCTCCTGAACTCCAAACTGAATGTCAGAATGGGAAAGAAAGGTGATTTAAGCAATTTTGAGCGTGGCATGGTTGTTGGTGCCAGATGGGCCGGTCTGAGTATTTCACAATCTGCTCAGTTACTGGGATTTTCACGCACAACCATTTCTAGGGTTTACAAAGAATGGTGTGAAAAGGGAAAAACATCCAGTATGCAGCAGTCCTGTGGGCGAAAATGCCTTGTTGATGCTAGAGGTCAGAGGAGAATGGGCCGACTGATTCAAGCTATTAGAAGAGCAACTTGGTTTATGACTGAAATAGCCACTCGTTACAACCGAGGTATGCAGCAAAGCATTTGTGAAGCCACAACATGCACAACCTTGAGGCGGATGGGCTACAACAGCAGAAGACCCCACCGGGTACCACTCATCTCCACTACAAATAGGAAAAAGAGGCTATGATTTGCACGAGCTCACCAAAATTGGACAGTTGAAGACTGGAAAAATGTTGCCTAGTCTGATGAGTCTCGATTTCAGTTGAGACATTCATATGGTCACAATTTGGTGTAAACAGAATGAGAACATGGATCCATCATGCCTTGTTACCACTGTGCAGGCTGGTGGTGGTGGTGTAATGGTGTGGGGGATGTTTTCTTGGCACACTTTAGGCCCCTTATTGCCAATTGGGCATTGTTTAAATGCCACGGCCTACCTGAACATTGTTTCTGACCATGGCTACTTCCAGCAGGATAATGCACCATGTCACAAAGCTTGAATCATTTCAAATTGGTTTCTTGAACATGACAATGAGTTCACTGTACTAAAATGGCCCCCACAGTCACCAGATCTCAACCCAATAGAGCATCTTTGGGATGTGGTGGAACGGGAGCTTCGTGCCCTGGATGTGGATCCCACAAATCTCCATCAACTGCAAGATGCTATCCTATCAATATGGGCCAACATTTCTAAAGAATGCTTTTAGCACCTTGTTGAATCAATGCCATGTAGAATTAAGGCAGTTCTGAAGGCGAAAGGGGGTCAAACACAGTATTAGTATGGTGTTCCTAATAATCCTTTAGGTGAGTGTAAATTAAGTACTATCAACTTGGATGTTTAAGTCAATTCAACTTAAATGACATTAAACTGACTTAACAATTCACTGAATCTTGAATAACTTATACAAAAAGTTGAAAATTGCTTAACTTATTTTAATGAGTCAAAGCAATGTTAAAACATATATTGTCATAACTTATTGATCATATCTTTGTTGATCCTTGAACAACATTCCAGTCAACCAATCAGATTTGAGGGACAAATTTACAGTTTAAGTCAAGTTTAGGCTTACAACCAGGGTTAGGTGCTTCTACATCAGTGTTATATATAATTTCCCTCTGAAGGGAAAAGGTATGGGTCGAGTTAGGTTTAAGGTTAGGGATAGGGTTAGGGATACATTTTCAGACAAAATATGTTGAGCATGTTTTACTTGCAAAATCACGGGTGCTTATGTTAGCATGATGCTATGCATTTGGGTAATCATTATGGTATCAACTGTCAATACCATAGTACTTTGATATACACCATGATACTGAATAGTTACCATATTGAATACCCTGTTATTTAAAGTACAAGTTAAAGAATTCTATGATAGCTTATATATACTGTGGTATTTATTTATGCAGTTGATACATATCCAAAAACCATGTTAGTTTGGTACTGTTTAGTATTTTTGTTAGTACATTAACCTGAAAGTCCCTATGAAATAATTGTTGTGGATTTTAGTCCATGTCTGTTAGCTTTGAGGGAATTCGAAGAACATTATATTCCGGTCCCAGGCTGAAATGTAGCGATATCTGCGCTTTACAGATACAGTGTGCATTAAGAATTGATAAGAACAGCCTTGACCATCAGAATCATGAGTACAGATGGCATTCTTGATATGTGGAAGAAGCCTGTCTCTATCTCTGTCTGTTGGAAACATATGGAAGTAGTCAGTACAGTACGTGATGGCTTGTTCAATGTGTCCGATATGATAGGCGGCAGATAAGGGAATTGAAGGACTAGAATCCCATAAAATTCCTTTCAGTTTATTTTTAGACTCTTTTGGCTAAAAATGTTGAGTAAACATTTGTGTCGTTATGCTACTCAATATTAGTAGAAGTGAAGATTTAGCTCGTACTTTGCTTGGATTAATGTATTGATTAGCTTCCCCGTTCACGTTGTCTGTTTCAGGGATAAATCATACCGCTATGTTTAAAGTCTGCCATCTTATTTTTACTGGTTTTCATCTTAGATTAATGAACCCAGCGATGTACCCTGTGGGGAGAAAGCCGTGAGTTGGGGCCGAGGCTTCGCTCTAATTAGGCAGCTGAAGAGTCCAGCCATGTCGTTGGTTTTAAAGTCTATGTTTGAATTTAATGGCTTCTCTGTGTGTATGTGTGTTATCCTATAGGGTGGAAAGATCCCAATCCGCTGGACTGCTCCAGAGGCGATCGCATTCAGGAAGTTCACCTCGGCCAGTGATGTGTGGAGCTACGGCATTGTGATGTGGGAGGTCATGTCGTTCGGGGAGCGGCCATACTGGGACATGAGCAATCAAGATGTATGTCTACTTTTTAATGTTACTTGTCACATGTTTAAGGTCACATTTTAGACCAAAATGAATGCATACCTCGGGTCTTTAGTGACCCATGCGATTCATTTTTTCAGTTTAACTCGTTAAAAATATTTAACGTAATTAACACCAATATAATATTTTTTCGTGTGTTTGGCTGCACAACAGTACATGATCACACTATCAGTCAAGTGCTATTAAACCGTTCAAGCGCAAAAATAAGAACTTAAATCTGTACTGGCATGCTGTCAGTGAATCTCCTGTATGTGTGACACACATAAGACTCATGTGCACAGAAAGCCACTTCAGACATCGTGTTGAGTCCCCTTTTGCGCTTGATTGGACAAAAACACACAAAAGTATGCCAAAATTTCCAATTTGTTGAGTATCCTTTTAAGCACAGTCTTAAATTAGTTAAAAAGTATTAAATGAACGCAAAGAGGTGTGAGGGTTTAGATAACTTTATTCAATTTCTGTATATTTCTACCTGTAGGTATATATATATATATATATATATATATATATATATATATATATATATATATATATATATATATATATATATATATATATATATATATATATATATATATATATATATATATATATATATATATATATATATATATATATACATACACACACATACACACACACACATATATATATATATATATATATATATATATATATATATATATATATATATATATATATATATATGTGTATTAATATATATATATTATTAATTAAAAATTGTATTTATTGAAAAGCACATACCTTTGGTCAGACCAAAGGTATGTGCCATTATTATTAGTATAATAATAATTTCTTATTGTTTTGTTTTGATTATGTGGTGAAATATGACGCAGATATTTCACACAGATCCATCCTTTCACACTAATAATATTATGTTAAAATACAGGGTTTTTTTAAAAAAATTTTATCTCTTACATTATACTACCGTAAACTGCTTACTGTCTCTATTCAGTGCTACAAATTGTGTTTTGTCTATATCGCAAGCACAGTGCTACATGTCTTATTCTGAGATGCTCTTATGAATGTTCATTTATACCCCTATTATTCTTTATTATGGCTTAACTGTTGTAACATTCCAGACGCATACTGTATGCCTAATAAAACTCTGCATACTGCCGAGTTTGTCCTAATGCAAAAGGACAGTGTAACTGCTCTGTCTGTTGATGCTGTAGGTAATGAACGCAGTGGAGCAGGACTACAGGCTGCCTCCTCCCATGGACTGCCCCGCAGTGCTGCACCAGCTGATGCTGGAGTGCTGGGTGAAGGAGCGGAACATGAGGCCGCGCTTCGGACAGATCGTCAGCACACTTGACAAGCTCCTCCGCAACGCCGCAAGCCTCAAAGTGCTTACCAGTACACACTCAGGGTGAGCAGAAAACAGACAGATTAGATACGGGTCAATTCTGGCTTTGACGTACAGGAAAAGACGGATCTTTCTGCTGAAATGTAGTTTGTGAAATCACAATTGGCAGAGCAAAGAGTGCATTGTTACTGCTATTTCGTCAACTTCGTCATACTGTCAGACTATAAAAAATTACAAGGTATCAAGTAACAGTCGTTATTTATAAAGTTCCATTGTGGGACGAAATGTTGCAATTACAAGAAACAAACTCACAGTTGAAAAACAAAGTCACATTGTGAGATTTAAAATGACAATTAAAAGAATCAAGACGCAATTGCGATTTGCAAAATCACATTGTTGTATATAAAATCGCAATTTATAAAAAACCTAATTTATGTAAAATCCCAATTACAAGTTATAATTACAATTGTGTGACAGTCACTTTGCACAATATAAAGTTGAAGTCACAATGGCAAGACAAAGTCACATTTTGAGGTTTAAAAACACCAAGTTCTGTCATGAATCTCTAGATGCCGCAGGATGATGAGTCCTTAACACAAACTGATGACTTTTACAATGTTAACTACATGGCACGAGCTGATTGGTTGCATCTGCAGCCAATGAGTTTGCTGCTCAACATTTAATCCTTAAACACATACCTCAGGTCTTTAGTGACCCGGGAAGTCATACGCATGTCATTCATTTTTAAAGTTAGACATCAACCTTCTTAGTATTCCTCAACCAATTCATTATAAACAATATAACAAGAAAAAAATAATAGGTATACTTACCATAGTAATAACAGGAAATTATGCATAATTACATGCAACTGACCCTAAACCAAACCCTAATCCTACCCTAACCTGATAGTAAGTACATGTAGTTAATTAATATTACTCAATACTATAATTATATAACTGAAACAATGACACCTTAAAATAAAGTGTAACCAAATAATACAATTATAAAAGAATACCTGAATGGGAATTCATTGAATCTTTGACTTAAGTGAAATTCAGCTTTATTCCACAAGGTGTTAATGTACACAATGATGAAGTGATGTTTCACTCATAGTTAGCGCAGGCAGAAAACAAAAGAATAGCAACTATCATCAGCAAAACTCAGCAAGTACTGAACACAGTCAAATATTAGTGTCACTGTCATTTGATGTTTGATCTGGTGAAGCTGTCAGCGATCAAAATATTGATTTTGAAGATGTTGAAAATGATTGTTTTGAGAATAGATCTGAGATTGTGAATATGAGCCAGATGCTGAATGTACTGGGAAATGAGCTCTGACGAGGACAGTGATGATGGTCTAAAACATCTGCTCAAACTCAACCCTTCCAAGCTCCAAAAGGTCACAAAATATGCTTTATTTTATTCTTCTGTAATTGTTACTCTAATATCAGGAGAGTTTTATATTATCGCGACAGATAGAGATCCAGCCGTGTTAGATACAGATCCGGGTCGCAAAAGACCCGAATATGTAATAATGATTGGCGAAACATTCATGCAAATGGTTGGTGTGTGTTTGCTGTAGTAGTTTGCAGCGCACTTTCAAAGGTCCTCTGAAACCCTCCACCTTCCCCAGCTCCACATGCATAGGTCTGCTACAGGCAATTTCATATGTTACTTGTGCTTACATGCTCACAGCAGTGTGTCTGTGTGTGTATTAGCAGTACCAAGTTTCTGTAAGCACTACTACACAGCAGTGTAGCAGATCTATTCCGCCAAGACCAAACATTAACATTGTCATATCCATTACCATGCTAAACTCTTCAGAGATTTGTCATGATAGAATGGTGGTAACTCTAAGTTGCAGTGAGATATAAAGTCACAATTTCCTTTTTATTTTTTTACTAGCAGAATCAGACAGAAAAGAAGCTGTGGCATACAGTGAGGGTAATGGGAAATGTTTGTTCATATTGTGATCTCTGACATTTGATTAATCATGATAAATCTAAGCACAGTTTGTGCCATTACTGAGATCTCTACATGAGGAGATGTGAGATTACTAGCGAGACACATCTGAGAAGCAGCTCTCCATTCCATCTCATTGCAGTCTAGGAGAAATAAGATATTAAAAAGAGATCTCTCTTTCCTACGGGTAAAGCACGAGCTGAATTTTTAAAGTGACCATGCAGCAAAATGGCTATCACCATAAGCTAACCCCTCCCCGCGCCTCACAATGCAAATTGTTGTTTACCGTGTAGGGCTTTTCTCCCCACCCAACTCCTCACGATAAGCAGTTTCAACCACATAAATTATCCAGCAAATAAATGCAATCTATAACACTGCTGAGTCTTAGTCAAAATAAGCATGCTCATTTCACTTGCGTTTGTAAATGTACGGCTTTAGCCTAGAGCGCTTTGAACCACACCGTCATGGGAACGGAGTAACGGCTGACTTACACACAGTGCAGTGCCCTTTCCTCTTCACTGGCTGCTGTGTCTGCTCGCTGGGGAAGCTGGTTCAGTTCAGACTAGGGCTAGTGGAGGTGGCGAAGAGAGCTTAATAAGGGAGATGGAGGAGATGCTAAAAGAGAGCAATGACTTTAATTAGTCGGCTAATGATCTTTTTAATGTGCCGGCAGTGGAGCCTCGTGTCCAACGGTCGAGTGTGTACGTGTGCGGGTGCGTCATGTCTCCGCGTGACGCTGCATGCTGATGGCCTGTGTATGATTCATTTATGTTTGCATCTGTATGCACGAGCAGCCCTGCTCAGGCTGTTGACATGCCATGATCCAATCTCCAGAGACAGCTGTGTGTCTGTGTGCGTGATTACTATCCTCATTTGAGGGCATACGCATTTGGCCTTCTTTTATTGGAAATTTAAGGAATAATGAAAATATGAAATAGATGAAAATACTGTCATTGTTTACTCTCATGTTGTTCCAAACCTATATACTGTCATGGTAACAGTTTATTTTATAGTACTTGCTACATGTTACATTTACTCAATATATGAATAACATTACATTATGCATACGTACAAACAATTGAATTAACCCTAAACTGTATAGTAATTATGTGGAAAATTACAATAATACTACCCTGTTGGTGTAATTACACATTTACAAGGAACACAAGATTCAAAATACTGGAGAATGGAAATTATAATTCAATTCCTAAATTTAAACTGAAATTGAAAATAGAATTGAAATTTGAATTGGAAGTTTGAATTCATTTAACAGTTTTTTTAACAAGAAAAGATATAGACAGCTAGATGGATGGATGGATGGATGGATGGATGGATGGATGGATGGATGGATGGATGGATGGATGGATGGATGGATGGATGGATGGATGGATGGATGGACGGACTGACAATGATAGACAGACAGACAGACAGACATATATATATATATATATATATACACACACACACACACACACACACACACACACACACACACACAGACAGATAGATGATAGAGAGAGAGAGAGACAAACAGATAGATGAGAGAGAGAGAGAGAGAGAGAGAGAGAGAGAGAGAGAGAGAGAGAGAGAGAGAGAGAGAGAGAGAGAGAGACAGACAGACGGACAGACAGACAGACAGATGACAGAGAGAGAGAGAGACAGACAGACAGACAGATGATCGAGACAGACAGACAGACAGGGCAAAACAATTTCCCAGAATGTAGTTCCATAATTCCTTTTACTGTCATTCATGTTCAAATTCCAATTAAACATTTGGTGGGGTGTTTGAATTCCTCCTCGACATTAATTAATGATAGAATTGTCATGTCATGTGAACTATCCCTTGAAATGAAAACCTTCAGTGCTGTCACATGACAGTGTTTCCTGCATTAGCTGATTTTTGCTTTGTATTTCCCTCTCTATAGTGATCTCTGTCGAGTTGGCGGGACCCTGCCGAGCCACCAAAGGAAGAGTATAGGAGATGCACAAGACATGAAAGAACAAATGAGCCAAACTCTTCCCATACGGGTTTGACTGATTAAAAAAAAACACCTGCTAGCCTCCAGGCTAGCATCAAAATCCTGTTTCAAGAGCAAACCTGACTGGCACAATCCATAGAAAGCCCATGGAAAATTACTGGAACTGACTATTGCTTGAAGAGCCAATGGAAAACCTGTATACAATTTGGGACAGTGTTGCATCCCTCCCAAGGAGCCTGTGGAAAACTACGGCGTGTCCAATGGAAAACTGTATCAGCCTGACGGGCAGCCTGTGTTTGGAGCACCTGGAGAGTGCTGGGAAAACACAACACGTTAATTGGAATTCTGTATGATGGCGCCTCAGGCAATCGTCTTTGTTCTTTCCCTCCCTTTTGTCATGACTTTCTCATGTTTACACTGAATTTTCATTACATGGATTAAATTGACGACATTTCTACTTCTCAGGTTCAGTTTGCATGTGTGCATGTCTTTCTCTATTGGAAAAAAAAGATCACTCCTTAACTCAAATCCCTTCCATTCTTCCTCTCATTTGCCGAGGCCACAAACGATGAGACGGACTTGAGAATTATAAGCTAACTGTAATAATGTTTAAATATGTATTAAATGTAAGCCGGGACTGTTTGATGTTGGCTTGAGGGTATTTTGCCGCTCTTTTTCCCTCAAAGACTTGTTTCTTCTGATCTTTTCTTCATATTGAAGAAAGGAAGAGAGGAGTGGAACACATGAAAGTTTCAAACTGGGCAGGATGGACTCAAACTGTAACTTTCAGAAAGAGACGAGGACATGTTCAAAGAATGGAAAGTCCTTTAAGGGCGAGTTGACTTGAAGTGGATTGTTACGATTCAAGAGAGGTGTTTTATTTACCTCCGTTGTATTTTGTCTTCCATGAAACGCTCTTGAGAGATTTCTCCACGTGGAGGACTTCGGACTGTGATTTAAGAATTCCCGTTTCCTCTGCTGGTGAGCAAAGGGGAATTGTGATCTGTGTGTGTGTGTGTGTGTGTGTGTGTACAGTATGCTAATGTGTGCTTGAGTGAGCCGGTTGAGCTCTACAGCTTTACATGCATGCCATATTCAAAACTCAAACCTATCTGAGAGGGGAGACGACAACAGGTTGACTTGAGAGCTGTTGTTTGATGAATATTCCACTTATTTTAATTCAGTCTGTTCAAATATGCATAACTGTGTAAATAAATGCCTCATAAGAACTGAAGACTCATCAACATGATTATAATGGCTAATTTATGAGACCCATGACACCTAGGTATATGAAATGTTCCAATGTACTATATTCAATGTTTAGTGCAACAAAATGCTGCATTGCTGGTTTTTGTTTCACACTCTATTGCACGCCTCCATCAAAACACATGAACACGCAAAGCCAGAGCAGATTCTGCAAAGCTTCGAGAGACGAGAAACGGTATCATGACAAATCGGGTCCTCCCTCGAAATCGGGTCTCCCACTGTCAGTTAATGATTATCCTAAGTATATACAAATTATATTATTTTAAAAAACGCATAGCTTACTATATGATGTCTAGGAAAACACATTAGTGCATAATAAAACCAATTGAATGTAATTCCTTACACTTGATTAATTGTTAATTAATTATTAATAATAATAATAGCCTATTAAGTGAATAATTGTGCAAATGCAAGTGTAAGTGCAAATGTGTGTATAAACTAAGCTATCAGGCAAATCTGTATGCTATGCTAGTATATAAGCTAACTAATACAGACATAAATGGTCATTATAACAGTTGAAACAGCATTTATCGTAACATCATTTTGTAGGAATTGTAATCAGGCGCTAAAGAGAGTACCTATTAAAAGCAATTTGAACCAATGGGATCGATTGGGGTCCTATAGGAGACCCGATTTCAATTTGTCACGACAACGACGTTAAATTACATGTTGCAAACATGACATTACAAAACATTACATTAATAATGTAATAATGTGCATTACATTACAAAACAAGCATTACAATAATAATGATTGTAAACAATTTACAGAGCTTTTGTTGTAGGGGAGTGCGGGGCACACTTTTCACACATGCCAGGATGAAGAAACTTTGTGTATTTACCAGTTGCCATATCAACATTATTTAGAGAAAAAAAATGTGCCAAAGTTAAAAAATCCTTGGAAGATATCACTGAACATTTATTTAACCATAGCAAAAGCAAATTTCTTACTTAAGTTTATTTTTCATCTCTGTTTTTTGTGTTTATTTAAAATAAGACAAATCTGATATTATTGTAATCTTATATCTGTTATGTAACAGTTGAGATGGTTCTTTAATGCTGATCTAACAGCAGAAGACACGAGCCGCGGTTTAAATCCCAGGTGGAGATTGCGTTACAATGAGCCCCTATTAGAACTACGCTATTATATTCTATACTTTTATGAGTTCTTTTGAGAAACCATGAGAAAAGGGTGAATAATGACTGAGAGTCAATGTTCAGAAATGATTCATTATTATTATGTTTTGAACTATGCTGTATAGACGTATGTATGCGGTATTCAAACCGAATGCAATGATTGGACGAACATTTTTCTGTCCTGAGACTTCCACAGAAGATATATGTACATGTTTTAATATTTAGACCACTTATATTATTGATTGCTATCAGGGTGTGAAGAGAGTTTCAACCAGTATTACAAGTGTTAAAACAAATACAAACCCGATTCCAAAAAAGTTGGCACACTGTACAAATTGTGAATAAAAACAGAATGCAATGATGTGGAAGTTTCAAATTTCAATATTTTATTCAGAATACAACATAGATGACATATCAAATGTTTAAACTGAGAAAATGTATCATTTTAAGGGAAAAATAAGTTATTTATTTTAGGGGGACAAGTTGCTCAAGTTTAGGAATAGGAATGTTGTCTCATTCTTGTCTAATGCAGGCTTCTAGTTGCTCAACTGTCTTAGGTCTTCTTTGTTGCATCTTCCTCTTTATGATGTGCCAAATGTTTTCTATGGGTGAAAGATCTGGACTGCAGGCTGGCCATTTCAGTACCGGATCCTTCTTCTACGCAGCCATGATGTTGTAATTGATGCAGTATGTGGTCTGGCATTGTCATGTTGTAAAATGCAAGGTCTTCCCTTAAAGAGACGACGTCTGGATGGGAGCATATGTTGTTCTAGAACTTGGATATACCTTTCAGCATTGATGGTGCCTTTCCAGATGTGTAAGCTGCCCATGCCACACGCACTCATGCAACCCCATACCATCAGAGATGCAGGCTTCTGAACTGAGCGCTGATAACAACTTGGGTTGTCCTTGTCCTCTTTAGTCCGGATGACATGGCGTCCCAGTTTTCCAAAAAGATCTTCAAATTTTGATTCGTCTGACCACAGAACAGTTTTCCAGTTTGTCACAGTCCATTTTAAACGAGCCTTGGCCCAGAGAAAACGCCTGCGCTTCTGGATCATGTTTAGATATGGCTTCTTTTTTGACCTATAGAGTTTTAGCCGGCAACGGCGAATGGCACAGTGGATTGTGTTCACCGACAATGTTTTCTGGAAGTATTCCTGAGCCCATGTTGTGATTTCCATTACAGTAGCATTCCTGTATGTGATGCAGTGCCTTCTAAGGGCCCGAAGATCACGGGCATCCAGTATGGTTTCCGGCCTTGACCCTTGCCAGACAGAGATTGTTCCAGATTCTCTGAATCTTTGGATGATATTATGCACTGTAGATGATGATAACTTCAAACTCTTTGCAATTTTTCTCTGAGAAACTCCTTTCTGATATTGCTCCACTATTTTTGGCCGCACCATTGGGGGAATTGGTGATCCTCTGCCCATCTTGACTTCTGAGAGACACTGCCACTCTGAGAGGCTCTTTTTATACCCAATCATGTTGCCAATTGACCTAATAAGTTGCAAATTGGTCCTCCAGCTGTTCCTTATATGTACATTGAACTTTTCCGGCCTCTTATTGCTACCTGTCCCAACTTTTTGGAATGTGTAGCTCTCATGAAATCCAAAATGAGCCAATATTTGGCATGACATTTCAAAATGTCTCACTTTCAACATTTGATATGTTATCTATATTCTTTTGTGAATAAAATATGTTTATGAGATGTGTAATTTATTGCATTCCTTTTTTATTCACAATTTGTACAGTGTCCCAACTTTTTTGGAATCGGGTTTGTAGCCTACCCTAGCTTTAATGTATTTATTTATTTGTGTATTATTAATATTGTTAATAACTGTTAATATAATATATTAGTAGGATTATATTTAATCATATTAATTTATGTAATATATATATATATATATATATATATATATATATATATATATATATATATATATATATATATATATATATATATAATTTTTTTATGATCAATTATCATAAAAACATATCACATAATCACATCAACATATGTTGAATATACATGTAACGGCTTAAATTGGATGCAGTCAACTTTTTGATACTTTTTGTAAGAGGCTTTTTCAATACTGCCAACATAACACCATTCCATGTGCGTATTGATGTCCAACATCCAATTATCCACAAGTTTGCCTGATATATAATAAAGTATAATCCCCCGAATCGCCAGCGCTTATTTCTTTACGAATAGACTTGGAAGGCGGTTTGTCAGTGTGATCAGAGCTTCTCTATCTCTTGTGTATCTCCCTGATTTCCCAAGTCAGATCTCCCTCCGCGGGAAAGCTCCACATTCCCCACGATGCACAAAAGCACGTTTGATCTTTCCAATTACGCCGGCCGCTCTGTGCAAGCCTGCAGATCGGAGAGAACAGCTTGGCAGCAGAATTGGTTGCACATCAGGCTCTTTTACTGGTGGAGTTATTCGCCCAGAGGTTGAGATCCACGTATCTGCCTTTGCTGCTGCCTCATCAAAAGAGAGGGACTGTTTGGGCCAAAAGTGCAGTAATAATCACAATGCGTGAACTCTCATTAAGATGGTGGAGGGTTGTGTGTGTAGGAGGTTGTGTGTTTGTGTTTATTTGTGTGTATCTGTGAAATAGGAAGGGAGAGTGTTAGTGTGGGTGGTGGAAATACAGGAGCTTTGTTCCAAAACCTAGTGAGCCGCCTCACTGTCTACTGCCTACATAAGCAGCTACCTTAATCGTCTTCCTGACAGTCATGGAAGCTCACGAGTGACAGATATGGTTACATGTTAACATGTTGCTAGGTTAAACACTCTGAAAGTCATAACCTCACAAGTAACCATTACAGAATGCTCGTAGGTAGCAACTCTACATGTATGGTCTAAAAACAGCGTTTTAAATGGCATACACGCTATTCACTTCAATGGATCATGTTAGCATGTTGCTAAGCTAAGCATCCTCGTGGACATGGAACCTCATAAGTGACTGTTACAGAACGCTCTACATAGACGAGACTCGACTTGCCATTGGTTTTAATGGTTTCATGTTAGCATGTTGCTAAGCTAATAAGTGTAATAATACAGAAATTCATTACCACAACTTATTCATTTGTATAAATTGTAGCTATGTTGTACTAATTTGCATTCTTGTTTTCATTAAATAGTTGGTGGCTATACTATATACTGTAGTAGGGTATCTATTTGACCCTCACTATTAACCCTCACTTAAATTTAGGTTTCATTTTCATTCAGGCTGTGCCAATTATTAATCTGTTAATCCTTACAACTATGTTCCTTTTTTAGAAAGAAATGGTATCTGCAAGAATTTCCAGTCAGGATTTAGACCATATCACAGTACTGAGACTGACTGAGGGTTACAAATGATTTGCTCTTGTGATCCGATTGTGGTTGTATCTCTCTATCAACCACAACATTCTTTTGAATAGGCTTGAAAATTATGTTGGCATTAGTGGAATTGCATTAGAATGAATCAAATCAACAGCAGTAAATGAAGAGATGTCATATCAATCACAAGTTCAGTATGGAGTACCTCAAGGCTCAATACTAGGACCGTTGCTTTTCACCCTTTACATGCTGCACTTGGGAGATTAATCTGGATATATTTGAAAACTCAGTTTTTTATTACACAGTTGTTTTATGGGCACAGTAAGATGATTTAAATGTGTTCTGACATTTCAGTGTGGATGAGCAATTTGCTACTGTGAATGGAATGGATGAGCAACTTGCTACTGTGAAAATGCTACTGTGAATGGAGATTGCTTTGAAACCAAAAAACTATTTTCAAATGTATCAGAATTAATGTAGATGTAACCTCAGTTAACTAAAACATAAACGTGGTAAAATGTCAAGTAAAATGTGGACATGATTTAATTAAAAAAAAGGGAAAAAATTTATAAAACATGGCCACGAATTAACAAATTCTAGCGGAATACCCTAAATAACTTTTTTTATTTTATTTATCACTACACTTGCTGAAGTGCATTCTGGGATTGTTTTCTCTGTTAGAATACAAGTGATGCTACTTTAGAATTTGGCCAAAATTAGAAATCTAATGATGCAGTATAATTAAGACTGGAATTAAGGTTTGGAACAGTTTTTTCACGTCAGGAGCACGTCCATGATGCCTTAAAATGCTGCCACCATAGTTTTGGAACAGAGCACCCGTGTGAGTTTGTGCGAGGGAAAGGAAGATCCAGACAGACTGTGTTAGCATCTGTGTTGTTTGAGAAAAAGATAGCAAAAGAGAGTGAATAGCGGAGTGTAACTGCACGCTGAAGACTCGGGGGGTTGTCAGAGACACATCACTGCATGCTGCAGAAGTTGCGTCGAACGTATAACTAACGTTCTCTTGGCGCGTATGTAAGTGGAAGCTGTCAAGACGTGCTTGTTGACTGTCGGCTCAGGCTCGAAACTCCAATTAGATGGACATGGCATATTCGGCGTGTATACCGAACGGAAAACAGCTCGCAGTACAGTCTCACTACAGATGTGGGAGGATGTGCTGACCTCCTTCAATTTCCATGGGTTTTACACTGATGGCAACTTGATTTTTCAATTTTCTGAAGAAAATAGGAGTGGTGCTTTCCGTCCAAAACAAGCTGCCATGATGCTAAGCACTGCTATGCAGTTGCTAAGGTGTTTTGAGTCTTTATACTATTGAGAATTGGTTGCTAGGCTTGTCTGGATGGTTACTAGGTGGTCTCTATGTGTCCCTGATTATGGTCTTTCCTTCAATGTAAGTCTAAAATATTTTTTCAGACATTATATCATCTGCCAGGCGAAAATTATTTAGAATTGCTTAGAAAAGCACACCTCTACTCAATAAACTACATTATTTTGAGGTAGCATTCATGTCTTTATCACAAATAGTGTGGAATGAGTTACACAACAATGTTTAATACTTAGGGTTAGGGGTTTAGAACATGCTTATAAATGTATGTGCAATAATAACAGTGATGTTTTTACTCTAGCATGTACTGCTAATTACAATTCTCTGCACTGCTTCAGTGGCGCTGTGTAATTTTCTGTAGCATCGCATCTCTCTTCATGGATTAGATGATCTTGCATAGAAACCATTTTGCCCCTTTGATTTCCTCCCACATAGGAGCAACACTGTGACACCATCACACCATCTACTGACATTCATGCTCCTTCACAAGTGTTTATCCAGCATCTACATGACAAGAGGTGTCGAAACAGGCAGAGCTGTAGATATGAACACGCTGGTGGTTTAAACTTGTTTTTTTAATAACCACCAGATTCAAGAATTACATGGTTGTTATCTGCCACCCATATAAAGGTGACTACAGTGTGCCTTGTAAAAACTAAAAATGCATTGATTTCTGTGGGTAAAAAATATGACAACCTAGTGATGGCAATGAGACTGCATTTGAATGGCATGTTTATAGCTGCCCAACACGCCTCTAGACAGAGCTTTAAAAAAACGAATACTAGATTATATCCATGGAGACATTTATTGGATTGTAAAAATTGAAACTTATATACAATCAGTGAGTTTATAGTCAATTGTAGGTGGCACGGAGATAGACACTAAATTGTCTGTAGGTGGGAGTGTTTGAAGAAACATTTTGTTTGGGATGTGGAAGCTTAAAAAGACTAGTTTAGAGGTTGACCGATACACATTATATTGCCAAAAGTTTTGGGACATCTGCCTTTACATGCACATGAACTTTAATGAGATCACATTCTTAATCCATAGAGTTTAATATGGAGTTGGCCCACCTTTTGCAGCTATAACAGCTTCAACTCTTTTGGGAAGGTTTTACATAAGGTTTAGGAGTGTGTTTATGGGAATGTTTGACCATTCTTCTAGAAGTGCATTTGTGAGGTCAGGCATTGATGTTGGACGAGAAGGCCTGGCTCGCAGTCTCCACTCTAATTCATCCCAAAAATGGTCAGGACTTGAGGCTGAGGTCAGGACTCTCTGCAGGCCAGTCAAGTTCCTCCACGGCAAACTCACTCATCCATGTCTTTATGGACCTTGCTTTGTGCACTGGTGCACAGTCGTGTTGGAACAGGAAGGGGCCATCCCCAAACTGTTCCCACAAAGTTGGGAGCATGAAATTCTCCAAAATGTCTTGGTATGCTGAAGCACTAAGAGTTCCTTTCACTGGAACTAAGGGGCCAAGCCTAACCCCCATCATAATCCCCCCTCCACTTTACACTTGGCACATTGCAGTCAGGCAAGTACCGTTCTCCTGGCAACCGCAAAACCCAGACTTGTCCATCACATTGCCAGACAGAGAAGCATGATTTGTCACTCCAGAGAACAGTGGTGGCGTGCTTTACACCACTGCATCTTACGCTTTGCATTGCACTTGGTGATGGTAAGGCCATGGAAACCCATTACATGAAGCTCTCTATGCACTGTTCTTGAGCTAATCTGAAGGTCACGCAAAGTTTGAAGTTCTGTAGCTATTGACTCTGCAGAAAGTTGGCAACTTCTGCGCACTGTGCGCCTCAGCATGCGATGACCCCGCTCTGTGATTTTACATGGCTGTTGTTCCCAATTGTTTCCACTTTGTTATAATACCACTAACAGTTGACCGTGGAATATTTAGTATTTACTGAGCTCCTGAGAGTTATCCATTCTTTCACAAATGTTTGTAGAAGCAGTCTGCGTGCCTAGGTGCTTGATTTTATACACTTGTGGCCATGGAAGTGATTAGAACACCTGAATTCAATGATTTGGAAGGGTGTCCCATTAATTTTGGCAATATAGTGTATCAGCC
This sequence comes from Paracanthobrama guichenoti, assembly GCA_018749465.1. Classification (NCBI taxonomy): domain Eukaryota; kingdom Metazoa; phylum Chordata; class Actinopteri; order Cypriniformes; family Gobionidae; genus Paracanthobrama; species Paracanthobrama guichenoti. Next base: position 27,801,519 of record CM031944.1, on the reverse strand, counting down.
AACATGTGGCTAATAAGTTTTGGAAGTAAGTCTTTTATTTTGACAGTGTCAGTGGCTATTGGTTAACATTAATTTCCCTGCCCACACAGCCTTGATGACATCAGTGGTTGTTTGATGAAAGATTACAAAGATTTTTTTTCATTAGAAATACATGCACTGAAGAATCATACACAATACGATTAGGAACGTGTGTGAAGAATATATTTTGATTCTATATTTACTTGAAGCATTCCACAACACCTGTACATGACGGCATCACAGTTACCTTTTTTATGAAGCACAGCCTGTGCATGCCTCAACCTTTCGTCAAACACTCCTCAGACTATTAGCGTGAATGTGGAGCGCACCTAAACCTGCAGTGTTTGAGTCTTCGGGCACAGGGGGAGCTGACCTGAGACCAGGCTTTAAAGACACATTTAATGTCATTTATATTTATAGGGCACTTTGACTTAAACACCTAGTGAAGCGCTGCAGCCTTTCACTGTCCGGCTGAATGACTGAGTGACTTTCACCTTAGAAGGGCGACATCCCTCAGCATTGACTTTTAAGTGCTAGCAGAGGGGCTTTCAGGGGCCAGATAAAGACTTTCTTACCACACTAAAGCTGAGTTGAATTTTGGAAAGCACAAAGCACAGATTAGAGTCCCTCTGTTTGCCGATGAGATTGTGGAGGTTCGGGACCCCCCAATGGTGTTCCTGCCAGCAAAGCCAGATTGTAAATCAGAGGAGAGAGGCAAAGAGAAGCAAGAATAAAGAACCAGCTGGAAGCTCATACATTATCCCTGACGTCAACATACAGTAAGGATATAGGCCTGTTGAAAGCACAGTGGGTTCTTTTCGGTGGCCTAATAGGCACACCAGGTCTCACGGACTGACCGAAAAGACCACCCTGCTCAATTTGTAAGAAAGTAAAGTGGCCCTCAGGAAATCGGTGGAAAATTCTGAGAAAATTCACACCACATTCCTTTGAGTTTTTCTCCTCCGCCCGCTGCATTTTCCTCCTCATTTTGCTTGTGCTTTATTCTCTCCATCCGAGCTGCAAACTGACATTTGCCACCTGAGTCATCTAGACAGAGATGGACCAGATACTCCCTTTCGATGAAGTCATGCCAATGACCCTTGTCCCTCCCCCACCTTCCATTTGTGCTCCTATCCTCGCCTTCAGCTGAGATATAAATAGCATCCGCTCCTGCCTTAGTTTGTTTTCCGACAGTTGCAAGAATGGTCTATAATACAGCATACTGTGATATATGGATGCTTCATATAGGCTCTGTTCCAAAACATTGTGAGCTGCCCTCATAGGTAGCATCTTAAATGTCATGGAACCTCATAAGTGACTCATTTAGAACACAGTCACAGTTATAGCGCTCAACACGGAAGATTTGATTAGTTTGACTTTAGCACGTTGCTAAGCTAATGTTGTGATTCCTGTGTGATAAGCATAAAACATATACAATATTGTAAAACTTTGAATAACATTGACTTTTAAATGATACTTATTTATACTCTGGATTTTTCGCTGAGCTTGTTGCAATGCATTCTCTGTAAAGAATACATGAAATTCTGCATGAAATTCACTTAAAATATGTTTACATGTATTGAGAACATGTCTTAAAAATTAATTATTTCAGCTTATTACTTTATTTTAGGTAAATTGTGGCCATGTTGTTCAATTTTTTCCCTCTTTTTAACTACATCGTGGCCATATTTTAACTATATTAATAAATAATTTTTTATATTGTAGCCTCGATTTACCTCTTAATTCGTGGCTACACACATTCGAAAGTATGTACTTTTTCTCCACAGAAAGAGTACATATACTTTTAGGGCATTGTATAAGTAGGCGAATTGAGATGCAACAATAGTCCTTCAAAGTAGCCTCAATGCTAGACAGAATATGAGTCTGATACTGCTCCATTGGGCTGTGATTATTGGGGCGTGTTTCAACCGAACCAGGAAAGAAAATGCCTCTGCACTCAATTGGATAGACCTACAACCAATCAGAGCAACGGAGTAAATTATGTATGTTGAGCGACGCATAGTAGTGGGATGTTCGGATGGACAGGCTATGCAGTCTGTTAGTTCACCTCACCTCCGAATCCGAGTCGTTCTTTCTTTTGACACTTCACATTTAATCATGTCTGTTCCCTGGAAAGATTAGTAACGTCACACCTCTCCTGTCTTTGGGTTCGAGTCGTTAGTTCCGTCATCAGTGTCTGATCTGGGCCGTGACAGCCTCATATGCATGCATGCAGTCCGGATACAAAATTGATTAGTTTACCTCTCGAGTCTTCAGGTTCGAGTCATTCGTTCACCAACTCACAGCCCCATCGGCTGAATGCAGAAGATCCTGTACAGAACCGATGGCATGTAGCGCATGCATGGTCAACACAAAATTAACGACTCGCTCTCTGAGACAACTCATTGTTCCCGAGCCATATTTAAGAGTAGTTCAAAAAGAACAAATCATTCATGAACGACACATCACTAAAGTTGTCAACAGAACTCAACTGCACGCATGCTGGAAGAAGTAGAAGAAGAAGATGAGTGTAAATTATCTTTGCCGTTGTTGTGAAAATTGTTTGAATCGTTGTTGTAAGGATACACAGAGTATTTACTAAAACAATCGTAATTTTTGAGAAAATTGTAAAGGTGAATGCATATACGAACAAGTTCTCCGTTTAGGATTAGAACTAATTCAACCCAAGCGCTCTTTGGTGACGTGGATGGTTATGTTACTGTTGATCATCAGTCCATCATCTTATAAAGCCCGCCCTGACAATTTGATTGGTCCGAACAGCTCCTGTTCAGGCATAGTTGCTCCACAACGGATCAAGTCAAGACCGAACTTCCCGACCTCAAATATTGTGGGCGGGGCTAAGTTCAGCTGGCATCCAGGCTACCTTCAAAGTATACTCTATTAAGTACCTAGCGTGAACATGTGATCAACACATGTGCACTAAAACGTTTTATCCTTGTCCAGTGTCTGTGTTATTTCTCTCCAAAAGTTATGAGTGATAAAAATATCTTAGCATCTCTTAATCCTCTCACACAAGAGCTTGTCACTACAGATGTCTATTAAATGCTTATCAATGTGGATTTCTCCAGTATTTTGTTGTTGTTGCTCTGTTGTTCCGTTTCTTTTTGACACCTTGTGTCACATAGTATGAATGGTTAGAAATTTCAGGCTGCTCGCATTTTATGCATACCCTAGCATATCCACTGTTTTTCCTGAACGGCCAATGAGTGCCACCATGATGGATTCTAACTTCCGTTGAACTGTTGTCCTATTCCAGTCTTTATAGGAACTCATGTTATTCACGGCTAAATTAATTAATCAAAAATGTTTTGAATACTGCTAAGAATAAAATTAGCTCAGGGTCAAGCTGTGCTGTTTTTGGCTGACACAATAACAGCCATAAATTGAAAGAATTCCTGCAAATGACTTGTGTTAAGTGCCAACAAACCCAAAAAAGAATGTCCATGTCTGGTGTCATATGAATTGCATTTTGTGCCAAAGACTGATGAGAGAAAGCATGGCTTGCAGGGCTACAGTTAAAATACTCCTCAAAGAAGGTACATCAGGGCTCTTATCATTTTGCGGACAAAAAGCCCTTCAAACTTCACAGCAATCCAGAGCTGTATGTAGGATATAAACGCCCACCTGTTATAAATGTAGGGGCCATTTACACTACACCATTTTCAACTAAAAACTGAAAACTTTTTATGCGTTTGGCTGTTCATTTACATGACAACGGCGTTTTTGGGGGCCTGAAAATGCTAACTTTTAAAGGGGTCATGAACTGAGAAATAATTTTTTTCTTGAGTTTTTGATATATAAGAGGTCATCGTACTATAAGAAAAGCCCAGATAACGACTCATTGTGGAATGTGCCTATCTAGATCAATCATTTTCAATAACTAGAGACTTCATCGTTGCAACTTTGGCCACACCCACTGGCGTGTTAGTGAGATGACAAGGAAACAAGAGTGATACAGGAATACTGGAATAAAAATAGTGTTACCTTCCAAAGGATACTAATGCTAGGAATGTGGTTATTTATTTTCAACAATGTGAATGTCTCAGTTGAGCATTATTTATTTGTATTCGGTACATTTCACTGTGGATTCTTTGGTAAATCAGTTATAAAAAAACAGTATCAGACTGTTATGCTATGGACTCGACAGTAGTTCCACAACATGTAAGTAACTGTGTTAATTCGAATGCCTGATCTGTGACCAGTGATTTCTGATATGTAATGATTCATGTACAGTCAGATGTTCTTTGTCTATGTGTTAGTAAATCAAACAAGTGACTAAACGGTCAACTTCACATTGTTTCTCTTAGTAGGATGAAAATAACCTGTTTTTAAACTGTGATTAAATTATATAGAAAGTCACTGGAGCTGTCAAAATAAACAGCGCAGGTTTATCAGTGACTGAGTTCTGGACTCGCGGCAAAACTCCCGTAATGATCAACAAATTTCTTATTTACATTGTGTTTGCACTGTTAGTTATGATGAATCAGCTACAATGCTCATCACTGCAACCATTCATGCCACAATCTAAATATAATGTTATAGATCTAAATATAATGCGATAATCAACACTTTTCATGATTAGTTAACCTTGAGAGATGTAATAGTAAAAAATGTGCTAAACGTTTTCAAGAGAGTTCCACATGTAATATTTAGCTATTTCATATGCAAAGATGTTAGTGAACGACGTCAGATCAGAGGGCTAAAATCACAGTAGGAAAATGTCTTATTTCTAAATTATGACAATTTTTGATGTACAAATCATACTAACATAATAAGTGCACCACAGGAAACATTATAGAACAATAAAACAATGCAGTTCATGACCCCTTTTAAACCGTGCAAGTTTTTTTTTTAAACGATACCGTTATCATCTCTGTGTGAACAAAAAATCATGTGCATGCATACTACATGTTTCTTTACAAAGTGACATCACAACTACTGGCCTGGCAGCACAATACAGTGTTTTAAGTCGTTTTCGTGGATCCGTGTGAACAGGGATCGTTTTGACTACGTTGCCGTCTGTACGTGAAAAACACAAAGGAAAACCTTTTCCATTTTTAGTACATTCTTGTTGTGTAACCATACCCATAAGTAACCTTGTGCCGCTTCATGTCATCTACCCGCTAATTAAACTTTGACAGGTGAGGCACAGCTAAAAGATAGTCATTGCTATACTGCAAAGTGGATCCATAAGCATTTTTATCCATTTAATGTTTATATAATCAGCTAACAGACTACAATGTAATACAGCCGATACGTCCACGTCAGGAAAAAAGGTGGATACTCTGATTTTAAAATTCTGCCTCCATAGGCAGCTCACTAGCTTTTGAAGCTGAATTCTGCATGTGTACCTTTGCTCGTCTGCACTCGGACGAGGCTCCAGCATTATACCCTGGTGCTCTCTAGATTCATAGACTTAATGTAGATCGGGTCATTATAAAATTGCTGTGAAATTCCACTAAAATGTAATCAGGAACGTTGGATATTTTAGAGGGCTCTGCAATACAGGAAATACGGCGTTAAAATGAATCAGTGGCACAAATTAGTAGAGTAGACCCTAACCCAGGGTTAAATGTTTTTGAGGATGATCCAAAAAGCAATTAAGAAGCATGCGAGAGGAATGCGATGATTGATTGTTCTCCAAGGGCCGTGTTTTAAAATGCCCCTGTCCTTGCCGAATGGTTGCTATAGCAACAGGAAGAAGGAGGTGGACTTCGGGAGCGGGAGAGGATGACAGATCAGTTTTGGAGAGTATTGACCCTCTGTTCTTTTCAACTTGTCTTCCCTTTGAGGCTGTTGTGCGCAATACTGCATTTTAATCACCCCGATTTAAAATGGGATTCATGGAACGGTCCCAGCAACTGCTGAGTCACGGTTTTCATAAGACAAATGAACTTTCACATATGAGTGGTAAATGATATGCGCATCAGTTTTGAGTGTGGACGGCGTCTGAGCTCCAGGAGATGGATTTACATGCCGTTAGTGAGTCCGTTTAATGCCGTTCGACCTCTCAGGGTTGTGACGTGCGTTCATGCGGGCTGAAAATATCAGCGCACCTGAAGTCACGAATTAAAATGTTTGAGTTGATGCAATGATGACGGCTCTGACATGCTTCTAAGTACATTAAAGTCAATTAACGTGTCTACTGCTGTGACATTGAAGCAAGCGGCGGTATGTAGATTTAAAACAATTATAGATGCAGTTAACCTTTAAAAATGACAGGGAACGAGGGAACTCGAATCTCCAGATATGTCAGTGTACATGTTAGCTAATCTTTTTCTTAAACTAATCATAACCAATTATGTGAATTGTAGCGTTAAAAGACATCATGGCAACTATACCGTTTAGTACTTGGCCTATTTATCTTAATTGGACAAGCCAATCTAGAGTACCCGTCTATCTGTCTGCCTGTCTGCCTGTCTGCCTGTCTGTCTGTCTGTCTGTTTGTTTGCTTTTAAGGTGCAAGGAGGAAGTGTACTTCAATCCCATCAGGGAAGACCACCCAAACAGCAGCTGTGCTTTCTACCACCCTGAAACTGCCAATGCCGTCTTCAAAGCGATGGGACAGATGTGCCCCGAGATTAGTTTTTGGCAAACGAAGAGCGTCTGTTCGGGCGGTTGATCACACAAGGTTGAGTACATGTATTCAGATATTAACTCTTGCTTTCGAGGACCAGGTGCGTGATTGCGAAAAATAAACTGACTGCAAATTAATTCCTATTGTCCACGAGCTGCGTCTGGCTATAACACCCAATTACTTGAACTGCGTGTCGCGGAGAACAAAGGAGAGAGAGAGCGAAGCAAAGGGAGATATGATCAGAATGGAATATTAGCACAGGATCTACTCTATACTAGCTGCTATGTTAAAAAACTAAAATAATAGTATGTGAAACAGTGTGCATTATGGATTAATACATACATGCTAAATTGTTGTCACATGACCTCACAGAGCATAATCCCATTCATTTTCTCCATAGAGCTTTACTTGAATAAAGAAACATGCTTTTTGCTTGCATAATCATGTAGTTACACCATCTAATGCTGAAACACATTGCACTGTGGTATGCAGTGCAAAGTGCTCCTTTGCATACTGCACATTTTGAGGCAATTTGGTTATTCACACATAACATTTGCATGCCATGTACAATATACGTGCTACATACTGCAGAAATAGAACCATGCCGCATGATATTCTGACCACAGCCGAAGAGAAATGTCAAAATAGAAGAGTGAGAGGAGGGAAAATCAGTGGGTGTATAAGATGGGGAAGACACATGATGCTTGAAATGCTGGATTTAGTGGCAACTATTGTAGCGGTATTGTGGTAAGCCTCAGACGCCACCAGACGAAAAATGTATGACACAGGGAGATTTAAATGTTTGTGTGTCTGTCTCCTAGAGCTCACTTAAAGGAACATTTCAGGTTAACGTCACAGGCGATAATTTCGAAATGATAATAATTCATCTCTTAGATTGAAAAGCAAACATAAATCATGTGTACTATAATGCACTTTCATTGAAATATCATGGGGTGATTGCACAGTCAGCAACTGTTTCGAAAATTACAGATTTCGAGATTGATATTGTATAAGGGTGATTCTATAATTGCAGGTATATTTGGTGTCCAAAGTCATTATTTCTTCTGCTTTTTTCAAATGGTTATATTATTTTAATAATGTGTCACTCATTGTCATGGATCACAAGATGTTACAGGCCAATATAATATTTTCTGTAAAAAGTGTCTTATATAGCTAAAAATCATTAATTAGTCCGTATTAGTCAGTGTATTATGTATTGTGTAAAAAAAATATTTTATTTTACTTTTCTTTTGGTAATTTTCATTTATTTTATTTATAAAAGCCCTAAATAGTATTTTCCCTAATCCTACATTAAATTGGGTCCCACTTTATATTAGGTGTCCTTCATTACTATGTACTTGCATCAAAAAATAAGTACAATCTACCTATTGTGTTCATATTGTATTGTAAAACACTTCAGCTGATATTGAGATACGGGTAAAGTTAGGGACGGGTGTGGTGGTATGGGTAAGTTTAAGGGTAGGGTTAGGTGTAAGGGAAGTGTTAACAGTGTAATTACAAATGTAACCACAGTAATTAATTACAGATGTAATTACATAAAGATCATTTTTAAAATGTAAGTACAATGTAAAAACATGTATGTACACAATAAGTGCATTGTATCAAATGATGAATTAAAATGTTTGTACATACATTTAATAACGTCTCGGTTACGTATGGTAACCCTCGTTCTCTGAAGGAGGAGCGGAGGCGTCGTCGGGCGTCACCGGCAATTGGGATCACTTCAGGAGCCCCTAACAGCTTCGAGATTTAGAGAACAGGCCAATGAGAATTGGCGTGCGAGATTTGCATCTCGCGCTCCGCCCGCAGTGCGGGTATAAGCGAAGCGAAATGCAGCGCACCTTTGTTTTTCACTGAGGGCGAACTATTGACTCGGCCTGCAGTGATGGTACAGCAATTGTGGCGGCGGGGCGTGCGTCTCCGTTCCCTCCTTCAGGGAGCGAGGGTTACCATACGTAACCGAGGCGTTCCCTTTCAGTCGGTCACGTTCGGCGTACGTCGGACGTCACCGACGAATTGGGATCCCTTTGGAACACGCCACAGTTGCTACCACTTCCAGCGCCCTGGGAAAGCCCCTCAGACCCCGGCTGTTCCGGGCAGGGAAATTCACGCAGGGAGAGTCAGCTGCTGTTCCGCAAGACCCACTCAGCCGACTATTGGATAACGCTGGGAAAGCGTGCCCCGGGGGGGCGCTGCGGAAGCCACATCATGCCCGGAGGGAGTTACCATGTGGAGAATACACGTATGGACTGGCCGTGGGCAGTGCTACATACGGAAGCCCCAGGGGTGGCTCCGGCCATTTTAGGCGGGGGTCCACACCACACTGAGACGGCAGAGCAAGCTCTGCTGAGGGAAAGACACAAGCTCGCCGAAGGGAGACTTACCGTGGAGAATACACATATGGGACTGCCGTGGGGGTCACAACATATGGAACCCAGCCTAACACAAGTTCCACCAAAGCATACGAGCGTTAGGCCTGGCGTCGGATGCTCCGCCACGTCCGACTGCCGAGGGTTGCGGAGGACTCGACAGGGTTCGCCATGCTAGGGAACTCGACTGGAGCATATAAGCGCACGTATCCGTTCCATGGGGAAGGGAGTGGCGCAGCAAGCCGACACTTTAGAACGGCCACTTCGGTGTTACTGACTATGGGAAGTGAACACACAGGAAGATACCGGCTCTACACGTAGGCTATAGAACCTAGCGAACGTGTTGGGTGTCGCCCAGCCCGCAGCTCTACAAATATCTGCCAGCGAGGCGCCACGAGCCAGCGCCCAGGAAGAAGCTACACCACTGGTGGAGTGGGCTCCTAACCAGAACGGGCAGGGCACGTCTTGGGTTCATACGCCAAGACGATGGCATCCACTATCCAGTGGGCCATCCTCTGCTTGGAGACACCCTTTCCCTTCTGCTGTCCTCCATAACAGACGAAGAGCTGCTCTGAGGTCCTGAAGCTTTGCGTTCTGTCCACGTAAGTCCATAAAGCGCGGACGGGACAGAGAAAAGCTAGGGCTGGGTCTGCCTCCTCCAAAGGCAGCGCTTGCAGGCTCACCACCTGATCCCGGAAGGGAGTGGTGGGAACCTTGGGCACATATCCAGGCCGGGGTCTCAGGATTACGTGAGAGTTACCAGGCCCGAATTCCAGGCACGATTCGTCGACCGAAAATGCCGGTCCCCTACCCTCTTGATGGAGGCCAATGCAGTCAGGAGTACTGTCTTCAGAGACAGAATTTTTAACTCAGCTGACTGCAAAGGCTCAAAGGGAGGCCTCTGCAGTGCGGTCAGCACCAGAGACAGGTCCCAAGAGGGTATAGAGGGAGGGCGAGGCGGATTCAGTCTCCTCGCCCCCTCAGGAACCTGACGATCAGATCGTGCTTCCCAAAGGATTTTTATTTTCTTTCCGCCTACGAAGTCATGATTGGCGGCGATGGCGGCCACATAGACTTTGAGGGTGGAGGGAGACAGCCTTCGCTCCAACCCGTCTTGTAGGAAGGAAAGCACAGAACTGACCGAATACCTTCGGGGGTCTTCTCGGTCTTCAACGCGTAGAGGTGCCTTGTAGAGGGCGCTCTAGTGGAAGTAATGGTGTCTACAACAGCTTGTGGCAGACCGCCTAGAACCTCCGCGTCCCGTCCAGGGACCAGACATGGAGTTTCCAGAGGTCCGGACGCGGGTGCCAGAGGGTGCCCCGTCTCTGAGTCAGGAGGTCCTTCCTCAGAGGAATGGGCCAAGGAGGTGCTGTCACGAGGAGCACTAGTTCCGAAAACCAAGTCCTGTTGGGCCAGTACGGAGCGACCAACAGGACCTGCTCCTCGCCCTCCCTGACCTTGCACAGTGTTTGTGCAAGAAGGCTCACTGGGGGGAAACGCATATTTGCGTAGGCCCCGGGGCCAGCTGTGTGCCAGCGCATCCGAACCGAGGATCCTCGGTCAGGGAATAGAACAGCTGGCAGTGGGTGGAGTCGGGCGGCAAACAGATCTACCTGCGCGGCCCGGCGACTCCAGATCAGCTGGACCACCTGGGGATGGAGTCTCCACTCTCCCGGGAGCACTGGCTGTCGTGAGAGCTCTCGTCGACGCCGCGATTGAGCAGGCCCGAATATGAATGGCACGGCGACCTCAGATGCTTCTGACTCCATAGGAGAGATGGCGGGCGAGTTGTGACATGCGACGGGAGCGTAGATCACCCTGTTTGTTGATGTACGCAACGGCCGCAGTGCTGTCCATATGGACCAGAACGTGCTTGCCTCTGAGCGGCGTTGAAGCGGCTGAGTGCAAGACGAACTGCTAACAACTCCAGGCAATTGATATGCCATTGCAGTTGGGGCCCCGTCCACAGACCCGATACTCCAAGCCCGTTGTACATGGCACCCCAGCCGGTGGATGAGGCATCCGTGGAGACAACAGCATGCCTGGACACTTGTTCTAAAGGCACTTCTGCCCGTAGAAATTAAGGGTCCGACCACGGGCTGAAGGTTGGCGGCATCTCTGTGTCACTTGGACACAGAGAGTTCCGCTGCGCCACGCCCATCTCGAGACCCGGTCGTGGAGCCAGCGTTGAAGCGGTCTCATATGAAGCAATCCCAGCGGCGTTACTGCGGCTGCGGATGTCATATGCCCCAGGAGCCTCTGAAAAGGTTTCAGTGGTACCGCTATCCTGCGTTTGAACGAATTCACGCAGTTCAACACCGACTGGACGCGCTCCTCGGTGAGGCGCGCTGTCCGGGCGACCGAGTCTATCTCCATCCTGAGAGAAGAGATCCTCTGCGAGGGGCAGAGTTTGCTCTTCTCCCAGTCGACCTGAAGGCCCAACTGGCAAAGGTGGCGGAGCACCATGTCCCTGTGTTTGCACAACTGCTCTCACGACTGGACAACAATCAGCCAGTCATCGAGGTAGTTGAGAATACGAACACCACGCTCCCACACGGGAGCAATGGCCGCCTCCGCGACTTCCGTGAAGACACGGGGCGACAGGGCCAGCCCGAAGGGTAGGACTTTGTACTGACATGCTTGTCCGTCGAATGCAAAGCGTAATAACGGTCTGTGTCGAGGGAGAATCGAGACATGAAAGTACTCGTCCTTCAGGTCGATCGTTGCAAACCAATCTTGGGGACGGACGCACCTGAAGATGCGTTTCTGCGTTAACATCCTGAACAGCAGCCTGGGGACTGGTTCAGAAGTCACAGAACCAAGATCGGCCATAACCCGCTGCTTTTCTTGGGCACAATGAAGTACGGGCTGTAGAACCCGGTCTTCATATCGGCTGGAGGGACCGGCTCTATCCTTCGCCAGTAGGACCGTGATCTCCGCCTGAAGCACAGGGGCATTCTCCTTCGACATGGAGGTGAAGAGGATGCCCCTGAACTTGGGGGGGGACGCCGGGCGAACTGAATCGCATAGCCGAGTCTGATGGTACGGATGAGCCAGCAAGACGGGCTGGAGCGCTAGGCAGACTCCCAAGAACCGTGCAAGCGGGACCAACGGCACCACAGACGTGCCCGCAGCGGGGCAGCGCAGCAGCATGCAGGGACCCGACACGGACGGCATGGGAGTGGCCCAAGGTGGGGTCTGAGTGTGCTGTGCAACACTTACCTGCTTCCGCTGAGGGGGTGCATGAGTGTGGGGAGGCCACTTGTGTGCGTCCCAGACACAGCCGGCACCCCCTGCTGGCGATAGGAGAGGCGCCTGAGGGTGACGAGGCATGGAAGCGTCGAACACCGCCGAGCACACTCTCCTGGCACCCAGAGGTATTGGAACTGCTCTTTAGAATTTGGGTACCACTGGTTGTATTTGACACCAGTTGCGGAACAGAATCCCATTTGTAAGCTACCAGCAGGCATGCGAGATAGTGAGCGTGGCCGTGAGATGGCACACGGCGCGCTGAACACTAAAACACTTATGAAAAGGGTAAGATGAACAACGCGCCGACGTGGTCATGCTCTCATGAGAGAACATGAAACACCCACGAACACAGTCTCAGCATGCTGTGATGCGCTAGAGGAGTGGGGGGCCCACGGAGATGTGCTCGGCAGGGAAGCCCCACTGTAATCCTCAGATCACCCAGGCTTATCAGCCAAAGTAGCCCCTTTTCTGGTGCACCAGAAAAGACACTAGATCGGGGTATAAGCGAAGGGACTCAACCCCGTTTGAGGTTTCATAGTCTCGACCGCGCATCTAGAGTGCCGAATGACGCGCGCTGGGTTGCCGTGACAACCCGCGCTGTCAGCGGCAGCTCTGACGGCACACGCGCGCTGAACACTCAAACCCTCACGGGGAAGGCGAGACGAACAGCGCGCCGATGTGATCCCGTTCTCCTGAGAGCACATGGACCACCCACGAACGCAATCTCAACACAGTTATGCGAGAGGGCTCGTGGCCGTCAATAAGGACAGGAAACGCAAGTGTCACACCCGCGATGCTCTTTTAGAAGAAAATGTGCTCTTTTAAATGTGCTGAAGCACCCAGGGAAAAAACAGGAGAGTAGTGCAGCCTGTGTATGCACTCACTATTGGGAACGCCCTCACCGAACCAACAGACCAAACAGTGCTGTGAAAACAGCAGTTTATCACTGTATCAGGGAGCTCGCGGCCGCCGCTGATCGTGCCATCCCACTCAGCACTCAAAGAAGCTTCTTCTGTCGTTCTCTTTTTCTCTCTGCTGAAGCAGGAACAGTCTTCTTCATCAACACCGTGTTCGGCTCCGAAGTGAATGACAAAGGTGCGCTGCATTTCGCTTCCGTTTATACCCGCACTGCGGGGCGGAGCGCGAGATGCAAATCTCGCACGCCAATTCTCATTGGCCTGTTCTCTAAATCTCGAAGCTGTTAGGGGCTTCAGCAGATGAAGGAGGCAGGAAGTGAAGCTAACATTGGATTCAGACGTGCCTTGATGCCTTCCTACCTTGAAATATGTCCTCCAAAGGCGGCATTTTCCAGTTTTCAGACACAGCCTTGTCTTGTGCTTCCCTTTGTGAATGTGTCATGTTCTGATTGATTCATTGTCTTGTCATGTGGTTATGAGTTTTGGTTGTTCATTGGTTGTCTTTGTCATGTTCATGTATTAGCCAAGTTCATGTATTTAATGCCTCTTGTTTTCCATGTTAATTGGTCGTGTATTGGATTTGTAACCCTGCTGTTGGTGAATGTTGTGGTCTGCTCATGTTCCAGTCAAGTTTTGTTCACGTTTGATTCAATAAACTGCACATGGGTTTATCACCAAGTTCGCCTCCAGTGGACCTATGTTACAGAATTAAAGGGATAATTTACCAGTCAAGCTGGTTTATTAATTTAACTGAATCGACCTGATTCCGAATGAGCCGGTTCAAACATCTGTCGAAGTTTGCAGAGGATTACCGAGGACTCAAAAAGAACCGAATGAGCCGGTTCAACCAGCTGTCGAAGTTTGCAGAGGATTACAGAAGATTCTGATGATTGAGTTGGCAACGCAAGTCTGGGGCACATAGGCTACTGGAAATATGCTTATTAAGACTACATTAACTAAATAACAATTTATTAAAACCTGCAAAAATCTTTCTGTCGAGAGATGTAAATACATTTTACTGTAGTTTATTAGCATGCAGATTATATTTTAAGTTAAGCAAAATTTATAAGTTTATAAGACTGGTTTGTTCTTTCTATATAGGCTACTTTAGACATGTAACATATCAGCGTTTATGCATGTCTGTAATGTGTGCTGTATGTGCGAAACTTTCAGGAATCTTATCCAAGATGTAGGCTACTCAATATTGATCAGTCGTGTCTGACATAAAGGATCCGCAAATGAAAATGTAACCACAAACACCATTAACTTAAGCAAACTGGTTTTACTTAGGGTTACTTTAGCGATTAGGCAAATTAAGCTTTGTATCAGTAGAAACCTGGTAGTATATTCGAATTATCGTACTTTCCCCCTGAGATGAGAGATTTATGCAATTTATTTCTGGAAAAAATCCTCAGATGACTCAAATATCGTCATTTTGCGTCATCGGAGGAATTTTTGGCCAGAGGCTAAAGACTACAGTCACTAGAAGGAGCTAGTTCCGCATGTTTTCAGCTCGCCCACGGGGATCTCACTCACAAAATGTAAATGCGCATGGCCGCTCGGCTCGGGCATTCATAATGAAGCGGAGCGGTGCGGAGCAAAGTGAGTGTTTCAACTTTTCAAATGAATTCATATGAAAGTTAAGCTTCCATAGGCATGATCTGAAAACGCGCCAGACTGAACACAAGCCGTGAATGTATGCCACGTCCGCGCTTACCTCAGCTCATCTCAGCTCTTTGCTCTCGTGATTAATAAAATCTGACTCCTGCTGCGTTTGTGCCGTGACTTTCGTTCGGCTCACTCACATTATATTGAACAGACGCGTTCAGTTTTTAATTGTAGTGTCTATTCTCTAACTGAACAAAATTTTTATTAATATGAAAATGAAAACGACGGTGGGGGCAGTGTCATGGTGGGCAAGTGATAACCGGTAGCCGTGGCTTGGGAGTAGCCTCGTTGGGCAGCGAAGCAAATGCATTCTGGGAGTTGTTGTCTTTCATCCACATGAGACAAAAAAATTTCTTTTCTCAGTCGAGAAGGCACCAAATGAAAAAATAATTTCATATTTCTACTACATAAATGACCCAGTTTAAATACACATTCATCTTCCCAGCGCTGAAGTACCCCTTTAAATAGGCCTTCATTTTATTAAAACATGAAAAAAAATTTTTACTATGGTTTTGCGCGTGCAGATTATATTTTAAATCAAGGAGTTTATAAGGACAATAAACAAGGAGTGTGGCAAGCAGCGAGGCCGAGGGACTGTGAGGACGGGTCCTATAGTATACTTTAGACATAAAGAACATATCCGTGTTTGTTGACCAGTGCCAGTGCATGTGTGCTGTAGTTGCACAATTTTCAGCCGAATCCGACGTGAAGGATAAATGAATGAACTGTGAACACAAACACCATTAACTTAAGTGACTGAAAGACAATAATCAGCAACATGCACTCACGCAAATAACTTTATTCGATTGTTTCAATATGCATTGACACATATTACTTTATTTGAATGTTTCCTTATAACATGACACTGAGAAATGCATAAAAAAGCATAAGAAATGCATGATGATGTCAGGAACCTATGAATCGGCTTTTTGAACTGGTTCATTGAGCCGAACTGTCCGAAAAGGGTTTGCGGAAATAAACTGGACTTTGCGTCACTAATGTACATCTAACTAGAATCAATGGTGTTCATTTAACTTGAATGAATGGCTTTAGTTTAACTTAAATAAATGGTTTTCCTTCAATTAGAATTCTTCATATAATCCTACAACTAATGCTTATTGTTTAGTCCTGTGATTTAAATAACTACAACCATTATAGTTGCGTTATAGAGCATTTTGAATTCTTATTAGCTGGTCCTCAACCCAAGCACATGTTCTACACTTCACCACAATAGTAACCCCCCAAAAACACTAACATAACACAAACTTTTAAATACCAACATAAAAACACTAACATAACACAAACTTTTAGATACCAGCATAACAGAACATTAAACATTAAAAATATCTCCATTTTCTCATCTTGTTAAAAATACATAAAATAGCACTTTAATTAAACATTTACTCTCCGAATTTAGCCCCTTTGCAAAGCATGATGGGAAGTGAATATCCTGTTTGATTGGGTTACTTGATTGAAACATGTTATTTCAAAATGAAAACATCAAGTAAAGCAAAGAGTAACTGTTTCAAGTCAATTTAACATGAGGCAAGTACACATTTGAACCAGAAACTTGATATAATGGTGATAAATCAAGATGAATTGCTTAAAGTGAACAGCATCATAAAATCATTTTTTTGAGTGCACCCTCATGTTGTTCCATTGTATGAGTTTCTTTCTTCTGTTGAACACAAAAGAAGATATTTTAGAGAATATCTGTAACTAGACAGTTGATGGTAGCCATTGCCTTTTTTTTTTTTTTTTTTTTTTTTTCTACTATGGAAGTCGATGGGTGCCGTCAACTGTTTGATTACCAACATTCTTTAAAATATCTTCTTTTGTGTTCAACAGTAGAAAGAAACTTTGGGTAAATGGTATCAAGTTTCATTTTTGGGGTGAACTATTCCTTTAAATCCTTTCATATTTGTGCATTCCTTGGTAATCATAATCCGTTATTCATCCACCATGAAAATTACTCCCAGCTCGAAAAGGACCATTTAGGCGAGTTTTACATCAAATATTGCACTGAATTATTTGTGTAAGTGCTTTAAGTAAACATACTAGTTTCACATGTCTGCTTTAAAACCCTACAGCCATAGCTGTCCATTGTAAGTGCATTACTTTAAACAAGATTTTTTGTTTGTTTTTTAAAGGGATGAGTCAAAGTTATTTTCTATGGTAATTGACAGCATGTCATGGATGCCTCTGCTAGAGGTTGAGTTGTATTTAACCCTGAATATTCCTTTAAACAAATCACAGGGGACAGCGTGAAGTCAGTAGGCCCTTAGGGGGACTTTGACGCCCTTCAAAATGTCAGTACTATCGTTTAACAGCATTATATTACAAACCATTTAGAGCAACCTACTGTGGACCAACTGTGGAGTTGTAGCCCCTTGAATGCATAGAAACGTGCCCTTGAAGAGTTTTTCCCAAGAAAGGAGGCCCTCTTACTTACAGTTAGCAAAAACAGACTGTGAAAGTGACACTGCAGCAGGGCTAAATTGGATTGATTATATGATTAATGGTGACACGCAGGTTAGCTGGAATTTTCTTTTGCTCCTGCGGTGACACTGTCATCAAAGCTCTGGCATGTAGACAAGACTGAGGTCCCTTTAATCAGATTTGCTAAAGTGAAAACTCTCTTGCGCACAAAGGCACCATTGATACGCAGTGGGTGTCAACAAAGGAAGAGCTTCAACAAGGGGAATGGGGGGGTAGATGGAGAAAAGAGTGGACTTGGATGGGGGGAGGAAATGAATGAATGGGTGCATCTCATTGTAAAGTTAACATTTGTATGGGCCAGATGAATCTGCTGGAGGACTGCTGAGGAGCACAACTGTCACTCATGCACCCGCTGAACATGTCAGCAGTATCTAAAACTGCTTAAAAACATAACGCAGAAGCTACATGGCTTTAAGAATTTTAACAAGAGTCCTCTGGAGGACAGTTGTTTTTGTGAATGCTTATTTGAGGTGCAGTCATTTTAGCAACATTTCAGCAACATTTTGCAGGCAAAAAGGTCCATTGTCTATTGTTCGTATAGTGTAGGGATATATAAAGCCAGCTCACAAAGAAGTCACTTTCAAACCAAGCTGCTTTCTGTTGGTCAGTGTTGCCAATTTGCAAAAACAAACCTTTTTGTGAAATCTGCGTGGGGAAATCTTTTGCCTTCACGATGAAATTTTTGATTGCTCAAATAAAAAAATAAAAACATTTAAATAACAAATAATAATAACTATGATGTACAATACATCAGAAATATTGGTAAAACTTTACATTAGTTCACATGAACCAATAATGAACAGTATTTATACACTCACCTAAAGGATTATTAGGAACACCTGTTCAATTTCTCATTAATGCAATTATCTAATCAACCAATCACATGGCAGTTGCTTCAATGCATTTATGCAATGCATTCAATGCATTTCAAGACAATCTCCTGAACTCCAAACTGCATGTCAGAATGGGAAAGAAAGGTGATTTCAGCAATTTTGAGCGTGGCATGGTTGTTGGTGCCAGACGGGCCGGTCTGAGTATTTCACAATCTGCTCAGTTACTGGGATTTTCACGCACAACCATTTGTAGGGTTTACAAAGAATGGTGTGAAAAGGGAAAAACATCCAGTATGCAGCAGTCCTGTGGGCGAAAATGCCTTATTGATGCTAGAGGTCAGAGGAGAATGGGCCGACTGATTCAAGCTGATAGAAGAGCAACTTTGACTGAAATAACCACTCGTTACAACCGAGGTATGCAGCAAAGCATTTGTGAAGCCACAACACGCACAACCTTGAGGCGGATGGGCTACAACAGCAGAAGACCCCACCGGGTACCACTCATCTCCACTACAAATAGGAAAAAAGAGGCTACAATTTGCACAAGCTCACTAAAATTGGACAGTTGAAGACTGGAAAAATGTTGCCTGATCTGATGAGTCTCGATTTCTGTTGAGACATTCAGATGGTAGAGTCAGAATTTGGCGTAAACAGAATGAGAACATGGATCCATCATGCCTTGTTACCACTGTGCAGGCTGGTGGTGGTGGTGTAATGGTGTGGGGGATGTTTTCTTGGCACACTTTAGGCCCCTTAGTGCCAATTGGGCATCATTTAAATGCCACGGCTTACCTGAGCATTGTTTCTGACCATGTCCATCCCTTTATGACCACCATGTACCCATTCTCTGATGGCTACTTCCAGCAGGATAATGCACCATGTCACAAAGCTTGAATCATTTCAAATTGGTTTCTTGAACATGACAATGAGTTCACTGTACTAAAATGGCCCCCACAGTCACCAGATCTCAACTCAATAGAGCATCTTTGGGATGTGGTGGAACGGGAGCTTCGTGCCCTGGATGTGCATCCCACAAATCTCCATCAACTGCAAGATGCTATACTATCAATATGGACCAACATTTCTAAAGAATGCTTTCAGCACCTTGTTGAATCAATTCCACGTAGAATTAAGGCAGTTCTGAAGGCGAAAGGGGGTCAAACACAGTATTAGTATGGTGTTCCTAATAATCCTTTAGGAGAGTGTACATCTTAATGTTGTGAAACATATTTTTATTGGATTTGACTAACAAAACTTTTATATCTCTTATATCCCTTCCCCTCCCCAATAGTCAGTAAAAGAAAAGGAAAGAAAGAAAAAAAAACTTCCATTTTATATCGTACACTCCTATTAAGCACTTTTGTGTATATACAATAACTTCACACATCTATAGCCTCTTCGAAATCTCTTTCTTTAACAAATTCCAGAAACATCTCCCAGATATCATAAAATTCAGGTCCAAGGGAAGGACAGCTGGCATTCTTCTTCCAGCAGAGGGCAATTGAACGTCTTGCTTGTAATAGTCCATCAGTTTTCTTTCTCTGACGGGCAAATAGCAATTGTCCACATAGATACCCAATATACATATTACAGGGCTTAAAGGAACCAAAGTAGTAGTAAATTGAGTTACCTTACTCCAGAACTTTTGCTTCTCCTCTCATTCCCACACACAGTCAATGCACCTTGGAGCTATACATCTTAATGTTAATCTCAACATTTACTAATACATTTTAAGATAAAATATAATATCGGTTAACCTTATAAAAGGGGGATTCTGAAATCCACTGCTGCTTCAATATACCTGTATATATCCTAATTAAATTCAATATTTATCCTCTTATATTATTATAATGATTTTTAATGATTCTTTTCAGTTATGATGTTATTTAATCAAAAGAACCACTGATTATTTCTTGTTTTCTAAAGTTTGTGTATGGTCTCTGAGTGGTGACTGAGGTTCTAGCCTAGGGATTTGTGATGTGTCGCTAAACGCTTGAAAGCAACATGTTGTCGTGTGTTTGGATTTTGGAGGTATCACACACCCCTAACATGCCAGGAGTGCAGTAACAGTGCTTGCTCACTTAGCCCGGCTTCCAGATATGACATATGGATTTGTCTTTCATTTTATTTATATTTTATTAATTTTATTTTTTCTTTTACTGAAACGCTAAAGAACCCAGATGAATATTGCCTGTACTACTGTCTGTACCTCTCACTGAGAGAAAGCACATGTTATCAGTATGTTTTGGGAACATTTCTGGTTCGGGCCAGAGCTCAATCAACTCCAACCTTGGCGAAACTGTGTATCTGTGTATGTACGTAATATTCTGTGTTACAGATCAGTGTTGAGAAGGTGCACAATGGGCATCCTAAGAGATGGGTGGACTTGTTGTTCTGGGCAAGCTGGCGCCTGCTCCAGACCTAGAAAGTCACTACGTGCCTAATTCCGAGGTGAAAGCGTCAACAAGTGATAGTACATGTAAGGACATGTGCATCTGATTAACTGACAATGTGTGGTAATTTACTATGACTGTTCATTTTCTCTGAGCCAGTCAGAATCATCCACCTTGCAGTAATGATGTGGATAGACCTTGAAAACAGTATAACTGTTGGGACAATTGTATGTACGGTACGACGAGACAATTACGACGAGGAAGCGCAGCCAGCGAACTCCTTGTGAGACTTGAAGCTGGCTTCTGCTGGTGAAACTGCAAACTATTCTTCAGTAAATTTTTGTTTAATTAATTGCACTTCTGACTCTTGGTCTTCATTTTTCACTACTGGTCTGGGTCTAAACTGTTAACCCCTAACACTTAGTTAATGCAATGTGAACTAACATTAACAAAGGTTAATAAATGCTGTATAGGAATACATTGCTCTGACTTTAAAATGTTACTGAAATGTTTAAAGGTGCAGTGTGTAGATTTTAGCGGCGTCTAGTGGTGAGGTTGTGAATTGCAATCACCCACTGCTTACCCCTCCCTTTCGAAGCACATAAAGAAGCTACGGTGGCTGACACAGGACAAAAATGGCATCGGCAGAGAGCGCAGAGAGAGACGAGCACTCTGTAGAGAAGTTTGTCCATTTAGGGCTACTGTAGAAACATGATGCCGCAAAATGGCGATTTCACTGTAAGGGGACCTGCGGTGTATGTAGATAGAAATGCCTCATTCTAAGGTAATGAAAACATAAAGCTTCATTATGTAAGGTCTTTATACACCACTGAAAACATAGTTATGTATATTATATTGCATTTCTGTCAATAGATCCTCATAAATACTACACACTGCACCTTTAGCATTACATACTGTTTCTAAGCAAATCTGTGACATTGATCATGTGAACTGTTTGTACAGATGGTCAGATGTTCTTTCGTTGAAGCTTAAGATGCTCTTTCATTCGTTCTCAAATTATGCTGGAGAACATGATCATCAGGTTTTACACAAACTTTCATGCAGATCAAGTGCTGGTGTCATTAAAGGAAAACCAAAAATGAAGACATTATTCTGACATTAATTTTAATATATTTGATCATATTTTGCATTCCACCAATATACTTTGTGATCGCTCGCAAAATGTTTGCACTCCCTTGATAATCTTTGAGTTTTGAGTTCTTTGCAAGCAAACGTACAGAGCCACTAAAGGGACATGGTGGTGTGGAAGAAAAAAAATGAGATGGGAGGAAACATAATATGTCAATGCTTTTGCGTTCTCTTGCAAATGTCCCCGAAAAAACTGTGTTCTTCACGAGCGAACGCAAAGTTTCTCTGGGGAACACAAACATTTTGTGAGGGAACGCTACATTTTTCCATCACCATGTCCGTAACTATTCACTTTACTTCATACAAAGTATGAAATTAATAAAATTAATTTTATTTATTAAATGCATGAGAACCACTTTCATTTTTGTATGGTTAAGCCCCAAGATGCCCTATGGTTAAGCTTATTTGCTTATGGTTAAGCAAATAAGTATTAGTCAAATACTGATATATTTCAAATAGTTGTATATGCAGACCCTAAAGGGACATGGTGGAGGGAAAAAAATGTTTGATAACGCTTTTATGTTCACTCTTAAAAACCTTGCATTCCCTCGAGAAACTTTCAAAAGAGATCAAATCATTTTGCGAATGAACACAAAGTTTCTCGGGGGAACGCAAAAGGTTTTTGCGAATGAACACAAAGTTTCTCGGGGGAACACAAAGGTTTTGCGAGCGAATGCAAAGATTCTTGTGGGAACGCAAAGGTTTTGAGAGTGAACGCAAAGTTTCTCGGGGGAACACAAAGGTTTTGAGAGCGAACACTAAGTTTCTCAGGGGAACGCAAAACGTTTTGTCAGCAATCGTAAGGATTCTTGGGGGAACACAAAAGTTTTGCAAGAGCGAATGCAAAGGTTTTGTGAGCGAATGCAAAGATTCTTGTGGGAACACAAAGGATTTGAGAGTGAACGCAAAGTTTCTTGGGGGAATGTAAGACGTTTTGAGAACGAACACTAAGTTTCTCAGGGGAATGCAAAACGTTTTGTCAGCAATTGTAAAGATTCTCGGGGGAATGCAAAGGTTTTGAGAATGAACACTAAGTTTCTCAGGGGAACGCAAAACATGTTGTCAGCAATCGTAAAGTTTCTCGGGGGAACGCAAAGGTTTTGCGAGAGCGAACGCAAAGGTTTTCCGAGCAAATGCAAAGATTATTGTGGGAACACAAAGGATTTGAGAGTGAACGCAAAATTTCTCGGGCGAACGCAAGACGTTTTGCAAGCGAACGCAAAGTTTCTCAGGGCAACACAAAAGCATTGACTTATTATCTCATGGTTTTTTTCTTTCCACCAATCATATCCCTTTAGGAGCTCTGTAGGTTCGAGCTCATTCTGCTTTCAGAAAAAGGTTGTTTATGGAGAGGCTCATTAACTACAAGTTCACCTACGTGCTCTGGACTCAATTGTGGAAAACATTGCATTTTCCGGTTTCCAAAGTAAACAGCGTGTCTCACATTATATTCCAGATCAGCTGAGGACTAGTATTCAGCACCATGGGGACTTTAATCCAATTCAGAAAGTCTGAATTCATTGCTTATTTTTCGGCCGCAGTCTCTGTCACGGTATTATGCGTGGTGGCAGAGCACACACAAGCTGGCCTTTCACAAGAAAAATCACACAAGGCTTTGGAAATGAAGTTACCATTACAGGGACAGCAGATTCAATTAGGGACAAAGCCCTGGACAACAGTGACCTTCGACTGGCTCGTTTTTCCTACACTGTATTCCAGTTGGGCTGAATTCAGTGGGAAATATCCTTAACGTAATGTAAGTGATATCAGATGATCTGTAGCCCAGCAAAAGAACATTATACAGTTCTTGCGCCAAAAACAAAAAACCCTTGCTGGATGCATGAGATTTGGATTATTGTGAGTTCATTTTGGAATAAGTTGAGAAACTTTCATGATATTAATATCAAAATGTAATGATTAGGTCTGGACACTTATGTACACAGATTGTCCCAGCTATAGCAATGCGTGCAAAATCCCAGTAATGCATAAATGAGTTTTCTCAACAATACCTGGCACGTCTACCACAAAAATACAGGCCCACTTTGAACAAAATAAAAGGCTTTCAAAAAACGGATATGAAAGATTTTCATCAAATTTGATTTTCAAGGTGTGTGTGAGCGTCTCAGAGATGCCAACCGCAAAGAAATGTAATTTCCACACTTGCATATTTAAAAGACATGCTCGAGTGAAGAAAGAAAAGGAAGGAGAAGCTTAAAATCTTTGTGGATTCCAAAACAAATAGATGTCTGTATTGTTGATGTGCAGTGTGGCTGGGATGACAAAGCCGCCTGCACTTCAGGTTCAGTCTTAGTGCCAAGAGGACAGCTGGAGGGCCGCCATGTTTGTGTTAAAGGAGAAATGGTGATACACAATGGCAAATTGGACTGAAGCCCCCCAGCTGAGCCATTGTGTCTCCCACCGAGCGAGAGATTCCTGAGAAAATGACCTGCGCTCACAAACGCACTCTCACGCTTGTGTGGAAAGAGGATCAGCGAGGTGTGCGTATAATAAGTCGAACACAAAACCAGACGTGCTGCGGCTTAGACATGCAGAATCCACCCCGCCCTGTCTCAGCGCCGTAAGCCAAACCTGTGCTGAATTTGCATACTACGTGCATACTACTTTTACTATTTCTGCCATAGAAAGATATGGGTGGCATCAAAAATCGCACACTTCCCTATATAGTAGGTGAAAAACAAGACGTGACAAACGAAGTATGTCCGAATTCACAGTACTCATAAAAGAGTAGGCAAAATGTACCCGGATGAGCTACTACTTTCCGGTGAAATTCTGAAGTGTGCATACGATGGACACTTTACTATCCCATGAGGCCATTTGTGAATGGCAGTGAAGCGACGCAACTGACACTGGTAGATCACATGATAATGACAACATCCAGATTACATTCATACTATATAGAAAATACATTTTTAGCAGTCGTGAAGTACCTACTCAAGAGAGTATGGGATTTCAGGCGCAGTGCGTGGTTCCAAAATCAGCCCTTGTTTCTATTGGGAAATAGAGTGCATTAGATCCCAACGAATTTTCCAGCAGCATTAGTTCCGTAAGAATTTTTGCCATTAATGTTTCCCATAGGAGTTTAAAAGGGATTTAAAACCCTTCATTAAAGCATTATAAGACATGAACCAAACTAACCAACTACAAGGTGAATCACAACATAACAAACTTTAATTTAAAGCAAAAATGTGTTTGAAAATCATGAGGGAAAGAACTAGTCCAATAAAGCAAGACGTAATTGTCATTGTTGATTATACAAACAAGATATTTGAAATGTTAGGCAAAATATGCATATAAATATTTCAGTTTTTTGAAAGAATAGCGAGACCAACTCAGTTACGGAGAGGGCGTTTCCTGCAACCTGTTTTGGTGTGATTTGCTCACCGTAACTCTGATTGGTGGAATATTATGTACAACACCATGGCTGATGTACATACCCGATTCCAAAAAAGTTGGGACGCTGTACAAATTGTGAATAAAAACAGAATGCAATGATGTGGAAGTTTCAAATTTCAATATTTTATTCAGAATACAACATAGATGACATATCAAATGTTTAAACTGAGAAAATGTATCATTTTAAGGGAAAAATAAGTTGATTTTAAATTTCATGGCATCAACACATCTCAAAAAAATTGGGACAAGGCCATGTTTCCCACTGTGTGGCATCCCCTCTTCTTTTTATAACAGTCTGCAAACGTCTGGGGACTGAGGAGACAAGTTGCTCAAGTTTAGGAATAGGAATGTTGTCCCATTCTTGTCTAATACAGGCTTCTAGTTGCTCAACTGTCTTAGGTCTTCTTTGTCACATCTTCCTCTTTATGATGCGCCAAATGTTTTCTATGGGTGAAAGATCTGGACTGCAGGCTGGCCATTTCAGTACCCGGATCCTTCTTCTACGCAGCCATGATGTTGTAATTGATGCAGTATGTGGGCTGGCATTGTCATGTTGGAAAATGCAAGGTCTTCCCTGAAAGAGATGACGTCTAGATGGGAGCATATGTTGTTCTAGAACTTGGATATACCTTTCAGCATTGATGGTGCCTTTCCAGATGTGTAAGCTGCCCATGCCACACGCACTCATGCAACCCCATCCCATCAGAGATGCAGGCTTCTGAATCGAGCGCTGATAACAACTTGGGTTGTCCTTGTCCTCTTTAGTCCGGATGACATGGCGTCCCAGTTTTCCAAAAAGAACTTCAAATTTTGATTCGTCTGACCACAGAACAGTTTTCCACTTTGCCACAGTCCATTTTAATAATGCCTGCGCTTCTGGATCATGTTTAGATATGGCTTCTTTTTTGACCTATAGAGTTTTAGCCGGCAACGGCGAATGGCACGGTGGATTGTGTTCACCGACAATGTTTTCTGGAAGTATTCCTGAGTCCATGTTGTGATTTCCATTACAGTAGCATTCCTGTATGTGATGCAGTGCCGTCTAAGGGCCCGAAGATCACGGGCATCCAGTATGGTTTTCCGGCCTTGACCCTTGCGCACAGAGATTGTTCCAGATTCTCTGAATCTTTGGATGATATTATGCACTGTAGATGATGATAACTTCAAACTCTTTGCAATTTTTCTCTGAGAAACTCCTTTCTGATACTGCTCCACTATTTTTGGCCGCAGCATTGGGGGAATTGGTGATCCTCTGCCCATCTTGACTTCTGAGAGACACTGCCACTCTGAGAGGCTCTTTTTATACCCAATCATGTTGCCAGTTGATCTAATAAGTTGCAAATTGGTCCTCCAGCTGTTCTTTATATGTACATTGAACTTTTCCGGCCTCTTATTGCTACCTGGCCCAACTTTTTTGGAATGTGTAGCTCTCATGAAATCCAAAATGAGCCAATATTTGGCATGACATTTCAAAATGTCTCACTTTCAACATTTGATATGTTATCTATATTCTATTGTGAATAAAATATAAGTTTATGAGATTTGTAAATTGTTATTATTTATTCACAATTTGTACAGTGTCCCAACTTTTTTGGAATTGGGTTTGTAGATTTTCACACACAAAAAATACACTGTTACAAATAAGGCGGCAAACAAAAGCATATAACCTGTTCACAACAGGTCTGTCTTTAAAGGTGATCGTGATTTCACCAAGTACAACATGTTCCTTAATTAACATCTTTGTTGACCCTGGAACAACATTCCAATCAACCAATCAGATTTGAGGGACAAGTTTACAGTGTATGTCAAGTTACAGTTAGATGTTACATCAGTGTTATTCACCTTTCATTGCCTTCTGATTTTAGGGATAAGTTATGGGTAGGGTTAGGTTTAGGGGTAGGGACAGATTCAGGATTAAATTTTCAGAGAGGAATGTTGTTCCAGGATCAACAAAATATGTTGAACCAGGAACATGTCTTACTTGCAAAATCATGGTGACCGTCAGTCTTCATATGGACTAAATGAATGGATTTTTTACTTCTGGAACCTGATTGTTATTATTGAGAAATATCATCAAGACCCAGATACATTTGTTCGATTGACTTATTTGCATGCAGTCATATACTTCAGAAGTGGACGAATGGACCCTTTGTTTTAAACAGCCTCTGGATGGCTGACAAAAGCAGATTATGTACATTTTTTGAAGTTTACCCCCTTCGGGCTGAGACATAGCCAGTCGCTAACTGCTATCTTTGTTATTGCCGAGTAGCACACAGACTGGCTATTGTGTAAGGCAAAAGATAGGATTTGCATGCATGTTAGACAGGATTATACACTCCAGAGTCTGGGTTGGGAACCTGGACCTCACCAACCAACCATCAGTGGGCGTCTACAATGTCCCCTTGTAGACATATATTGAAAGAAAGAGAAAAACAAAAATGAAGCTAAAAATTACAAGTTTAAATCTAAAACAGCCCAGAAATTCATCGGTCAGCCATATAATCCGGACCCAATCTCACAACCTTGTTTTGTAAGACTTGTTGATTCGTGTTGTTATGAGCAGGACAGGACTAATCCATTAATCCCTGGTGGGTGATATACATATCAACTGCATTATAATCCCCCAGCACAGGACCACGGAGCGGAACGTTCAACCGCTTGCATAATCCACTTGATTTCATGTCTGCGGTTTGCACGTACACGGTCTGTACATGTCCATTTAGAGGCGACAGGATTGCTTTGACCGAGTCTCCGGCTGGTGGTAGGTGTGAATTTGCCAGAGTGCAGCTATTGCTTGCACACCTCACAGTGACCTGCGGCATTAAATATAAATGATGTTTTAATAATACATTGATACACAGTGGTGAAATATTTTATGCTGTGCTATCTGTATGGGGCCAGGGTGATTAGTGAATGTGTCAGCACAGCCATTAACTAAAAGTAACAAGTGGATTTGTCATGTGAAATGTTACTTAAGATGAAGGAAAATTGGGAATTATGCAAAGTTGCACTCTTGCAAATGCCCAGGATTGCTTTAAAGAAATATGCTGGGTTCAGTACGAGTTAAGATCAATCAACAGCACTTTTGATGTTTAAAAAAAATAGATAAATAAAATACAATTAATATCTGGGTTTAAGAAGTGCAGAATTCCCATTTGAACTATGCAAACAAATAAGCTTAATGCGATGCATTTTTCTCAGACAACCCAGTAAGAAACTGTCAAATTTCTGTAATAGTAGGCCTACTAATGAACTGAATGTGTAGGCCTACAATAACCACACTATAAATTTTTTTTAGTGTGAAATTACAGTATATTCCAGGTTAATAATTGCATTAGTTTCACAGTGATTCCACAGTAGGACTTCTCTTGTATCTAACTGCATTCTTGGAAAATCATACTGTATTTCTACAGTGCATATGTACTATGAAGGTACCCAGCATGCAGTGTGGCATGAATGGATTAAGATGAGTTTCTTGATTCTTGTTGGTTTTATCTGTGCTGCTGAACTTATTTTTGGTTCACTTTTAGCGGTTTGTGTTATTTATTTTGTCATGTTCAGAATTTATCTTTTTTATTATTATTAATTGTTGAGTGTCACCATTGTTGTGTTTTATATGTCAAGTATTGGTGTCTGTGCATCAAGTGATGGAAGAAAAAAAAAAAATTGTGTTACAAGATGATATCAACTTTCAAAGATAAATTTTGTTTTACTATTGTGAAATATCCATCTACGAACCATTATGAATTTGAAATAAGATACTGGTAAATCTTTATGCTGAAATAACGCTAATAATAGTATAGTTTGACTAACTGAATAGCAGCCAATTAGCTTATTTCTTTTATATTCTAGCTTGTCATTGTTTTCAGTGTTGGGGGTAACGCATTACAAGTAACATAATTGGATTACTTTTTCAAGTAACTAGTAAAGTAACAATTTTAAAAAATGTACAACAAAATATACTCACCTAAAGGATTATTAGGAACACCATACTAATACTGTGTTTGACCCCCTTTCACCTTCAGAACTGCCTTAATTCTACCTGGTATTGATTCAACAAGGTGCTGAAAGCATTCTTTAGAAATGTTGGCCCATATTGATAGGATAGCATCTTGCAGTTGATGGAGATTTGTGGGATGCACATCCAGGGCACGAAGCTCCCGTTCCAATGCATCCCAAAGATGCTCTATTGGGTTGAGATCTGGTGACTGTGGGGGCCATTTTAGTACAGTGAACTCATTGTCATGTTCAAAAAACCAATTTGAAATGATTCAAGCTTTGTGACATGGTGCATTATCCTGCTGGAATTAGCCATCAGAGAATGGGTACATGGTGGTCATAAAGGGATGGACATGGTCAGAAACAATGCTCAGGTTGGCCATGGCATTTAAACAATGCCTAATTGGCACTAAGGGGCCTAAAGTGTGCCAAGAAAACATCCCCCACATCATTACACCACCACCACCAGCCTGCACAGTGGTAACAAGGCATGATGGATCCATGTTCTCATTCTGTTTACGCCAAATTCTGACTCTACCATCTGAATGTCTCAACAGAAATCGAGACTCATCAGACCAGGCAACATTTTTCCAGTCTTCAACTGTCCAATTTTGGTGAGCCCGTGCAAATTGTAGCCTCTTTTTCCTATTTGTAGTGGAGATGAGTGGTACCCGGTGGGGTCTTCTGCTGTTGTAGCCCATCCGCCTCAAGGTTGTGCATGTTGTGGCTTCACAAATGCTTTGCTGCATACCTCGGTTGTAACGAGTGGTTATTTCAGTCAAAATTGCTCTTCTATCAGCTTGAATCAGTCGGCCCATTCTCCTCTGACCTCTAGCATCAACAAGGCATTTTCGCCCACAGGACTGCCGCATACTGGATGTTTTTCCCTTTTCACACCATTCTTTGTAAACCCTAGAAATGGTTGTGCGTGAAAATCCCAGTAACTGAGCAGATTGTGAAATACTCCGACCGGCCCGTCTGGCACCAACAACCATGCCACGCTCAAAACTGCTTAAATCACCTTTCTTTCCCATTCTGACATTCAGTTTGGAGTTCAGGAGATTGTCTTGACCAGGACCACACCCCTAAATGCATTGAAGCAACTGCCATGTGATTGGTTGATTAGATAATTGCATTAATGAGAAATTGAACAGGTGTTCCTAATAATCCTTTAGGTGAGTGTATCTGAGTTACTTTTTCAAAAAAGTAAAGCAAGTTACTTTTTTACATTTATTTGACTGACAGCTCTCTTCTCCCCATGTTGAGGAAAATCAAGATTAAGTGCAGAGGTGTTGTGTGTACACATATTATTGTAGTTCTAGACTACATGTGAGCATTTATTCATCTCACTTGCACAATAAAGATTCAGTATTCCACAAATGAATAAAACCAGTCAAATGCAAAATCAGAATACTAGGCAAACCTCCAATAATTAAATGTTAAATAAAAAAAAAAATATTTCTATGCATTTACTCTACCTTTATTGACCAATGTATTGCTGCTAACCTGACTCAGTTAAACCATAAGGAAAAATTACTTTAGATTTTTTTTGTTTTTATTGGTAAAACTTTTTTCTCCTGCAGCCTATTCTTCCATTATCCAGAATGGCAGCAGAGCTGAAAGGTTTGTTTAAGCTGCGCCCTCTACTGTACATGCGTGAAGTTACATTTTTACCTCAGCCTGAGGCTTATTATTTCAATTTTGGTTTAAAGAGGACTTTACATTTGCACAACATTTTTTTGTTTTTGTTTTGTTATAAAAAATAAAAAAACAACAACAACAACAACAAGTCCAGGTGACAAAAAGTAATGCAAAAGTAACATAATGCATTACTCTTCTTAAGAAGAAACTAAGTAACTCAATTAGTTACTTTTTAAGGGAGTAACGCAATATTGTAATGCATTACTTTTCCCCAACACTGATTGTTTTAACAAATGTTTCTATTTGTAACACTTCTGACTTGGCTAGATGAGAAATTTTAATATACAAGGTCCAAGATCTCAAGCAAATGGAACACTGATCACCATTATGGTGACTTCAAGAGAATTACAGTACTAAACAATATAATTTATTACAGTGGCCTGGTTAAAGACAACGTTATAATGTGAAATCACAGTAAAACGAGAGCAGTAAAAGATTTCAGCATCATTTTGCTGTTGATTAACAGTAATTCGTAAGAAAATGACCCAGCATGCATTAATTTCACTGTAAATTTCTGACTACAGTAGTTTATTGTAAAATAATCCTCTTTAATCCTGTACATTTCTGGCAAATTTCTACAGTGCAGGTTTATATATTTATCAGCAATAAATCCAATTACTTTCAATCTCTTACATATTAAAAAGCGAGTAATGTTTGTTCCATAGCTATATATTTTAACCATCCTTTCAAATACTTGTATAAAGGTACACTATGTAACTTTTTCCCCTAAAAATTTTCAAAATGCATATAATAATAGAATACATCATTAATCCGTCTTCCTGTCTTATCCTGAATCACTACTTCACGCCTATAATAAGTGTTTGTATTCGGGCTATTTATTAAACAGAGAAGTAGCTGCAAATAGTTACTAACTATGCTTTTTTAATACAGAAATCTTACCTTGCGTTTATTTGTTTATGTTAAAACTGTGTAATCCAAATGGATGTGAACTTTACACAATTCAAATACATAAAACTTAAATTTAGGCCTAAATATATATATGTATTTTTAGTGTATACTGAGGCACTTACTGTAATGGTCCAATCAATAAACATTAAAATAGGCTACTCACTGTTTCAATAGTAGCCACAAGACATAAACAATATGTGTGTCGATGTGTTTTTATTGTGGAAAATTATATTAATTACTGTGAAATGATATTAATTTTGAAACTTGACAACAAGATGTCATAAAATTATCATAAAAAAATATGACAACCAGTTTTACAGCACAGATAATGCACAATATTAATGTATGTGTTTAATATAGGTGTTTTTATGAACTTATAAGTCTCACTTTTCTGCCTTAAATTCCACACAAATTGGCTCTAGTCACTTTATTTCCTCAACGTAACCTTGATTTGTACTTCTTTAATAAAGAAAATGAGGGATGAGTCAATAATTTTGTGGTAAATCAATCCATATTCTATTAAAAATGCTTTGCACCTTCATTGCAATATCATTGATGACTTTTGAATATTGTAAAATGTGCATTTGACAACATTTCATCGCAAGGACGGTCTGTTGGTCAGTCTAAGGCTTTTTAATATCATCCCAATGGATTTATTTTCATGCTAACATTCGATGAAGGGAACCGTCTTACTGGTTGACTGGCTCATATTGTCATAATGACTTATCTAGGGTGGATGAAGTCCTGGGCACAAGCCCCGACAACATGGCTGCTTGGCTCGCGATATGGCAGCGGGGATTATTAAAACTAATAGATTACCTGCCAAACAGAATGAAGACAAATGGAGGAGGCTGCATCACTTCAAGGTTGATTTTTTTGGTGGCGTTTTTCAACTGACGCTGCATAGCTTTTGGCCTGCTGTTATTGGTGAGCTAATGAAAGGTATTTTTCTCACATGTGAGAACAGGTAATGTGGTTTAGGATCTCATGAGGGACAGCCCGTGTTTTTCGTGTTTTGTTTTATTCAAGCCATCCTCTGTGTGTTTGTGTGTATGAGCGGGTTCTGTGCCCTTCAAAATGACGCCATAATACAATTAGTTATCGATCTCTTGTTGACCTCCCATGAAGTCCTTATCAATTTGTAATAACTTCCATATGCACTTCTAATGCAATCAAGATTCTCACTGTGAAAAGCACAGCACAGGAACGTCCATCTGATTTCCCTCGGAAACCAATCATGGCTAATCAGTAAGAAAAACAATGCTGATGACAATTTAGACACAAAAATCTTGGTTTTCGCTCCAGCTGACTCATCCATCAGAGGGGCAAGAGAGCTCAGCAAAGCTGGACATGTAAACTGAGATGTTTTCAAAATACTAGTAAAGACTATCAGTTTTAAATGATCAGTGAAAAATGATCATTTAAATGATCATCTTTAAAATATTAGTATAAAGTATAAGGCCTTGAAGGTATAAGATGTGAAAAAGAAGTGCACTTCAATTGTATTGAAGGTGCACTTGTAGCGTAAAAGTATATATTTTGTATTGTACTTGCAGATAATATAATATTAATGAAATAAAAGGCCACTTAAGTGTTTTTAAAGAGAGGACATGTTTATGATTATGGCTGCATCCAAAATCACATATTTCCCTACTATATAGCAGGTGAAACACAGAATGTGACAAAAGTATGCTTGAATTCACAGTACTCATAAAAGAGTAGGCAAAAAGCACCCGGATGACCTTCTACTTCCGGCGAGATTCTGAAGTGTGCATACGACGGACACTTTACTATCCCATGAGGCCACGGGAGAGGATTTGTGAATGGCTGTTAAGCGACGCAACTGGCACTGGTAGATCACATGATAATGACAACATGGCATCTGTAGTACGTCCGGATTACATTCATACACACACATTCATACTATATAGAACATACTTTTTAGTGGTCGTGAAGTAATTACTTATTCAAAATAAGTACTAAAGCGAGTATATGATTTCATTTCTTAACACACTTAAGTACACTTTTAAAAAGTACACTTGGTATCAATGTCAAATTAAAGGTTTTATTTTAAATAATTTTAAATTCATCTGTTGTCATGCTTTTAAGAAGTAAACTTATGTTTATGTGTACTTCCTATTCACAACAGATATTATAAGGCCACTTTTTTACAAGTAAGGTAGAAATCGGTGTGCTGTATAAAGCACCCAACTAACTTCATACACAGCAAGTCTCTACTGAGGGACCTCTTAATTTAGGGGACATTTACATGAGACCGTTTTCAACTAAAAATGTAAATCTTTTTATGTGTTTTGGCTGCTCATTTACACGACAACAGCGTTTTGGGGGCCTGAAAATGCAAACTTTTGAAAGCCGGTTTCAAAGTGCAAGTTTTTGAAAACGATACCATTATCGTCTCTGTTTAAACTACAGAAATGTGAATCTGTGAAAATGGTGACCTTGTGCGCATGCGCTTTACATGTTCAGTCTATAGGCGCACAGTGTTTCTTTACAAAGCCACATCGCCATCTACTGGCCTGGCATGAATAATACAGCCTTTTGTGTGAACGGGATCGTTTTGACAACATTGTCATGTGTATGCACCAAAAAACACTTTTTTGTTTTTAGTACATTGTTGTCGTGTAAACATACCATTAGGGCAAATGTGCAACCCAGTTAGTTCTTGTATGTTTATTAGCCAGTACAAAATCACAAACGTCAGGCTTTTAAACTGTATTCAGACATGTCCCAAATGTTTATAATAGGAGGAAAAATTGCATATACTTACACTTTCATATACAAAGGAAGTGGACTTTTTTTAAGGAAAGCACCTAATTTTAATGGACATGATGAAGAAGAATGTTTAATATTTTTAAGAGTTTCGAGCAAGGAACTTTAATCTGTGCCACCGCTTGTCCTTCATGCGTGACGCACTTTAATGAATATAAGGAAAACTCTGAACATACACTACACTTAACATAACATTGATGACAGAGAACTGAGGGTGTGCACAGGAATTATAATCAACAGAACAAGAAACAGGTGCGAAACTCAATCAGAAACCACAGTAACAAACAATAAGGCCCTGTCCACACAGAGATGCGTTTAGCTGTATACCTAAAAATTTTGTATAGTATCAGCGTTTCGTCCACACGGATCCGACGTTTTAGGAGCCTGAAACCGGTATTTTTGTGAAACGGTGATGTCATCACACCACGTCCCGTGCGGTGAAGACTAGAAGGAATACAGCTACGGGCACTGGGGATGCGCACATTAATATTGCGTCATTGAATTACTGTATTTGCATTATTGTAAGGGTAGGTTTAGGGTTGGGGTAGGTGTAGGCGTTAGTTAATAAAACACAATCTGGTAAGTAGCAAATTTATTTATTTTTTTTTTTTTTTTTTTTTTTTTTTTATCAATTTTGCCTCTCTTCCAACCGTTGCTGTACCCCATCTAGCCAAAACTCTTCTTCTCCATTTTTTTGTGTATTTCTGTGGCAGAATTACAGCGCCACACACTGGTCTGGCATGTATGCTACATCATTTTGAGTCGGTTTCAGTGGTTTCGTGTGTACACGGATATTTCTTGAGACAAGGGAAAAAAAGATCGGATAGGGAAAGCTCTGGCTTCGTGTGGACGGGGCCTAAATGAGAGCTCAGGCAAACAGTGACAGGGAAAACGTAAACAAGCAGAACATGACCGTGACACACCGGTGTTACTTTCATGCTGGTTTTAGCGTGGATACATCAACAAGCCGTCCATCTAAAATCATTTATGACCATTTTCGAATTTAAGAATTTAATCTAAAACTACTAATGTTTGCTGTTTTTCCTCACCCCCTAATTTTTCATTCACAACTTGCATAACTAGCATTCGTATTTTTGCACTTTTGAGATGCAAAATTAAGGTGGCGTACCACAGTGTTATAACGAACAATTAATTTTCACAGTCTTTGTGTTGTTTTGATATGAGAGGAGAGGCTAGTCCTGGTTTGGAAAGGGGTTTATGAGTGTTTGTTTGCCATTGCATTCATGTACCGTACACAGCACAGCGCTAGCACACGGCTAATTGCTCCACCACCCACTGCATAAATGTGATTTAATTTCTGATAATTGCTCCAAATGTGCTTCATAAACCAATCATAAACTAATTACTTACTATAATTTACCTTAAACCCGATTTACCTCCCCCACAAACAGGTTTTCACTCAATGCTATATAACATGCACAATATATGATGAATGCTTCTTCTTTTAGGTTTTGGCAGCAACTCTGCTTCTCCAGGCCCCAATTCAGTTGTAGTGCTGGCCTGAACTCTTTCGGGTTACCCTCCGCATTACGCTAAACACGTTTAGCCGACATGTTTAATCCCGAGCCGCTTATGACGTCTGACATATATTTGTCAAATAGGATTTGAGAAATGTTATTCTCTGATGTTGCCGTGGCCACAACCTGCTGGTTCCAAATGACATTTTCAAATGAAGAGAGAGGAGCTGTGCTGAGATGGGCACGTAAGCCTCTTGAACGCAAATGCCAACCCACTGGCAAGCCATTATTCTGATGCCGAACATCCCGCAGGATAAAAGCTGGCATTAATTTACTAAAAAAGCGCTTGTCATTATGTTCTGATGTCCAAGGAATGTGCCTCATTAACAAAAATATGATGTTTTGTAGATGCCGTGACCGGTATTGTGAAGGACAGTCACTCATAAACAATTACACAAACAGTAAAGCTATCAGAAGTCCCAACAGAGCTGGGAGGCTATCAGAATGAGATGGACATCTGATGTCTGACAGGTTTATGACAGTGTCATGATTATAACTGTCACAATTGCTCTGAATTACGGTGATTACTGTGTCTTCCTGCTTATCACTGCTACAGATGTGAACGAGTATGTGGGTTTGGGATTATAATCTTCTTTCACACAGAGCTGCTGCTGGATTATGAGATCATCTGGATTGAGGGGTGAACGGTTAAATGCTAATTCTCTGATGCTCTGCGATACATTGATTGGAATGGACTGGTTTCCCATCTTGCCGGGATTGGTAAAATGGCAAAAGTTACTGCAGAAAAAGGCACTATTAAAAGGATGGCCCACGCCAAAAGGAAAATTCTGTCATCATTCACTCTCCCTCATGTCGTTCCAAACCTCTATGCATTTCTTTCTTCTGCAAAATACACACACAAAAAAAAAAATCTATTTTGAAGAATGTAGGTAACCAAACTGTTTTGGTTCCCATTGACTTACATTATGTGGACAAGAACTGAAATGATTTGGTTACTGACATTCTTCATAATGTGTGTGTTTTGTGTGTTTCACAGAAGAAAGAAATGCATACAGGTTTGAACGACATGAGGGTGAGTGAATGATGACAGAATATTCATTTTGGGGTGAACTATCCCTTTAAATTTACACACGTGCACAAAAAATCCATTTAAATGTTATCAATAAGATTCATAATTGACTTGTTTACTAGATTAAAGTCACTGTATTACAACACCAAGTACAGTGATAGCTATACATTAAATAATGTCCATTAAGGGAGCAAAAAAAGTTATATTAAATTAAAGATGAAATACATTACTGAACTCTGTGAAAAGGTCTGTCATGATGAAATATTTAAAGTACATAAATAAAATATCAGTTATAATGTATATTTATATTATGTATAGAAAAGAAAAAAACAGTAGCCTATATATAAGTACACCCCAGAAAAAGCAGGACTATTGAATGACAGAATGGCTCAATAATGCTGATGTTAGATTCATTAATTTAAAGCTCCTATATTTGGTGAACACAGATTTGAATGAGTTTACAGTAATAATATTTAAAACAAAAAGCGGATCGTATGCACCAGAGGACACATAAATATTACACTTCCCTCTCAAGATGAGTAAATATCCAAAGAAATGACCGATGATCTGTGCAGAATAGCTGCATGAATCATTTGTTTTTGAAAAACGTAGTTTCTTTCCCTTTATCTTCTTTCTATCTATCTATATCTATCTCTCACACAGAGAGAGAGAGAGAGAGAGAGAGAGAGAGAGAGAGAGAGAGAGAGAGAGAGAGAGAGAGAGAGACTCTCAGAGAGTCTTGCGGTTCCGTTCAATGTCAATCTCTTTAAGGCACAATAGCGCCATCATGTGTTCATTCACTTCAAGTATTCATACGCCTCCATATCAGCAAATCAGGGGATCCTCAAATCATACAAGACATGTACATTAAAAGAGTCATTCAGTAAATACACTATGCAAAATTAAATCAGAATTGATAAGGACTAAATAATAAAACATTACAGAATATAAAAATCATAAGCATAAAACCAAAATGTGTCAAAATTAAGGATATGTTATATCAAATGTAATGTGTGTGTGTGTGTGTGTGTGTGTGTGTGTGTGTGTGTGTGTGTGTGTGTGTGTGTGTGTGTGTGTGTGTGTGCGTGCGTGCGTGCGCGTGCGTGTGCGTGCGTGTGTGTGTGTGTGCCCTTCTCGCTGTTCTCGGTCTGCTAGCCCTGGCAGGGCCTCTTATCTCCCACTGTTTCAGCATCTGCTCTGTACAGCCCCACACGAGCGCTAAACTTTGGCAGACAGACCACAGAGAGAGGGGCTCTTGCTCTGTGCTGAAATATTAAAATCACACAGATAGATTCATTTACCAATGACAGCTTTTGTCATACTGCAGAGAGTGTAATTTTGTGTTATAATGCTGACTGTCGCTAGCGGATTATAGCATTTGTTATTCAGTGGCCCACTTTTTTTACTTTTAGTTCTACATTTAGTTCTGTTTTCAGTTCTGAGCCATTTCTATATTGCAATTTAAAGCTGCATGGCTGGAGTCTGTATCAGTATCAGTTTATCAGTTAGTGCAGAAAAAATAAAGGTTATGAGTGGAATTTCAGTCTGTTCAAACGACAATATGTCATTCAGATTGTACACAGTGGAAACCAAATGAACACATTTTTTTTTTTCTCTTTAAAAATAAATCGTGTAACTCAATATTTGTGTAATCAAAACATTGCTCTGAATGTTTGAACATTCTGACAAAAAAGTTTGAACATTCTGACTAGCATGACAACAACAAGCAAGCAAGCGAGGAGCTCTATATAATATCTGGAGAAAGCTATCTGTTAGCATTAGCATTAGCACTACCATACAATCTCACCAGTAGATTATTAGCTTGCGTAAGATGCCACAGTCAGAAATATGTGATTTAAAATCTGCCATCTTTGCACTCAGGCCAATGAAATCTCTCATGAACAAATGTTCTTTTAGTACATTAACAGAAGGTTCATTCAAAGTTGTCTGGTCTTTAATAATGTTTTCAATGCGTTAGCACAAACATGTTAACATTGCTAACATGCTATACATTGTTAATGAAACTTTTTTATGAAATGTTACAAAAGGCACAGTATGTAAGATCCGACACTAGAGGCCGCTTATTCAAAATGACACTGTGAATTAGCGTGGAATCATGGGAGTTGTACACTAAAAAATGCTGGGTTAAAAACAACCCAAGTTGGGTTAAAAATGGACTAGCCCAGCAAATGGGTTGTTTTAACCCAGTAAAGGGGTTGTTTTAACCCAGCGGTTGGGTTAAATGTTTGCTTAAAACAACCCAATCGCTGAGTTAAAACAACCCAATTGCATTTTTTTTGGAGTGTAGTCTTGACTCTTCACCTCCACAGCCGATGGAAAGGAATCCTATGGACTCGGGCATAAATCATGTTTTTATTAACATCACGGTGGTATGAAGCAGGAAGTGCCGAGAGCCCTTGGGAGCGAATGCTAATGAGTGAGACCTGCGCAACCTGCGCCGGCCACTTCCGCTCTTTTTTTTGCATATGTGG
Source organism: Paracanthobrama guichenoti (assembly GCA_018749465.1). Classification (NCBI taxonomy): domain Eukaryota; kingdom Metazoa; phylum Chordata; class Actinopteri; order Cypriniformes; family Gobionidae; genus Paracanthobrama; species Paracanthobrama guichenoti. The sequence continues at coordinate 27,761,929 of CM031944.1, read as the reverse complement.
GGTAACGCAGTGCTGTTTTAACAATCATACTAAATACATTTGAGTGTGCTGAAAGTTATAAAGTAACTGTGCACTTTGCACTAGATCGATATTAGAATATAATATTAATAAAAACAGGATGACTAAATGACTGTTGCTAAATGACAAGCAATTCATTTTAAAATATATATTGTGGAGAAAGCTCTCTCTGATTATGCTATGTTAGCCACTTGACAGAATAGTGTTGTCTCTGAGGCATGGTAAAAACTTTACTAGCGGTGATTCAAGAAAACAAGAAATTCAAACAATAAGACTAACCGTGTTGCACTGTATAACAATGATTTGATTTCTGTAGATAAATGTATTCAAAAATGTGTTCATCTGTCTAATAAATATATACTGTATTAAAGCATCTTTGGTGTTTCTATGGAAATCAAGGGTATAGTGCAGATATGACATCATTAACAGGCGACGCAAAGACACGGTCCGTGTCCTGGTTAAAATAGCTGATTTATCTCAATTTAAACATCGTTGGAAACATTTGGGATAATGTAAGTGCGCAGGTCAACAAAATATATAACATTGTTCTAGTGGTTTTTGGATAGTAGTTTTATCTAAAAATCTTATATATTGTGCCTTTAATCGTTCATATACCCAAGAAAATAAATGTTTTTGAAACATTTAAAAACATTTCCAAAATAATATTTTTATAACTTAATGGGAAGTTTAGCCAAATGGGTAACACTTTAGATCACAGCCCGGAAAGTACTGTGTGAGTAAAACAAATTTAAACATAACTTTCGGTAATTATAGCGTAACTATAAAGTAAGTATGTGTAGGTATAAGGGAACAATATGTAATATTTGGGGAATAAAGGGGTAAATTAACAAATCATTTATACTCTAACTATTTTTTAATTAAGGGGTAATTATACGTGTAGTTACAGGGTAAGTGGTGCTTGTTATTCCATGTAGTTACAGGGTAAGTATGAACCTACGGGCTGTAAATTAAAGTGGTGTTTGTTCCCCTCTTGTTTCGTGTAGTTACAGGGTAAGTATGAATCTACGGGCTGTAAATTAAAGTGGTGTTTGTTCCCCTCTTGTTTCATGTAGTTACAGGGTAAGTATGAATCTGCGGGCTGTAAATTAAAGTGGTGTTTGTTCCCCTCTTGTTTCGTGTAGTTACAGGGTAAGTATGAATCTACGGGCTGTAAATTAAAGTGGTGTTTGTTCCCCTCTTGTTTCGTGTAGTTACAGGGTAAGTATGAATCTATGAAGTATGAGGTATGAGGGGAACAAGAACCACTTTAATTTACAGCCCGTAGATTCATACTTACCCTGTAACTACCCAGATAATTACCCCTTAATTAAAAATACTTACAGTATAAATACTTTGTTAATTTTCCTGATAGTTACCCCTTTATTCCCCAAATATTACACATTGTTCCCCTTATACCTACACATAGGCTACTTTATAGTTACACTATAATTACCAAAAGGTACGCTGTAAATTCACTTTAGTTACACAGTACTTTCTGGCCTGTAATCTAAAGCGTTACCGCCAAATGTTCTTAGAACATTTTTGTTTTCTGGGACGAGCCATAAATGACTCTGGAGATGCAGGAAAATTACATGATGATGATCCTGATGGGCTGATGGCACCACAAACGTGCACAGCTCAAAACTCTCCACTAGCACGAGACAGATATAAAAATATTATTCTATTTTGAAGAAAGAAAAAAAAAAACAATTGAGGCAAAATTGCGATTATTTTTCAATTTCATAGTCATGCTGCTGACACAAACATTACTTCACCAATGTACAAGGTAAGTCTGTCTTACCACTGTCTCACCTGCATCCTGTAAAGTGAAGGGTGGTGTCTATCCTCCATTCTCTGAGTCCTGTGCGTGCTCCACCCTGGGCGGCTCTACCAGCTTTTCATAGGACAACACCATCATGATCTGAGAAGGATAAGTCACCAGTGTCAGTGTTAAAGGTCATATAAAAGGTGACGAAACAAAAGGTATAAAATGTGTCCCTCATTTTTATAAATAAACAACGATTTTACATTGAAGATCTGACACCACCTTTTCATTGTTATAATGTGTTATATTTCACATAATTGATCTTTTTTATTTTTTTATTTTTACTTTTTATTTCCTTAATATATGACAGAAAACATGGATTTTATGAATTATTTTCTTTTTAGTTTGCATATTTTTAAAGAACTTCAGATTGTGTTAACCCATAACTAACATTAGTAAATAATTGCTAATTCAAAATGCATGCATTCATGTAAGTTTCAGCATTAAATTAAATTAAATTAAATTAAATAAATTGAAGTGTTCTTGAAACTTCTTGAAGTGTTAGCACAAAATTAATAAATAACTGTCAATCCTGTTACTTTTCTGAAGTTACATACAAACATATTTTATTATTTATTAATGTAACTTGAGATTGCACAATACAGTTTCTCAACACTTGAAGGCATTCTCTGTCTGATGAAATGTTTCCAATCTAACATTTTTACTTATTTCCAAATCACCTTTTTGAAAGAAAAAGGCCAAAATGAACCTACAATCTCCATTTAATAGAGATTTTTTCAGTTGACTGGAACCGTAATAGACACTGTTTGCACAAAGCAATAAATGTAAACTTAATTGAGCTGGTAAATGATGTGTGTTATGACACACTGAGAGAAATCTCTGATAATGTTACAGAATCAGTCATAATGAGTCTGTGTACGCACCATGATGAGGGTCAGTAGAAGCATCATCATACCCAGCATCACATATAGATTTCCTATTAGACCCCCTGCCCACAGGGGACCAAGAATGGTGGCAAGACCCCCGACTGAACGACGCACACCCTGACTAAAACCTGCAGACACACACACAACAAACAGTCACCAGAATGTGTGAAGTTTTGAATATTTAAACAGTGACAAAATGTGACACCTATTCAAACATGAGTGCTACATGCTGATCTCATCTATGTTTCTCTTACGTCTCTTACTGGATTCACAATGGATTTACCTTTCACCTATCTTTGTTTCTCACCTTGTGTTTTCTCAGCTGTAACCTTAGAAAAAAGGGACACCTGAGACACGGCAACGAAAGGAAGTCCCAGTAACTGCAGGAACACTCCGATGATAAACTCAATCATCTCGAACGCAAAACCACCTGAAAAAAAGACATATCCCCCGAGAATAAGAACGAGAATATCAAAGACCGAAATAGACAGACAGACAGACAGACAGACAGATAGATAGACAGATAGATAGATAGATAGATAGATAGATAGATAGATAGATAGATAGATAGATAGATAGATAGATAGATAGATAGATAGATAGATAGATAGATAGATAGATAGATAGATAGATAGATAGATAGATAGATAGATAGATAGATAGATAGATAGATAGATAGATAGATAGATCCAAACTAATAGTGCATATCATCGAGCTGGCACCAAACTGGGCAGGCATATTGTGTCTGTCCATGCCCAGGTGTATGCCAGTTTCTCTGGATGTCTGCCAGGCACACACACATACACACACCCTGTGGATTGGCCAGGAAGATGAGGCACCAGACACAAGCCCCGCTGCAGATGAGCAGCCCCACCGCCAGCACCACCCGGTCCTCCAGCACACGGCTCAGCCAGCGCACCAGGAAGAAACCTGCAATTACCTCCACCCCACACAGGCTGTACATCACACTGTTCCCCAGCTCACCGAAGCCAAAGTACTTCTGCGTCAGAGGGGTCACCATGGTCTGGAGATGAGAGCAGAAAGCGGGTACACAGACATCAACCACTCACAACACCCTAGCAACCACATAGCAACACGCTTAAAACAACTTAATAGCAAGTCTTGCATGTGGAAGCACCACTCACATTTTCTTCAGGCAATGTAAAGTAAATGTAAGATTATAATGTATCCAGCACATGCTTTTTCATAGAGAAATTTGATTTAATGTGAAAGAATAAACCTAGACATGATATATCTGAGAGGGGAAAAAGCTAATGAAAAGGAACATCCTGAACTTTATTATCAGTTTGTCGTGTATCTAGGTCAGGCAACTGGGAAGGTAAATGTGTGTCAATTTCAAATACCTGATTATATTAAATCAAAGCTTAGATTAGATTATATTAAATTAGATTTAAATGGTCTTACTACTGTGAGCCTAATCAATCACAATTTGACAGACATTATTTAGTGGCTCAGATGAATTTAGGACAGTGTGGGGGGTCTGGTGACTGGCTTTCAGAAGCACTGTGCCCATTCAAAGCACATTTTGAATGCAACTTCCAAAATAACATCATAATATGATGTTTTTTTTTTCACATTTCTGCTTTTAAAAACTCAAAATATTGGCCCCATTTACTTACACAGTGGGGAGCCTCATTTTTTTTTGTTTTCCTTTTGAACAAAATGAGGGACGAGTCAAATAATGTTAGTGGTAATAAACATTTTGCCACAAATACTGTTGATTAAGCTTAGCGTATTGAACCTGGAACAATCCTTTGATGTTTTCTTTTCATAGGCTAATATGTTATTAATTTAAATCAGCTTTAGAGCAGTGACAATAAAAAGCCAATTATCTGAGTTTGGAAAAGTAAAAGTAAAAAATAATTAAATAAATAACATGATTACTGCTTTGTCTCACACATTATAAATTTGTCTTTATATGAATATAGCTTCCTTTGTATTTTAAGAAAGCGGGTCAGAAAGGGATCTATATATTCTGTTTTAGAATGTTGCTAGCATATTTTAACATGCTAGAACATAAGCAAGTTTAAATATTTATATATTTATATATATATATATATATATATATATATATATATATATATATATATATATATATATATATATATATATATTTTTTTTTTTTTTTATTTATTTATTTTTTTTTTTTTGGCTATCATTTCCTTGTTTTACCACACTGCTAACAAATTTTAACACAGTGATAACATTGTTTTAACATTGCTAGCACATTTCTAGCATATTGTTGTTAGTATGTTTTGACATTTAGCAAGAATGTCGACTAGTCCAGTGGCGAAAGAGAACGTCACAGGCGGGTGATGTCATAACCAGGAAAGCATAAAGGCACATCAGGAACAACTGGCATTGTAGCTTCAATTTAGCTGAAGCAAGTTGCTCACAGGGATGCAGAAAGTAGCCTATGGCAAGTTAACGCAGCGTCTCGTTCCCTTGGACGAATATGGTTACAGTTGTAACCTGAGATGTTCCCTTTTGAGGGAACTCATGCTGCGCCAATCATGCGTTGGGAACGAGATACACAAACAGCATACTTACAAGTGCCTGTCTATGTGAAACTGTGGCACAATCAAGACATAAGTACCTGTGAACCCAGAGCAGCATCAAGGTCCAAACGATAAAATCTTACGAATGTAAGAGGAGAGGACCAGCCCGCCGCATCACAAACTTCTTGAAGAGATACACCCGAAAGTAAGGCCTTGGAGGCCGCCATACTCTGACAGCCAAGGGTGACTGCTGACCAGAGACCTCATATGCAAAAGAAATAGCCTCAACTATCCACTCGCTAATAGTCTGTTTCTTTGCTGGAAACCCCTTCTTGGGTGATCCAAAGCAGACAAACAGCTGATCTGATTTCCTCCAAAGGGCAGCTCTGTGGACATAGGTATCCAGTGCTCTAACTGGACAAATGAGATTCAGCTTTTCCTGGTCCAATGTCGTCAAAGGTGGAAAACAGAAGGCTTGTAACACAATAGGCCTTGGTAAATTGGTTGGCATCTTAGGGACATAGTCCGGTTTAGGGTACAGAAATGCTTTGACCATCCCTGGTGCAAACTCAAGACACGTGGGGGATACCGACAGGGTCTGAAGATCTCCTACTCTTTTAAGAGACAAAATAGCCAGAAGGAAAACTGTCTTAAGTGTCAAAAACTTCTCTGAAATCAACTCAGTCGGCTCGAAGGGATTCACAGATAAACACTCTAGCACAATAGCCAGGTCCCACGCAGGAACCCTGGTCTGAGTTGCAGGCCTCAGCCTCAAAGTGCCACGAAGGAAACAAGTGATTCTGTCGGGTTCCTCACCACGGAAACATCATCCAAGGGAACATGGTAAGCTATGGCCATCACATACACCTTTAGTGTAGAAGGGGATAGCCCTGCAGAAAAGCGATCTTGAAGGTCCAACTGGGCAGTTATTTGGATCCACTTGTCATGTGTTGCACCAAATAGTGAAAACTCTCCACTTTAATGCATAAAGTTTCCTCATGGCTGGGACTCTGGAGTGAAGTATGGTCTCCACAACCTCCTTTGAGAGACCCAAATCTATGAGCTGGACCCCCTCAGAGGCCACACCCACAGGTTCCATATTTCTGGACGGGGTGAAAGATCATGCCTCCTGCCTGAGATAGAAGGTCCCTCCTGACTGGAATCTACAGGGGAGAGCTGTTGAGGAGGGACACTGGGTCCGAGAACCAAACCTGGCTCGGCCAGTAAGGCGCTACCAGCAGCAGACTTAATGCTTCCAGCGGACCTTCTCTAGAACCCCAGGGAGCAGAGCAACAAGGGGAAATGCGTACAGACATAGCCTCTGCCATGTCTGTACCATAGCATCCAGTCCGAGAGGAGCTGGATACGTGAGTGAGAACCAAAGTGGACAGAGCATTGTATTCCGAGATGCAAACAGATCCACTTCCACTTGGCCGTAAACCTCCATTGTACACTTCACCTCCTCGGGTGGCCTCAGCCCCTGCCTCAACAGGGCATCTGCTCCTATATTCTGGCTCCCAGGGATGTACACTGCCCTCAGAGAGAGTACCTTGCCCTGGGAACACAAGAGGATCTGGTGCACCAGTTTGCAAAGCAGGAGCGAGCGCAGACTCCCTTGATGAATTATCTAAGAGACCACCGATGTGTTGTCTGGGCAGACCAGCACATTATGGCCCCTCAGTTCTGGGAGAAAATGCTTTAATGCCATGAATACTGCCAGCATCTCCAGGCAGTTTATGTGTCAAGAAAGATGATGGCTCCTCCACAGACCCTGAGCTGTGCAGCCTGTGACTCGATGACACTGAGCTCCTAACACATGACCCTGGGACAGGAACAAATGCTCCCTCCATATAACCAAGGCATGGAGTCACCTCTGTGTGATCTTGATCATATTGAGTGGGTTGCCCCTCCGGGAAAACCACTTGATCTTGTGCCACCACTGCAAAGGTCTCATGTACAGCTGCCATCAGACCTTACAGTCTCTGAAACTGTTTCACAGTAAGTGACTGGCCTAGCTTGAGATTTTTAACTGATGTGAGTATGGCAGCTACACGAGCGGGCAATAGGACGGCCCGCATCATGACTGAATCCCACACCACACCCCAAAAAGTGGTTCTCTGTGCTAGAGAAAGCACACTCTTCTTGGCATTCAATCTCAGCCCCAACTTCTGAATATGAGCGAGAACGACATCTCGATGCCGAACCACCATCTCCTCTGACTGTGCTAAGATAAGCCTCTATTGACATAGAGCGCTTGCTGAGGCACAGAAGCTAATACTAGTTGTTCCGGATGTGCCTTTATGCTTTCCTGGTCATGCTTTCCTGGTCTCGCTATCTCATGACATACATGCTTCAGACACAATCACGCAAAGGCATTCCCAATGTATCATTGATGCAGCGCAAGTTCCCTCGAAAGGGAACTTAAAATATGTCAGTGCCATTGTTTTGTCTCAAGATGCACACCAGTAATGTCTTTTTTAAAGGCATGTTAAAAAAAAGCTACTTAAATGTCCTAATTGAGCTAAGTGTGACGGAACAACTATCTCTCCCTCCTAATCAGCGCCACCCCATCCCTGAAATCATCCCCCTTCGCCAAGTTACCGACTGGTGTGGGTGTGAGAGAGAGGAGGGGCGCTGAAATTATGAGAAATGGTGGCGAGTGATGAGGCACACCTGAATATCATGAAGCCTCATCACCGCCACTGTTAAATGCCGAGTGCGCCTCTCCTCAGTAGGCTAGTCTCTCTCTCCCCGTGGGTCCAGGAAGGGGGCGTGGAGGGACTCCCACGCTGCCAAAGATGCGAGACGCCAGACCCGCGGTCCAGAATGGTGATGCACGCGTAGCGCTGCTGACGGGCTAGGATGCAGGGCCGCTATTTCCCTGGGTTGCCGTGATTAAAGAGGATGAGCCGCCGCGTCAAAGCCACTGGCCCTCGCTCCTCGGGCCGGAGAGAGAAACGCGTGTGGCTGTCGGACCCCGCCCCTTACCTGGACCCATCCTATCCGTTCACTACCCTTCCTTCACTATTCCCTAGCACACAGAGGACACCAGATCCCCTGTTTGGTTCTTCACTTTATTCCCCTTTTTGAACATTTTCTGTTTATGTTAATAAATGCCTCTTCGAGATGCTGATGCCACACCCACTGTGTCTGTCGTTTGCTCCTCCTGCCACATAAGGCATAGCTTCAATAGCTTGTGCAACAACAACACAAACAACAACAACAACAGAACATGTCAGAAACTAACAGTGTTCAACATGTGTTTAACACATATTGATTTCATTTGTCCACCGTTGAAGTGCATATGTTTCATGAGTTTGTCATGTTCGGACCAACTTGAAAGTCTGGTAGTGTAGTAGTCGTGATGTAGTAGTGTGTGATGCCCAATTTTTAATGGTTACAGTCAGTAAGTATAAAATCGGTTTAGATTTTAAATGTCATGTAGTGTATTCTAGCATTAAGTTGCTAAAGAGAGTTTATCCATTTGGTCTTCTCACAGCAAGTGAACCAGAACTGCCAGTGGTGCCACCCTGAAAATGACGACTTTTACCTCGAGTGCTGTCTGATTGAAGAGAGTGATGAATTGAGCAGTGAGGAGAACCACCACCTCCTCCCTCAGAAACTCTACAAAGAGAGAGAGAGAGCTATAGATCTCAGGCTGCCAAGACAGGATTGAATATAATGGAGATATCTTCCAAACACACACACACACACACACACCGCAATCATAGAGCAAAGACAGAATGAAGTGATCAATAAGCTGTTTTCAGACCGCTACTCTCAGATTAGCACCTCAGATGCAGCAAAGAAGGAATCAATGCCACACTAATTTAAACTGCACTGCTAAAAAAGCACTTTAACCTGACATTAAACTCTGGGCTTCACCTCGACTGGCACTGAAGTTTTCAAAGGGGTCAGCGGTATCTGGAGGTGGGGAATCAGGAGGAGAAGGTGGGAGTTCGGATGAGAGCTGGGTCTCGGTCTGTTCTGGATTGACCGGGCCATTCGAGTCCACTGCTGCGACCCTGTTTTCATCTTCCAGACTCATGAGGGGCTCATCTTCTTCACCTCTGACCTCTCTGAGGGGCGTGTGCTGTTCAGGGAAGGAGTCCAGTGGTGGGATGTCCCAGTAAAGGACCATCACTGCAAACTGCATAAGCAGCCACATCCCACACATGAAGAGCTGGGTGAAAAGAGCACAAGGCCAAGAAACTTGAATTAAAGAAGTCAACTTACATAAATAGCAAATAAAAAATGTTGAAAATAATATAGAAATTAATTATTAACTTACTGGTGAATCTTACAAAGAACATTTGTCATTTCACACTATTGAGACTTTATTTTGGATTCTCAGAGTTATGTCTATTTTATTTTATTTTATTTGATAGAGTAGAAACAGAACAGGTCTTGGGAACTTATTAACCAACGAGACTAATTAGTGAACTAAGGCAAACAGAATCACAGAAACTTAGCAGAGACAGAACATACATATAATTTATGGTGTGAAATATCAGTCAGACTTTTTTTTTTGGAGCTTATTTTGTGAGATCCACTGACAGGATATGTGTTTCCCAGCCCTGCTCCGATTTCCTATTGAGCCCCCTAGCACTACATTTTGGATGTCTCCCTCACTTGATCTGATGCAACCATTTCATGTCTTGGATCTTCTACTAATGATCTGATGAGTGGAATAATGTGTTTCATTAAGTTACCACATTCACATTACAAGCTGTATCCATCAAAATGTGTGTGTGTGTGTGTGTGTGTGTGTGTGTGTGTGTGCGTGTGTGTGTGTGTGTGTGTGTGTGTGTGTGTGTGTGTGTGTGTGTGTGTGTGTGTGTGTGTGTGTGTGTGTGTGTGTGTGTGTGTGTGTGTGTGTGTGTGTGTGTGTGTGAATGCAAGTAAATGTATAAGAAATGAGCAAAAACACACTTACCCCAGGTGAGGTGTACTTATTTACTATGAATGGACCCAATTTGAAATCACACAACCGTAGAAAGATATTGAATGCGGGACCTGAAAGTAAAAAATGCATATAGTATAATGTGTGTGTGTATATATATACATATATGTGTGTGTGTGTGTGTGTGTGTGTGTGTATTAGGGGTGTAACGATACACTCATGTCACGATTCGATATAAATCACGATACTGAACTCACGATATGATATGTATCCCGATATTTTAAGCCAAAATAAAGAGTTTTTATTTTTATTTTTTATTTAATTTTTTTGTGTATTATTATTAGGTCCCACAAATATTCCTTCTCATGCGCTTTCAATATAGGCAGTATTCTCTCCCGGTGCTCATAGCGTCCTGCCTCTCCCGTTATGAATGCACTATACATACAAACCCAATTCCAAAAAAGTTGAATAAAAACAGAATGCAATGATGTGGAAGTTTCAAATTTCAATATTTTATTCAGAATACAACATAGATGACATATCAAATGTTTAAAATTAGAAAATTTATCATTTTAAGGGAAAAATAAGTTGATTTAAAATTTCATGGCATCAACACATCTCAAAAAAGTTGGGACAAGGCCATGTTTCCCACTGTGTGGCATCCCCTCTTCTTTTTATAACAGTCTGCAAACGTCTGGGGACTGAGGAGACAAGTTGCTCAAGTTTAGGAATAGGAATGTTGTCCCATTCTTGTCTAATACAGGCTTCTAGTTGCTCAACTGTCTTAGGTCTTCTTTGTTGCATCTTCCTCTTTATGATGCGCCAAATGTTTTCTATGGGTGAAAGATCTGGACTGCAGGCTGGCCATTTCAGTACCCGGATCCTTCTTCTACGCAGCCATGATGTTGTAATTGATGCAGTATGTGGTCTGGCATTGTCATGTTGTAAAATGCAAGGTCTTCCCTGAAAGAGACGACGTCTGGATGGGAGCATATGATGTTCTAGAACTTGGATATACCTTTCAGCATTGATGGTGCCTTTCCAGATGTGTAAGCTGCCCATGCCACACGCACTCATGCAACCCCATCCCATCAGAGATGCAGGCTTCTGAACTGAGCGCTGATAACAACTTGGGCTGTCCTTGTCCTCTTTAGTCCGGATGACATGGCATCCCAGTTTTCCAAAAAGAACTTCAAATTTTGATTCGTCTGACCACAGAACAGTTTTCCACTTTGCCACAGTCCATTTTAAATGAGCCTTGGCCCAGAGAAAACGCCTGCGCTTCTAGATCATGTTTAGATATGGCTTCTCTTTTGACCTATAGAGTTTTAGCCGGCAACGGCGAATGGCACAGTGGATTGTGTTTTTCTGGAAGTATTCTTGAGCCCATGTTGTGATTTCCATTACAGTAGCATTCCTGTATGTGATGCAGTGCCGTCTAAGGGCCCGAAGATCACGGGCATCCAGTATGGTTTTCCGGCCTTGACCCTTACGCACAGAGATTGTTCCAGATTCTCTGAATCTTTGGATGATATTATGCACTGTAGATGATGATAACTTCAAACTCTTTGCAATTTTTCTCTGAGAAACTCCTTTCTGATATTGCTCCACTATTTTTGGCCGCACTTTCATTGGGGAATTGGTGATCCTCTGCCCATCTTGACTTCTGAGAGACACTGCCACTCTGAGAGGCTCTTTTTATACCCAATCATGTTGCCAATTGACCTAATAAGTTGCAAATTGGTCCTCCAGCTGTTCCTTATATGTACATTTAACTTTTCCGGCCTCTTATTGCTACCTGTCCCAACTTTTTTGGAGTGTGTAGCTCTCATGAAATCCAAAATGAGCCAATATTTGGCATGACATTTCAAAATGTCTCACTTTAAACATTTGATATGTTATCTATATTCCATTGTGAATAAAATATAAGTTCACGAGATTTGTAAATTATTGGATTCCTTTTTTATTCACAATTTGTAGAGTGTCCCAACTTTTTTGTAATCGGGTTTGTATAAGAATAAACCATCTAAATCCTTTGAATACTACTAAAACAAAATGTGATCTGGCTTTCACTAAGGAGTGCCGTTTTAAAATGTTGTTTGCGCTTTGACTTTGAGGGATGCCGTTTTAAATGATGTTTGTGCTCTCACTTTGAAGAGTGCAATTCCGGCAGCACGTGCACTTCAGATGATCAATGCACTCTGTCAAAGTTCTAATCGCAAGAAAGAGTGTCAAAATGACTATTCCCAAACTGTTTAGCTCATCCAAGAATTTAAATTCTGCATTTACTCACTGTTTTCGCTCAGTGTTTGAACGTCCGTGTTTACTACAGTATGTGTGTCGTTGTAAATCTGTTTATCATAAGCCATCGTTCATGTCTCTTCAGAAGACTTGGATTTGGATTAGACACTCAATTAGTTATTTTTACAATGCCTTTTATGACTTTTTTTTTGGATCTTTTAAGTTTGAGAGGAATAATGGACTTTAAATGGAGGGACAGAAATCCCTCAGTTTTCATAAAGAATATATTCATTTGTGTTTGGAAGTTAAATGAAAAATGACATGATGATGAGTACATGATGACAGAATTTACATTTGTGGTACATTTGTAAATTTGTGTTTGGGTGAATTATACCTTATAAATAGGCCTACTACAGCAAGTTGAGCCTTGGATAAAACAACTCTATCGCAAATCATATCGTTTCCATCAACGATACATATCGTCACATTTTTATATTGACGATATATATATCGTTACACCCCTAGTGTGTATATATTGCCACTTATTTCATGGTGGAACACTGTCTCACCAATCAGAAGTCCAGCCTGACGGCATGCCATGACAGCAGCAAAGACTCTAGCTCGCTCATCAGGGAGGGTGGTGCGTGTGAGGAACCCAAAAATGGAGGAACCAGCTCCTGCTCCAATACCTGATGGAAAGATGCAGTGTAATCCAGAACTCCATTATGAGAAAAAAATTACTGTAAATACTGCGTGCTGTAACTAAAGTCAGTTTATAAGCATCATGTAATTTAGTACATGGCACAAGTAGAAGCTTGCTCAAACTTTACATTGACCTCAAAGCTCCACCTGTTACATATATATATATATATATATATATATATATATATATATATATATATATATATATATATATATATATATACTCACCTAAAGGATTATTAGGAACACCTGTTCAATTTCTCATTAATGCAATTATCTAATCAACCAATCACATGGCAGTTGCTTCAATGCATTTAGGGGTGTGGTCCTGGTCAAGACAATCTCCTGAACTCCAAACTGAATGTCAGAATGGGAAAGAAAGGTGATTTAAGCAATTTTGAGCGTGGCATGGTTGTTGGTGCCAGACGGGCCGGTCTGAGTATTTCACAATCTGCTCAGTTACTGGGATTTTCACGCACAACCATTTCTAGGGTTTACAAAGAAACAAAGGGTTGTTTCTGACCATGTCCATCCCTTTATGACCACCATGTACCCATTCTCTGATGGCTACTTCCAGCAGGATAATGCACCATGTCACAAAGCTTGAATCATTTCAAATTGGTTTCTTGAACATGACAATGAGTTCACTGTACTAAAATGGCCCCCACAGTCACCAGATCTCAATCCAATAGAGCATCTTTGGGATGTGGTGGAACGGGAGCTTCGTGCCCTGGATGTGCATCCCACAAATCTCCATCAACTGCAAGATGCTATCCTATCAATATGGGCCAACATTTCTAAAGAATGCTTTCAGCACCTTGTTGAATCAATGCCACGTAGAATTAAGGCAGTTCTGAAGGCTAAAGGGGGTCAAACACAATATTAGTATGGTGTTCCTAATAATCCTTTAGGTGAGTGTATATATATATATATATATATATATATATATATATATATATATATATATATATATATATATTTAAAATTATAAACAATAAATTATATATTATTTATAATTTATATATTTGTGTGTGTGTGTGTGTGTGTGTGTGTGTGTGTGTGTGTGTGTGTGTGTGTGTGTGTGTTTATTTTGCGATTAATCACGATTAGTTACAGAAAAAATTTGTGATTAATTATATTGTATATATAATTTTATAAACAAGTAATAAATTTGTTATAAACAAGTCATTATGTCTGGTCTGGTCTAACTCAATACTGCACTGCAGAAATTACAATCTAATGAGAGTCATCGATCAAAAAGAGCAGTCTCTCTGTTAGTATCTGTTGGATGTCTTAAATCTCATTAATGTTGATGGTTTACACCACAGGAGCACAGAAACTCACAAACAACGCTCATTGTGACTGATAGAATGGTGCAACTTCAGAATATCTTCACCTGCAACAAGACGGCTGGACAGCAGAAGCCATTTTGAATATCCCATGAAGTACATGAAGTTTCCTATAAGACAAATGTGTTTGCTATGAGCAAGTAAAACAACATTTTAGGAGATCATAACTGTATAAGGACAAGGGTTATTTGTTTTAAAACCATTTCCATTCTTAGGTACTGACCTACAATTTCAAACACATTGGAGAAGAGAATGATGGTCTTTGTAGTTCTGGTCTTGTCTGACCAGTGACCAAACATTGGACCTGACACCAGCCCACTGAAGCTGAACGCAGAAAGACCCAACCCAAGAAAATAAGGTGGTGCCTCTAATAACTGCAGATATCGCCATATAGTAGGCAGAATGACAGCTGAGAGAGAGAGAGAGAGAGAGAGAGAGAGAGAGAGAGAGAGAGAGAGAGAGAGAGAGAGAGAGTGACAGTTTAAGCAGTTGATGTGCAAAATACAATCCATACATTCACCATTTACACATTAATACAGTTTAATGCTTTCTTGAGGATATTAAGCATTATCGATTCAAACAAGTGATTTGCTGCATGGATTTGTTTTTAATTAGAAAGAAAAGAAAAGTAAAGAAAAGAAAAGAAAAGAAAAATTTTATTCTAGGCTACTTACCATATTCTATGCCACTCAAAAGAAATATTAATCCAATAGTGAGAAAAGACAGCTTTCTTTTTTGTCTGTAATCCATCGTAGTGTTTCTGTAGGATATTTTCACAGCACTTGATCATTCCTCTTCCTCATGGTCCAATTATTGTAATGAGAGGGATGGTGTTCTCCATTACTGGCTCCGGTATGTAACCTTGCTCATCTTACTGTAGGCTATATCTCTTTTTTTTTTTTCTTTTTTGTGGGTAATAGCAAATGTATCATTCAACAAAAGACCAAGAGCATAAACCATGTGGTGCCGGCGAGTTTAAGAAAGGCTAGGGACATTTTTTTGTTGTTGTTGATAATTTTACACAAACATGCTGTTTGATGTTCAGTGGATCCCTTTTGCTTGAATATGATCATTCAAGTCCCCCTCACGAGGCAACGATGGCCTATAATTTACCTCTTCATTGATGCAGCATTGAAGATGAGCAGGGCTCAGGCACTTCCAACAGTCTCTGTACACTGTACAAGCACCAGAGATCTAGTATTACCTGTGGGCTTGTATCCATTATTTATCGTATTCAGGTGAAGTGGACTGTAATTCTACTCCCTTAAAGCTGTATCTTCACTTCTTTATAACAGAAATTCGGTTCATTCCTGACTATCTACAGTGAAAAAGGGCCAAGACCAAAATGACTATACACTATGCTTTCAATTGTCTTGAAATTAGCAAAACTTAGGCAAATGCGCTACTTAAAAAGCCATTGCTGTCTCAGAGAAACATCAAAGACAGAATGAAGTTTTTGGCAGAATATGTGAAGTTGTGTGTGGAGTGATGAATCACAATGAAACATGGTGATGCTCCAGAGCGATGTCTTTGAAAATCTGCTGAGAAATGTAATAATAAATGCATCTCTATCACAGTGAATCATGGAGGAAGAGACTGTGTCATTGAGCCTTTTTAGCTGCTGGTGTTGGTGAGCTGCTTCGCTGTGAAAAGTCTTTTAATGCTTTAGAGTACAGGAGAATATTGCAGAATGGTTTGCTTCCCACAAATGAAAAGTTGTTATCTAAAGAGGAATGATCAGACGTTATTTTTCAATGCTCCTGCCCAAAATGCAAAGACAACCAAGAAGTGTCTTCAGAACAAGTCCATCTGACTGTTTTGGCCTGGTCAGAGTCCAGATTTGAACCCTATAGTGAATATTTGGTCTCACATTAAACTCAAACTAACCTTTTTCAACTATTCACAAACAGTTTGAAGCCTGGAACAATACTTCTTCCTGTAAAAAAAAGCTGACTGCAAGTCAGGGAAGCTATTCTGTGTTTTAAAGTTACTTTATCTACAGTATTTCATTTCCTGACCAGATTAAAATGGTTACGACCGTTAAAAGACTGCTAAATAATTTGCTCTTTTTTGCCCAGGAGTGTATATTTATGCACACACACACACAGGATTACACTTCATAACTTTAATTAGTCATCAACAAACATTACTGTTTTTATTATTGTACCTCTTAACAAAAAGTACTATGGTATTACAATGGTTTTTTTTTTTTGGCTTTGTAGCTTTGATTCTCATATAAATATTCAAGGTATATGGTCATCGTATTTTTTTAATATACACACTTAGTATGATGTGTTGACTAAAGCATATAAACTACTTGATTATAAGTAGTTTTATGTGCTTTAGTCATAAAACTACTTATAATTAAGTGGGTGTGGCCATAAACAGAGGGCCGTTTTCCACTGTTACTTGATTTGCTCACGTCACAGTGTGGGTAGGATTTAGAGGTGGGGTCGGGTTGGGTGAAGGGGATCATTTTCATTCATGTGATTTATAAACACCCATCATTTTGAAAACACCCACAAATTTAGAAACGCCCACTTTTGTTCTGCAGAGACCTCATGGGTGAGCAAAAACGTGTCGTGTCTGTGTGTTCCTTTAAATGCAAATGAGCTGCTGCTCATGGGACGGAGCTTCAAGAACTCCAGGTAGCAGCTCTAACAACCTCATGCAGACAGGCAATGAAACTGTTCAGCCTTTTACCGGAGTTGGACAATGATGGAGAGACTCAAGAAGAAGTGACAACATGTAGAATGCAACGAGATGTTCCTGAATGGTTAGTTTATGAATTTATGTAGCTGATGTGTAGTAGTTAACTATCTTCAAGTCATTGATTAGCATATTCTATCATGATACTCTCACCCTCTTTGTTGCATGTTCTCGGGGGCAGGGTTCAATGCTAATTTTTCAGCATCATTACTCCAGTCTTCAGTTCCATTCTAATATAATGATTTGGTGTGTTTATTTAAAAACAGTAGTGTAAATACTTAAGTATATTATTTCTATAATAAGTACTCTTTTTAAAAGTATGCTTATGTCTCTGTTAAGCATTGTGTAATATTTGCTAACGACTTAAGTTATAATGTTAAAATCTTACCTTTGCATTTTTAAATATAATAAATATTTAAACTAGTGCTGTCAAACGATTAATCATGATTAATCACATCCAAAATAAAAGTTTGTGTTTACATAATATATGTGTGTGCATCGTAAAGAGGAAGATGCAACAAAGAAGACCTAAGACAGTTGAGCAACTAGAAGCCTGTATTAGACAAGAATGGGACAACATTCCTATTCCTAAACTTGAGCAACTTGTCTCCTCAGTCCCCAGACGTTTGCAGACTGTTATAAAAGAAGAGGGGATGCCACACAGTGGGAAACATGGCCTTGTCCCAACTTTTTTTGAGATGTGTTGATGCCATGAAATTTAAAATCAACTTATTTTTCCCTTAAAATGATACATTTTCTAATTTTAAACATTTGATATGTCATCTATGTTGTATTCTGAATAAAATATTGAAATTTGAAACTTCCACATCATTGCATTCTGTTTTTATTCACAATTTGTACAGCGTCCCAACTTTTTTGGAATCGGGTTTGTACACACTCATTCATGTATATATTTCAGAAATATTTGCATGTACATATTGTATATATTTATATCTATATAATTTATATTATATATCCAAATATTTATATAAATATAAAAAAATCTTATATGTCATAAATATATACATGCATGTGTGTGTGTATTTATACATAATAATTATACACAGTACACACGCATATATTATGCAAACAAACTTTTATTTTGGATCTGATTAATTACGATTGATCGATTTGATAGCACTAATTTAAACCAATATTACACTTTGATTTGTATTCTTCTGATCCATGTAATGGCATCATTTGCTCAGCATCTTAACTGTATAGGATCAGACTGTGTACTCTTGCAGGTATTTTGTTTAGACTGATATATAGACACTAATATGTTCTGTTTCACAAAGGACTCTGAAAGTACTTTCATTATGTGCTAGCCACAGGAGAACACAGAACAGAACATCTAAAGCAAACACAGCAGTGCCCTGGCAGCCACCTTACTTTTGGATGCCAAGAACCCCCTTGCTTCAAGTCAATGTAGCTTTATTTATATTGTGATTTATACAATACAGATAGCCAAAGCAGCTTCACAGTGATAAACAGGAAAATAATGATCAATGATGTAAACAGAGTTCAGTTTAAAGCAGCTTTTTTTCCACTGTAAAGCAGCTCTAAAAAGACAATAGTGTCATTATTCAGACGACTTGTCCCGCTTTGGCAATGTTGCACTCTCTCGGCCTAGTGGATGCTGATCTGGGTGCTCAGTAGCACAATCCAGTAGTCCTGCCTGTGGCCTCCAGTTTGGACTCTCTCTCCAAGTCTTGTGTACCTGCCCTTTTTTTCTGCTCATTGAGGCTAAGGGTACGTTTACACCAATGGTGTGCGGTGGTGTTTTAAAATGAGGAAGCAAAGTCCACACATTTTATTATATATCAAATGTAAATTTATGTCCATGTTACACTTAATTTTCCTTGTTAAACAAACATTGCATAAAAAAGAGAGACCAAATACAATTCTATTTTGTATTTTTACACTATGTAATGTTCTATTTGTTGAAACCAAGTATAAATTTCATCAAGTTAATGTTGTCACTTTGTAGGCCAGCTAGCATCGCACTGGTTCCCTTGAGAAAAACCCAATAGGATTCTTGGATTATTGCTAAAAACAAGCTCTGTGATCAACAAAAGTTTATAATACTTACACATTTTGTCCATCAAGATAATTATCACAGATGAACACAACTTTTATTCATTTTGAAGCCTAAATGCAGTCGCCAGAAGTAAAAAGCTACCTGCGATTTCAACATCACCATCACTAAGCTTTTGACAACTTTTTCAGTTTTTATCTCAAAACATTTTCCCAGAATGTTTAAGTTAGACTAGTTTATAAGAGCACAATTATAAGCATAATGAGAGAGTAAAAGCGAATCTCCCCAACGGCTTCTGTAGGCCCATTTAGTTAGCAACCACCTTTTTCAAGACACGTAACAGATTCAAAAAATCACGAGTGGGGTAATAGCCTACAGATATATTTCATGTCGTGGATAAAGTGTGAAAGTGCCTTGAGCTTGTGTTCATCACAGACCATTTTTCAGCCATCTAACCAAAATCCCATTAAATGTGTCATGAACTGGTATTTTTTTTAAATCTTTTTATACTGTTGTCTGAGGTCAACTAATGAGTTTCGCATGGTTTTTAGGGGAGAGCGGGGCACAACCTACGCTTTTTGTCTCGGTTTGTGTAAATCCATTTGGGGTTCAAAGTATTCATTTTATCCCACATTCATTTCACACGTCTAGTACAATTATGTGGTTTTTTTTTCATTAATACAGTGTATGCTTTTGTCTTGATTTCCCCCGAAAGAATGGAAGTGAAATGTGACAACATGCCCCATAGGTGGGGTACATTGTAACATGTGAGGGGCACATTGTAACATGACAATGACAGCTTAACATGTTATCTGATCTAATCAACAACAACAACAAAAAATACAAGACAAACTAAAATATTTTGTTAATAAAATACAATTATTAACTTTTTAAAATAAAATAATGGCATTTTTATTTTGCTGCCCTACATTCAAAAACATCATAATGAATAAGTAATAGGCTATTTTCTACCCTGGTTTTGAGGCTCTCTCCTGCACTCTTGGTTTCTATGGGTGTGCTGCACTGAAGACTTGGATGTAAATGCCCACGGCTAGGATTGGATAAGATTTGCATATTATAATGATCTCCAGCTCCCCTGTCAATATATGTGGGAATTGTTTTGAAAGCGTGTGGAGAAATGGTAACGGGAATGATTCGTCCCACAGGGCTTGTAAATGTCTTTATGAAACAAACACAATGATTTATCAAGTTTACAAGTTTACAAGTTATTTATTTGTCATTACACATGTACAAGTACAGTATAACGAAATGAAGTTTGGAGCAAGCCTCCGGGCCGCAGCCGATTAGTCAGGCGCCGCCACACGCTCTCCAGAAATACAAGAATGCAGTTTAGCAAGCATTACATAGCAAAACACAACAAAACATAAACATAAACATGACACAGTACACATGGTCACGTGATGGGATTTTTTGTATGGAAGTGGGAGAGGAGATAGATAAAGACAGGCAGACGGTTGGAGGCGGGGTGGGATCGGGTAGGTTGTGTATGGTGCGAGTGAGTCTGAGATTGTGTTGTGTGAGAATGTTAGCCATAACTTCAGATGTTTTCGAGTTCAGTTCTATGGTTTGTCCTTGAAGGGAGATAAGGCAGTGCACAGGGGAAGATAGCAGACCAGCTGTCAGGCTGACCTCCCAACCGAGAGATAGGGACAGTGAGGTTCGTTGGGGTAGTTGATTAGGTCAGGCAAATACAATTTTTTAATTTTTAATCCATTTGATGATCTTCGGTAATTTGTCCGGATCATAATCAATCAATCAGATCTGGTCCTCAGCATTCGCGTCCGGTCTGTGCAGTTTCCCTAGACATTACGTCCAGCCTCATGGCCAGACCGGTTACAGTCCGTAAAAGTTCACCGATCTGACCCCCGATGGAGCCCACTCTTCCCTGCGTATCCGCAGTCCGGACTGCATTGTTACGGTTCAGTTCCTCAATTCCTATCACTCTCTGATCGAATTCCTTCAAACGGTCACACACAGCCCCGAAGCATTCCTTAATTTCCACAGACAGCGGCTGGGTGAATTTGCTTGCAGCTGTTTTACCAATCTTCCGATAGGTCAGGGCAATCCCAAAGCCAAAGAATAGGAACCCCGCCATCAATAATCCAATCATGTATAAATCTTCCGCATCCTCCACGGACAGAGCCTCCAGGCACAGGACTTGCCAGTTGTTCCATGCGTCCCTCACGTACCCTGCAGCAAAGGTCCCGTCCGGGCAGGTGGGTTCTCCCGGGGCACCCTTCCTTTGTGAGAAAATCTTGTCGATCGCGCTGATTGACCAGTTAATCAATTCCATTTCAATATTTTCAGGAGTCCAGCAAAGCAGCGGGTCAGAGAGAAAAAGAGACAAGGAAGAGACAAAACAAAGTACTAGAGCGCTAGAGCACAGCGGGAGCAGAGTGAAAACACGTCTGCACAGATTGAAGGACAGAACAGGAATATCTCTCATCCACCCGCGATTGATTGGAATGTTATTTTTTTATTACTTGGCCTGCCCGATCGGTGGATATAACCGTGAACCGTGCATCACACACACACACACACACACACACACACACACACACACACACACACACACACGCACGCCAAGTATGTTGCAGACAGCATGATCAAAACTTCCATGATTGTATTTTTCCTTCAAATATCAGGTCAAGAGCATGAACAACTCATATCAAGAAAGGAATGTTATTTCACTATTTAAGATAGCCCGTCGGCAGGCTATGACAGCATGCAAAAGTAGGCTATGTTCAGTTAGATACGTACACATAATTAATATATGTCAAATGATCTGTAACAATGCAATATTATCACATATTAAAAAAAAAACATTTTTACTCACATTAGTGTGTTGCTTCATTCATTCATGTAATCTCATCCTGTCTGCAAATCCAGTCTCTTGTTTACAAACAAATCCATGATCAGAAATGAAGGAACAAACGCACAATGTCTTCTCCACATGAGCTGGATATTGATGAAAAATAAAGTATTCCATGCATTCATAATATTGGAATCCGAATAAAGCTTATGCAGCATGTTTATTGCTTAGAAGTTCGATCCGGTTTAGCTCTATGTCATGTCAGAGTTGGTGGGCGGGGCTACAGAATCAGGCATTCATCTTATGTTGAGGTGGTGTTTCACCACACTCTGACATCACAGCTTGGTATATTCTGAGATCGATCGTTTGCTGGGCCTGGTGTCTATAAAAGATTTTCTTTGACTAACAAGGACGTATTCAGCTCTGAAACTTACAGGATATTCTTATATTACCATGACCTTTTATATATCAAAAGCTCAAGGGAAAGTAGATTTCTCAATTCATGACCCCTTTATAAAAAAAATAAAAAAAAACATTGACTTCATGATGAGGGAACTGAAAGTGCCCATTAGGGGATGGGCGTCAATGGCTGAGTCCGAAACCTTAAAAATGCTGCCTTCAGAGGACGAATTCCAAGGTAGGAAGGTGTCAAGGCAGGTCCAAATCCAACTTAGCTTCACATCCTGTCTCCTGAGAAACCTTCATCTGATTGATTTTAAGGCAGCATAGATGTATCCTTCACTCCTTTTGATATCCCACAATCCTGACATTCCATTCTGACATCTGAGCTAGAAAAAGAAAGATGGCGTCTTGCTGTTCAGTTTGTGTGTAAATGTCAGTTTTTGACCAACATTCTCCACTTCTGATGTCATTTCTAGCGAGAAATTACTACTGCAGTAATTAAGTATTTGTTTAGTTCTCACCAAAGCTCGCTCTATTTTGCTGTAGATCATTAAACTGTTACGCTGCCTCAGAAGTCCGAAATCAGTTTTGTGAGGTGCCTTCATGCACAAACGCTGCCTTACAAGTCATTGTCTGATAAGGCAGCGAGGCAACAAGTCAATGCCTAGGTTTTCGACGGAGCCATTGTCATGTTTTCGGATGTGGCCAATGGGATCAGAGGAGGCATGAGAGACTCCTGCTATAACTTTACCTGCGGGTGTCGCTGTTGGACAGTGTTATTCTATAGAAACTTTTATACTTTTTAATGTCACAGTTGTAATATTTGCATTGTTTTATTTTTGTAATGTCGATTATTTTCTCATCCAGTTTTTTTGAAGAGACACTGCCTCCCTTGCCTCCTCGGAGGGAACGCCCCTGGTTTACATCACAACAATGTACTAAAAATGGAAACGTTTTGGCGTAACAATCACAGCGTTGTCAAAATGACCCTGTTCACAGGGATCCGCGAAAACGACTAAAAAAGCTGTATTCTGCTGCCAGGCCAGTAGTTGGAAATCAGTGTTACTTTGTAATCGAAACACTTTGCGCCTTTTGCAAATTCGCATTTTTGTTGTTTACGAGTTAACAATAACGGTATTGTTTTCAGGCCCCCAAAATGTAAATGAACGGCCAAAACCCGTTTTTAGTTGAAAATGGTGCTGGGTAAATGGCCCCTGAAATAAACTTTTGTGTTATACCTGCAATTGAATCCGTGTCTCTCTCTGACAAGTTCAGTGTTGATTCAATTTGGCTCAGTAAAGTTTATCAATTATGAAATGAGTTCAGTTCAGCTATAAAGCAGCAGTAAATATGATGATGATTGTGATGGATGATGATGACCAGGTGCGCAATGTTGTTCTGATAAATTGAATACTTTTTCATATACAGTAAGTCATTCATTAATAATGAATGCTATTTTGAATAAAATCTCATTCATTATTGATACACTGTTGTGCTCATGAAGCTAAAAGTTGTGAGTTTTGTCATTTGGTGTCGTGAATCAGTCTAGTTTAATAGCTACGTTAAAAGCTATATCATGAACAGGAGAACGCATCTTTTGAGGTAAGACATTGTTTGGAACTTACATCATTTTAGAATCCGTGTTTCAGTAAAGTAATTCATTTCTGCAGGGTTTGTTCATTTGCTTGATAGTTTTGTCCATGTCGTATGTAAAAATAGAAAAAACAAACTGTCAGGTGTGCTTACAATCCCATAGGACATAATTATGGTCTGGCTGTAGGGGTTCCCATAGAAACCCTCTGTGGCATCCCTGTTCAGGTAGAGGAAAGATATTCCACTGATCTCATCTGGATGGGAAGAAAACAGTCCCTTAAGTGCACTCTGTTGTGCACTACATGTCTGATAGCTATGGTTCTGTGTCCAGATGTATAGTACATTGACCTTGTCAAAGTGGGGTCAGAATTGTGTTAATTTAGTGCTGTAACCCAGTTAAGGGTTACTTAGAAAGATAGAAATGCTGCTGAATCATTCCCCCCGGGGGTCCTTCAGCGTCCCTGTTAACATCACCCTGCATGGCGCGCGGCGACGACACATGCGGTACGTATGGAGATCAGATCCACCGCCTTCATCTTCTGTTTTATTACAGCTAATTGTCCAGTTGTGACACTAGTACAATATACAAAAGTAGTTTGCATTAAGTTATTCCAAATATAACAACAGCAGCAGCAATTCCTTTAGAAATGACAAACCTTATACTATTGTTGTCTCTACCATTGTAAGTTAAGTAGAAAGACATTAAAATCACTCAAATATTGATAGTTCACACAAAGTGAAATTCTGTCATTATTTACTCACCCTCATGTTGTTCCTGTAACATGTTTGTTCAGTTTTGGTTTCGTTTTTCTGTGTTCCCTTTAGTTTTGCATGTGTTTCTAGTTACATTTTATTATCTCTGTGTATTTAAACCCTCTGTTCATTCAGTTTCTTTGTCCAGCATCGTCAATATTAACATTTTGTGTTCGAATGATTATTGTTCCTGATATTTCCTGTGTGTTCCTGGTTTGATTTATAATTAAAGACTTTATTAGTGATAGGACTTCCTTCATCGTGCGCTTATTACAGCCATTTGTGACAGTTCCAACACGCATGCCCATGTAAAAAGAAGTGTGCTTAATTTTATTGAATGTGCACTTGTAGTGTACTTCAAATCTTAAATATATATTTTTGTAAAAACGTATTTGCAGATAATATTCATGAAATAAAATGCCACATAGTGTACTTTCATGTTTCTTTACACACTTAAGTACACTTTTAAAAAGGTATTTGTTTCTAATTAAATATTTACTTTAAAATACATTTTAAATCATTGTTTTAATAATCTTTTGTTTTGTTAAAGAAGTATACTAATTTGTTTGGTGTGTTGACTAACATACTAAAGACATTAAAGTGTATTTTAGTTATTATAAATAATATGTACATTCGACATTACACTTAAACCATATAGCACTCAAAAGCACTCTTAAGTTCAACTAATTGCATTTAATATACATTTTAACTATAACACATATTCATTTAATTGTAAATAACATGCAATATATTCACTTACATATATTCTTTTAAAGTATATTATTTCCATAATAAGTAGTCTTTTTAAAAGTACTTTTTCAACCCCATACAATGAAACTCAGTGGGGTTCTAAATTGTTTGGACTCCACATTTCTTCCACAGAAGAATGAAAGTTAATGCAGGTTTGAAATAAAATGAGGATGAGTAAATTGTGGCTTTTCAATTGATTGAAGTTGCGGTCTGATTTAAATTTGTGCAGTTTGTAATTTCACCAACAAAGGCCCTGTGCCTGTGCAATAAATCTGCATAAAATTATTTAAAGGAATAGTTCAACCAAAATTGAAAATGGAACACATCATTCTAAACCCACATGCTGTTGTTTTCATGTTTGTTATTTTTAGGGAGATTTACAGAATCTCCACGAAATTCTGAAGATTCCTCAGAAATTCTTCTTTTGTATTCTATGGAAAAAATAACAGCATATAGGTTTGTTATGACATGAAGTTGAGTAAATAATTTCTGGGTGAATTATTCCTTTAACTGTTTCTCAGTGATGTCTTCCACCATCAAGGCCAGTTGCAGGAAACTGGAGGGAACTGGAGGAAAGAGAGGGAGCTGAAATGCAACGAGAAAGCCAGAGCTCAAATCCCAGAGTCCAGTGTGGGAGAAGAAAGAGCCATCCTCTTGGGCTTCACCATGATGACCTTCTCAATCCTCATGTACTTTCTGGTGGGAATTGCAATGGTGAAACCGTGTCTCCATAGGTTAGTACCAGGTCTTAAGGTGGACTGCTTGTATGCCTTATTAGGAAAGGATACTTTTCATGTTGTAATTTTTGTACCTTTAACATATACTGACATCCTCCATAATAACACAAGAGAAATACATGATGAATCAAAGTTCATCACAAGTGCTTTTCCACAAGCTGAGGTAAATACTAATAGAAGGTCCACAGTGTCATACACACAAATACAAAACACCATCAATGTAACATACAACACTAAAATAATGCAAACATTAATTTAACAACATAAGATGTAATATAAAACCCTTATGCACATAACTGATAACAAAACACTAAGGAGAAACATAATTATTAAAATAAAAAAACATCAAATGTGAAGTGTCACACGGGGAATTCTGTAAATGTCAGTTTAAAGGTGCGGTGTGTAGTATTTATGAGGATATATTGACAGAAGTGCAATATAATATACATAACAAGGTTTTCAGTGGTGTATAAAGACCTTACATAATGAAGGGTTATGTTTTTATTACCTCCGATTGAGCCATTTTTATCTCCATATACTGCGGGTCCCCTTACAGTGAAATCACCATTTTGCGCCGCCATGTTTCTACAACAGCCCTAAACGGACAAACTTCTCTACAGAGCGCTAGTCTCTCTCTGCTCTCTCTGACGACAACATTTTTGTCCTGTGTTGGCCACCGTAGCTTCTCTATGTGCTTCGAAAGGGAGGGGTGAGCAATGGGTGATTGCAATTCACAACCTCACCACTAGATGCAGCTAAAATGTACACAGTGTACCTTTAAAGAGTCACAGTCAATGCCCATGCATCGTCACCAGATCTCCACGCTCCGCCCACTCGTTCACAATCCCCTGAGTACTGATCACCTGCACCTCATCATCACAGACACTATAGACACTCACTCCCTTCACATCAGTGTCTGGTCTTACGTACCTGGACTCCTTACCCGCTACTCACCTGAGTATCCCACATCTTCTTCCAAGTCTTCCTCATCTTCAATTCCTCGTTCCTTGTGTTCTCTATCTCCTGCAATCGACAAACTCCATTATCTACAGCTAAGCGACTGTCCAGAAGTGCTTGTATCTAATAATTACCTGAATACCAATTGCAAGCTGTGTTCGTGTCTCTGTCAATAAATATCACTTGAGTTAACCTCATCCTCTGCCCTTGTCTGTGTCGTGACACCTATTATGGATTTTTGAAAATTACATAGCCCTACGTGAATGAAACCATCTTGCAAAGTTTTATATCTGAAAGTGCACCATATATTAAGTTTTCTCAAAAGTAAGTGTCGATTCTGAGTGAAATAAATTAATTGTTTTTCAAATTAATCTTAAGCCGTAATGACGAAACATTAGCATATTGCCCATACACTTATTGCGCGCGCAGACACCAGGGAAAACTTGAACACTGAAGTTGTTTCCTGTGAATACTGGATACAACATGTCGAGAAGACGCTGTGCTTTACAATGTGAATGTAAAGCCAGTTTTTTTCACTGCCCAATGACGAGCATGTGAAGAATCAGTGGTTAAAGTTCATCTTTACAACGATACCACAGCAGTATAGCCTGAACTTTGTGCTGTGTTCCCGTCAGACAACTGCTTCTTCACTCGCATAAAGTTATTTGACATTGGATATTCGCAAATTTAGGGACCGTCTCTAAAGTTACATACGACATTTGCATACACTTTTCTAACTTTAATAGCATTTGAAGAGAATGACTTAGTCATAAAACACTGCTTCCTCAGCCTAAATGTGTTCAACGATAGCTTCGTGGCTAGAGCTGAGGTGACGTGATGACTAACAGACAGCAGACAAACGGCGATCCACCTGTCACTCAAAGTGGCCACACCCTTAATTATGCAGAACTTTAAGGCTTTATATAATGTTATATATGTATATATATAACGGAGGCCAGCTAGTAGTTGCTGTGCGAGTAAACCTCACTCCTCTGATCTCAAGAGATGCTCTAGCGACTAACGTTAGAGGTTGCAGCCTTTAGCCTCCTTGTTAGAGCGTCCGACTCTCATCCGGCGGATCCGAGTTCGAGTCCCGCTTGGAGCGGGGTGGTTCGAACAGGAGGGGTTACATATATGTAATGTTTTAATAAATAATTTGTTAAAAAAAATCATCCCCCTCACAGAAGGGCAAAATACCAAGCCTGTAGCACTCCTCTCACCCCCGCCCCTCCATGTTTTCGAATGGACGTGAGACAAACTAAACAATCAAATTACACTTCAAATAATTTTTTTCCACAGTTGGTTTCTGTCATTGTAGGCAGTTTTTATCATGATGATTTTATTTCAAGTGTTGTTTTTTTAAATGAGTTTAGTTTTAGTTAGTTATTTGATGCTATTTGATGTTCTCTGAGTGAAGTTGTCACTGAGGAGGAGATTGGAGCTTTAGCTTTAATTTCTACATTTCAATAACTGTTTATCTCACACCGACATAATGAATTGTTCTGCATCTGCGAGAGTGTGGGCGGGCTTTTGACATGAATGAGGTTGCGTTGTCCATATTTTTTTACGGCCTATGGTATAGACCAAAACCACAATTTGTACCAGGCTGTAAACATTTTTTTTCTGCTGTAAAGTTGGTTATTTTAACATGGGGCTCAATGAGATTCTGCTCCCTTTTGGAGCCTGTCTCTAGCGGCCAGTCGATGCAGTTTAAGGCCCAATCCCATTTCTACCCCTTAGCCCTTCCCTTCCCCTACCCCTTCGTTGTGCTCGTTCACGTGAAGGGGTAGGGGTGTCTCTATTCTCTTTTGGCTGAAGTGGTAGGGGTAAGGGGAAGGGTCAGATAGCCCTTCAAACGAAGATTTTTCGGGACCACACCACACTACGAGCGAAGGGGTATGATGAATGTCCCTGCATACACAGACTACCGTGCTGCTAGAATGCGTGTAGTTATGTTTCCACTCGGGATCGATCACTTATGTGTTGTCTGGTTGCCAGTTTCTCCATAGACAACCATTTGAGTGATGTGAACTAATACTTAATAAATGAATAATAGTTAAAAAATATATCTGGTCATCCTTAATAACGTATCGTCTGTAAACTCTTGTGTCTCCAAGGCAACAACTGACTCGTTTATATTACATTGCAAAGAGCTCCGTTATCGCAGCACCACAGAGAAAAACTAAACCGGAATGGAACGGTTGACAAACAAGGAGAACAATTTGGCCCGTTGGAAAAGCGGCTTCAGTCTTGTATGTTCTGTATCATTCTGTTTCGTCTTCGGAAACTCAATAGCTCATACGTTTTTTAATTGAAAACGAGCACTGTTTTCTTAAGTCCAAATACACCGCAAAACAGCGTTGGGAGTGAGTAATTTGTTATACATTCTCGCGCCTGAATTCTGTTAGATATAACCTACGCACTTCACTGCTGTTCATACTGGTTAAATGTTACAGAACACTAATAAAAGAAATGGGGTATGATGACGTATGATGATGTGTATTGGTGTAGTAGTGGTGTCCCATGTCTTAGGGGAATATTTTCACCCCTACACCTTGCCACTCTGTTTCAAGGGACAATGGGAAGGGGTAGGCACTGGGGTAGGGGTACACTCTAAAAAATGCTGGGTTAAAAACAACCCAAGTTGGGTTGAAAATGGACAAACCCAGCAACTTGGTTGTTTTAACCCAGAAACTGGGTTGTTTTAACCCAGCGATTGGGTTGTTTTAAGCAAACATTTAACCCAGCCGTTGCGCTAAAACAACCCAATTGCTGGGTTTGTCCATTTTCAACCCAACTTGGGTTGCTTTTAATCCAGCATTTTTTAGAGTGTATGCGAAGGGGTATAAAATAAAATTGGGATTGGGCCTAAGTCACTTCCGTATTGGCTTCAGGAGAAACTGGGGGAGTTTGCCGCTTGGTCTGTTCATACACTGTATAAAAATGTCAACACTTGACAAGCTGTAATCCAGTAATGGTGATAGGCGTTCCGTTTCCGTCATGCGCTGCACGTAGTATACCAATCACAACTGACTGGGTCATCTGACCCATCACTGCAGATTAGCATCACACAAAGGAGGGGTTTGGAAAAATGAATCGTTGAGCGAATCATTTGGGAGTCTTTGAGCAAATAAGGTAAAAATAAATGCATATTATACGACAATGAAAGTGTTTTTTGACCTTGCATGCATGTAAACCTGTTGTTGGGGACATCCAAAACAAAAATAGGAACCTTTCAAATGCCATAATAGGGGCACTTTAAGGCTTTTCACTATAAATTATAAGATTTGTTATGGTTTACTTCAAAAACAGTACATTTAACAGTGTTTTACTGTAAAATTACATGATAGTAATAAATATAGTAATGGAACGTACTGTTAACCAATTAACAGGTTTTACAGTGCATGCCTTAATGAGTTTTTACAATGTAAACATTCACTTTTAATTCACGTTTGTCTTTCCAACAGTGACTGGAAAAATGTTGCTAACTGCTCATTAGTCCAGACTGATTTGCTGGATGAAGTGATGGACTGCCGTGGCATTGTCAGCTTTAAATGCCTGCGTGTTTTGGTAACCATTACATCCACTGAAAAAACACTTCGACTTTACTACGATGAAGAGGCTGTGAAATCCAGGCCAAAGGTATTGTCAGTGCTGTTTAACTGAGTGGAGAATTTAATCATCCTGTCATTCCAAATTCTATATTATTTTCATTCCTCTGGTTTTAAGGACTATGATTTTTGTGCCAAGACCAATTTTTTTGTTTTTTTTTTTTTTTTTTTACTATTATTTGCTGAAAACCTTCTCCTCTGCTGTACCTCTCAAATTAAAAACTGTTTGCATATTAAAATGATGACACCTAAGAACCAATTGGCATTCAGTATCTTCACAAATTGTTATACATGCAACTGAAATTAAGATTTGACAATAAATTATAAATTTCAATCTGTTGTTCAAAGCTAAAATGATAAAATTGTATTTTTGGGTAAACTAATCTTGTACAATTACGGTGGCATTTGCATTTAGAATTCTTCTTATTTTATTCAAGGTCACAATAAATACTTGTGTAAGGATAATAATAATTTACCAATTTATTAACTTTCTATCATTTATATTATTATCTCTATTTTATCAATTGTAAATGCCAACCATCTATCATTAATGGTAAGATAACATTTCAGATTTTTTTTTTTTTTTTCATTCATTGTGACCCATATGGAAATGTAATATATGTACATATTTGAAATATATATGCTCATTTCTCATATAAAGTAAAAACATATATGAAACCTATTCGAAAATGGAACGATTCCATATATTGACATATAAATATGTTTTTATGTAGTGGTAACATGACCACTGAAATTAAAAGTTGTGACAATTTTTATGTTAAAAATAAATAAATAAATAAATAAATAAATAAATAAATAAATAAATAAATAAATAAATAAATAAATAAAAATACCCCCCATATTTTACATTAAATATATATATATATATATATATATATATATATATATATATATATATATATATATATATATATATATATATATATATATTATTCTATTATTCTAATATCATATCTTTTATTACTTTTTTTGAACAGGGAATTATGGAGAAAAATAATGGAGCGGTAAGACTTTCAAAATTAAAATAATTATTAATATCAATTATTTTATAATAATATATACTGTTACCAAGTTACGGATAAAAATATGTTTGAAAACATATATGGTTTATATTTCAATCAAAAAAACTGAGTGACCATGTAGTGTAAATGTCTGAAATATCTATTTCAATTTGCCACAATCTTTCCCTCAGTGTTTCTACACTCCGAAATGCCAACGAAACAAGACAGAACAAGAAGCTGAGGCCAGTAACATAAAACATGTGTTAAGTACGCAAGGGGAAAACATGACATGCTATCTCAGTGCTACATACCCAGATGACGCCATCTATAAGAGGAAATACTCCATTCAAATGGCCTTCTATTACCTGCTGTGGCCCAGCCTCATGTTGTTTGGTGGAATCCTCCTGGTGGGGCTGGTGAAACTCAACCAGCATCTTGCTCTCCTCTGCACTGAGATCAGTAGAGAGGAGTTACTTGGCAAGCAGAGTAAACTTACAGAGGGAAGGATTTACCGGCTCTTAAGATGCAGGCCTGGGGGTAACATGGAGTAGCATGACCAATTTAGCTAGAAAATAGTATAATGTGCCTCTACTGTACTGGGTAAGTTAGTAGTTATAATGGCTTCATTCAGTGTCTTATGAAATTACAATTAGTGCCTTATGCCCCAAATATGGCCAAAGCTTTTTAAACATTGTGATTGTTCATTATAATTAAATAAAGATGGTGCTTGAAAACTGCGGTTGGTGGTCAGTTTCTGTATAAATGTATGTTTTTGACCAATGTTTATTACTTTTGATATAATTTCTGGCAATTAAATATTCACTTAGTTTTCATCAAAGCTCACTCTTTTTTTTTTGCTGTAGATCATTAAACCATTGTGCTTCCGTTTCGTGTGGTACCTTCATGTGCAAACGCTGCCTGCAAAGTCATTGCCTGGTAGAGCAGCGAGGCGACAAATCAGTTTTCGGATTCGTAAGTCCATGGTGAAGGCAGAGAAATGACTGACCAAGGCGAAGCTGGATGGACGAGAGGGGCCTGTGGAGCCATAAGGATGATGGTCCCTGGTGGAGCCAAGGGATGGAGGAGCCAAGGTGCAACCGACAGGTCAAAGAGCCGAGATGGAGTGATGGACTCGATGGCTGGAAGTGGAGCTAAGGGATCCTCTTTCCAAGGTGAAGCTGAGTGCATCCACACAGCATATTTGAGTTAATAACGGAGGAACTGAGGAGTTGACTGTAGCCAGCAGAGGCGGGGTCGATGAACTTGATGGTAAGAACTTGAACAGATGGTAATCGCTGATTCATTGGTCACCAGCACCCAGCACCCAGCACAAAAAATATATATTTTCAAGGTTCGGCCTTCTGTCACAGTATGTGACTATAGTAATGAGCGCACAACATATGGATTACATACAAATAGTCTTTAATCAAGATACCACTAGGAAACCACATGAAACGCAAACAAACTCAGGGCTTAAATACACAGCGAGTCAACAGCGATCAACTGAACAAAAACAGGTGTGGGATAATTAACAACCAATGAAAATAACTATGAACACATACAAAGGAACAAAGCAAACAGAGTGATACCAAAACCAACACATATACACGTTACAACAATCAGATATGACTCAGAAAAAGAACATTTGTCATATTCATCTGTGAGCGGAACATTAACAAATTTCTAAATATATGAAAAATGTTGATAAATTATTATAATGAATCAGTATTTTATTTATGATTCATTATTATTGGTCATTTATCCAATTTAAACTCTACTAATTGATCCAAAAAATTACAAATGACAAATTATGATCATTTTCCCAAAGGCTTATAACAGATAAGATTGTCAAAAATATTTAGCATATTATATTGCATTATTAAAAAAATCCTTATCCCAACAGCACTATACCTTCATCTGGAATAGCACTTCAGAGATATGATTTGTGGTTACAACATAGCTTAGTCATGGAAGACTAACATATAAATTTCCAGTCAATCCTTGAACAGCAGGAGACCAAAAACCATTTGAAGAAGAAATGAAAGCTCCTCCATTCACTTCACCAAGTCTGTCAATCACTGTGCCCCTTTCACTTTGGCACTTTGCCGATTTGTTCACACAGTATGGAAAGGTATTGAGTGAGCTTGACCATGAGTATGATGAGGGTTCCTCCAGATAACATACAGGAGGGCCAGAAGAGCGAGTGGAAAACTGCACTGTTGCCATGCAGACGGTTCAGAAGGATACTGGCCTGGCGCTTGCTGGAGTCGTGGAAACAGGTTACCTGCTGGTGCATCTTCAGATGTTCTGAAATATTCTGGACCATAACACGCAGGACGCTGTGGTCCTTCTGGCATTTTGGCACATAAAAACACTGTGGAAAAAAAAAAAAAAAACAGAGAAAACAAAGCCTTAAGTTATTATTTTAGTTATGTTATTTTTAAGTTTTGTGTCTAAGGAAAATCATTTACTTTAAATGTGAAATTTTTGATATATTTTAATATCTACACTACCATTCAAATACATTACATTAAATGTATTAAAAGTAATATTAAATACATTTATAATGATACAAATGATTTCTATTTTAAATCAAATTATGTACTTTTGAACTTTCTATTCATCATAGAATCCTGATATTATGAATATATATATATTAGCTGATCTGAAACTTCAGAACACTATAAACACTAGGTTAATTTTACATTAGAAGTCCATTTAAATTTTAGTTCATTCACAACCATCCTTGAAAACAGAAAACTTTACTAGACTTAACATCATGTTTTTTTTTTTCTTTCCAAACTTCCTACTTCCTACTATCGTGAACATTTTTTGCTGACTTCCATCATTTTGTAATATCAGTGGCTGCATCCAAAATCAAATACTTCCCTACTATAAAAACTATACTACTATTCCCTATGTGACAAAAGAAGTATGTTTGAATTCACAGTACTCATAAAAGAGTAGGCAAAAAGCACCCGGATGACCTTCTACTTCCGGCGAGATTCTGAAGTGTGCTTACAACGGACACTTTACTATCCCATGAGGCCACGGGAGAGGATTTGTGAATGGCTGTTAAGCGACGCAACTGGCACTGGTAGATCACATGATAATGACAACATGGCGACTGTAGTACGTCCGGATTACATTCATACTACACACATTCATACTATATAGAACGTACATTTTTAGCAGTCGTGAAGTAATTACTTATTCAAAATAAGTACCTAGACTAAGTACTTAAGAGAGTATGCGATTTCGGACGCAGCCAATCACTCTTTCTATAACCCCGCCTTCTAAAGGCATGCAAGCCAATCCAATGTCAGCAAATATAGCATGCAAAATGATTACATTTTTCCATTTGATCTCAATTTAATCTCATTACTATTTAGGAGAAACAACTATTGAAAGATTGACCTCAGAACTGACGTCCAGCATCTCCTCATCGTGAAAGAGCAGCCCAATACGGCCGGTGGCATTCAGGCTGACGTATACCTGTAGACAGGGGTACTTAGAGCTTCGCCAGCAGTCAGAGCCACAGTTGTATGAACAATTGATATCCTTTGTTAGACTGGAGTTAAGCACAATACAGCTGGTCTCGTCTGTCAATACGCTGCATTTTACAACAGAAAGAAAACGTTTAAAAGAAGGATAACTCTTAAAATTCACACTTAAAGGTTCCAAAATGGACCGAACATCTTAACGTCTTAAGAAAGGTTTACACACCTCTTGCAGAATCTGTGAAAATGTGAATAATTGTAACTAAATAAGAGAGATCATACAAAATGCAAGCAATTTTTTTTTATTTAGCACTGTCCTGAATCAAATATTTTACATAAAAGATGTTATAGTCCACAAGACTGATGAATAGCTGACTTCATAAAAAATGACCCTGTTCAAAAGTTTATGAACCCTTGGCCTTGATTCTTAGTACTGTCTGTTGTTCCTTGAATGATCCACGGCTATTTTTTGTTTTGTGATGGGTGTTCTTGAGTCCCTTGTTTGTCCTGAGCAGTTAAACTGGCCGATGTTCTTCTGAAAAATCCTGCAAACTCTTCAGTTTTCCAGCATCTTTTGCATATTTGCACATTTTCCAGCAGTGACTGTATGATTTTGAGAACCATCTTTTCACACTGAGGACAATGGAGGGACTCAAACACAATTATTAAAAAAGGTTCAAACATTCACTGATGCTCCAGAAGGAAACACGATGCATTAAGAGCCGGGGGGTGAAAACCTTTTGAATTTGAATTTCAACAAAATAAGAAAAATGTATTCCTGTTCAAACGCAGTGGCGACGTTTCACAAAAACCTATGGCATGAGTCCTTCTAGCCATACAACAACAACATTCCCAAATAATCACATTATATCTAAACAAAATGTGGACAAAAATCCACTACAAGAACTTAACAACAGACTTAACAATAATACAAAATCAATGCAAATTGTAGCGTATGGACGGTGCTCATACATGATCAAACAGACCAATACTTTGTGCGAAATGAGTCAACAGGACTTGGCGCCGTGAAGTCTACAGACTGACAGGTTAACGGTGCTAAAAGGACACAAACCAGCCTCGCGCAGCCCACGAGAGACCGTCATAAATAACAGCCCCCACCCACTACACATACCAAAGGACATCCGAATAGGTTATATGACTTTTAACTTAGTTATTTTTCATTTTAGATGTGCCGTGTTCCCTGTATGTATGCATGCTTTTTTGTTATAACCATTTTAGATGGGTTTGATAGGTTAGAAACTTATAGCCAGTGAATGCTTAAGGAAGAATGACGTCAATCCTCGCCGTTCCTTTAATTCCTAAGTTAAACTCCCCATGCTTGGTCTCGAAATCTTTGTCTCTCAATTTGTAGCCCGGCTAGGTGTGTTGTGTGGTACTATGATGCATCAAACTCTTTCTTTTATGCCAAAACCCCAAAGTCTGCATACCAAAACCCCAAAGTCTGCATATCTAAGAAAGCCATAAACATGTTAATGAGGCGAGACTCGAAGACAAAGGAAGATTTCCCGCTTCTGAGTTCCTTCGCTCTGATTAGCTGTTCCGACAAAAGAGGTGTGCCCCGTAAGGGCCCTTTAAGGAGGCCTACAAACGCTCCTCTCTCTTCTTGCACTCTCTTCTTGCCCTCTTCGTTCTTTTCTCTCTTGCCATCACCCTCCGTCCCTCTCTTTCCCTGCTTTTGACCCCCTTTCTGGACTCGTCCTCGACGCGGAATTTCGGGTGGCCCGCGCACCATCTTCCAAGGGACATTACTACAAAAGGAACCAAATTTGAACTTTCCGCAGACTCCAACGGATCCGCCCTGCAAGATTCAAAATACGGACCGGATCGCGGAATTCCCCCACACGAACGAATTTGCGAGCTGCCACGCAGGAAACATATGCAAGTATCCCTTAAGCTGTCGTATAAAGTCTTGAGCTTATACCAATAAGTTGGTCTGATTTCTTGCTTGTTCTCAATAGGTTATTGTCAGTAATATCACCTGTTCTTTGTCTCTCTCTCTCTCTCTCTCTCTCTCTCTCTCCTTCCTGCTTTCAGTTAATTTGTCTATGTTTGTTTATTGTTTGTTGATTTATTAAAATATATATATATATATATATTCACACGTGATTGCGCCTGAATTGCTCATCCATAGGTCCCTTTTACGTTGAACCGACCCTGTTACAAATTAAAAGAAAGATACTTCTCCTGGCCAGAGAAGCGTTGTTGAAGAGTTATTAAAAGGGAGATAGTTGGTGGACAATTATCCGTCCTTTGAACTCAATTCTAGAATCAAAGAAATTTCTAAAAGTTGAATCAAGCCCTAGATATTAATAATTGTTATAATCCGTTATAATCAACTGTTAATATCCAAATTCCCCTCTGTGCCGATTTATGCATGTTCGATCGTAACACAATTAAACGCATGCATAAATCCCGCACCATTTCCCCTGGGGCTAGATCTCGCTACAAAATACTGAAACAGCCCTATAATTCACTGTGTCCTAACCATGTGAGAAAAATGATCTTTTCCATGTTAATCTGAGTTTTTTGTACTATCCAGCCGCAACGGCGATTCACGGCAATTCTGTTTTATAAACAATTTTTATTTCTGTGGCGTTGGAACAACATACAAAGTATGACAAGTGCATAGTATGCGCTTTATTTAATGTAACAATAATTTTAAGTGAGTTTGAATATCATTTTTTGTGACCTTACTGAAAGCCACAGTGGATAATTCACCTCAGATCGACTGTCACAACTGTCGACTCAAGGTGAGCAAACAAGAGTATTCTATGATAAAGTCACGCAGTATGTATTTTTAATCATGCTAAAATGGTGTAAGATTTAGGAATTGGCTTGTGGAGAGAGCCCACCCACACGCTCTTCTGATTGGCTGTGATTTTTGATTGCTTGATCTCAGGTCGAGTCTGGTTTGCCGCTGAAAACCTTGTCACGTTGGACATCGCGCCTGGTTATGACACGCCGTTAGGCTCAGGCTGTTTAAATTTGCCTTTATAACTAACGAACGGCATCATGAGCTGTTTATTTCCCCTGCTTGTCTGAATGCCCGGGTATGGCAACTGCCATATTCTCCCATATGTAAATGCCGTCCCTGTTCAAACGGTTTTCACCCCCCGGCTCTTAAAGTCCCAGTGAACCGGAAGTTGCAACTGATTTTATTTCAGTGCTATGATGTATTTCCAAGTGAAATGGAACATTGAATAGAGGGCAGGGTTTTACTTCAGCACTCCTCCTCTCCATCTCTCGCTCATAGCAGACTAACGGACATGGGGAGAGGTTAAGGATATTCAAACCTAAGCCGTCAAACTGCCGTCATCAGAAAGGGAATTCCATTCCAGACCGGAAGTTACTTTTCAGATTTTGATTAAAGATTACCACGGCAAACAATTTATTTCTGTGTATTAATTTACATGGATTAATTGTTCACCCTAAGACCTGTAATGTGTGCTAACGATCGATTTTGATTTCATGAGGATTTTAATGCATCATATTTCCTTCTGGAGCATCAGTGAATGTTTGAACCTTTTTTAATAATTGGGTTTGAGACCCTCAATTGAAAAGATGGATCTCAAAATCATACAAAATACAGGAACATCAGAATACAGTCGCTGCTGGAAAGGGTTCAAATATGCAAAAGATGCAGGAAAACCGAAGAATTTTCGGGACCTGGAGGATTTTTCTGAAGACTCAAGAACAACCATCACAAAAAAAAACGTGGATCATCCAGGTAACAACACACAGAATTAAGAATCAAGGGTAGATAAACATTTTTATAAATGTAGCTATTTTTTTGTGTTGCAGATGATATGTAAACATCTTTTATGTAAAATATCTTATTCAGGAAAGTACTAAAAAAAATAACGTGCATTTTGTATGATCCCTCTTATTTTGTTCAAATTATTCACATTTTCACAGATTCTACAAGGGGTGTGTAACCTTTGGAGCAAGATATAGTTATATAGTTCAGGGCTAAATATTATTGAATCAGTCATGTAACACTACCTGTCTGCATACGCACGCACCATGGTGATACAGATCACAAAGTACATCATGACTGAGCTGAACACCATGCCCAAACCCAGCAGAATAGCCCTGTCCTCTCCAGCCTTCAGTGCTGTTTCTGTTCTTTTTTTGTCCTTAAGCTCATATCCCCACAATCTCTTATAAATTACCCTGGGAAAAGACGTACAAACAGTGAAATCAATTATAATTTGGAAAACGTATAGTTCCATTCCTGTGTGCTAATTGGCCACACTTTACGACGTGAATAACAATCACCCAAATTAAATTGAATTGTACATATAGAGGCAGGTAGTGTTAAAGTGGCAAGTGCATATAGAGGCAAGTGTTAAACAGATGTATACACCTTTGTTGAGTGGCTTGCGTTGTTTCGATCCCCTTCACAAATAGCATCTTGTCTGATGCCTGTCAGCGAGATCTAGAAGATCTCTGAGTTCTAGAAAGTCTTAAAAACAATAATGGATAATTTCACACAAACATTTTACATTCTGTCACACTGAAAACCTGCCACTTATGGTACAAGTTTGTATATTACAAATCTAAAAATATCCATCTTGAAGATGGTTTGAGCTTATAAAATTTGCATTTACATAGTTCTGTTATAAAACTGATCATAGTTTGACACATTATGCATACGGAAGCCAGAAGTATTGATTTTACAATACACTGCTTTTACTATGTAGAGAATATATTAACTATTCACTGACAGTGCACTTCAGTGATACATAAATCAGCATAGAAAGATGGGCCATAACTCCATAAGTGCAGTTTCTGAATCAATCTGATAGCCTTAAGAAAAATTGAGGATCTTATGGGAGGACTGAGCAATGCCTTTGCAATATCAAGTGTTTGGTTTGTTTTATTTAGTCTACGTCCATTAAAATCTAAATTTAGTTAGAAAACAAAATAATTTGTATATGGATATTTCTTAGCAACACTGACCTTTTCAGAAAACCTGAAACCTACCCAGATACTGAGCATCCAGTATGTCATATCCAGCCTTTTAAATTCAATAATGGAAGTGAATTGACAGGATGCAGATTTATATTGGAACCTACACTCACCTAAAGGTTTATTAGGAACACCTGTTCAATTTCTCATTAATGCAATTATCTAATCAACCAATCACATGGCAGTTGCTTCAATGCATTTAGGCGTGTGGTCCTGGTCAAGACAATCTCCTGAACTCCAAACTGAATGTCAGAATGGGAAAGAAAGGTGATTTAAGCAATTTTGAGCGTGGCATGGTTGCTGGTGCCAGACGGGCCGGTCTGAGTATTTCACAATCTGCTCAGTTACTGGGATTTTCACGCACAAACATTTCTAGGGTTTACAAAGAATGGTGTGAAAAGGGAAAAACATCCAGTATGCGGCAGTCCTGTGGGTGAAAATGCCTTGTTGATGCTAGAGGTCAGAGGAGAATGGGCCGACTGATTCAAGCTGATAGAAGAGCAACTTTGACTGAAATAACCACTCGTTACAACCGAGGTATGCAGCAAAGCATTTGTGAAGCCACAACACACACAACCTTGAGGCGGATGGGTTACAACAGCATAAGACCCCACCGGGTACCACTCATCTCCACTACAAATAGGAAAAAGAGGTTACAATTTGCACGAGCTCACCAAAATTGGACAGTTGAACACTGGAAAAATGTTGCCTGGTCTGATGAGTCTTGATTTCTGTTGAGACATTCAGATGGTAGAGTCAGAATTTGGCATAAACAGAATGAGAACATGGATCCATCATGCCTTGTTACCACTGTGCAGGCTGGTGGTAGTGGTGTAATGGTGTGGGGGATGTTTTCTTGGCAAACTTTAGGCCCCTTAGTGCCAATTGGGCATCGTTTAAATGCCACGGCCTACCTGAGCATTGTTTCTGACCATGTCCATCCCTGTATGACCACCATGTACCCATTCTCTGATGGCTACTTCCAGCAGGATAATGCACCATGTCACAAAGCTTTCTAAAGAATGCTTTCAGCACCTTGTTGAATCAATGCCACGTAGAATTAAGGCAGTTCTGAAGGCGAAAGGGGGTCAAACACAGTATTAGTATGGTGTTTCTAATAATCCTTTAGGTGAGTGTACATGTATGGACTGAAATTCAAAGAAATTCGTAACACTGCAGTAAGTGTAGTTTTAAATAACACTTTAAAAAGCACTTTTGAATGATTTGCCCATAAAATTGTAAAGACACATTGCATACACAATGAAATTTTTTTTTTTTTACTGCTTGTTCAAATTACTTAATTAAAATGAGCTAAAACAACATAATTGCTATACATTTTGTCCTAACTTAATTTGATTATGCTCAATCCACTTAAATATAAGTCAAATTGAAGTTTACTTCATCCATTTGTGTTGAGATTACATGAATGATTTATGCTGCATTAACTGAAACTTGGCGGGACTTGTTAGTTCCCAGCATGCTTTGCATATGGCTAAATCAAGAGAGAGTAAATGTTGTTATTTTATATGTATTTTATATGTGTTTTTTATGTATTTTGAGCAAGATGAAAAGGGGAGAATTAATTGTTTAATATTCAATTATGTTGGAATTATTAGAATAATTTAAATTACAGTGTGTTACCATTGTGTAGAAGAGTGGGGCGTTTGCTTAGGCTATGGACTAAAACAACTAATGTATAATGGCTTTACTGAAGGAGCTTAGCATTTAAGATGCTAATGTGTGCTATTGCTAGCTAAATTTTTTTAACTAGCTAGTGCAGTATTATAATTCAGTTGTGTTACATTAAAGTATCTGAACTTTCAGAAAATTTTGAAAATTCTGACATGATTCAGGCATTCAATTTCATATATTTATTCATCCACTTCATTACTGAAATTTCTTCACTTAAACTAAAATATTATATAGATTATTATATAAGATTATTCAGAGACTGTACTTGTATACATAAATTAAGTCTGTAAAGTAGGCTGTTTAGTTAGATTAGTTAGATTTAGTAAATTACCCCATGATTTACTCACTGTCAAGCCATCCTAGGTGTATATGACTTTCTTCTTTCAGCCCAACACAGTTGGAGTTATATTAAAAAATATCCTGGCATTTCCAAGCTTTATAATGGGAGTGAATGGTACCATAGATTTTGAACCCCAATAAAGTGCATCTGTCCATCATAAAAATAATCCATATGGCACCAGGAAGTTAATAAAGGTCTTCTGAAGCAAAGCGAAAAAATATCCATATTTATAACTTTATAAAATATAATCAGTGGGTTCTGGTAACGGCCGTACACGAGTGGAGTTCCAGCAGAAGAGTGACCTCTGACACGACGCATCACGTAGTATATAGTAGTGTAAGTAGACGCCTCTCGTGGTTCAAACAAATAAGGCTGGGCAACAAACTCAAGCTCCTCAATCATTTCTCTTTAAAAATTCTAATTTTAGAGTGGTGTTTGAGTAGCCTGGCTCCGCCCTCTTTTCCGAATTCTCTGTACTTCCGCTGAATTTTCATTTTCCTTCAGTACTCCATCTGGGTTTGCGGTATATTCTCTGGTTAACGCTTGTCAATGGAGAGTGGCCAGACTCTTAGGACCAGGCTAGTGTTTGAGCGAAACTCGACTCACATACGGTTGTTACCGGAAGCCAGTGATTATAGTTTATAAAGTTATAAATATGGATATTTTTCTTACAAAATTATTACATTTACAAAATGTATTAAAAAAATTATTTACAAAAATATTAAAGGTAATAATTTAAAAATAATTAAATTATTAATTATTATTATTAACCCCTTGGAGCCGATTACTTTTATGATGGATGGATGCAGTGCCGTAACCACCATAGACATTGAGGGGGACAAGTAATTAGAGATGGTCCAATATTTTAAATTCTTGCACTGCTCTGCTGCACTTCATTACGCATCACTCTGTATGTTAGGATGACAAAAAGGTTTAAAAGTTACATTTTTAGTCTGGTCTGCCTCAGCAGTTTAAAAACGCTCATCAATGTCAAAATGATTGAGATGGCCAATCAAATCAAAGCAGGTGGGGTTTATGTTCTCTTTTGGCTCATGCAGTCTTCATGCAGTTGAGCACATCAATCAATCGCTTAATGCCCTTGCGGAGACTCTATTCTTTCCGGTG
Source organism: Paracanthobrama guichenoti (assembly GCA_018749465.1). Lineage (NCBI taxonomy): Eukaryota > Metazoa > Chordata > Actinopteri > Cypriniformes > Gobionidae > Paracanthobrama > Paracanthobrama guichenoti. The sequence goes on along the minus strand of CM031944.1, from coordinate 27,718,431 downwards.
AAATCACAAAACAAACTGCACACAAACATGTCCCTGCTCTTAATATACAATCATTGATGAACATATGAGGGCAGATTAGAACCCGGAACCTTTCCACAAGGTTTAGCAGTGTGTTTATGTGAATTTTTATGGGAACTTTTTCTTCTAGAAGCGCATTTGTGAGGTCAGGCACTGATGTTGGACGAGAAGGCCCAGCTCGCATTCTCCCCTCTAATCCATCCCAAACTGTTCCCACAAAGTCTATCGGGTTGAGGTCAGGCCAGTCAAGTTCTTCCCCACCAAACTCGCTCATCCATGTCTTTATGGACCTTACTTTGTGCACTAGTGCACAGTCATAGTCATGTTGGAACAGGAAGGGGTCATCAACTGTTCCCACAAAGTTGGGAGCATGAAGAATTGTCCAAAATGTCTTGGTATGCTGAAACATTAAGAGTTCCTTTTACAGGAACTAAGGAGGCAAACCCAACTCCTGAAAAACAATCCCACACCATAATCCCCCCTCCACCAAACTTTACACTAGCTACAATGCAGTCAGGCAAGTACAGTTCTCCTGGCAATCACCAAACCCAGACTCGTCCATCGGATTACCAGACAGAGAAGTATGATTCGTCAGTCCAGAGAACATGTCTCCACTGCTCTAGATTCCAGTGGTGGCGTGCTTGACACCACTGCATCCAACGCTTTGCATTGCACTTGGTGATGTAAGGCAGTGTTTCCCAACCACGATCCTGGAGGCACACCAACACTGCACATTTTGCATGTGTCCCTAATCAAACACACCTGATTCAAATGATCATCTTATCAGTGGAGACTCAAAGACCTGAAATGGGTGTGGCAGATAAAGGAGACATGCAAAATGTGCAGTGTTGGTGTGCCTCCAGGATCGTGGTTTGGAAACACTGATGTAAGGCTTGAATGCAGCTGTTCGGCCATAGAAACCCATTCCATTAAGCTCTCTATGCACTGTTCTTGAGCTAATCTGAAAACCACACAAAGTTTGGAGGTCTGTAGCTATTGACTGAAGTTGACTAAAGTTGGCGACTTCTGCACATTGTACGCCTCAGCATGTGCTGACCCCGCTCTGTGATGGCCTACTACTTTGTGGCTGTGTTGCTGTTGTTCCCAATTGCTTCCACTTTGTTATAATACCACTAACAGTTGACCATGGAATATTTAGTAGTGAGGAAATTTCATGAATGGACTTATTGCACAGGTGGCAGCCTATCACGGTACCACACTTAAATTCACTGAGCTCCTGAGAGCGACCCATTCTTTCACAAATGTTTGTAGAAGCATGTCTAAGTGCTCGATTTTATACACCTGTGGCCATGGAAGTGATTGGAACACTTGAATTCAATGATTTGGAGGGGTGTCCCAATACTTTTGGCAATATAGTGTAAGTGCACAAACATGCATGATTAGAATGCTCGATAAAACATATTTGGAGGTGTCCTATGCATATTCAAATCAAGTATGCATATTCAAACATAGCTTGAGTGCTGTAATATACAGCTATGAGGAGTGGGTCATTATGGGGTCAGAAATGGAGTTGACGGTTGATAGAGCCCCACTTTCAAAATTGCCTTGCCATTACTAAGAGCATCAGGGCATGAAGAGAATTACATTATTATTACAAGTACACACTCACATATGCTGTATCGACAATGTCAACTGTTTCTTGAGCACAACATGCCTTTGCTAAATGCAGAACGATGCCAAACATAAAGCAGAGTAAATACATTATTGATTCACTGACCCTGGGTTTGGAAAATAGCCCAAATCTTTATTCCTGAAACAAAGAGATGTCGTCTACTTGGAGAAAAAAAAAAGCTAAAGCTCGTTCCTTTTGTCCAATGTCACATGATTTTTAAGTAATGAGATGATTGAAAGCACTCAGCAATGAGGGACATAATAATTTTACAAGTTCCTGTTGAGAATGAATAGGCCTTTTCTATCACATCTAATCGATAAAGGTTTTTGGTTGATTGAAACCGTCTAAATTGTTGTATCCATTTAATAAATGGGTTTAAAAATCAATGCACAAAAAAGTCCTTTATTCTTTGGAATTCACAAATAAAATCTGCTTTTCCTTCACGTCAACGGACAGCAGCTTATTGGCTTTCTATTATATTCTTCATGTCTCACTTGTCATGGCTTTGTAGAGCAGTTCCTTTTAACTCTAGGACATCTTGAATCAAAGAAGGTACATCCGTGAAAATTTATTCCTGAAACATTTTCCCTCCATTTGCTCTGCTATCCTCTGAGTACTTATCAGAAGGCAGAGAAGCATTCAAACCCAGCATGCTTTATCTTACTAATCAATCAATATATGTAATCCAAAGATTCCGTTTATATCCCTTGCAAGGCCAAGGTCTCTACATACCTGTATTGATAGTTTGGAGCCAAAGTAGAGCAATGAAATTTCAAGAAAGCATGTTGAGTCAATAACCGTCAGCCTTCTCTTGCTCCTCTCGAGACCCGTAAGGGTTTTTAAAATACCCGATAATGCTGCTGGCAGATTTGTGGCTTTGTGGGCTGTGTGCCAGTGTGTGAAACTGTGTAGGGCAGCAATTTCCTGCCAAATGATGTGCGGAATGAGTCCTTCCCAGCCGGCCCGACACCCTGACCTTGCCCCTTTCCAGCATAGAGGTGAAGAACTGAACAGAAATAACCATGTGCCACTTTTCGTCAAACCTCTGTCATTGAGCTTGCATACATGATTTATGGCGTTTACTAAGGCAAGCATCACTACTACGATTACTCATACTTGGGATTACTGATTTGATCCCCTAAACCTGAGGGCAGAAACAAAGCATTTTTACACCATACAACTAATGATTCTATGCACACTGAAAAGTGGTTCTCGTTGCATTTTCATTTAGACATGGTCTCTTTCAAAGCAATTCAGTTCAGACCATCACACTCGGCAGCTATTCCATGGAAGTACATTTCCTATTTAACTGAATGGGGAAATACAAAAATCTCATTTAAATAACACATTAGCAATAACATCTGACATGGCTGGTATCAGATGGTTTCTTATCCTCAAATAATGCTTAAAAATTGTACATAGTATAATGCTGTTTATAGCAAAGGCAAGTTTTCCGTAAGAACGCACTGCAGATATTTCAATGTAACATATTTGTATCTAACTTGCTCAGCTAGACAACAGTAGCTCCGCCATGACAGAAGCTGACCTGAAAGAGAAAAGTGACTGTAAGTTCAGTCCGTTGAGGTCGGACGTCCGTGAGTGAAAATATGAACACACTGGAGAGCTACTTTATAGTAGAAAATGAAGTTGCTTTCATTATGCTTTATTTAAAAAATTGTAGCTGGATCTCTACCTGTCACGATAATATAAAACTCTCCTGATATTAGAGTAACAATTAACAGAAGAATAAAATAAAGCATATTTTGTTACCTGAGCTACAAATGTTTGTAGAAGCAGTCTGCATGCCTAGGTGCTTGTTTTTATACACCTGTGGCCATGGAAGTGTTTGGAACACCTGAATTCAATGATTTGGAGAGATGTCCCAATACTTTTGGCAATATAGTGTACATCTCTTCGGTGGGTTGTTCTATATTTAATGTGTGTGGATTGTTCTGCTGATGAAACACTGCAAAAATATCTTTCCAAAAAAACTCATGAGCCTTGCTTTCATACCTGTCATGTCACTGCTCTAAATACGAGCAGTCTATTGTCCTTTGGTTTGATGGGTATGGCTATTGTCCTTACGTCCCAGTGACAGGTATGTTTAAGGATGGGGTTAGGGGTGCTTAAAAAAATTCATGTTTTTTTACTAATAATTGAATGTTTTTGTACGATTCCCATCTACAAACTTATACAAAATTGCCACCTCGTAACCTAGTTACATTTTCCCTTAAAGTGGTGATTTCTAAAAGGTGATTTGTTCCAGAAACATATTTTATGTTGGTTGAAAGTCTCTTTACATCCTGATAGCAATCACTAAGTTAAGTGGTCTCTCTCTCTCTCTCTCTCTCTCTCTCTCTATATATATATATATATATATATATATATATATATATATATATACACACTCACCTAAAGGATTATTAGGAACACCATACTAATACTGTGTTTGACCCCCTTTCACCTTCAGAACTGCCTTAATTCTACGTGGCATTGATTCAACAAGGTGCTGAAAGCATTCTTTAGAAATGTTGGCCCATATTGATAGGATAGCATCTTGCAGTTGATGGAGATTTGTGGGATGTACATCCAGGGCACGAAGCTCCCGTTCAACCATATCCCAAAGATGCTCTATTGGGTTGAGATCTGGTGACTGTGGGGGCCATTTTAGTACAGTGAACTCATTGTCATGTTCAAGAAACAAATTTGAAATGATTCGAGCTTTGTGACATGGTGCAATATCCTGCTGGAAGTAGCCATCAGAGAATGGGTACATGATGGTCATAAAGGGATGGACATGGTCAGAAACAATGCTCAGGTAGGCCGTGGCATTTAAACAATGCCCAACTGGCACTAAGGGGCCTAAAGTGTGCCAAGAAAACATCCCCACACCATTACACCACCACCAGCCTGCACAGTGGTAACAAGGCATGATGGATCCATGTTCTCATTCTGTTTACACCAAATTCTGACTCTACCATCTGAATGTCTCAACAGAAATCAAGACTCATCAGACCAGGCAACATTTTTCCAGTCTTCAACTGTCCAATTTTGGTGAGCTCGTGCAAATTGTAGCCTCTTTTTCCTATTTGTAGTGGAGATGAGTGGTACCCGGTGGGGTCTTCTGCTGTTGTAGACCATCTGCCTCAAGGTTGTGTGTGTTGTGGCTTCACAAATGCTTTGCTGCATACCTCGGTTGTAACGGGTGGTTATTTCAGTCAAAGTTGCTCTTCTATCAGCTTGAATCAGTCGGCCTATTCTCCTCTGACCTCTAGCAAGGCATTTTCGCCCACAGGACTGCCGCATACTGGATGTTTTTCCCTTTTCACACCGTTCTTTGTAAACCCTAGAAATGGTTTGCGTGAAAATCCCAGTAACTGAGCAGATAGTGAAATACTCACACATTACCACAATGGGTCAAAGTCATGCATTTCAACTTTCAGTTGTCTGCTTTAATGAATCATTAGCTAATGATTTGCAAAGGTATCATTATGTTATGACTTTACTTGTTGAGACACATGACTATTAACTAATTGTTAAGAAATATGTCATTGTGGTTATAGGTTTTGAATTAGTTAATAGTCATGTGCCTCAACAAGTAAAGTCATAACATAATGATACCTTTGTAAACCATTATCTAATGATTAATTAAAGCAGACAGCTGGAAGTTGAAATGCATGGCTTCAACCCGTTGTGGTAATTAACACGTTAATTTACACTATTAGTTAATATAATGTTATTAAGGAATTAATACATGATGTCATATTTAATTAATAGCAATTCATATATTATTTAATCTATTAATTATGTAGAATCTTCATTAGTTGCTAATGCAGTAATCAATAATAAATGGTTTAGTTCTTCATGAGTCATACATGAACGCAACTCTGCCGTCATTATATGTTAAGCCTGCCTACCGACTCTATACACGATGTGATTGGCCTGACTAGAGTTTGGTTTTTCCAGCTCGCAAGTCAACAGAGAGTTGCTAGATGCCCTGACTGCAAATTATATTTGCTGCCGCAAGGGAGCATCTAGATTTCTAGGCTAGTTTAACTAGCTTAGTTGTAAGGCTTTCGTTTGCTCCCTGCTGTACGTGTTCACGTGCTTTGAAAGAGGCATGGTTGTGGAGACGCTCCAAGGGTGGGATCTCATGCGTTCAAAGCTAACTTGCTATTGCTAGCTGCTCCAAAAATTACCTACCCTACCTTTAAGATCAGGTTAGAATGCAATGCAGACTTGCACTTGAATTACACATTTCAGAATGCAAAATAGATGCATCTGTGTTCACGCACTGGTATGTTCAGTATGTTTCCTTTATTATTAAATTTCACTGTGTAACTCGTCCTACACCATTTGTACGACAGACATGAATATGAAATCATGCAGCATTCTTTTTCTGCTAATCAGTCAAGCAATGCAACAACACTTCAGAACACCGTAGCAACCATATAACAATGCATTGAACACACACACACACACGTTGCAGCAGTGACAACTGAACAAGCAATCGCCACTCTAGTTTGTAGCTAATCTTATGTACAACTTTTTATGCATATCAAAAACACATTATGCCAAAGATTAAGATGAAACTGTGAAAAAAAAAATAGGTGGCAATGACAGCAAGCATTCCAGCAAAGGATCAAACATAGTTTTATTTTAACCTCTGAGAGACAGCAGGGTTTCTTTGCTGACTAAAATTCTCTACATATCTGAAAGATGACAGATCATTTTGTCTCAAGGGCAAACTGATGAGAAGAAGCCAGAACTGCTGTAAGTGCAAGAAGACACACTCTTTTATCTCAGTGCAGTTTGTCCATGTGAATGCACATAGAGATGATAATTGGACTTTTTGATGGTCTCTTTTAAATTCTGAAATCCATTTAACACTTTTCACACTTTGTCGCAAATGGAATGGAGTCAAATCTTTTCATTTTCCTTCTTTTTTTTCTGAAAAGAGCCCATTTCTCAAAACGATGCTATCTTTGACTCAGCTTCATCTCCGTATACTCTGCTGAGACTGACTAGTTCTTTTGGGGAAAGTACTATATCCACATTATTTTCTAGATTAGGCTACATCAAACTTAGAAATCCCCAATCATTTATTTGACAATCAGACCAGTCACGCACCCTTGTGTTTTACGGTGTGTCGAGCAGATCCTTAACGGTGGACATATACACCTGTTGCTGGCAATTGTGTTTGTCAGCTTCCTCTGTTCATGTGCCTATTCAGCCCTCTGAGAAATCTGCCTGCCCTTTCCCAAGAATGTTCCAGGTAGTATTTTCTGACTTGTGTTGGATTATTATAGCACCATTGACAAGTGTTCAGAAGGGTTGAAAGGTCTTTAGAAAGTCCTGTCTCATCATCACAACATACTATACATTTCAAAACGTGGATATGTCAATTGATTTTGTATATATACCATGGCCCCTAAAACATCACTTAAGTCACACTTAAAAATGTATGAATTTAATTTAATTGGTGAATAAAATATTACATAAAAGGGTTAGTTCACCCAAAAATGAAAATTATGCCATTAATGACTCACCCTCATGTCATTCCACACCCGTAAGATCTCCGTTCATCTTCGGAACACAGTTTAAGATATCTTAGATTTAGACCGAGAGCTTTCTGTCCCTCCATTGAAAATGTATGTACGGTATACTGTCCATGTCCAGAAAGGTAATAAAAACATCATCAAAGTAGTCCATGTGACATCGGTGGGTTAGTTAGAATTTTTTGAAGCATCAAAAATACATTTTGGTCCAAAAATAACAAAAACTACAACTTTATTCAGCATTGTCTTCTCTTCCGGGTCTGTTGTCAATCCGCGTTCATGACTCCGCAGTGACGCTGCTGACGTGTTATCTGGTGCGCCCGAGCTTCGTTTTTTTTTTTGACCTATAGAGTTTTAGCCGGCAGCGGCGAATGGCACAGTGAATTGTGTTCACCGACAATGTTTTCTGGAAGTATTCCTGAGCCCATGTTGTGATTTCCATTACAGTAGCATTCCTGTATGTGATGCAGTGCCGTCTAAGGGCCCGAAGATCACGGGCATCCAGTATGGTTTTCCGGCCTTGACCCTTGCGCACAGAGATTGTTCCAGATTCTCTGAATCTTTGGATGATATTATGCACTGTAGATGATGATAACTTCAAACTCTTTGCATTTTTTCTCTGAGAAACTCCTTTCTGATATTGCTCCACTATTTTTGGCCACAGCATTGGGGGAATTGGTGATCCTCTGCCCATCTTGATTTCTGAGAGACACTGCCACTCTGAGAGGCTCTTTTTATACCCAATCATGTTGCCAATTGACCTAATAAGTTGCAAATTGGTCCTCCAGCTGTTCCTTACAATGTACATTGAACTTTTCCGGCCTCTTATTGCTACCTGTCCCAACTTTTTTGGAATGTGTAGCTCTCATGAAATCCAAAATGAGTCAATATTTGGCATGACATTTCAAAATGTCTCACTTTCAACATTTGATATGTTATCTATATTCTATTATGAATAAAATACACTCACCTAAAGGATTATTAGGAACACGTGTTCAATTTCTCATTAATGCAATTATCTAATCAACTAATCACATGGCAGTTGCTTCAATGCATTTAGGGGTGTGGTCCTGGTCAAGACAATCTCCTGAACTCCAAACTGAATGTCAGAATGGGAAAGAAAGGTGATTTAAGCAATTTTGAGCGTGGCATTGTTGTTGGTGCCAGACAGGCCGGTCTGAGTATTTCACAATCTGCTCAGTTACTGGGATTTTCACGCACAACCATTTCTAGGGTTTACAAAGAATGGTGTGAAAAGGGAAAAACATCCAGTGTGCGGCAGTCCTGTGGACGAAAATGTCTTGTTGATGCAAGAGGTCAGAGGAGAATGGGCCGACTGATTCAAGCCGATAGAAGAGCAACTTTGACTGAAATAACCACTCGTTACAACTGAGGTATGCAGCAAAGCATTTGTGAAGCCACAACACGCACATCCTTGAGACAGATGGGCTACAACAGCAGAAGACCCCACCAGGTACCACTCATGTCCACTACAAATAGGAAAAAGAGGCTACAATTTGCACGAGCTCACCAAAATTGGACAGTTGAAGACTGGAAAAATGTTGCCTGGTCTGATGAGTCTCGATTTCTGTTGAGACATTCAGATGGTAGAGTCAGAAATTGGCGTAAACAGAATGAGAACATGGATCCATCATGCCTTGTTACCACTGTGCAGGCTGGTGGTGGTGGTGTAATGGTGTGGGGGATGTTTTCTTGGCACACTTTAGGCCCCTTAGTGCCAATTGGGCATTGTTTAAATGCCACGGCCTACCTGAGCATTGTTTCTGACCATGTCCATCCCTTTATGACCACCATGTACTCATTCTCTGATGGCTACTTCCAGCAGGATAATGCACCACGTCAAAAAGCTTGAATCATTTCAAATTTGTTTCTTGAACATGACAATGAGTTCACTGTACTAAAATGGCCCCCACAGTCACCAGATCTCAACCCAATAGAGCATCTTTTTTGATGTGGTGGAACGGGAGCTTCGTGCCCTGGATGTGCATCCCACAAATCTCCATCAACTGCAAGATGCTATCCTATCAATATGAGCCAAAATTTCTAAAGAATGCTTTCAGCACCTTGTTGAATCAATGCCACGTAGAATTAAGGCAGTTCTGAAGGCGAAAGGGGGTCAAACACAATATTAGTATGGTGTTCCTAATAATCCTTTAGGGGAGATTAATCTTTTATTTTAACATAACTTCTTGTACTGAAACCAATACCCTGTGCACTAGAATGTCTCAGTGTAGAATTCGGTGAGCTTAATAGGTACGTTTACCCTACTACAATTCAAAATACTGTTTTATTATTACTAATATATTTTACCATGTAATTTATTGCTGTGATGCAAATTTACATTTTCAGCATCATTACTTCAGTCATAAGTGTCACATGATCCTTCAGAAATCATTCTAATATGCTGATTTGATGCTCAGTTATTACTAATATATATATATATATATATATATATATATATATATATATATATATATATATATATATATATATATATAATAATTATTATTATTATTATTAAAAGCAGTAGTGCTTATTTTACGATTTTGTGGAAACCATGGTACATTATGGTTTGGTATTCTTTTATAATATTTTTAAAAAATATTCTTTTTATTATTATTATTATTTATTTGAAATAGAAATCACTTTGATCAATTGAATGCATTGTTGTGGAATAAAAGTATTTTTTTATTTTGCTTTGGATTATATTATCAATTATAGTAGAATATATATTCTTGGAAATGGTAGTTTCATTTTATGAGTCTGAGAGAGAGAGAGAGTGGTTAAATAGGCATAATGCCCGTTTGTACCACTGGGTGTCTCTGTTGGAGTTTGTACCTGTGACTAATAAGTGTGTGTTACCTCAGTGTGATGCTTCTATATTTGGGTGGAGCTTTTTTCCAACTCACCCTCATTATCATTATCTTCATCATTATTATCTTAAACCTAAATTTAATTCTTAGGTCAAGACATTATTCGAAGAACTGAGAAAACTGGTTCTAATGTGCTGAAATTGTGCTGAAATTGTTTTGAGTCCAATCTGACCCTCTGGAGGAAATCAAATCCCAGTATCATTTGTTGTTGTTGGCCTAGCACTAAAGGCCTCCCAGCTGCACCAATTACAGACTTTTGTTTTTATATATAGACACATGCTGGGTATGCAATCTGTATCTACAGTGTATTTCTGGAGCGCTGCGAGTTATGAATGTACTGCTATTTAAGTGTGTCATCTCCTCATACCATTCATAACAAATAATATTTCAGGTTAATGGTGCATATGCCACGTTTCACAACACTGTAATCTTGGGAACACACAGCTCTGGATACCATCCATCTACTAGCTATTGTAATGCCAGACTCAGACTTCGCTGCTAAGACCGATGACCTTTCCATGAGCAAACCTGAAGTCACATTTAGATGGATTGGGCAGTTTCACAGCTTGGTGGTGCATTAAATCTGGGGTTTATGCAATGCAGCGTAATGGCACATGGGCCTGACACAGACGTGCTTGGATTCTAACACTTAAAATGCTTGTGCTTCTTATCTGAATTTTTCATAGCTAACCTAAGCAAGCCTCATTCTCTCATTTTCTTTCTCTGGTGTTTCTTTTGCCAAGGTCTTTTTCCTGCCAAAACAAAATCAGCAACACCTCAGACAACTGGAAACTATTCACAACAATCTTCCCTCTACTGTCACCCCTCCAATTCCTCCCACCTCTTCTCTGACTGCTGATGACTTTGCCAGCCATTCCATTGATAAGGTGGCAACCAGTTCTCTGAGTCTGCACCACAACCAAACTCCATCCACACACATTCCACAGTTCCTTCTCTCCACTCACCGAGAACGAGGTCTCCAAAGTTCTCTGTGCCAGCCGTCCTACTACCTGTCCCCCAGACCCAATCCCCTCCCACCTTTGACAGGAGATCTCACTAACACTGGAATTCTGACTCACATCATCAACACATTCCTCACTACCGGAAAATTTCCCACCGCATTTAAGCAGCCTTCGGTAACCCCACCGCTCAAAACGCCAAAACTCAATCCAACAGCAGTTGAAAGTCTCTCTTCTTCCTTTTCTGTCAAAAACTCTTGAAAGAGTTGTGATCAATCAGCTCTTTGGCTTTCTCTCACAGAACAACCTACTCAACGACAACTAGTCTGGCTTTCAGTGGAAACTCCAGAGACCGTCCTTCCCCTGCTGACCTTTGCTGAAACTCTATGGCTGATAAGAGCAAACTCTAGACTTGTCTGCTGTCTTTGACATTGCAAAACAACAGATCCTCCATCACATGTACAGTATTTTGGTGGCTTTGATCTTACCTCACAAGCAGAATTTTCAAGGTTTTAATGGAGAGGGGGGATGTCTGAGTCACACCAGCTAATCACCAGGGTGCCTCAAGGTTCAGTACTCGCTCCTCTTCTTTTCTCCATTTACTCAACTTCACTGAGAATGATCATAAAGGCATATGGCTTCTCCTATCATTGAAATGCAGATCATACACAGCTCTATTTGTCAGTTCAACCCGATGATCCCACTTTCTCAGCTCGTATCTCTGGCTGCCTTTCAGACATCTCTGTTTGAATGAAGGAGCATAATCTACAGACTCCTTGGAGTTCTTTGGAAATTCAAATCTGTCAGTTGACCTTGAACATCACTGTTCAACTGGGGTCTACAACACCAATGGAAACCAGGACAGCAGGGAACATGGGGATTGTGTTTGATGACCAACTGAGCTTTTCCACAACGGCCCAGTCATGCAGGTTCACGCTTTACAACATCAGGAAAATCAAACTGTTCAAGTCAGAGTATATGGCGCACATTCTTGTCCAAGCTCTTGTCCTTTCAAGACTGGACTATTGGCAGGCCTTCTTGCCAGAACAACTAAGCTTCTGCAGATGATACTGAATGCAGCAGCATGTCTGGTCTTCAATCAAACAAAGAGAATGTCACACCCCTCCTGATCCCACTCCACTGACACCCAGTTGCAGCAAATGTAAAGTTTTGACACTGGCTTTCAGAACTGCCACTGGAATGGCACCTCTCAACCTCAATACACTCCTACAAATGTACGCTCCCTCCCACCAACCAACTATAAGGTCACTGAATGAGTGATGCCTTGTCGTTCCTCCACGATGAGGCAAAAAGTCAAGTCACCTTTATTTATATAACGCTTTTTACGATACAGATTGTTTCAAAGCAGCTTCACGGTGATAACAGGAAAATAATGCAACAAAGTTTGTTTAGGCTACACATCAGATCTAGAAGAAAATAGTGTCACTGCCCAGCTTAAGTAAGTTTAGTGATGATTCATTTCTGTTTCTGTAAAAAAAAGTTATTAATCTAGTTCATTTATCTATACAGCAGCTCTGGAGAAAACAGTGATGTCATCGTCCAGCTCAGTTCAGTTCTCATACTATGGTGTCAAAACGTTCCAAAGTTTAGGTGCTAAACAGGAAAAGGATCGACCACCTGCGGTTAATTTTGATATTCTAGGTATTATCAACTGGCCAGAATTTTGAGACAGACATGAAGGACTATAATGCCATACAAGCTCGCTCAAGTACTGGGGAGCTAAACCATTTAATGATTTGTAAGAAATTAGCAAGATTTTAAAATGTATACGATGTTTAATAGGGAGCCAATGCAGTGTTGACAGAACTGGGTTGACATAATTCCTGGTTCTAGTAAGAACTCTAGCTTCTGCATTTTAGACCAGCTGAAGTTTGTCTATTAAGCATGCAGGGCAACCACCCAGTAAAGCAAAAAACCTCACTCTCCAAACCTTTCACCCTCTCTATTCTTCTAAAATGAGCTACCAACCTGCTGAGACTATCACATCTTTCAAGAAGCAACTGAAGGCACACCTCTTCCGCAAGCACTTAACCACCCACACCAAAGTATACTTCAGCCGGGACCCAATGGACTTCATTTTTCCACATCTAGACACATCTCGCCTGTAGTTGTGTCCGCACAGCTTTCAAAGTATACTCAACAGCGGATGGCCGAATTCGACACATGCACAATACAATTGCTATGACGCTTCTGCCGCTTTTGTCTTTCTGTCGCATACGCAGTTGTACATGCACTGTCCACGCGGTCTCAAAAATTGGGCTGCACGCAGACAGTGTGTGTATGGCCAAAGTAAACTTTTCTTCTCTGTATTTCTTCCCATACTCTCTGGCTTGCTTCCTAGTCGTCAAATACACTTTTGGCACTGTATATTATGAATATTGTTGCCTCCTTAATGAATTGCTTTTGTTCCTCTCTTGTTAGTTACTTTTTGGATAAAAGCATACATAAATGTAAATGTAAATAATATTGTTATTAATTATATTCTTTTTAAAGAATGTTTTACCCAAAAGCATTCCTCCTGCTCACTCTTTGCTGGCCAAAATCACAAAGGTCTTAGTAATTAGGGAGTAAACTGTGCAAGACAACCAAAATGCATTGCTTCCAATTCTAATTAAACTGTCCATATGTGTTTTGATAGACTGAGAATCTCATCCAAATGTGTAATGTTTTCACAGTCTCCCTGCTAAATTTGGTGTAAAATGGATAATCGTGCCTGGCTCTGAGTGTTCCAGTCTATACTCTCTTTTTCCCTGCTTTATGTTCCAGCATTAATTTGATTGCCTCATTTACAGCCAGCACCAGTGCTGTTGCCAAGGATACAGAAAACATTTTATTGGTCTGTTTGTATCCAATCTTTGTATAAAGCTGGTATTGAAGCGTTGAAAAACTCTACAAACATCTGACACACTTGCTGAGGGCATACATTAATTTAAGAGACAATCATCAAAGACAGAATTATTGGCACATTAAGCCACTCTGTGAAAAAAAGGGCCAAACATGTTTTTTTTTTTGTTTGTTTTTTTGGTTCTTTTTGAAGAATAGTTGTACTAATAACAGCAGCAAAAAGGAGTAATATTTAACAAATAACTGAGTGCTTTGCATACTGCTAATGAGCTCACAAAGGACTGACCTTTACTTTTAGGTCTGTCATATTACAGAAAAAGGGAGAACAGATTGCATGTTCAACCAGAAATCAATGCACTGCACAGTACAAATTATTATCTGTATATAATCCAATAATCCAATCATTGCTTACATCCAGCATCTAAGATGCTTTTCCCCAGGGTCACGATAGCAAAGATGTCCAATATCATATTGTCAGGTTATCGCATTTCTACCTTGTATAAATAATTTTATACACAATATTTTTTGTGTGTGTGTGTCCCGCCCAGAAATGTGGTCCTTCCATAATGCTCATAGACACTGCTCAATCTCATCATAGCTACCTGTATGGGAACAAATTATAGAGCAACCACAACACAATGATGCATAGATTTTGATCTGTCAGGTACTAGTTCACTTGGAGAGCATGTGTGCTGCTGGTTTATCTCATGCTAACATCGTCCTCCTCAGTCCTATACTTTAACATCTTTCCAGCGAGCAAAGATGGTTTGAGATGTTACATAGTTGTGTCATCATCTCAGAGTGGGAAAAAAGCTTTGTAAAGGGGGTTCTCAGTGCGCACGCGCGCGTGTGTGTGTGTGTGTGTGTGTGTGTGTGTGTGTGTGTGTGTGTGTGTGTGTGTGTGTGTGTGTGTGTGTGTGTGTTCATGCTTTTCTATACCGGTGGAGACTTTAACCTGAATGGACACTGACTCATGGGGACCGACCGTGACAACCTAAATTGAGGTCCCCATGAGGAAACAAGCTTACAAGCTTATAAATCATACAAAATGAGTTTGTTTTGTTTTTGGAAAATAAAGTTTTGTGTGATGGGTAGGTTTAGGGGTAGGGTTAGTGTAAGGGGAGAGAATATACAGTTTGTACAGTATAAAAACCATTACGTCTATAGAGTCCCCACAAAGATCCAGTCTCTTCGGGGGCGTGGGTTCGTATCCCACCGCTGCCAAGACAACCTTTCACCTGTTTACATTTCACTGCCGGTTGTATATTCTGTATATAACGGTGTATGTGACAAATAAAACTCTTGAATCTTGAAGATCCAAAATCCTTGTTCTAGTGGGGACGTTTTTTGGTCCCGTTGAAGAAAACAGTTTATAAATCATACTATAAATGCAGAAAGTTTTGTGTGATGGGTAGGATTATTGTAAGGTGATAGAATATATAGTGTGTACGGTATTAAAGTCATTATGTCTATCATGGAATGTCCTCATAAAACATGAAAACCTAACATGCGTGTGTGTGTGTGTGTGTGTGTGCATGGATAATTTTCAATATGACGCATTTTATCGGGATGATTGTGTTTACATTGTGTGTGTGTGTGTTATTCACATACCTTTATTCTTTATGTTTTATACTATCTGTGTAGTGTGGCTGTCTCTGTGTCTGGAAGCTTCCTTCTTCTGTCACCAAAACAAATTCAAATTCCTTGTGTGTGCATACTGGCAATAAAGCTCTTTTCTTTCTTTCTTTCTTTCTTTCTTTCTTTCTTTCTTTCTTTCTTTCTTTCTTCATAGGCTAATATAAAACTGACATGCTGTATATATATTATGAAGAAAAAAAAAAAAAAACTAATATATGTGCAATTTTGGTCTTTGATTATAATGACCAGGTAGGTGGTTTCTGAGTGTCTGCAGCTGAAAAAAAATATTTTTGCTGCAATTTATGGGTAACAGTTCTAAAAGGCCCAGGCTGACTGTAAGTCACAAGACTACTGCGATGCTTTTACAATACTTAAGGTAGATTGAAAATAGCTGTGTGATACGCAGACCAATGATGTCAGTCTGTTATTGAACGACTGAGCGGAGGAGATTGTGGGTGTGGAGGAATCGCAGGCAGTGCCCAGCCAGGCAAAATACAGTTCTGTATCAGCGATGGGGGTTGGGCGTTCAACTGTTGTTTTTCATTAACCCGCCTTTTAAACCTTAACACATTTTTGCTATACATTTCTTTTTTTGTAAATAGTTTCAAAATACAATTCGTAATAGTAATCTCACATGTATCCGAGTATAATTGAATATCCCCACACAATTAAACGAATATAAGCAAAACACGTGGCTTTCATAATCGTAATCTCACATTTAAAACTAGTTTAATAACGTTACATCATTTAGATATAATTGAGTGGTGTTCTTTTTTTTTTCTTCTTCAGTTTTTTAATTGGAAGGAGCCCCCACGAGTCTGACACCTCATTTTCGCCTGGAAAGTCTCCGCCCTACTGCTAGTCTGAGGCCGTCGGCTTCCTCTGAAGCGCTTGGCTGGCCATAAGCTGCTAAATGTTTCTTTTATTCCTTAATATTTCGTACAGACAACAGGAAAATATATATATTATTCGAGCACAGGACTAACAT
This sequence comes from Paracanthobrama guichenoti, assembly GCA_018749465.1. Classification (NCBI taxonomy): domain Eukaryota; kingdom Metazoa; phylum Chordata; class Actinopteri; order Cypriniformes; family Gobionidae; genus Paracanthobrama; species Paracanthobrama guichenoti. The sequence continues at coordinate 27,701,878 of CM031944.1, read as the reverse complement.
TGTGGAGTGGAGAGGTCGAGGAAAACCCTTCTGGCGGATTGCGTCGGCGCTGTGGCACATTTGTTCAGCACTTTAGCTCCAGAAGCTAACTTAGCGGTTGGTGAGAGTGGAAGCATCGGCACGAGTAAGACGAGCCTCTCATTCGCCCCTTAACACATCCCAGAACACAGTTATGCACGAACTGACGGGTATAGTCTCCGTTTGCGATTTAGATATACGCGCACTCCGGCTAACTCTTTAAAAGTGTTCATTTTGCAGAGTGAAACTGCAGCGCGTGTGGCCGCGCGGTGGGGGATGGGCGCTTAGGTTCCTCGCGCCGTGCACACGAGATGGACGTTGACAACAACTAGCTTGCATTTAACCGACTAGTTAGCTGCGTTGCTATGGAAGCAGCCACGTGCTGGAACTAGAATCGCTCATTTTTGCACTTGTTTGGGGAGTCTGTTGTTTCCGGTGACGTTTGTCCTCAGTGTGCGCATTAGCCGTACGCTAAAATCGAATGACATGTAATGGCGCTTCCGGCAATGTTAGCGTTACAGTTGTTACGAGCAAATGTTTTTTTTTTTTTTTTTTTTTTTTTGCCGTGGCATTATGGTAATTACATTATGTATTTAATTACGTTTTATTAATTAATTGTATTGATGTGTTTTGTGAATTAATTAAATGGCGTTTTATAACGCTACTCTGAAATGACGTTAAAGACGTGAATATACAAAAAAAAAGCACGTTTTTATTTTATTTTTATTTACGCATTTCAATTAATAGTAAAATTCTATCAATTTGAATTTAATAATCCTTTCATATTGTAAATTTATAATGTAAAATTATCTATATAAAAAAAGGTCCATTCCGTGTTCCATTAAGATGTATACATTACAAAATGTTTTAAGCTCTAATTATTTTACTCATTTAAAATTCTTGATTCATAATATGAATAATATATAATGGTTATTCAATTCATTTTGATGACATTTTTACTATTAATTGAATTGTGTAAATCTTGAAAAAGGCTTAATTTTGTTTGAGTGTAGAGAATAATTTAATGGACCTGTTGAAAAGAATGAACGATTCGATTACAAAATAATGCATATAGTTTAACCATGAAGATGCATGTGACCATAGCAGATTTTGCAGTCAAAGAAGTGATGTATTGTATCTATCTCTTAATTCATTAGGCTGTACAGGAATGTTTAGTTTGAATTGATTGCATGGTTTCATGATAGCTGTCCTCATTAAGAGCTGCTTTGTAACAGATGAACGTGTCTAGGTTTTTCTTAATACACCACGTGATCCATTTAAATCCAAACTGATAAAAAAAAAAAAAAAAAACACTTGCAGACTTAATAAATGGGTACAGAGAAAAACTGGACATTGTACACTAAAGCAGGGGTTTTCAAATGGGTCCGTCCCCATGTGGCTGCAAGGAAAAGTTTAGAAAAAAACAAACGTAACAAATAATAAAAATCATAATAAAAATATATATATATATATATATATATATATATATATATATATATATATATATATATATATATATATATATATACACATATACATACACACACACACAAACAAATTTTTTTAACTCGGAATAAAAACAAATTTCTTATAAACAACATTTTTAAAATTAATAGTCATTTAGAATAATAGTTTTTAGAGATTAAATTGGATCTTTAAACCAAAAACTATATACATGTCTTTTAAATTTTAGGATGGTAGGCCTCACACAAGGATGATCATATTTGGGGTTCCAATTCATGAAGCTAAAAATGCCCATCATACACTATTTGACTTTATATGAAATTTGTCAACTCGAACTGCACAAAATCTGCAGGCTGGCTCTGACTTTTGGCAAGTAGCGTCAACGAGACAATCGGGGCAAAAAAAAAAAAAAAATTAGCTTGAAAGCAAAATGTCAGTTCCAAAATCATCCAACAGCCTATTTTTGATTCATTGAATTTTGTCTTATTAGCTCTATATATCGGCATTGGCCAGCCATGTAAAGCCCATATCGGTCAACCGCTAGTGCTGCATGTCCACACAAATTCCTTTGCTCCGCCCCCAGGAGAAAAATCCCTCTCTATGAATATGTTGGTTGATAATTTTCCCGCTCTAGCTAGAACATACTGTTTTTTCAAAAGCCAATTTAATTTTTTGTTTTTCTGATATTTCTTATTGTAGTATTGTGACTTCAATCAGAAGAAAAACAATACATATTTGAAATGCGGGACACTGCTTGCGTCTTGCGGGACAAAGCTCCCAATTTAGGTGGTCACCCTAGCTTGAAACGTGAGAATAGGATAGTTGTGGTATTAGTTTATCACTATCAATGACAACCTGGGTTTTTTCTGGGAATGTTAAAGTTGTTATTACCAAACCTTGAAAGTTGACAATTTTCTGGAAAATAAAATGACATTTGGACATACTCAAATCTAACTTAATTAATTCTCTATTTCCAATTTGCAAGTATAATCACTGTTGAATGAATTTTAAAAATCTGGATCCAGGGGAGTAAAATATCAGGAAAGTTTTGTTTTGAAGTGAACTAAAGCTAATAGTTTGATTCTGATGATAAATGACACAGTTGCTAGTTTAATTAATGTCCTTTTGCTTGATGTCAACAAACATTTACATGTGTGTTCTGTTAAACTAAGGACTAACTTAATTATAGAGGGGAAAACAAATAAAAGGCCATAAATCTGCTTATAACTAATACAATGTTTTATCAACAGGCTGGTTTTCCAGTGCTCCCATGGATGGCAAGAGTATGAGCATCTAATCAACACTTGGTATCATGGTAAGTGAGTAGTACATCCTTAAAGGATTAGTTCACTTCGAAATTAAAATCATCCCATGATTTACTCACCCTCAAGCCATTTCTAGGTGTATATGACATTCTTATTTCTGAAGAACACAGAGGTTTATATATATATATATATTATTAAAAAAATCCTGACGCTTCCAAGCTTTACAATGGCAATGACGGGGTCCATTCAGGGGTGTAAATTTCATCTAACAGTTGGGGGGACAATAAACATAAAATTTCTCAAGAGTAATTTTTGAAGGGGACACAAATACAGCCAAAATCGTACTTGTAAGGATATGTGTACCACAAAGAACATTTTGTACTTGGTGTTTTGGTGCACTGAAAAATTATCTTATGTCCGTTTTTCTTTTCATGTCATTTTATCTGACCAACAACACAAAGCGATTAGTTTAAATATGAGTAAGGTTCACCACGCAGTCATATAATTATTCAGTTATTTTGTGTCCTCCACATAGTATTTTATACTATGATGTTCAGATGTTTAGATATTCAACTGCAGCTAATCCGTGTATCATTATTCCCCTGGGTCCATTGAGTTTGAAGCTCAAAAAAGTGCATGCATCCATTATAAAAGTAATTCACGATATTGCACGATATACCGGTACTAGAAAAGTATTGCGACACCTTGCTATTACAAACGGTACAATATGGAATTTTATTAGTAACGGTACTTTAAGGAGGCCAGCACGCTAATAAGAGCTGTATTTCTTAATTTGTGTCGATGTGTGACAGCAGGACTCAGGACGTGTGTGCAGAGCTCTGCTTCCACCGTTCACTAAACAATGGAAGCAGAAGAGTTACATATATACACGCTGCCGGACTCTGACCTGAAGCGTGCGCTCACGGCTTTCGGACAACATGCGATCGCAGTTTAGTTCTTTCGCGGATTATTGTGTTTGGATTTGAATGGTCAAAAATATGTAAAAACGCACGTCCTGGCGAGTATTCAGGTAAACACAGTCGGGGAGGTCTTTAGTGAACGGTATACAGGTAATTAGATCTGTGCAGGTCTTAAGCCAGACCTAATATTCTGTGAGATTGTTAATCAAACAACAATGAAAAATAGAAAACCACCCCATGCTTGGCTGAATAACTTTTAATATATTTATTAAGAATCAGTGTATAGTTAATTTATAGAGTGAAGACTAAGCAGTTTTTTTTTTTATATATATATATATATATATATATATATAATATATTAGGGATGTCACGGTACCAAAATTCCAGTAGTCGGTACCGATACCATTTAAAAGTTTACGGTTCTCGGTACCAATTTCAGTACCACAGCAAAATCTGTTTTATTTCTATTTAACTTTTTGGAAAGAAAAAATATTAAATTAAAGTCAAAGGGTTTATTATTTATGATGATAGTCATTATAAGTACATAATATATATAAACATTTAAAGGCTAGATGCTGTTTAAAAGTAAACCATTGTTTATTAAAAAAAGCAATTCTAAAAAAATAAGCAACCCTCTTGGCACACCTAATAGCCTTATAATAATTATTATTATCATTAGTAGTAGTATTATTAAATTGACAGAAACATATTAGGCTACTGTTGTATATTAGATTTAGCTACATCTCAATTTCAAAGTTAAAACCAAACTTTTATTTTGACGGGTTGCCGTGAAGACATTTGAGTGTCTGTGTCAAAGACACTCAAATGCTGATGAAGTGACTCTCAGAGAGGTTCTGGTTCATGTATTCGTATAGTGAGACGGCAGAGGCTAAAAGATAGCGAGTGTCACGCGTGCAGCAAATGAATCCGCTCGTCTGTGCCATTCATACACACAGAGACGCAGAACATGCTGGATTAATATTTAAATAGTCTTTTGCGGTTTAATATACACAGCCAATGATTGGCTACAATCGGGAGCCCTGTGCTTAGAGAAACACGGAAGTGACTGAAGTCCGCTGCCTGTTAATGGGTGCCGGATATACTCAGGAGTACCGGTACTACAGAAATGCTGGTATCGTCACATTTTCAAAATTTCAGTACCGACTTGGTCCTGAAGTACCGGTACTATAATATATTAGGGGTGGCACGGTTCACAAAACCCACGGTTCAGTTCGTATCGCATATGATATATAGCTTAACTATCCACAATTTAGGATACAGTATTAAATTTTTTATTTTTTTATATCATGTAGAAGTTGTTTCCTGTTTCATGTTAATCATGTCAATTTTGATCAGAACAATGCACTGTGGCTTTAATTCAGCGTGAGCCCAAACTTCAAAGGCCTGTTTAAATTATTAAAACTAGAAGCATATCTTAACTTTAAGGTTACATTTATCATGTGAACTACTTATATACAACATGTTATATGCATGTGTGTTTGAGACAGAGGGGAACACTGTCGCATTTGCATCAGATATATGCTGTCCATCATAAATCAAACGAGACAGACAGGAGTCGGAGGAGAACACCAGAAAATGTGAGAATGGACAATATATTCGTCTGTATATGCAATACACGAGCCGCGGTTCAGCTACGCGAGACAAACACTGCCAGTGTGAATGCACAACGGTCTCCATACGCACTGCTTCTGCCCTGCCAACGCACTGCTTGCTCATGCGGTGTGAAGCCGGCGTTATACGGCAGCCTTCCTTATCTCTCCCACTTGCCATTTCTACATGTGACGTGACCTGCAGCACTCCACTTTTACTGTCCACACAGACCTCTTATTTCGCTGAATCTGAGGTAACATACGGGCACAAGGCTATATTGCGCATGCGTCGAATCCATGCAATGCACTCGCTCTGAACCGAGACAAGCGAACCGACTGGTTCGGATGTTTTTTATATATATAAATATTTAATTATTTCTTTATTGAAGGATACTGTTAAATAGACCTAATATAGCTGAAAAATAAAGAACTGTTTTTGTCATACTGTTTGTAATTAGCATTTTTTGCTTATTTAAAAAAAAATAAAAATTATTATTAATATTTTTTATTATTATTATTATTATTATTATTATTGATATAAAATTACATTTAAAAATATTGTATTACTCATATCATGAAATAAGGTGTTGGTCATCCCAACCTGTTCAGAATAGTGAAAGGTTAGTGAATGTTAACATGATTGATAATAATATGATTGTTGCATATGAAAATAATATGATTGATCTCTGTAAGGATGTTCGCACTGGCATGTAATTATTATTGCAATAAGAGGAGGGAATGGTCAAAAACCAGGGCAGGAACATGCTGGCCAAGTGAGTTTTTAGTAAAAAAAAAATATATATATATATATATATATATATATATATATATATATATATATATATATATATATCACCTAAAGGATTATTAGGAACACCTGTTCAATTTCTCATTAATGCAATTATCTAATCAACCAATCACATGGCAGTTGCTTCAATGCATTTAGGGGTGTGGTCCTGGTCAAGACAATCTCCTGAACTCCAAACTGAATGTCAGAATGGGAAAGATGTACATGTACGCACGCACGCACGCACGCACGCACGTACGTATGCATACCAATGAATAATAAGTTCTGTTGTCATATTATTCAATTACTTTTAATGGGGGTTTTTTTATCGGTATCGAGGTATTTTAGTCTGGTATCATATTGAAGTAAAAATTTTGGTATCGTTACAAAACACTAGGATGGATGCACTTTTTTTTGAGCTTCAGTCTCAATGGGCCCCGTCACTGCCATTTATAAAGCGTGGAAGCGTCAGGATATTTATTATTATAACTCTGATTGTGTTCATCAGAAAGAAGAAACTCATATACACCTAGGATGGCTTGAGGGTGAGTAAATCATGGGCTAATTTTAATTTTGAAGTGAACTAATCCTTTAAAAAGCATGAACATGTCTTAAACTTTACCTTCCAAAATTAAAAACAGTATGAAGTCTGAAATAAAGACCCTTTACACACACAAAACATTTTTGTGGTTAAAACCGTGAAATGCAGGTGAGTGAAGTGGGGGAAAAGTTGAAATTGAGTGCCATGTTTTTAGAACGCCATGTCACGCCTGAGGCGCTGAAAAAGACATGAGATGTGAGCGGCAGCGGTCAGAGATGTCCGGCTTGAACATGTTTACATTGAAAAACAATGGAAAAGTAGCGCAGTGAAATGGAAAACGTGTCCTGTGTGAACCAGCCCTAACTGCTATTGCTGTTGAGATGTATGGTTTTTAGAGATGCAGAACGATCAGATCAAATGTTTTTTTTTTTTTTTTTTTCAGAAAACGAATGTACTGGTTTGTTGTTTGATTTATTATGAGTGTATGATAAGAGAATGAATGTAAAGACATTTTGATCTAGCACTGCTCAAGAGTCTTTTCATTAAGTTGTATAAGACCATTATATTTGATTGCGAATTGGCAACCATACTTTTAGGGCTGTTGACACATCGTAAACTACGGGGATTCTTGTCATATGATGGAATTTATATGTGAAGGTTGCTGTTATATGTGAAGGCTTATTAGACTGTGAAGGAGGCTTAAAGACCAAATAAGCGGCTGTGTGAGTACATCTGGAGCATTTCCTCTTGTTAAACACATGCAGTTCTTATTGCCATCACAACATCAGTCCCAACAGTGTAGCTTCTTAACAATTGTTTCCAGCAGTGAGCAAACGGGTGGAAAATTGCCCCAGGGCTCAAAGGGGCTTCTGTGGAAAAAGTTCAGTCGAGAAGTTTAGGTTCAGTTCTCTCTTTGCTTAAAGATATTGTTTAAAGAGACCAAGAGCAAGTTTGCAGAGTCTGACATTAACTTTAAACTTTTACGCTTACTGGCCAGGTGGCTGAAAGAACTGAAGAAAAAAGCCAGCCAAATTTATTACTGACTATTACTATATAACCAAAAAAAAAAATAAATAAATAAAAAAAAAAATAAATATATATATATATGTATGTATGTATGTATGTATGTATGTATGTGTATATATATAAGGTGCAGTATGTAACATCGACAGTTGGCTGTTGACATGGGTCCAAATTCAGAATATTGGAGGGAGTTGTTTCCCCCGCCCCTTCTTCCTCAGACTCAACACTCAAGTTCATCTGGGTTTGCCAGATTGAAGACACGCAACAGGAGCGAGCGCAATTAACAATGGAAGGCATCGAGCCTTACACTGTAAGTTGATCAGCTAATGTATCTGCGTTTTAATATGCCTCTAGTCATAGAGCTTTTTATATGGATGCCGTGGCTTTTTGGGTCGGGTAGGATCTGCGATCTCTGACCTAGTACGTTTACTGGCTCCCATGGCTGTAATACGCTATTTTTCGTGTTGTCGATAGATTAAAATAAAATAACTAATCGCAATTTTTTTTTCTGTGCTTAACTGCAGTATAAAAACATAGTTTTTTACTGTTTCTATATCGTAATAATTTGTTACTATCCAAATTAATGTAGTAAATTAATTTGTTTGATGGCATCTTTTTATGAATGAAGGCCATTATCACTGCTACTGATGTCTCTATGAAATGGATTTTTTTAAACATTATATATCACTGAAATTTATCTGAAATCTTCACATAAATCCATTATAATAAATGTCATATTTACCTGTGGCATTCCTACCTGTAACTGGTAAATTGAATAAAGTTATCAAACACTTTACAGTCTTAACTGCATAAATTATACATTTTTATTAAAACTACAATTTTCTCTGTTACCTTTCTCTGTTACCTCCGTTTATCTTTGATTAACATTAGGGGTGTAACGATGCATCGTATAGCGATACATCGCGATATAAAAAGCACGATATGTATCGGTGATGTAAACTATATGACAATGTCTTTATATGAGGAATAGGGCTGCACGATTTGGGGAAAATATCTAATTGTGATTTTTATTCTGGTAAAATTGCGATATGCGTTTTTAATTTATTTTACAATTGAAAAGTGTGTGTATAACATTTTGTGTTTATATATTAATGTGACTAATAATTATTATGATTATTATTCTTAAATAAAAATATTTAACAAAATGAGAAATATTTAACATTTTTATTATTAAAAATAGAGTATTTAAGAATAAATATAACAATATAATAATATTATTATTATTATAATAATTTTACAGAACTTATTTTACAAAAAAATGCTGAGTTACCTGTTAATATGCAGACAGCCTATGACTAAAAATCATTAGAAAGGTCTAAGGATTTATTGTAAAAGAAAAAAAATCAGCTTTCAAATTTCTTAAAGTCTATGTCTTTAATATGAAACATGAGCCTCTTATGCATCCACTGTGGGGGGGAAAAAATACTCTGAAGAACTGAAGAAAAACATATGGATTGTCATGTAAATTATTTTGGAGAGAAGTATTCTTTTTCGTATTTTTTTACCCAAAAGATTATTTCATACTGGAAGCCAGAGGGCGCCCTCGAGCAGAAATGCCACATTTGCCTCAGAAGTAATGGTTTTCAGGAAATCCTAATGTGAAGCTAGCGCTGTGTAGCTGCATAAACAGAAGATAGAAACTCTTTGACTGAATAAACATGACTGCATCAAGATATGGTGTATATGAGTTCAAGCCTTTTTGGGTATGCAGTGCCGATTGACAGACTTTATCACTATAGAATACTATAAAATAATGCATTGTCTGCCTCATTCTGTGATAAAGAAGCCACATCAGCTCACAAACACTCGATTGATGACATGAAGTGAGTTAAAACGTGTTATTAAACGTATTTTGTTACAGCGCTTCGCATTACTAGTTTGTGAAGATGTTTGACGCGTGTTGCTTTTTTAAACTGCGTTATAAGCAACTCAAACACGCAGTGCTTTCAGACGGAGCAGCGTTTACTCCTGATCACAGAGCTGCTCTTCACTGACACGCTGAGCATGCATTTATTTCATTAAAATCACAGCCTTTGTGCTTTCACAAGAGCACAAGCAAAATCACGATTGCGGTTCGATTAATCGTGCAGCCCTGATGAGGAAGTTTTACAACGACATGCATACTGTAGTAAACACGGACATTCAAATGCTTGCGTGACGTGCGAAAACAACATGAGTGAGTAAATGCAGAATTAACATTTTTGGATGAGCTAAACATTTACAGTTTGGGACGTTTTCTTCCGATTAAAACTGACTGATTGCATTGATCATCTGAAGCGGCGTTCCTTGAAGTGAAAGCCCAAACATCATTTAAGGCGGCTCTCCTTACTGAAATTGCAAACATCATTTAAATGACCAGATCACAATTTTAAAAAACAGTTTTAGTAGTATGATTATTTAAAGCGTTTTAGATGGTTTATTCTTATATAGTGCATTAATAGTGGGAGAAGCGGAACGTAGCAACCATCAGGACTAGTGTACGCAGCTTGCATTGAAAGTGCGAGTACTGCGTGAGAGGGGGGAAAAAAACAATGAAAACTACATGTTACTACAATGTTAATGACATTACTACATTAAACGACTATATAATGTTGAATATAACGTATAACAATGCAATGGGGGAGTATAATAATGCAATAGGGACAACAAAACATTTTGGCATAATTCTGAGTGTTATTGTTCATGCGCGAAAAAGAACTGGATACTGGTGCGTGTCTTTCTGTGAGGTGTGTCACAGACAGTGCATTCTCTTGTCTTGTGGCGCTTGGTTTAAAAACATTTACGTGAGTAAGAGCGTGATCATATAATGTAACACTAGCCAAATTATGACGAAAAAAGATAGCTGCGCTAATTGCGTAAAATATTTTTAACGTGTTAAACTGAAAATAATCGCATGCATTAACGTGTTAATTTTGACAGCACTAATATATTAGTATAGCTTTTCACCTCATCAGCAGGCCAAATTAAAATCACAAAATTATAGATAAAGGGGGAAAAACGTGAACGTATTCAACCTTACATACAATGAATTTAAGTAATGTGCATGACTTGTTTTTGTTAATAAATGACAGTAAAAAGAATTTTAGAATGTAATTTTGTTTTTATTGTTAAACAGTTGTGCTGCTGTTTTTGTGAAAACATGAAGCATTTTTACTTCAGGACAAGTCTGTCACTTTTGATCAATTTAATGAATTCCTTCTGAATAAGTGTTAATTTCTTTAAAAGTTTGAACAGTAGTGTATACTCCAGTGTCCAGTGATATTCTGATGTTCTACATGCTGTTTGTGAAGAACAGTAACACAAACATGTCTTTGTTATTCCAGGCTCCACTCTCGCCTTGACCTCTTGGTTCACCCAGGATCCAAAATGAGCATAAGCAGTGATGAGGTCAATTTCCTGGTGTACAGATACCTGCAAGAGTCAGGTGTGTATGTTCATCGACCCCCTTTTCACTTCAGTTAACAGCTCTGTGTAATATCCTGTTTCATATCACATGCTGGGGTAGTTTTTTTGTCCTGTGCCATGTTCATTTCCGAAAAACTAATTAGTGATTCAACCACCTAGCAATCAACCAGAGCACCCTGAAAACCACATTGTAACATGCTAAAAACACTCTCTGCAACATCTTGACAGCGTGTTTTAGGAAAATATCATCCGTGTTTTCTTCAGGAAATGTAGTGTTTTATGTGCTGCTCTTATAGAGTAAGGTTTAATAATAAAATAAATGTCAGTTGAACTATTTAACATGAACAATTATGCATTTGAGCATTTGAAACCATTATAGATTTTAATATTTTGAGTGCTAATTTTAAAGTTTTAGTGGTTTAGCTGTAATTTTTATTAGCTTATTATATTAGATTTTTATTTATTAATTTTATATGTCTGTGTAGTTTTTATTAATTAATTTATGTTTTAGTTAATGTAGTACTTCAAGTTAAACTGAATGAAAATGAGAAATGTTGCCTTGGCAACTAGCTGAAATAAAATGTTAAGGTTTTTTAATGTTTTAGTTAACATTGATTTTGTTTACATTTACATATAACATTTATAGTTCAATTATATATTAACTATATAATTATGTCATTCCAAACCCGTAAGACTTTGATTTATCTTCGAACACAAATGACGATCTTTTTAATGAAATCTGAGAGATTTCTGTCACTCCATTGACCACTACGCAACTTTATGAACTTTGATGCTTAAAAAAGTTAATAAAGAGATCGTAAAACTAATCCAGGGGTTTTCAAACCTGTCCTGGAGCACTGCACATTTTGTGTGTCTCCCTCATCTATCACACCTGCTTCAACCCCTGAGCTCATTATTAGAGACTGCAAGCCTTGAAGTGGGTATGTCAAATATGGGAGACATACAAAATGTGCAGGCCTGGGGGTCCTCCAGGACAGGTTTGAAAACCCCTGAACTAATCCATTATGAATTGAGCAGTTCAGTCCAAATTTTCTAAAGAGCCACAATCGTTTTATATGATGAATAGATTTGGGGCCAGATTTACTAACAGTTTGCGCCAGCGCAGATTTTCTAACTTTTGGTGTTAAAAAAACTGCTGTCAGGATTTACTAAAGACACGGCTGACCTTATTGCATATGCATTTGTAGGAGTTTCCCTTTCAGAAATGCAAGTTGATTTACTAAGGTTTGCGCTGGTCAATTTACTGGTGTTTGTGCCATTATTTACCACCCAAAAAAAGCTTGTCTTAAACCAGACGTTAATTTGCACTTCTCTTGGTAGATTGTGTTGGTCATTATGTAAATGATCCGGCTTTGTCTGTGTTCTTAAATTTGTGTGTCCGTCAGTAGATCACGTGCGGAACTTTCCACTCCCATCTGCGTTTTTAAAAAAAAAAAATTTTTATTTTTTTTTTTATAAACTGCGCTCTTGCGCTAATTTGCCCTGTTTAGTAAATCTGGACCTTCATTTTATGCTTTTATTCACACATAAACATTCATGGTAGTTGCATAGACTGTCAGTGTCAGTGGACAGTAAGATTTCATCAAAAAGATCTTCATTTATGTTCCCAAGATGAATGAAAGTTTTACAGGTTTGGAACGACATGTGGGTAAGTAATTGCTTGTTGTCTCACTTTGGATAAAAGCATCCGCTAAATTAATAAATGTAAGTGTAATAACCCTTGTTTGGAATCAGTTGACCATATTGGGTCAGTATTGCAGAAAGACTTTTCGATTTATAGTGTTGTCAAAAGTACTGACCGCGATACCAAGTCGGTACTGACATTTTTAAAAATGTGACGCTTTGAGCGCTGTTGAGCTGGAATCGTAAACACCTCTGACTGGCCATTGTGCTCACGTGCTCATCGGATGTGCCTGTTGTTGGCTGATGATCAATGATCAACGCACGGGAGCATTTGAAAGCACACAAAAGTGTTTTAAAAGCGGGAGCATTTGAAAGCACAAGCAGGAGTCGACCAATAAGCTGATAGACGCCTGCATTCAAAAGCTCTGTGTGTATCTGTGTAAGCGCTCTGTGAAAAGCGTCATTGATGTATTTTTACAACATGTTTGTGAAGCACTGATCATTGTAGCCAATCACAGGCATATTTGATGAGCATGAGCGCACATTTTTAAAATTTCAGTACCGATTTGGTATCGCGGTCGGTACTTTTGACAACACTAGTCCATTATGTAACATTTTTACAATTTCTTTGACTTGATACCAAAGTACAAATACTATTCAAAAATGCATTCCTAAATGGTGACAAGAACGGTCTTCCATTTGCCTGCAGGCTTCTCCCACTCAGCGTTCACTTTTGGCATAGAGAGCCACATCAGCCAGTCCAACATCAACGGTGCTCTAGTGCCCCCTGCTGCCCTCATCTCCATCATCCAGAAAGGCCTGCAGTACGTCGAGGCTGAAGTCAGCATCAATGAGGTCAGCACTGGTACCAGTACCAGATTTGTATATTTTTCAGTTTCCCAATTATACATGTGAGAAGAGGCTCGATCTGACATGATTTTGCTCTTAGGACGGTACTCTGTTTGATGGACGACCAATCGAGTCGCTGTCGTTGATTGATGCAGTGATGCCAGACGTGGTGCAAACGAGGCAGCAGGTGTATAAGGATAAGCTGGCTCAACAGCAAGCTGCCGCCTCCAGTGCCACGCCGACCGCCGCTGCAAGAACGGAGAGAACGCGGCTAATGGAGACGAGAACGGATCTCACGCGCTGTCTAGTAAGCTTACGCCCTACATATTTCTTACAGAATTGTCATAAAGAAATTCTATTAAGACCATGAAACAGACCGATCTGTGACTTTGAGGTCACAAAAAATAAATTGGGTACCGCTTCATTTTGATAGACATTCTGCTAACTATAAGTAACTTTGCATGCCAATTTATTCTACTGACTAGGCAGGGCTCCTGACTAACATTTGAGAGCATTTGAGAGTTCTAGAGAGAGGGAAATTTATCATAGTTAATTTAATCATAAAATAAAACATGCCCATCATCAAATAGGCTCCTATAATAAACAAATTTCATAAAAGAATTTAAAAAAACTCCAAACACCAGCCTTTTCAGAAATGGAAAAATTCCAGATTTACTTTTCTTCTGTAAAAGTGCAGGTAATGTTTGATGTGATGGAAAAACATCGCACAGTACAAACAATAATGATTCAAATCAATGACAAGTTTGAAATGTAAACACAGATTGTGTATTTATTCATATTCTCATGGTGCAAACAGTGGCAAAAGTAATCCAACAACGTCTTCAGATTATTAAAAAAATTGTCAATAATTTAATGATTGAATTTAAGTAATTTGAACTAAAACTTGGTAATCATGTGCAAATTAAAAAGTATGAATGCATATTTGTCATTTTAACGGGATTTAGGACTGGTGCTGGTGCTTAAGACATTGTTGATAATTCAGTGTTTGTTTAAAAAAAAAAACATAATACTGATAAGGTAATAATATTATGAATTCTAGAACTAATAACAATATAAACCACACTAAGGATTGATGAGCTTCTGGATTTGTTTCTTGTTCATAAAGGCTGAATAATTCCAAACAAACTGCGTTATTTTACAGAAAAATACAACAAAGAATATTGTTTACATGTAGCTCGTCAATTCTGCGTGGTATGTTAGACTTTGAGTGTGTGAGAAACACTGAGCGCTGTTAGTCGCGCGCCTCACACTAGTGTTTACTGTGCGTCTCATACACTCTGCATTCATTGAGATGAACTGAAATAGTGTGCTTTCACGGATCACTTGACAAAGTGCAAATCTCTCAAGCGCTCAGCGAGTAAAAATATATCTGTGTGTACAGGTTCCAGATTGTGTTACCAGTGCAAACAATAAGTGCAACCACAATCAAAGTACTCTCTCTATTCAAAGTGCAACCAGAGACCAGGGCTTAAAGGTGGTTACAACTACACAACCCAGCCTAAGATGGCTTTGATATTGAGAGACAGGCTATTGAATGTAGCATAATTTGTGCTCATCAGGGTGCTTGCGTTTACTTTTAAATTGCGATCGCACATGCGGTATATAGGAAGCGGCTGTGCTGAGCGTGCATTCTACAAGATAAGACATTTATCCGACACTTAGGCTCTGTTGTGCAACAAATCCTCCGCCATGGTCTTGTCAGTCATCTCACCTACTCTTGTCATGTGATCAGTGAACTGTGATTTCTGCTGCACTGTGTGTGACTCTGCAGCTCGTGTTAGATAAGCAGAGCAGATGCTTACAATTGAAGTGACCGTTATCCAACTGAATTAAATCTTTATTTTAAAAAAAATATCACAAGACAGCTTTTCACCTCGACGAGAAATCTTGTCACATTTTAATATTGCGAGATCTTGTGGCTCTCGTTACTCATTACCTACTACTAACCCTAACCTAACAGTTCACTAATAGTCTACTACATTCTCCTAATACTCTGAGAGTTAGATGACATGTAGTTGCAAAGTTACTTAAAGTTAGTAGAATGTCTAAAGTGGAACATCAAAATAGTGTAACCATAAATCACACTCTTCAATCTTTAGGAATCAATTTTAGGTTTTAATCCTGGATTTTCAAGTTTTGAGGTTTCATACTATACCTTTGTAAACCCTAGGTTAATGTTCTTTGCATATTTGCAGTGTCAATATCATTGACTGGATGAACACAGCATGTGACTTAATTGAATTGACATCTTGTCGTGTTTATATTCCTGACTGCACCATCAGTTTATCCTTAATAGACTTTTCCTGACCATAACCAGTGTTATTTTAGTATTATTTAGTGTTTTATGGGTTTTTTTTATTCATATTTTGATTTAGCTTTTATTTTTATGTTTTCAGTTTTAATTATAATTTAACTGTATTAGCTATGTTGTTGTCCTTATATATTTATATTTCTGTTTAGCTTTATTTCGCTTCAACTTTATTTTAATTAAAACCGTTTTTTTATGTTTTTAGTTAACAGTAACTACACTGACCTAAATAACTGGTCTCTTCACTCCAGTTTGACATTTTTTTTTTTGTTTTTCCCTTGAACGCTGAAATGAAATGCAGGGGGTAAAGTTGTCTGTGGCTATACAAAGCATTTGAATATTTAATGAGGCAAGCGCTGTTCATTGTATGATTGGTTGTTTGTTGCTAAACAACCGGCTGTTACATTCTCACTTTGTATACCTTTGGCACCACAATGTGAGCGTTGCTTTCCGATGTTTTAAAAAGATGATAACCTGGGGTTAAACAGACAGTTGTTCCAACCCCGTGTGACCTTTTGTCTTTTGTAGAACACAAAAAGGTGCACCATAGCTGCACATTTACATAAATGATGCATATTGGTTGGGTTTAGGTTTGTCACATGGTGCTGAAAGTGTCTGCCTCTTCCTTTTTTTCAGACCACCACTCAGACATGATGGAGGTGGACAGGGCAGTGGAGATCCCAGCCAGTAAAGCCATGGTGCTGCGGGGCCACGAGTCTGAGGTCTTCATCTGTGCTTGGAACCCTGTCAGCGACCTGCTTGCCTCTGGGTCAGTATCAAGCTAAAGCCACGGTTTACTTGCTTTGTAAACCGGTTTTTCGGTTTACTACTTACTTGTCTCTGCATAATACTTTTCAAATGGGTTGATACTCTCTGTGTTTTGGTTGTTGCCATCAGCTCTGGAGACTCGACTGCACGTATCTGGAACCTGAGCGAGAGCAGCGCAGGAGGATCCACTCAGCTGGTGCTGCGCCACTGCATTCGGGAGGGGGGGCAAGATGTACCCAGTAACAAAGACGTCACCTCATTGGACTGGAATGTGAGTGCTGGGACTAGTGCTTATGAATCATAGTAACCCTGCTTGCATGAGCCTCTCTCTCCACACATGTATTTCTCACTTCATAGACAAAACAAATTATTCAAATTCATATTTATCTCTCTCTCCTCATGTTGGACAGAGTGAAGGAACACTTCTAGCCACCGGATCATATGATGGCTTTGCCAGGATATGGACTAAAGATGGTGAGCTTCATTCACTATCGCTAACATCAGTTAAACTAAAAAATCCTCTTCATCTAATCAGTGTCCTATAACTGATAGGTAATCTTGCCAGTACACTGGGGCAGCACAAAGGTCCTATATTTGCTTTAAAGTGGAACAAGAAAGGAAATTTTATTCTCAGCGCTGGTGTTGATAAGGTAGAGTATAATCTTATGCTTGTTATCATACTCTGTCAAGATAAGCTGATGTGATGAAGTTGAGATGCTAATGGGATTGTGCACCTTTCAGACCACCATTATTTGGGACGCACATACAGGAGAGGCCAAACAGCAATTTCCATTCCATTCTGGTGAGTAACAAAAATGATCACAAGCAGGACATTCATTCAGGAAGTTCAAGTCCACCGACGTTAATCTACGAACTCTCTTGACTGCTTTGTCGGACAAAAATGGCAGATTCGGCAGATGGCGGATTATGATTGGTCAGTTCGCCTGTCAATCAAACTCCTGGTAAAGGGTGAATTGCATTTAATGCTGCACTTCGACCAGGACAGTTATTGTAATGTAGGCTGCACACAATTTGATGTGAATGTTAAAGACCAAGGCTAGTAAATGTCTACTATAAACTGCATGTTGAAATAAGACTAGCACTTAACCATGAACACAAAAGCCACAACACACAAATGGCTTTTAATTGGTTTATTTCATTAGCAAACATGTAATTATAATTAAGTTCTTTCCATCGATCTGTTTTGTTTTACTTTCACATTTAAATTATTTTATGAGGTTATCTTATACCCTTCTTGTGGTCAGTCTGCACAAATACCTATCAACATGATTGTTTGCTCTACGGCCCCTTTAAATAAAGTTTTTAAAAAAGACCAAGCATTTGATCTACGTCAGCGCGTCCACAAATTTTTCTACAGTATTGTTGGCAGGGCGGCCAGATCGAATTTTGACGTTCTCGCTGGCTGGTTAAAAGTTTCCGACTATTAACTAAAACTGTGTTAATGCAGGTTGTCTGTTGTTCTTACTATTTTGAGTAAAGATAAAGGATATGGAGCAAGATTTGTTTTGCAAACTTTAATGTTACATCAGTCATTCTGTGCTGGGCTAACATATGCACCGTTATTGATGGTTAATAATACAGTATCCACATGTGCTCCGTAGGGCTGGGTACCATTCACATTTTAACCGGTACCTGAAATTCTGTACCGGTACCCAATGGTACCTTTTTTCAGTACTTAGGGATATATCAATAACTGTAAAGAAACTGTAAGTAGGGATGGGTATCGTTAAGTTTTTATTTATGATCTGAAAAGTAAAATAACTATAGCAAAAGAAACGGCAATGTTTGAACAAAACAAATATGAATTTACACATCTATTTGTAAATGCACCATTGTGCAGGCGTTATTTGTGTTTTATATGCATAAGATAAGATACAATATAAGAACAAAGAAACAAAGTGCAAACAAATGGTCAAATAAATACACAATAAAACAAAGATACAAATGAAATCAACAGTGCTTTAATATCAGGAAGGTCTACTAACGTTAAGTAATATGGCCTACAAAAAAATCTAAAGTAAATCAAATGTAAAATAACTACCTAGTTTTCACTGTATAAATTGATAGATTAATGCTTATTAAAGCTAAAGTTACTCATTCAAGAGCTGTGAGTATATTTTCTCTTTGCCTTTTGTTGTTTGATTCACATTAATGGCGGCAGTGGCTCAGTGGTTCATGTAGGTTGTCTACAAACTGGAAGGTTTGGCTTGGCTGACACCGCCGTTGTTGTATGAATGAGTGAATGTGAGGCAATATGTAAAGCGCTTTGGTGGCCTGTTGTAAGCGCTATATAAATGCAGTCCATTAATGGCTCACTCGTCAGCAGGTTTATTAGACGCTGCCTCTTTAAGATCTAATGCAGATCTAATAATATCATTCTCCCATTTCTCCCAACTATTTATGCCCATTTAAGATATAAACTCTTTAAATGACTACTCTCCAAGCCAGTCATTTTGACATAGACTATTTGATGGTTTAGATGCTTATACGAAGTACCGATTGAATTAATGTGAATCGGTACTCGGTAGTACTGACATAATTCAGGCAGTGCCCTTAAAAGTACTGAGTTCGGTACCCAACCCTAGTGTTCTAAATTAGAAATACACTCAAGCTCGGGTTGATGTGGTAAAATCAGTGTCATCATTACTGTCTGAGCTTCGCTGACAGTAATGAGCTAAGCTTTAGGAAGCATCCGCACCGCTCTGTTAATGGGTGTTTGTTTCCAACGTGCGCTGTAAGTGGTAGATTAATCACAACAGACTGGGCCATCTGACCAATCAGAGAACAGTAGCTCACGGAAAGGAGGGATTTAGAGAGACTGGTTCATCCATAGAGTCGTTTAAGAATAATTGAACAATGTGGTGATGTGCAATGTATATTATGAGAAAATGAAAACGTTTTGATGCATGTAAACCTGTTGTAGGAGACCTCCAAAACACAACCAGGAGCCTTTAAAATAGCATAATGGGGCACTTTAAGAATGATGTGGTTTGCATTTGTCACCTGCAGCTCCGGCTCTGGACGTGGACTGGCAGAGCAACAACACGTTTGCCTCCTGCAGCACGGACATGTGCATTCACGTGTGTAAACTGGGCCAGGACAGACCAGCCAAAACATTCCAGGGCCACACAGTAAGACTCTTACATAAGATATTCTACTGTTTCACATAGAGTGTGTATATTAATAATTAATATTATTGCTTTTTTTACTTTTTGTATTGACTGTTTGATGTCCTTTAATACTAAAAGTGATATTTTATTTTATAAAGCCTGACGTATGAAATAAGTCAGGAAAACGAACTGTTTTGAACCTTCAGCAAAAAGCATGTTCATGTATCATATTTTAGACATTTCTATTGATTATTATTATTTATTTTTTTAAATTTTAACCATTTGGTGGTTTCAATCCCAACAAAGGATAAAAAGCAGATAAATTATATAAATCATTAATGTATAAATATATTTATTATTAACGTTTGGTTTCTTTTAATATAATGTATGCAAATATATGAAGGATGTTTTTAATGGATAAAATGATTGTGGCAAAAACATAGAGCAGGCTGCATATATAAAAGTACATATCGTAATGCATGCATTTCATTTTTTTATTTAATTTAGAGATTAAAATGATTTGTGGAACAGTTTTATTATGGTTGAAATAGGAAATCATGAAATGCATTACAATGATGAATAAAATAAATGATTAAAAAATAAAAAAACCTGCTGTATCATATTTGATGCACATTTTCAAGTTTTTCTAATGTATAAAATATTAAGTAAACATTAAATCCAATAAATAAGAAAGGTATTTAAGAGGTCTCTTATGCCCAGTTTATTTGATCAGAAATACAGTAAAAAAAGTATTATTTAACAGTAACATTTAAAATACTGTTTTCTAATTATTATTATTATTATTATTATTATTTATTTTTTTAAAACTAATTTATTCCTGTAATAGCATCATTACTCCGGTCTTCAATGTCACACGATCCATCAGAAATCATTCTAATATGATGATTTGATGCTTAAGAAACATTTCTGATTATTATCAATGTTGAAAGCAGTTGTGTTGTGAACCATCAAGTGTTCTATACACATTTTCAACAGTTTTTTCTATGTATGAAATATGAAGTAAACATTAAATCCAATAGGTTTTTAATACAATTTTTGAAAATGTTTGAAATTGAAAATGTTGAAATGCATTTCGATTTCTGTATCTGGCATTTATCCAAAGCGTCTTACACTGCATTTAAGCTACCCATTTTAAGTTCATGCACAAGATCTCTGCGTTTCTAGCACCAGACTCTACCGTTTGAGCAACAGAATTAAATGAAATATCAATACCAGTATAAATGTTGTTCTGGTCGTTACAAAATCAGCTAAATTTTAGTATTATATTAAAAGTCCTTTTATTTCTGAAGCGCACAGATAAGCTATGCATCAAATACGATAGAGCATTATAGGGTTAAGCATGCTTAACTGATTATATCACTGATTATTTGAACTCCTTTTCCTCAGAATGAAGTCAATGCAATCAAATGGGATCCAACAGGGAATCTCTTGGCCTCCTGCTCTGATGACATGACATTAAAAGTGAGCTATGATGTGGTTCTTTTCTATAGTGTTTGCATTGTCAATGGGGAGTATGTAGTATAATAATGTTGTGTTTTGTATTGAACATCAGCTTTGGAGCATGAAACAGGACACTTGTGTTCATGACCTGCAAGCCCATAGTAAGGAGATCTACACCATCAAATGGAGCCCTACTGGCCCTGGAACCAATAACCCCAATGCCAACCTCATGCTGGCCAGGTACTTAAAACAAGCTGCCATCAGTCTTTTTTTAAAGATCATTTTTTTTTTTTTAAAGATCATTTAGATTTATTGGCTAAATGTAAAATCTGTCTGCATTTTCAGATATTTATATTTATATGTATATGTATATGGCAGGGCTCGACATCAAGCCTTTTCATATGCAAGTAAATCGGTCATTCACTTGTCCAAGTAAAAATGAGCTTGTCCAGATTTTTTTTTTTTTTTTTTTCTGTAAATATAATTTATTCTGAAAAAATATTATTCTGTCAGCTTTTACTTATTTAAATCTGCATATTTATGATATTTTTTCCCTAATTGTTTTAAATATATGCTTCATCTGTCATTTTAAATTCTTAAATTTGATCAATATATTAAATTAGAATAATAAGACACTATGGGGCTGTTCCCAATCAAATTAAATCATTTACACTGAAAAATTACAACTGCATTAAATAATGTTACGAGATTTTACGTTATGTGTTTTAAATATATTTTTTTTTTTTTTTTTGAATTTACAAATAAGAAATGTTGGAAAGAATGATACTTTTAAACATGAAACTTGTTATGATCAAGGTGATCATCTTAATAAGTGAGTCATTAATTAATTGGTTCAAACGGCTGATTCGTTCAGGAATGAGGCAATTGTTTATGAATGGGTCATTGAATCTTTGACTCAACCGATTCATTCTAAACGCTGAATCGTTCAGTAATGAAAATACTGTGAGATGTGATATGGTTCTGCTGTGGTATTTGTTTGGAACCATTTTCGGTGCTGAAACAACAAAAACAGTCAATATTGCGTCTAAAATGTAAGTGACTTAATATTAATTACGTGTCATATGAAATCAGTATCACATTATCGGTATTCATTCACTCATGATGGCCGTGCGATGTTGCTTAACTGTATCGTATGTTATAAATATAAAAACTCCACATTTTGAATTTTTAATGCACTGGTAACTGCATTTGTTTCCATTTCTCCTCAAGAGGCTGTGCAAGCCTCAACAGCACAATCTTGTTACCATCAGTACATGATGTATTATATTATTAAATATCAGTCGCCACTTTTACTAAATTAATGCAGAATCATTCTTGCGTTTTGGTGATTCCCTAGTTATTTTTTGTTATTGACGTTTTAATCAGGCTACTCGTCCGGTTGGGCAAGTCAAATTCTCTTTCACTTGCCCCTTCAAAAAATCCCGGACAAGCGTTAATGTCGAGCCCTGTGTGTGTGTGTGTGTGTGTGTGTATTTGTACACATTGAGCTTTTTTTTCCCCTTCTTTTTTGCTCAAAGCGCGTCGTTTGATTCAACGGTGCGTCTGTGGGATGCAGAGCGTGGCGCCTGCATCCACACGCTGACCAAACACCAGGAGCCTGTCTACAGTGTGGCATTCAGCCCAGATGGGCGGCACCTGGCCAGCGGCTCCTTCGACAAGTGTGTCCATATCTGGAACACGCAGGTACTATAGGCTGTTTATCGAACTGTTACTTGTTACTCATTATTCACATGAGATTAATAAAATAAAGGCTGCATTTATTTAATCAAAAATACACAAAAAGTATTTCACATTACTGCAATTCAAAAATACTGTTGTCCATTTTTTTTTATATTTTTAAAAATGTCTTTTTATTCCTGTGATGCAAAACTACATTTTCAGACATCATTACTACATCATTACTCCAGTCTTCAGTGTCACATGATCCTTCAGAAATCATCTAATCATTCTAATATGCTGATGCTCAAGAAACATTTTTATTATTATTAATGTTGAAAACTGTTGTTTCACTGCTTAGTTTTGGTGGTGGTGGGGGTGGGTTGTGATAACCATGAAATAATAGACATTTCAAAAGAACAGCATTTATTTGAAATGGGAATCTTTTCCAACATTATAAATGTTTTGATCAAGTTAAAGGTGCTGTAAGCAATTTTTGTAGCCAATCAGCAGTAAGGGGCGTGTCCACTCATGATGGGGGAGGAGAGAGAGCACAGTGCACAAAACAGACATTAGTAGAACAACTATAGAACAAGAGAGATGGCAGAGGAAATACAAAAGAGGAAAAGGCAGAAGGGTTACGATCATGCAAGAGGTAGGACCCGTGGTAATATTGGAGAAACTTTCCAGTGCTGGCAACCCCTTAAAGGATTAGGTCACTTTTAAATAAACTTTTGCTGATAATTTACTCACCCCCATGTCGTCCAAAATGTCCATGTCTTTCTTTCTTCAGTCAAAAAGAAATTAAGCGTTCGTGACATCACGTAATACACAGTTACGTTGAAAAGGTCACACTTGACGTAGGCTGAAGTACAGAGTCAAAGGGGGGCGAAGCATGATCATTCAAATATACCGTATATACCCGAATATAAGACGACCCTGAATATAAGACGAGCCCCCATTTTCCAGACTTATTTTTGGGGGGAAAAGGTGCTCGCCACCTCCGAACATTGCATTCTGTGACTCCAAATTTTTTTCTTCCTAACTTCCTAACTTTTGAAGCTCTTTTCTCAAAATGATCTCTTGACTTCTCCATGGCGGCACTTTACTGTTTATTTAATTCATAACACTGTCACTAATTACGTAGCCTATCATGTTGGCGCCCTCTACTGTTTCCCCCTGCTTTCTCCCTTTCCCCCCGTGATTTTGTCTATATCGCGAATATAAGACGACCCCCCCATTTTTCAGCCTATTTTTAGGACACAAACCTAGTCTTATATTCGGGTATATACGGTACTACCGGATTTCTACTGATACAAAGCTTAATGCTAATCACTGAAGTAACCCTTTAATTATATTCATGAAACATTATAATGTACAGAGTGAAAAACCAATATTAATTTAGTGATTTGTTAAAGATAACATTTAAAAGTTAGCCATTACACCTTTTCTCTCTAACACTAGCCACCCAGATTGTCCTAATTTTTTTTTTTAATTTTTTTTTACATTTTTAGTTTTATAAAGAAATTCTCTTTTTCTTTTTAAATAATTTTGTTCTAAATATTATTCTTAAAATGTTCCAAATAGTTTACAGCCTATGTAGGCATAATTTAAATTTGTCTACAAACTAATTTCAGGTATTTAAGCATCAGACTAGTCAATCAAATGTGTTCAAACATGATATATGCTTTGTTTCAGATTTACATTAATCGTCAGTTGCAGATAAGAGTTTTCACCTTCTGGCCTGGCTGATATATTGATCTGTCACTATGCTGCATTGTATGGCTGGTGTTCTCAACCAGGGTCTCATTTTCTGCCCTACAGAGTGGTGCTTTAGTCAACAGCTACAGAGGGACAGGTGGCATTTTTGAAGTATGCTGGAACTCCACTGGGGACAAAGTGGGCGCAAGTGCATCAGACGGATCGGTGAGTTTGTGTTGCAAAGCAGAGTTGCTTGAACATCCTCAGATTACTATGAAGATACAGCATGGGCTGAGTCTGTTTGAAAGCCATCATAGTTTTTAGTAGGGCTGCACAATTTATTGAAATTAAACAGAAATTGTGATTTTTAGTGTGATCTATCAAATCACGGTAACACTTTACAATAAGGTTTCATTAGTTAACATTAGTTAATGTATTAACTAACAAATGCACTGCTCATGGTTAATCTTTGTTAACGTTAGTTAATAAATATCCAGCTGTTCATGGTTTGTTCATGTTCACAGTGCATTAACTAATGTTAACAAGATTTTAATAAAGTATTAGTAAATGTTGAAATTAACATTAACAAAGATATATAAATCCTTTTATAAGTGCAGTTCATTATTAGTTCATGTTAACGAATGTAGTTAACTAATGTTAACTAATGAACCTCATTGTGAAGTGTTACCGTGTATTTCAGTTTTCAGTGTATTTTCAGTTCTTGCTCATGAACAGTGTCTCAGAGCGGCTTGTTTCGCAGTAAATGCAGCTCCACACAAACTCCTCTCTGCTCATCCATTTGTAACGTGAATTTGTGCCAACCATCTTCCCAAACTTGCAATGAGAATTGCTTCTCAAAAATGTGTAAAACATTTCTTAAAGGGGTCATGACATGTCAAGTTTTGGCAAAAGCAGATAACTCCCCATTTAATGTTTCAGAGTTACACAAAACCAAGTAAATGCTTTGTAATTGCATTTAAGTGCAGTATTTTACATTTCTTTAATGTAAAACAAGTAGGTAAAGAGCAGTAACAATATCAAATTAATGAGAAATATTAAACATTATATAGATGCCAGAATTCAGCAATCCATGCGTTTATAACAATACATCACTTGTGCATCAAATTTGTCGAAATTATCCATCCTCTGACTTTTTGTGAGCTAGACGAAACTCCTCTCAGCTAGTGCATCTATTCGAAGTGACTAGCAGCCTTGTCACCTGACTTGAATACTGCACGCTGATTCACTAAAACGGGTTGTGTTCACAAATAACAAGGGTGCTTGTCAGTTTCTGCTGTAAAATTTGAACTCGCAATCCCTTGACAGTGGACAATACTGGCTTTTGTGACCAAGAGAATAACGCACGGCAGTCAGTTCGTTTGTTTGTTTGTTTGTGTGTGTGTGTGTGTGTGTGTGTGTGTGTGTGTGTGTGTGTGTGTGTGTGTGTGTGTGTGTGTGTGTGTGTGTGTGTGTGTATATGTATACACACACATACACACACACACACACTATATTGCCAAAAGTTTTGGGACATCTGCCTTTACATGCACATGAACTTCAATGACATCCCATTCTTAATCCGTACAGTTTAATATGGAGTTGGCCCACCCTTTCCTGCTATAACAGCTTCAACTCTTCTGGGAAGGCTTTCCACAAGGTTTTAGAGTGTGTTTATGGGAATCTTTCTAGAAGCGCATTTGTGAGGTCAGGCACTGATGTTGAGAAGGCCTGGCTCGCAGTCTCCGCTCTAATTCATCCCAAATGTGTTCTATCATGCTGAGGTCAGGACTCTGTGCAGGCCAGTCAAGTTCCTCCACGGCAAACTCGCTCACCCATGTCTTTATGGAACAAACTGGGAGCATGAAATACAAAAAGAGTTCCTTTCACTGGAACTAAGGGGCCAAGCCCAACCCCTGAAAAACAACATCACACCATAATCCCCCCTCCACCAAACTTTACACTTGGCACAATGCAGTCAGGCAAGTACCGTTCTCCTGGCAGCCGCCAAACCCAGACTCGTCCATCAGATTACCAGACAGAGAATTGTTTCGTCACTCCAGAGAACATGTCTCCTCTGCTCTAGAGTCCAGTGGCGGCGTGCTTTTTACCACTGCATCCGACGCTTTGCATTGCACTTGGTGATGTAAGGTTTGGATGCAGCTGCTCAGCCATGGAAACCCATTCCATGAAGCTCTCTATGCACTGTTCTTGAGCTAAACTGAAGGCCACACGAAGTTTGGAGGTCTATAGCTATTGACACTGCAGAAAGTTGGTGACTTCTGCTCACTGTGTGCCACAGCATGCTCTGACTCCGCTCTGTGATTTTTTTTTTTTTTTACATTGTTCCCAATTGCTTCCACTTTGTTATAATACCCCTAACAGTTGACTGTAGAATATTTAGTAGTGAGGAAATTTCACAAATGGACTTATTACACAGGTGGCAATCTTTCACGGTACTATGCTTGAATTCACTGAGCTCCTGAGAGCGACCCATTCGTTCACAAATGTTTGTAGAAGCAGTCTGCATGTCTAGGTACTTGATTTTATACACCTGTGGCCATGGAAGTGATTGGAACTGAACTGAAATGATTTGGAGGGGTGTCCCAATACATTTGGCAATATAGTGTATATACAATTGGAAAAACATTTATTTTCAACCTTCTCTGTCTGAAATTATCCATTTTCATATGGATTTCATCCCTAAAAGCAGAGTGTTTTAGTGGTAGACGTTTAGTGATTGTTACTAAACTTCCGACTGATGAATGTGCATGTGCCACTCAAACCAGTAACAGATAAATCGGCAAACAATCATCTAAATTAGACTGTACTTTGCTGTTTGGTGATCATGCAACATCAGGCCACAGTTAAAGTATCAAAGTCATGTGTCACAGGTGAATATATGCAGGTTAAGCGTTTTATGTTTCTTATTATGCAAGCGCATGCATCACTTTGAGAAAACCAATGAAAAGCTGAGAAAATACAAATAATATTTACATGATTCTACTATTTACCATAAATAATCTTGAAAATGCTGTATGAACCATTAATATTAAATATGGTCTGAAAATTGATTGGAAGGAAGTCTGGAAAATGTTTAAGGTAGCAGTAAACGGCCATAAATGTTTAACGGCCAAAAATATCCGTTTCCCCTCATAAATGTTATGATGGGAAACAGACACTGCATAGGAAACAGTATCAATGGCCACTGACTATTGCACGTGAGTGTTTTGAAAACATTATCCAACATTATCCAATGTTAAATTGATAAAAAAAAAAAAAAAAAGTAATTTATATTGTATAAAGATTTATATTGTTAGAAAAGATGTCTGTTTTAACCTTTTATTCATCAATGAATCCTGAAAAAGTATCACGGTTTCCATAAAAATATTAAGCAGTTTTCAACATTGATAATAATTGTTTCTTGATTATCAAATCGGCATATTAAAATGATTTCTGAATGATCATGTGAAGACTGGAGTAATGATGCTGAAAATTCAGCTTTGCATTACAGAAATAAATTATATTTTAAAGTATAATAAAATGGAAAACCATTCATTTAAATTGGTATAATATTTCACAATATTATTGTTTTGTTCTGTATTTTTGATCAAATAAATGCAAGATCTTATGTCATGACCCCTTTGAAAACGTTCTTTTTTTCTTCTTTTTTTACAGTGAAATATTACAATAGTAATATTTTGTATTTTATTTTTAGCAACTTTTAGATTAATAATATTTGTATTATTGTTTTGTTTAATTGTTATTGTTGTAGTTGTTGTTGTGTTATAGCCTTAATGACACATAATCACAAAATTTTGGCTAAATTGTGCAGCCCTACAAACAAGCACAGCAAACCTGGATTTAAAAAAAACCCATAAATCTCCAAATTGTGCAGCCCTAATTATATATAACATGTATAACATTTACCACAAGGATTAACGTCACTGCCCATTGATGATTAATAAGTATTCTTCCCCCATCTCAGGTTTGTGTATTAGACCTAAGGAAATGACACTGCCTGTGGGAAGCCATGGACCGACTATGAATGTGTGCATAGCCAAATTTACCGACTCCCTGGCCCATCATCCACTGCTGTAGTCCACGCGTGAGGTGCCAGACCACAGACCAGACCAGCGGTTCATCAGCTCCATCACAACACGGACCTGTGACACACACCAAATCAGCGTGCTCAAGGACTGTTATGTAAAGACACGCTCAACACATGAGAGATACACCGCATGTGCACACACACAAACACACACTCACACAGCTCATTAGTTCCTGTGTTCATCATTCCAAACCCAGAGGCCTGAGGTCCACGCCGCTGTTGTGCGCATATTGTACACGTCAGCACTCCAACGATGGTTTAGGCGTAACTGCATGAGCTAAAGAGCAGAATATGGCCAACTCATGGCTGTATGATATTGACAATTCAAAGTATTGGCACTGTATGTTTAGTGGCTCTGCGACTTTGGAACTGTTCTCCAAAAAATGCTCAAGGAATTTTTTTTTTTTTTTTTTTTTGCCAAACTTTGAGAGATAATTTGATTCTTTCTTTTTTTTTTTTTTTTTTTAAGAGTTCTACGAGTACAGAAAGCCTATTAAATTACTCAACTATATTTTCTAACACGAATGCCCTGTGTTATTTTGTACAACCTATGCAACTTTGTGGTAAGACAAAACTGAACTTGCAGTGCACGAATGGGTGAAGCCTGTACGGTTAAAATCTGATAGGCCCACCCTAAAAACACAATGGCACATTCACTCACTGTTCTGTTACAGAAACTATAGCTATCAGGTTATGCATTCCTTTTGTTGATTCCAATGATTATGCTTTTACCTTCCTCCTAGATGACGGCTCACTTAATGTTGATGACAGAGATTTGTTCCTCCGATTTGATGTTCTTTCTTTAGTGCTGCGTATTGCTGTCATCCTGCTTTTCTATAGAGGTCTGAGCTTTGAATGATCCTTCGGTTTGGTCATTACACTTTTAGTGCTCGGTATGTGCACACGACTGTAATCGCATTAGTAGTCTATGGCTTCACGCGAGTGACAGAATTATGGGTCAGTGCGGTTTTTATTCACTTTCAGTCAGTCAGCAGGGAAGTGGACTCGTATGGAAGCTTGTTTCCGCCGCAGAATAAAAAAAAGTGAATTGCTACTTTATTCTCACAATTCTGACTTCTGAATTCAGAATTGTGAGAGATTAACTCACGGCTCTGAGAAAAAACTAGCAATTGCAAGTTATAAAGTCAGAATTGACTGATATAAACTCAAAATTCTGACTTTATAACTTGGAATTGCGAGTTTATATCTCACATTTCTGAGAAAAGTCAGATATAAAGTTAGTTGCAAGACAAATTATACACAATTGCGAGTATCTTACATTTCTGACTTTTTATAAAATGCAATTGCAACTGTATATCACGTAATTCTGACTTTATAACTAGCAATTATGAGGGGGGGGTTTTTCTCAGAACTGCGCGATTGTGATTATAACGCATTTGCGAGTTTGTATCTCACAATTCTGAGAAAAGTCGGAATTGCGAGATATAAACTATAAACAAGAATTGCGAGTTTATATCACGTAATTGTGTTATAAAGTCAGAATTGTAAGATATAAAGCCAGAATTGCGAGATATTAACTTGTAATTATGTTTATAGTTAATATCTTGCAATTCTGAATGTATATCTCGCAATTGGGTTATAAAGTCAGAATTGTAAGATATGAACTCGCAATTCTGTTTCTAGTTCATAGCTCGAGTTTCTATCTTGCAATTATGAGGGAAAAGTCCGAACTGCGAGATCCACTGTCCGCAATGGTGAGATAAAACGTCGCTAAAAGGAATGTTTTATTCCGTGGCAGAAACAAGCTTCCATAGACTTCGATAGTCCAAAGTCATGTTGAGACATTGCTGTTTTGCTAACTATTTTTGTTTGTTTGTAAAATGACATTGCGTGTTGAAGAACGTAAAAAACGTAAACGTGTCCACAGGGACGCTCCTGTTATAAAGGGTGGATTTTAACGTAACCTCCGTTAACATTTTGGATTTCTCGCGGCATGGTTTCGTCAGGGTAACGGCACATTGATTTAGGATTTGCTAGACGCTCTCACGTGTCTTTATAAAATACCATTAGACAGTCATAGTCCAGAGAAGCAGCTTTTATCCAGCACACTCATGTCACCTGTCAGCACTTTAGACCTACTCCCATGAAATCCAATGAGCACTTAAAACATCTTTTATCTTTTGGACTGAAATTACTTGAGTGACATTAAGACATTTACTTGAATGAACCAGATAATTAGAGGATGAGGCGGCTGGTTTTTAAACTTATGTAATAGTTTGTTTTTGTCTTTAGATATGAAAATCCAAAATGCTAACAAATGCCTTTCTTTCCCCATGGATCAACTATAATCTGTATCCCCTCCTAAGAATATCCAAATGTCCTGATTTTCTTTTCGTTTTTTTTTTTTTTTGTTTGTTTTTTAAAGAGATGAGTATTTTGAAGCTTGCTCTAATATAATCGAGTAGATTGTACGAAAATGTGCTATTTATTATATTGTCTATGACAGTGGAATGGTATTTTATAATGTTTTAATTTTAAAGAGATTTACCTTTTACAGTGTGTGTGCAAGCGTTTGCTTCTCTCGGTCCTCAACGTCTAGCACTCGGCTTGCTGTGTCCACAACCCTTTGAAATTTTGTACTTTAAAATCTTTTGTAATTCTAATGTTGTTTTTAGCTCTCAGCAAAAGCATGTACGTGGGCATATCAAAACGTCTTGGACCATGCAAATACTTGTTTTGTTTTTAATCTCTTGTGAGATTAGGTCTCACTTAATCTTTAATCTACTTTTTCCCTCTTCTTTCTCTTTTTTTTATTTTTTTTTATTTTTATTTTTATTTTGCTCACTCTCCTGCAGAAATCACTTACTGCGATGTTGATTTGACTATTGTGATTTGAGTCCGATCAAATGAAAAGTCCAGAATAAACTATATTTTGATAGTAGTGTTGGTGTTTTCCATCTGTGCTTATGGATCTCTATGAATGCAGAAACACTGCCTCTCTGTCGTCAAGAACATTGCATTAAGATTCTACTGTGTGATATTCTACGCACACAAGTAACCTGAGCAGAAAATTTAAATGTTAAGTTGACACAAATGTATGAAAGCCAAAATGTAGCATTTGGTTCATCTCCCTGCAGATGTTTGAACTCAAGTTTGGGTAAAACCTTATGATCCTGTTCTCCAGCTTGAGATTCAATGGAAGCAAGAACCGTATGTATAAAGGAGTCATAAGATCAGTCACACAGTCTGCTTATTTAATTAGTGACCTAGAAATCTGTGTAGTGCAGAATCTGCATTTTGTCTTAACTTTTTTTTTTTTTTTTATGTGGAAGCAATTGGGAACAGCAACTCAGCCACAAAGTGGTAGGCCATGTCAGAGCGGGGTCAGCACATGCTGAAGCACACAGTGTGCAGAGTCAATAGCTATAGACCTCCAAACTTTGTGTGGCCTTCGGAATAGCTCAAGACCAGTACGTAGAGAGCTTCATGGAATGGGTTTCATCACCAAGTGCAATGCAAAACGTTGGATGCAGTGGTGTAAAGCACGGCGCCAATGGACTCTAGAGCAGTGGAGACGTTCTCTGGAGTGAAGAATCACGCTTCTCTCTCTGGCAATCCGATGGACGAGTCTGGGTTTGGTGGTTGCCAGGAGAACGGTACTTGCCTGACTGCATTGTGCCAAGTGTAAAGTTTGGTGGAGGGGGGGATTATAGTGTGAGGTTGTTTTTCAGGGGTTGGGTTTGGCCCCTTAGTTCCAGTAAAAGGAACTCTTAATGCTTCAGCATACAAAGACATTTTGGACAATTTCATGCTCCCAAATTTGTGGGAACAGTTTAGGAATGGCCCCTTCCTGTTCCAACACGACTGTGCACCAGTGCACAAAGCAAGGTCCATAGACATGGATGAGCGAGTTTGGTGTGGAGGAACTTGACTGGCCTGCACAGAGTCCTGACCTCAGCATGATAGAACACATTTGGGATGAATTAGAGCGGAGACTGCGAGCCAGGCCTTCTCAACATCAGTGCCTGACCTCACAAATGCGCTTCTAGAAAGATTCCCATAAACACACTCTAAAACCTTGTGGAAAGCCTTCCCAGAAGAGTTGAAGCTGTTATAGCAGGAAAGGGTGGGCCAACTCCATATTAAACTCTACGGATTAAGAATGGGATGTCATTAAAATTCATGTGCATGTAAAGGCAGGTGTCCCAAAACTTTTTGCAATATACCCTTCTTTTCAATAACAGCCATAAGCCATCCATCCATGGAGTCTGTCAATTTCTTGATCTGCAAATGCTAAAAAATAATATAAATAATAAACAGCACAAATTTTTTGTATGACCAGTCATGAATGAAAAATGCTTATTCACTGTTTGTATTTGTATTGCAGCCTCAAACTCCCATCACTCACAAACTCGAGTGTCGATTCTGACGTCACCATGATCGCCATTCCTCAGAACGTTCAGTGAGTTTAATGTGAGTTTAATGTGCCTGCTGAGTCCCCCCAGGAACCACCTGTGCCCGTCGAGTCCCAACAAAGTGGAAAACTCAGGATCTCTGAGCATATGACTGAGGATCTGAAAAAGGCCTCTTTTCAGACACCCATGCCCAACAAGCCTCTGAGGGCACCTGTGACTGCCCCAAAGGTGTTCGCATGCTCCCCACATGAAGCACCCATGCCAGACAAGATCGCAGATAGGCCAAAACTAAAGATCCCTGAGCCACTGAGATCTGAGCTGCTGCAGCAGAAGCCTCAAGCCCCTTCTCTGAAGATAGAGCCTGTCTGCTGTGCACCAGTTATTGATAAGATCTCTGGGTGGAAATATCTTAAAATCCCTGAGCAGCTGAGCCAGGAGCTGCTGAGGCAGCGTTTGCAAAATGCACCAGTGCTTGTGCCTGCCGCAACCCTCAGGATCCCTAGGCAGCAGAGCGAGAAGTGGGAGCAGTGGCAGAGGCAGCTGAATATCCCACAGGAAGTGTCTGTGCCTGCCAAGACCCCACAGAGAGCACTTGTTTCACCGTGTTCCCCACAGCATCCACCCGGGTCTGCCCAGAAGAGGGAGTGTCCATGGAGCACAGAAGCTTCTGTAAGTCCCGTCTATCTCTTGTTTTTACTTATTTTAAGATTTATTCAAAAAAGTAAACATTGCCTTCAACTATGCTACTATGTTTTCTAGGTCCTCTATTTAAAATCCTTTTATATTAAAAAGATACGCCTTTAGATTTAGTCTTAGAAGCACTAATTAAACCTTCCCAGCATTGCACGGTTATACATGTATCTGTTCCCTCAACAGGACAATGTAGGTCTGCGTCAGGCACCGCCACAAAAACTGTGTGTGGAAATTGACAAGGATCTCAAACTAAGCTACAACCATCAAGCTCCTCAGAAAACCACTTCCCAACTGAAGCAGAGGACTCTGAGCAGCCTTCAGCCCAGGGCCCAGCTGAGCCGGAAAAGAGCATTGGTGAGACTCTCCTAGCTCTCAGTTTTACTTAGATTTAGAAATGAAACATTTAAATAATTTCATCTGGAATGATAATCGTATCATTTTCAATTCAGACCCCTCATATTGAAATGGTAGAAGCAATTTGTCTTTAGATTTTCTTTAAAAATCACTCATTGAATCTGGTCAGGCGTTACATGATTATGTGTGTTCCTTCAACAGGACAGTGCAGGTGTGGATCAGTCGCCCCACAAAAAGCAGCGAATGGCAATCAAAGTCCAGGACCAGCAGTCGGATCCAGACAGCATAGAGCAAATTGATTATTTATGTAAAATATTCACAGAATTTTGTGTCATTTCAAATGTAAATTGTGTTTGTACATGCCTTATATAAGTACATGTATTATATAGAAAAATATATATAAATATATAAACTGTGTATGTATTTATTTGTCAATGACAACACACATTAATTAGCACTGGTGTAATCAGATCATTTCATCTGCTGTCACTGCGCTGATTCAACTCACACTCTAAGCCAATCATATATAATTCATATTTTCCACAATTTATGGCTGAAGACAATGGGTATATAATACAACTGATTCACTATTTCAGTGCACATGTTCTTGCAACATAGCCCGCATCCTTTTTTTTTTTTTTTTTTTTTTTCAAAAGGCAGATTTAAATCTAAAGACTTTTCTATGATTTACTTTTCTCAGTCTATTAAAAGTCTACTTCTACTTTTAGGCAGATTCTTTGGTGCATGTTTCACTGGATTTGTTATGTATACAATGTACACAAAAACTTTAATATTTATTTCTATAAATGATGCTATATATTTAATAAACTAACTTTCTGATACACATTTATTATTAGCAATGGTATTCATTTATTATTAGTGTTTTTATAGGTTACTGTCACTGTTATCTGAAAATATCTTGTGGTACTGTATGCAAATGTTTTGAACTATTGAATAAGAAATATGGACTAAAAATTATACATACCAAATCCCTCCAACATTGCAGTTGATCATCCTGTGGGCATATTTTTTCCCCTTCCTGAGTTTATATCTCGCAATTCTGACTTTTACTAGCAATTCGAGTTTATATTGAGAAAAAAAGTTATGAAATGCACAAAAATTCAGAATTGCAAGTAACAATTACCTTTGTTTTTATTTTTTCTCGTACAGAAAACAATTTTCCACGATTCCAAAGTTTGGTGTCAGTAAGAATTATTTTAAAATTAATATTAATAGCCTACTTTTATTCAAGCAAGGATGCATTACATTTATCAAAAGTGACAGCAAAGACTTCTACGTTGTTATAAAACACTGTTTTCAACATTGATAATAATCAGAAATGTTTCTGAGCAGCAAATCATCATATTAGAATAATTTCTGACTTCATGTGACACTGAAGACTGGAATAATTCAATAATTCTGAAAATTCAGCTTTGATCACAGGAATAAATTACATTTTAATATATATTGATTAAAATAGAAACCCGTTATTTTAAATTGTAATAATATTTTACAATATTAATTTGTATTGTATTTTTGATCAAATAAAGGCTGCCTTGGTGAGTATGAGACTTCTTTGAAAAAAAAAAAAAAAAAAACATATATATATATATATATATATATATATATATATATATATATATATATATATATATATATATATATATATATATATATATATATATATATATATATATATATATACGTCTGTCACACACACACACACACACACACACACACACACACACACACGTAACAGTAGCACCTCCACCTGTGCTACACCTGGAATTGCAATGATCTCGTAGAGTTTGTCCTTCTGTACCGGTCAAACACCTCGCACAGAGGTTAACAGAGGTCAGTAAATTGTATTCTTTGATCTCTGAAGCCCGGGCTTCAGGAGGGCCCTGCAGAGGTGTAGCTGCCTGAGTGTGGAGCTCTCTGCGCCCAGCCTCACTTGTCTCTGCGCAGCACCAGCTCGGTCAGTCGGATCAGCGCGTCTCTCTGTGTTGACGGCCGCAGACGGCTGATCTGCCGAATGGCCTCTTGGCAGTAGTGTTGGGCGAGGTGGTTCGTCTGTTCCACACCGTCACTCTGAGAGCGAGAACACAGAAAACAAGCTGATGAGTGAGGAGCTTTACCAACTAGTTATAGAAACTTCTGTAACGCTTCTGAAACTTGACTGGATCAGATTTTTCTTTTGTAACAATTTATTTTAAAGTGGAAATGAAGTTTACATCTTAAAGGGGTCATGAACTGCGTTGTTTTATTATGTTTCTTGGGGTGCACTTATAATGTTAGAATGCTTTTTACATCAAAAATTGTCATAATTTATAAATAAAAGGCATTTTCCTACCCTGATTTTAGCCCTCTGCTCTGAACGCTCTGCTCTGGGGTGTGTCTGCTGTGAGACTTCAGTGTAAACGCCCGCAGTGTGATTGGCTAACTGTTGAGTCCAGGCATGGCACAATATTTTGTAATCCTCAACGGCATGTTTATTGCTTGGTAGCTCGATCTGGTTTAACACTAGGCCTATGTTACATGCGCGAATTGGTGGGCGGGGCTAAACAGGCAGTGATGAAGTAGGCGTTGATATTCTTCTGCAAAGGCGGTGCTTGTCTCCCTTTGACGTCATAGATCCCCACTTTGAAAAACCTGGCGTTTGCTGGGCCTGGTGTCAATAAAAGCTTTTATTGGACTAACAAGAAGTTTTCAGTTCTGAAACTAACAGGATATTCTTATAGTATGATGACCTATTATATGTCAAAAGCTCAAGGAAAATTTGATTTCTCAGTTCATGACCCCTTTAAAGAAAAAAGGATGTTTTGTTAAAGCTTTTGGAGCAAGGGCGCCGCCATCTTGCAATACCACAGCGTGACGTCACGGGTTTGCTCCGTTGGCCAGTGAAGTAATACAAGCATTTCTTTACTTTTTTTAAATACACGCTTGTTTTGAAATGGCGGAAGGCGAACTTGAAAGGACTGTTGAGCCCATAATATGTCAAATTGCTTATGCAGTTGAGTCAATACGGTGAGGGGACGAGCAGTACTACCATTACGGGTGGAAGAAGTCATGAACCCACTGGTTTGGGGCGAAGAGCGGGTCAGAAACATTACCTGGTGTCAGCGTGGATGGTGTACGCCGATGCCCACCGTGTCAGAGTTCATCTGCTGTCAGGAGGCTGAACTGGACCATGTATTGAGTGGTCACTCCTGCATCACCGTAGTGCGTACATTTAGCACACTATGACGGGAGGTGGACGTGTTGGAGGTGGGAATGCTTTCTCTTAAATATGTCAGAGCGGAAACAGTGTCCTATATATAACAGTGTTATAATTTGGATAAATATCCAATATCAAACTGTCTACATCACAAAGTTTTGATCATGGTATCCCAAACATTGTTTTCATAACGCAAGGCGCAACATGATGTAAACAAACGACGCTTCATACAGTATCGTTCATGTGACATCTTATTATGTCATACCTTTCAGACATATTTGCATTACACTGGCCCGTTCACCAGTAGTGGTATGTAACATATTTTATGTTCACCTGCAAATACAATTAGCTTACCTGCTGTTAACAGTTTCCGCTCTGACATCTTTAAGAGATATGCATAAGAAATTTGAATTATTACGGTCCCAACAGTCCTTTCAAGTTCATCTTCAAAACAAGCGTGTGTTAAAAAGGTAAAGAAATGCTTGTATTATTCACTGGCCAACGGAGTAAACCTGTGACGTCACGCGCTGTGGTATTGCAAGATGGCGATGCCCTTGCTCCAAAAGCTATAACAAAACATCCTTTTTTTCTTTAAAATGGTTACATTAATCTTGTTTGTTATATACTTTTTTGTGGAAATCAGTTTACTAAATAATGTAAATTTGACTGACTGATTAATTTCCACTTTAAGGTGACGTAGTTACACTAGAAAGGCACAATAAAACAGATCACATTCTGCACTACATTCTGAGTCTTCTAGACCAGAGCATTGTGTTGTATGGACTGATTTTATAGTAGGTATTGAACTTAGTGATATTAAACTTTAGTACATGGAAAAGAAAAATTTGTAAAAAAACAAAAACAAAAAAAAACTTTTTACAATTAAACAATTTGCCATGTGCACCAGGAAAGACAAATTATAACCTAAAGAAGTATGCCAGTCATTCATTATGATAAGCAATTTAATTTGTGCCAGAAAGTCCAGGGCCACTTTTTTGTCCTAGTCCGCCCCTGCGGGGACCAATCACAAACCGGCTTATCCACCTGGTGCGCTATTGGCAGATTTAACACAATGACGGACTCTGTAGAAAATACAGAGAAGACTTCCCAGACCAATGTTCAATCTTAAAAGATTGAGCTTGGTCTGGTGATATAGCCAGACAAACATGAACGCCCTTTCAAGTCAAAATTGTAATGCAATGAGCTTGTAATCATGACTTCAGGAGTGGGAAGTAGGACATTTCTGATAACACATGAAGGCAGCATTAGAGTAAAGTCGGTGGACTTGAACTTGAAAAATTGTGTGAACTGATGTCTTTCCACGGTTGAAACAACATACCTTCTGGTGTTCATTCATGTTTATTTAGTGCTATAACTAGTAGGAAGAGATGATAGAATCACGTGCCGTTTGAACTGAGACACAACAGCGACCTATCACGACTCATTAAAGAGCCACAAAACAGAATTGACGAAATTTGAATGCTTAGACAGTTGTATGGTATGTGAGCCTATTTTTCACTGTGTGAGAACATGATGTGTGGCATGAGAGTGTCATGGCTTATCGTACATAGCAACAGTAAGGGGGGGTGGGTCTTTGTGAAGGGTCTTTTGACACTTTTCACATTTATGGGTTCCTCAGAAGCAAAAGCAAGTGTGCCGCACAAGTCCTGAAAGTGAAGCCAAAACGTTTTGATTGCCCCCATGTGGCTGGAGCGAAGTAATCACTGAGGCACCAACAGACTTTTCTCGGGAGGAGATTGGAGCTTTAACTTTAATTTCTACATTTCCATAACTGTTTATTTCACACCGACATAATGAGTTGTTCTGCAGTAAACTGTACTAACCAATTCTGGGGGAGTGTGGGCAGGGCTTTGATACCGCTCCACTTCATGCGCACTACTGCGCAGACTCGGGCTCCGAATCCACTACTGCGCAAAA
The DNA here is from genome assembly GCA_018749465.1 of Paracanthobrama guichenoti. Lineage (NCBI taxonomy): Eukaryota > Metazoa > Chordata > Actinopteri > Cypriniformes > Gobionidae > Paracanthobrama > Paracanthobrama guichenoti. The sequence goes on along the minus strand of CM031944.1, from coordinate 27,662,578 downwards.
GTGGGCTCCAAGATGTCAGCGCCATATTTGGACATTGCCAGTTTCACTTTTCTACAATGGAATTTTTTTTACAGTATATGGCCCCGTACACATGGAAACGCATTTAGCTGTATCCATAAAAAATGTTTTATTGTATTGCCATTTCGTCCAGACGAATCCGGCGTTTTGGGTGCCTAAAACCAGGTCCCAGAGTGGATAAATCTGAAAATGACACCTTTGCATTTTCGTGTGTACAGCCAATCCATATATTTTGTGAAACAACCTCTCGGCATGCTCCAAGTCGTCGTCTCCTTTTTTAGTGTATCTCTGTGGCAGAATTACAGGGCCACATACTGGTCTAGTGTGTATACTACATTGTTTTGAGTTGGTTTCAGTGGTTTCATGTGTACACAGTTATTTCTTGAGACTTGAAAAAAAAAAAAAAAAAAGATTGGATAGGGAAAGCTCTGGCTTCGAGGCCTATGAGTGATCATAGATGGGTAAACTTCTATAGAGGTGAATGAGAGACTAGACTACATTATATTTTTCGTGTTCTCATTTGCTCAAATAGTAAAAGAAAAACACATTAGTGTTTTCACAACTTTCAAAAAGGTAAGAAAAAAAATAGAGAGAGAATTTGATTCGGAAGAGATCGAGAAATTATACCTTCAGCCACTGTGGCTATTAGAAACACCCTCAAAGCAGGTTTATTTTTTTATTTTTGTATTATTATTTTATTATTATTATTCTTAATATTTTTTTTTTGTAAAATGCAAATTATAGTGCTATAAATGTACATACTTTTTTTAAATGAAAAATAAAACTAAAAAACTGCAGGATCTGTGAATACTAATAGGTCCAGTACGATTGCTCATTAAAAAGTGTTTTTAAATAATTAGTCCTGTTTTAACACTGTGTGTTCATTCTGCTAAAGTTTTCTGAATAACTATATATTGGCGGAATGATTATTTGTTATCAATATGTTATGAAATTTTGCTGCTGCAGGTATTTCTGTAATATTTATGCCATCTATAACGTTAGCCTGTTTTTATAAAACTGTGAAGCTGTGGTGCCAAACAACGCCCCTTATGTTCAAAAATCTCTGCAAACCACGTTTTAACATCATGCGTGATGGGATAAACTTAACCTCGAATAACGGTGTTGGTTTAGTGTGCATTAAGGACACTGCACTTTGGCATCTTTAAGACCTGGGAATGTATTGCTTTATTTTAGCATCGTTATTTATGTGTAATAGGGGTGTTCGATTCCAGGTTTTTTTGGAGTCGACTCCGACTCCCACTGTAGGAGACTCGATCCGTTTACTTTAACTTCACAACAGGGTCAGACATAAGACAAAAACAGCAGTTGCTACACAATTAATTTATTTATATACCCCCGACACAAAGTCTTAAAATACCCTTATTAAAACAACACACATTTAGCCATGACTTGATGAGTAGATCAACGTTGCTGTCTATAGCTGTTGCCAATACCTAATTTTACAGAGGAAAAGGTCGAATATTATGCCAGAATTATATAAACGAAGGTACTCTTTAATTATTATTAGTACAGGCTAATGGTCGGGTGATGGCGCAAAACGCATGGTCATTGTCTTAAAAGCTTGGACAGGAGAAAAGTGAGCTACGTCCAGCAGGATAAATGTGAAAAAAAAAATTCTGCGACAGCATGACGCGGTTAAATACGTCAGTGTCCGAATTTCTCGTTTAATTTCGTTCACTTATTGCTTATATAGTGCACTCAACTGCCATGCACTATATAGGGATTAGAGAATCAGTAAACAAGTGAGCGATTTTGGACACAGAGTCGACACCGAGAGTCGATTCCTGTGCTGGAGTCGACCCCGAGTCTGAGGCTATTCAGAGTCGAGGAATCGACTCTTTTGAAGCTGACTCCTCATCGCTACAAGACTGTAGGCTTTTTCACGCGCGTCTCCTTTAACATTAATTTAAACAAATACGGGAGTGTCCTCCTTCGTGTCCCAAACACACTCATTCCTCTTGGTTAGTTAGTTCACTGTGCCACAACTTCCACAGAGCAAGGCTCGGCTCGTCAACGAGCAAACCAAGATAGCGTGCTGCTGTCAATCGACCTGGTAAGATTGGATCGACCTTTTTATGTTCTTTATGCTTTAATTGTGTTGTTTTGTTTTAAAATATTATTTGCCGAATAACGAATAAGTGTCATTAGTTATCACATTAATCTTATTGATATTACCTTATGTGATATACCTATGACATTGTGGCGCTCCAAACCTAAAGTAAAACTGAAGTTTAGCACAAACACGCTTTTAATTTAAACCATTACACACACACACACACACACACACACACACACACACACACATAAACAGAAACAGAAACAAACAAGCAAACAAACAAACGAAAAACGATTTTTAAAACGACAAAACAACAGTTATACTGGTCCAAAGTAAATCCTTCTGAGATTTTCTGTTTGGACAGCTTTGTGCACGTGAGGAGAACTAACTTCATATCCACTTAAAAGTTATTGTGAATAAAAAGAGATCAGACTGAGGCTCAGAAAAGCAAAGGTAGGTCTGAGAAAAGTCCAGCATTTGTTTGCAATTGCTACTTGGTTTGACGTGGTTATTTATGCAAATAGTATTCATAGGTACCTTTTCTGCCCACTGTATGTGAGCGTCCAGACACCTGAATTACCTTAACTTATGATTTAACAACTTTATGTTTTAAATGAATGAGGCGTTCATATGTTTATAAAGTTACCTAATCTTAGCTTTGTTTTTTTTGTGTGTGTGTGTGTGTGTGTGTGTGTGTGTGTGTGTGTGTGTGTGTAACTTGTCAATTTCCCATTTGTTATTAAAGAAATAGTTGTCAGGAACGGTTGGGAGAAAAGGGAGTGAGGACTCAAATGCAGGAAGAATGGAGGTTTATTTTAAATAATAAAATAAAACGAACAAAAACACCCACGAGGGGGAAAACAAAACTAAAGTACGACACCACAACACAACCCAACACAACACCAGGGTCAGGAAACATGAAGCAGGGCACAGGAACACGATATATCAACCACGGAACAGAAGATAACGAACCAGCACAGCAAACACAAGGAGACTAAATAGATTACAAACAAGGCAGGTAACGAGGGGAAGACAGGTGGGGCAAATTAACCAATAATGAGATGACAAGAGGGGCGGGGTCAGGACAATAGACAGGAGACATGATATAACCAAAACATGACAACCCAAAGCACATGGCTAGAGAATAACAAAACACCACATGTGCTCAACAAGACAGGACAGAAATGTGACATTACCCCCTCCTTAAGGAGCGGCTACCAGATGCTCCACCAGGTGTGAACAGGCGGGACAGACCAGGGTGGGACGGGAGGGACAAGCCAGGGTGGGACGGAAGGGACAGGCCAGGACGGCCTCCCAAGGACCATGTTCTCAGGAAAAGGAAAACCTTATCATCTGCAGTCTTAGTTTTTTGTCTAGTTATTGTTGGAGGCTTAGTGCTCTGATGTCACTCTGTTGTTCTGTCATGTGTTTTAAGCCTTATGCCCTGTTTACACTAGTGCATTTTTGTTTTAAGACGCATAACTTTTGCTACGGTTACGTCTGTCATCTACACTACACTACAGAGTTTTCGACACTCATGAAAACGGTTACTTTTGGAAACTCTTCAGAACCCGTTTTAGTTTGAAAACTCAGAGGTTGTGTTTCAGTGTAAACAGACCAAAACGGAGGCTATGTCCGAAATCGAAAGTTGGCCGATAGACTATATTAAAGCCGATAAATAATGTATTATTTTCTTTCAGCTGAGACACTTCAGATGCGCACTGTTCGCCATGATGGAATCCCTTGAAATATGATTGAAATCACTTCAAGGAAAATACAGATGTACAAATTATATGTAATATCTAAATAACTTAACTTCCAGTGGAACATTTGCCTCGACATCTCGTAATTTCGGGGCACGTGAGTTCCCGAACATCATGCGTGATGGGATAAACTTAACCTCGAATAACGGTGTTGGTTTAGTGTGCATTAAGGACACTGCACTTTGGCATCTTTAAGACCTGGGACAGTCTTGCGCACTTACTTCCTGTCACGTGCATGCGCTCTCAAGTAGCCAAGATCGCAAATATGGGCATTTGGACAGGGCAATAGTGGATGTTATCGAGTGTTCTCATTCAATCCCACAATGCACTGTTTACACTATGCACATAGCCAGTGTACATGAATGGACATGTGACATGCATTTTTTTTTTTTTTTACTGTGGATGGAGATCTTCTCTAAAACGCAATGGAAACGCCAGTATTCAACAAAGAAAACCGAGATCCTCAGGCATGTTTTTCTCTTTTCACATTTGCATTTTAAATTGCATAATATTTGCATCGTAGAAGTTTTGATGTGAGATTATGCCGCATTTACTTTTAGGATTGCATAGAGAAATCATTATTTTTGTAGTTGTAGTCGCTCTTTGCATCAGGACAAAACACTGGCAAAATCGTGCAAGACTGGACTTGCCAAGGATTGCTACAGGTCGGGGTTTCCTGGTTTAGTGCTTGGTTTTTGTAAGGAACCTTCATGCAAAACAGGACGTTTCACAATGAGATGCATTAGAAATAACCAGAAAAGCTTGCTAAACCATTTACTTTGAATAAAACGCATCCAATGACCACTGAGAGTTGGAGGACAGTGCCCTTTTGTCCTGCACTACTGTGATGGATTTGCATGTAAAGAAGTTAAAAAAGGTGTTGTTTTTTTTTGTTTTTTTCTCTTCAGTTTCTTTGCTTTCCCTCTTTCTGATCTTCCAAGATTATGTATAATTGATGAAATCTTACTGCTCTGAATATTCTTAGAAGGCATGTCTTTTGGGAGAAACGTAAGGATAGGAGACTATAATTTTGTCAATGCCAGTTTTAAATAACCTTGTAGCAACTCCTAATGTAATAACCGCACCGCACATAATGTAAAACTGCACATAATGTAATAATGTAAGTATTACATTATTATTGTCATAAAATGTCCACAATGTAATCATTTCCTCAAAATGTAATAAAATCTTGAGCGCATAATGTAATACATTTTACATTGAGAAATGTATTAATTACATCACCAAAAACATTTTCATGTTGTCATAATTGTGATAGTTTTTCAAATGTAAAAATATTAGTATTCACTTGCACTACATTTAAAAAAATCTAAACCCAGTCTTAAACCACCTGTGAAATGCAACAGAATTAAATATTCATGCTATTATTATTATATTTTTATTAAACCTAAAGCATTGATATTCCTTTACAGTACAAAAATCTATCCTCACCATATTACTGCTATATTATTATTATTATTATTATTATTATTATTATTACTACTACTACTACTACTACTTGTATACATACTGTTAAATGGCAAACAGTGTTAAATACCAACACTGTACAAAATAAATGCTGTAAAAAAAAAAAAGACCTCACTATTTTATTACGTTTTGAGAAAAGTATTACATTATGAGTTGCTATTTAATTCTAACCTTCATTTACTCACTTTTTACTCCTTCATGTCCAAACTTGGATGACTTTGTCTTCTGTGAATGTGCAAGAATTGTGAAGAATGCTTTTGTCCATATAATTAAAGTCATTGGGTTCAAAAGCAACATGGTATGAATTAGTTTTTGTTTTTGTGTGTCACACAGGATTGGAAGGACATGAGGGTGAGCAAATGATGACTGATTTAAAAAAAAAAAAAAAAAAAAAACAGCCAGGAATACGAGGGAGTATTCTGGGCTCAGGTCAAATGCAGAGCTTGGAGCCCTCTCCTTGGACATCTTGCCAAATACGCATACCATTTATTCTAGGCAGCGGCTATTTGTACTAAGTGCAAATAGCAACTAGATTCTAGTTACACTCAGTGTATATATGATAGATGCTATTTACACTGTTAATAGCAACTAGATTCTATTTACATTTTCTTTGCGATAGATGATATTTACACTAAGTGCAAATAGCTGTAGATGCTATTTACTAAGTGAAAATAGTGATATATTCTATTTACACCATATAATAGTCGCAGTTCTTTGTAATATGGTACTATTTACTATGCGTAAATAGTAATTACATGTAATTTATACTTTATTTTGACAGATACATACTATTTGCACCTCAGTATTGTACATTTAACAGGATGCAATAATAACAGAGTGTAAATTATTATTTTTATTTAAATTAATAAATGAATGCCGCCGTAAAGGGACTCTAAAAGCCCTCCCTACACCTAACTCTACCCAATAAATGCTTTTATTATTATTAAACATTTTGTTTGACACTTTATTTCCACATTTGGAACATTTTTCTTAATTTTTATTGAAAGTAAATGCCTTTCCGATGTGATTTGTGATGAGAAAAGAAAGAAGAGCAAGCTCTGCAAAAGGTGGATTTGAACCCTTGTTGATCACGTCAAAAGATTCATTAGCCATACACGTTACTGATTGCGCCACTGAAAATGTTAAATCACAAATGTTTTTTTAGATCTTGTTTGGCACAACCAGGTATTGTTAGGCAGAGCTAGTGCAAATAGCACTTGCCAACAAGGCACGCTATTTGCACTTGGTGTGAATAGATACTCCTCCGTTTAATCTAACTGACTTATTTGTAAGTGTGAACTCGTAAAAACCTTGTGGCTCAACTTACCCACAGTGCAAGTTCAGCAACATCACTGTTTGTTCAGGCATCTGGGATGGTCACTTGGTGTCTCATCTACCTTACTTTCTTTGGTCGTCCTTGTACAGGGAAAGTCAGCTGATCATGTACATTTCTCTTCCAGACTTCCACCATCACACTGATCTTCTGTCATGACGAGGGCTTCAGCATCAGAGGCAGCTGAGCAATCGCAGTACCAGACTATTTCCTTGTCTCATATTTCCAACCCAGACTTGGACATGTTTTGGAGGCCATCATGACTGTAGGTGAAACAAAGCCAGGAATCTCATGAATTGAAACTGGAGCCGAAGTTCAGAGGAGTCATGGTGTTTCTAAAAATGCCTAGATTCAAAAAATACCAACTACGGCTAATATCAGTATGCTTTAGTGCCTTAATGTTCATGGCGTACTGGGAAAAAATTGACAATAACATTGTAAGCCATGTAATGTCTTTCTCGTACCGCTACCTTTTCAATAGCTTCACATTCATTAACGCAAGCTTAAGAGTCAGTCCTGAAGACGCTATAAAGTACAGCAATCATAGATACCTCCTAAACCACGAGAGAAAGTGTGACGAAGAAGACATTCTACTCTTGCTCTTTGTGAAAAGCTCCTCTGAGAACTTTGAGAGAAGACAGGCCATTCGCTCTACTTGGGGAAATGAGACGTACATTGCAACAACGCTGGGTGTTACTGTAAGGGTGCTGTTTGCTCTCGCCCTCCATCCTGAACCGGAGTACAGGAGCAAACTTAAGATGCAACTGTTCCTTGAGGACCAAAGATATCATGACCTCATCCAGCAGGACTTCATAGACACCTTCCACAATCTTACTCTGAAGCTACTTTTGCAGCTTGGCTGGAAAGAAACCTACTGCCCCCATTCCCAGTTCCTCATGTCCACAGACGATGACGTCTTTGTCCACATTACCAACTTAATTCACTACTTGCAAAGGAGTAACGACAAAGACCTTTGGATAGGAAGGGTGCACCGGGGTTCCCCACCCGTCCGAGACAAAGAGAGCAAGTACTACGTGTCACGAGACATGTACCCGTGGTTGTCTTACCCAGATTACACCCCTGGATCTGGGTATGTCCTCTCCAAAAATGTAGCTGCCAGAATCTATCAAGTGTCACTCACCCTAAATGCTTCCTTTCACATTGATGACGTCTTTCTTGGAATCTGTGCTAAGGTGATGGACATTGCTCCCAAGGATCACGTGTTCTTCTCAGGAGAAGGAAAAGCCCCTTATCATCGTTGCATCTACAACCAGATGATGACCTCACATGGACATGTCAGTAATATTCGCGAAATGTGGAAGCGTGCAACAGAAGCTGAAGCTGGTCAGGTGTCCTCAGGACTGATTTGGAGGCTCTACTGCACTGTCATGAAAGTGAGACTTCTATGTTTACCATTTATTTCAGACTCTTACCCATGTTCGGCAGCTTTTTTTGGGACATGACCATTATTAAAAGTGAAAAGAACCCTTTTGTAACAAGTGCTCATGTAGCGGTCAGATTACTTTTGTACTGTACTGCACAGGACAGTAAGTTAAGGAAGTTTGTGGTACATTCGGGGATGGGGGGGTAATTTACTGAATTGTGCATGAAATAGTTGACAATTAAGTTTAAATAAATGCACATATTGTGATTGTATATCACATTAAAAAAAATGAAGTTCTGTTCTCAAATCAACTCAGTCATCAGAAGCCCTACCTGTTATCTTGGGCACTAAATGTTTTGTAGGTTCTTGCAATCAAATGAATTCAGCTTTAATCTGTATATATCCTGTTATATACATTTGTTCTACTCTTTTCTGCTGGAATAATATAGCAGTTTTTCTATTTTCCATTTGACATTTAATGTCCAATAAAGATATTTAATAAAGTTTCAGTCTTACAAGTAACTGAAATCATTCAAATTCAAAATGTTTTTTTCTCTCTTTAGAATTGATATTTTATCTAAACGTAAAGATATTTAAAGAAAGAAAAAATGTACAACAGGATAGTGCTTATATTGACAAAAAATGTATGTCTAAAATGTAATTGCTGTTAAAGAGACAGCATCCAACTGAACCAAATCCATTCATTCACGGAGCCATGGCAAATGGACTCTATGTTGCCAAATAGGGCAACTATGTATATGGTGACCAGGAGTCCTGTATTTCAGCTGTATTTTTAGTGTCCCAACTTATGAAAAATAATATTTTGTCCCGTATTTCATCTGTACTAAAATTTCTTTATGGCTGGGTGGATCATAGAGCGAGTAATAGGCTTCTGTCACACGAGAATAGCCTAATCAAAAAAAGCCAAGCTCAACATACAACAAAATTACTATCCAATCACAATTCATTATTGATTAACTTGACTAAGAAGCGTGTGTGTACATTTTAACAAGGATCTTCAAAAAAGGGTTATTATGCGCAGTAAGTTATCTGTCCTGTATTCCACCATGAGAAATCTGGTCATGAGGATACTGGAGTTTTTCCCAGAACCCCAGCGTCTCGGCCTGAAGGCAGTGAAACACCCTGTCCTGAATGAATAGCCAGTCTATTGCAGGACTAATTGAACTAATTCAAAACAGATGTAAACGCAGCAGAAAAAGGAATGTCCTCTCAATTTCAACAGCTTTTATTTTTCTAAATATCTGTATGAACATAAAAAAATTCAACAAGTTTCACAGACATTATGATGAAGAGAAAGGGGAGGGGAGGGGAAGGGTCAATATCAAAAGTAGCAGTGAGTATGTAGTGTGGCACCAGCTGCTTTAAATTCTATTGTGAATCTCTTCCTCATGGACTGCAGCAGATTTGCCAGTTCTTGCTGTGAGATGTCACTCCACTCTTCCACCATTTGCAAGTTCTTGAACACTGCAAGGACGATCATCTGTCCTTCCTGTCATTACAGACATTACAGTTCATTGCTCTGTTTACATGTGCAGTCCTCATGCCTCCTGGCACTATAGCATGTTCACACAGGTGATGTTCAGCTGGGTAAGGTTGCACCAGCCGTAAGTTCTTTCTTAAATTGGAACGTAAAGTCCACACTAGAAGCTTAGTAACTACTAGCTAGTTTGTAACTTTTTTTTGGTTGCACCATTTGACACACTCTGTCAGTTTAAATCTAGACTAAAACCCATCTCTTTACTATGGCTTACACATAAAACATTATCAATTTCTATTATTCAAATCAGTAAATGATTGTTAGGCTGCATTAACTAGGTCAGCTGGAACCAGGAACACTTCCCATAACACCTGATGTACTCGTTACATCATAAGAAGAATGGCATCTACGCTAATGTTAGTCTCTCTGTTTATCCCGAGGTTTACTGCAGTCAGCCGGATCCGGGCCGTATCCAGATCAGATGGTGGACCAGCGCCTGGACATGACCAATGCATCCCTGAAATGTCTGCAGAGAGCGTGCAGACATTCCCCGTAAATGCCGCATCGACACGACATCCTCATTAAACCCGTCTTCGGTGTGACGACTCCAATATCTATTTACCTAATATGACTTAAGACCTGCAGTGTTGCCAGAATTATAATCATACACTGTTTGTTCGTCGGCCAGAGGAGAACTGGCACCCTGACTGAGCCTGGTTTCTCCCAAGGTTTTTTTCTCCATTCTGACCCTGAAGGAGTTTTGGTTCCTTGCCACCGTTGCCTCTGGCTTTTGGCTTGCTCATTTGGGGACACCTAAATTTGATCTATATTACCGATCTGCCCGCATTGACACTGTATGATACCTGAAATTAGCTGGATAACATCACCGTTTCAGCAGAACGGCTGTACAAATTCTGTTGCATTATTTTCCTGTTAACAATGTGAAGCTGCTTTGAAACAATTGGACTTGTTAAAAGCGCTATATGAATAAAGGTGATTTGATTTGATTTGAAGCCACTATTGAACAACAGACAGCATCAGAAAAGTCTCGCCTGGGCTAAAGACAAAAAGGACTGGACTGCTGCTGAGTGCTCCAAAGTTATGTTCTCTGATGGAAGTCAATTTTGCATTTCCTTTGGAACTCAGGATCCCAGAGTCTGGAGGAAGAGAGGAGAGGCACACAATCCACGTTGCTTGAGGTCCAGTGTAAAGTTTCCACAGTCAGTGATGGTTTGGGGTGCCATGTCATCTGCTGGTGTTGGTCCACTGTGTTTTCTGAGGTCCAAGGTCAACACAGCCGTATACCAGGAAGTTTTAGAGCACTTCATGCTTCCTGCTGCTGACCATCTTTATGGAGATGCAGATTTAATTTTCCAACAGGACTTGGCACCTGCACACAGTGCCTGGTTTAAGGACCATGGTATCCCTGTTCTTAATTGGCCAGCAAACTCGCCTGACCTTAACCCCATAGAAAATCTATGGGCTATTGTGAAGAGGAAGGTGCGATATGCCAGACCCAACAATGCAGAAGAGCTGAAGGCCACTATCAGAGCAACCTGGGCTCTCATAACACCTGAGCAGGGCCACAGACTGATCGACTCCATGCCACGCCGCATTGCTGCAGTAATTCAGGCAAAAGGAGCCCCAACTAAGTATTGAGTGCTGTACATGCTCATACTTTTCATGTTCATACTTTTCAGTTGGCCAAGATTTCTAAAAATCCTTTCTTTGTATTGGTCTTAAGTAATATTCTAATTTTCTGAGATACTGAATTTGGGATTTTCCTTAGTTGTCAGTTATAATCATCAAAATTAAAAGAATGAAACTTTTTAAAATTATTTCTCATTTCTCAAATCTCATTTTTTTTAATGCCAACTTTTTTGGAATCGGGTTTGTAGAAGGATCAATCCAATGTGCCGTCATTCCGAGAAAACTTTTGTTATGGCTCATCCAAATGTCGGCAGTCGTGGAAATATATTCCAAACTCTTGAATGTCCCTTTAAGCTCAGTTTCCATGTTGTAACACTTATCTGAGTAAGACAAAAACATTTTGATCGGCAGGGCTACTTTTGTGCCGCACACAGGTATTTTGTTTAATATGCGCCTAAAAGACGAAGACTCTACAGTACGCAGCGGTAGCATCTCTTCCACTATGTAGCCTGCAATAATTTTTTTTAAGCTCACCTTTGTAAGGCCCGCTAAAATAGTTCCAATGAGGGTAACGATCCGCGGTCGAAGGTTGCTGTGCGTTCGGTATTTTCAGCTGGTTTTCAGTTAAAATGCCAATTGTTTATTTGGTCATTTATATTTAATAGTTACCATTTAATTATTCTGTTTAATCCTTGGTTTGAATTTGAAAATACAAACAGGATCATTGCAATTTGGATGTTTAACTATTAAATTTACTGCTATGAGGCTGCTAGCCCACTAGCCAGTGAGGTTAATAGCTGAAGGCCTTGTATGAACAATGCAGTTAACTCACTAAGAGTCCCATCGCTGTTAAGCGTTTTGGGAGACATGAACTTTTTAGCATTTAGCTTAGCCTTGAGATCTGCAGTGGTCTCCTTGTTATTTCATAAATATGAATAAACATTTGATTGTTCTATTTAACTCTTTACTTTTATTGAAATTGTTCATTAGGTTCTCAGAGTCGCACAGGGTCCTCGCACTTTCCATTATGCGGGCCCATGATCGCAAACTTGTCAGTCTTGGTCATGTAGACAGAGGTAAATGACTTATACTTTTTAGAGGGTTGCTCTCATGCTCACTCACTCTAAAAGTATTTGATCCGTCCCCATAGATCTGTGTACACTTGAATAAAGCAACGTTATCTCTAGTCAGAGTTCACGACCACTACTCAGATATAAACCGACCAATACTTTCTCTAATAGTAGTTTTGGTATGGCCATGTCATGGTTTCCCATGTACACTTAGCTAGAGTAACTTTACATTAACAGAGGTAAGGCTCACCCTATTTAAGCTGGTCGATCCTAAACGGAAATTCCCTTTATTAGCCTTCACAGTCTAAGTACACTTGAACTAATGCCAAGCGTTAGCCAGAGCTCTAAAATCTCAGTCGGCGTGCCTCAAAGCTCCACCCAAAACTGGACCTTAGTCCAATACTAACCTGACACAGATTTGCGGTAACAATGGATACAACGTAATTTACTAAAGTCAATGATTTCAGAGTAAATCAGAATTAAATCAAATGTAACAACATATTTATCAAAGTGTTTGTTTTGCACAAGACAATTTTGATTTGGCCCTGTAGGCACATTGTGTGCACAACAACAGTCAGGCTCCCGGCCAATGAGCAACTCTGCTGTTGTTAACATCCAATGAACGAGCAGCAGTCAAATAATCAAATCCTTGCTTAAATTCTGTTTTTGAGAGTGAAAAGGTTTCAGATTGCATTCTCGTGTCAATATATTTGAATATGAAAAGGGTTTCTTTGTCTCAGGGCTGATGCAATGCACATTCATTGTTTCTCAGATTTCAAATGTCTATCTTCCATTTAGTCTCTGTAAGGACTAAACAAAGGCAACGTGGCAATTTTAGCTGATTTACAAGATGTGATCGATTCAGTTTGAGTTACTTATTTGTCTAATCGCTCCCATGAAACAGGGAGAGAAAGTCTGTGTTCTCCGAGTGGGCGTACACCCCGTGGGCTCGGCTATGAGCCACTCAGAAACATTAAATAATGCGTTTTCTTAACAGCAACAAAAATATAGTAACACATCACTATCATTCTGTGTATCAGTTTTAGGTTTTAGTCTTACCACCTCTTAATTATTTATAGTCAAGAGTAATTTTGCTGTGTAGCAATAATAGCTGGTGTAGCTAAATCTGTTGTCTGTTCGTTCATCTGTTGTCATGCAACATCACATCACGGGGTCACCAAACTGTAAGGCCCGCTAAAATCGTTCCAATGAGGGTAACGATCCGCGGTCGAAGGTCGCTGCGCGTTCTGTGTTTTCAGCTGGGCAAAAGGATTTAATTTCAATTTATCTTTATCTGACTCCATTTAATCATAATTTCGAATTTAGGTTAAAATGCCAATTGGTTATTTGGTAATTTATATTTAATAGTTACCATTAAATTATTCAGTTTAATCCTTGGTTGAAATTATACCCGTTCATAATCTAGTCCTACTAGAGATAGTTAATAATTCCAGAGTAAATCAGAATAGATCAAAATGTAACAATTTATTAACAGTCAGGTAAATGTATAACGGCGATTACATACTCAATTCAAAGCTAGTCCATACATAACATCAAATACTCTGAAGTAAAGAATAAAATATGGATACCTGACTTCTTAAAATTACATAACGCTGAGCATCTATAGGAGACACTCAGCGTTACGGGCTGACCAATATAAAAGTTCAAGCCCTGACCCTTTCTGAAACATCTCCTTAAATATCAGACCAAGATGTAAAACTCATTCAAATGTAAACATGTGTTAACAATGGGAATTTAAATTGAATCACTCTCCCATATGCCTGTATTGTTAGAAGACCAAATGGCCGACAGCCACACCCACTGTTTTTAGAAAAATATCTTTAAACTTCTTAAAACCTTTATTATATTCTTGTTTACTTCAGTGGGGATGAGATCTTTGTACCAATTGCAGTGAGACATTTCAAACGATATCAAACATGTAAACCATTCACATTAAACCATATAGATTTTGATGGTGAAATCTGGAGGAATGGGGGAAGAGGCGGTGAAAAGAAAGGCATGTAAATTAAAGTCATTCTTAGATGATTCACTCAGTGGGATGCTAAATGAATGAGTGAGTTTAGATGCTAATTTCCTTTCTCAGATAGTTTGTTCCTCAACCAGACATTCTGGCGTTATGCAAGTTTTTCTAGTCCACACCTTCAAACACTTTCTGCACTGCCGATGTAAAATCAAGTTTTGCCTGCTTAACAGGGGTTGCCGCAGTGGATCACTCAAAAGTGTTCGTCGATGCTGTCTTATCAGGTGCTTCAGTAGACTACTTGTGCTATTAACCATAACCATGCTCACCAGGACATAGCTTACATTTTACCATAATGTTCTTGTATACCTGAAACACAAATGTGAAGTAAACAGCCACTTGCTGCTGCCAACATCTTCTGCTTCAGACAGCTTCACAAGCCAACTAAACTGGTGCGAACTCATGCACAACTGTACTAACGATTTTAAAGAGGCCACGTTCACTTTTACATTTAGACGATAAATTTCTATTTTAATTTAATTATTGATTTATACAGAACTGTTGAACTAATTTACAGTATGTAACGCAAGTACATTATAAGTAACTGTAATTAAATTACCCCAAAATAAACAGTAATCTCTTACTATACTTTTTCAGTGGATAAGTAATTTAATTAAAGTAACGCGTTACACCCAACACTGCTTTTCTGTGACTTATAAGTCCAGCCTCTTTGGTTGAATCACTGTTCTTCCTGAAAGTGTTTTGTATAACCTGGGAGTTTGGACAGTTTGGTCTTTTGAAGGTTCTGGGAAGTGCTCCCCAACCTCTGTTTGATCACCAGATTTCAGGAACATTTCAGCACATGGTTTGGTGTCTGGCATTGGAACCAGATGACGTCCGTTCCTTCGGATGGTGCCTTGAGGGCTTTCCACCAGGTATGAACGAGGTGCTGAATGGGATGCTACCACCTCAGTCTTTATGTCTGTAATCCAAACTCTCTGACCTGAGGAAAGGTGACTGAGTTGTCTGACACAATGACGTGTGTTTGTAACTGGCAGTCTGCTTCTCTCTCCTTTCCTTTTCCTTTGCTGCTACACCAGTGTAATCAGGGAGGTTTGGAATTAGAAGCAAGTGATTCTGTGGTATCGGTGTGTGTAGTCTTCACCCCATTAGGAGCTGAGCAGGACTGTAGCCATTTGCCAGTGGTGTTGTTCTGTAAGACAGCATTGCCAAATAGGGGTCCTTTGCTTTGCTGAGCAGGTGTTTTACCGTCTGAACATGATGCTCAGCTTCTCCATTGCTTTGAGCAAATCTCAGGCTGCTGGTGATGTGACTGGAGCCATAGTCCACTGTGAAGCTTGCAAACATCTGGCTGGAAAATTGAGGTCCATTATCTGAGAAAAGGATCTCTGGAATTCCATGCCGTGAAAACACTTAAAGTTTAGAGTGCACTATTACATCATCAGATCTTGCAGGGGTTAGTTTGGCAATCTCCATGAATCTGGAAAAATAGTCCACCACCAGTAGATAAGTGCTTCCGTGCATGAAAACAAGTCCGCATCCAGCTTAAGCCACGTCCCAGTTAGTGCCCTCTGAAAATCAGAGGGCACTAACACCTCGGTTAGACTGACTCGTTCTTTAATACATGTTGTGCAGTTTTGAACGAGCTTGTTTATCTGTCCACTTGAGTCTTGAGCACGCAGCCTACATCTTGCAACCCCCTGGTGCCCTTCATACAGCTTCTCCAGAACTGTGTGGCACATAATTGCAGATATCACCAGCCGCAAGCCCTTTAACAAAAGACCATCATGGACTGTGAGGACCACTCTTTCAGGCAAGAATTTTCTTACTTCTCCTGTTATGTGACTGAGGTCCGGCCATCCTTCCTGGCATCGTTTCATCACCTCGGAACAGGTGGGGTCCCTTTTCAGCTGTTCTTTGAGTTCAGTTAAATAGTTAGTGCTGGAAGGCATGCACCCTATAACAGTCTCTACATAGATGTTAGTGTCTTCCATCAAGTCCACATCGTAATTGTGTTCTTCTCGGCTGTTAGTTACTGGCAAACGAGACAATGTGTCAGCTTTTAACAACATTTTGCATAGAAATGAGAGTGAGGAAAAGAGAAAGAAGAGAGAGCAGGTATGACACATAATCTACTGCCCACTAACATGGTTTTGAAAGCTATTTATTTATGTATTTATTTTTTAGCCTTCAAACATCTTAAAACGCATGTATAGATCGGAGAAATCTAAATGTTGGCCCCCCAAACAGCTCAAATTTGGGACCTCACTGGTTTTAAAACTCCTTAAGGCAGTTGCATGCACAAACGTTGTTGCTGTTTCTGGAAACCTGTTTGCTTTGACCTCATATCTGGAGTTAATGCATTTATGCTGTTAATGGAATATTTGGAATCTGCTGGAATATTTATATTGTAACGAGGCAGCAGACTCGATAGAATCCATAAGCAGCTTTATTGTAAACAATAGTAGTCGTACAGGCGGGGGTCAAATACCAGCAACAACAGTGTCCAAGGCAAAGCAGTCTCATAATCAGGAACAGGCGACAGAGGAATCCAACAAACAGACAGGTGAATCACAGGGCAGACAGCAAGCAGTCTAAAACAGTCCGAGGTCATACACAGGAATACAGAAAACAAGGGAAACTGCTCAGTAGTGTCAGCCAGGGCAAAACAAGACCACAAAGAGTGAGTGTGTGCGTGAGCTTAAATAGTCTGGGTAATGGGAGGCAGGTATGTATAATCAGTCCAGGTACGGGGTTATGGGAAATGCAGTCCAGGAAAGGTTAATACTCAGGTGAGGGAGCCCTCTGGTGGCGATCAGAGTGAGCCACAGAGGCCAAGTTTGTGACAGAGCCCCCGCCCTGCGAGCAGCTCCTGAAGCGTCGGGGTCTTCCACGGGGGCGAGGGGCAGGTCGTCCCGGATGGGTCCTATGAAATTCATTGAGAGTCAGATCCAGAATGTCATCTGCACTGACCCAGGACCGCTCCTCCGGGCCATACCCCTCCCAATCAACAAGGTATTGTAGTATTCTGCCCCACGGAGTCTGGAATCCACAAGCTTGTGCACTCGGTATGCCTCCTCGCCTTCCACGATGAGGGGAGGAGGTCTCTGGTCACTGGCCTCGTCTAGGTTCTCCTCTCCTCTCCTCTCAGACCACCTGGAGGCTTAAGCAAAGAGACATGAAAAGTGGGTGAGATACAGTATTCTGGAGGCAATTCTAAATGATAGGAAACTGGAGTTATTTGTCTGATTTTGAATGGACCCACGTACCTGGGACTGAGTTTTTTTTACAGGGGAACCAGGGGAGACAAAGTCAGACCCATTGACCAGGGCGGTAATCTGGATGTGGGTGGTGGTAGCGGTTGGCTTGTTCCTTCTGTCTCCGAACTGCCCTCTGAAGGTGAACGTGAGCCTCGTTCCAGACAACCTTGCTCCGCTGGAGCCAATGATCTACTGAAGGGAGCTCCGAGGGTGCTGACAGTGGTGGTTGATATCAGCGTATGCACTTAAAGGGTGTGAATCCCATTGACGGTTTCTGGAGTGAGTTTTGTGCATACTCGGCCCAGAACAGATACCGACTCCAGTTTGATTGTGGTGACAATAGGAGCATAGATAACGGGTGAGCTCTTGATTGAGGCGTTTAACCTGTCCATTAGCCTGAGGATGATAGCCAGAGGTGAGGCTGATATTGACATTGAGTCGTGAAGTGAACTGGGGTCCCCGATTGGAAACAATGTCCTCTGGAAGACCGTAGAATCGAAAGACATAGTTACAAGACATTGAATGACCTTCTTACAGAGAGATGTGGGAACATAAGTGCGATCGTTGGGGCAGTTTGGAGGAGGTGGTTCAGAATGGTGGGCATCTGTAAATCTTCCATGAAGTCCCATTGAACTGGTGCAAGAATGATAGAAGGTAGTATGGGTTCGTTGGTTGGTGGGACTAAGGTGGATTCATACTGACGTGAGAGAGCATCGGCCTTGGTGTTCTTGGAACTAGGTTTGTAGGTAACAGTGAATTGAAATCTGGTGAAGAACAGGGCCCATCTGGCTTGCTGGGGATTAAGACATTTAGCTGAGCGAAGGTATTCCAGGTTCCTGTGATCAGTTAAAACAATGAACGGGTGCTTACTTCCCTTCAACCAATGCCGCCATTGTTCCAAGGCGGCCTTCATGGCCAGTAGTTCACAATCTCCCACATCTTAATTCTGTTCTGTGGGAGTGAGATTGCAGGAGTAATACGCACACGGTAACAGTTTGGAGGGATTGCCCTGACGTTGGGAGAGGATAGCCCCGATGCCTGTGCTGGAAGCGTCCACTTCGACCAGGAATTCCCGTTCGGGGTCTGGATGATGTAAGATAGGAGCCATTGTAAACCATTTCTTTAACTTGTGAAAAGACTCCCTGGATGCGGTTGACCAGACCAGCTTTGTATTGCCCTTCTTAAGCATGGAGGTGAGAGGTGAAGCAATCGTGCTGAAGTTTCTGATAAATTGCCTATAGAAGTTGGCAAAACCCTAAGAAGCGTTGTAATTCTTTAATAGTGGTTGGTAATGGCCAGTTTACCACTGATTGCACCTTGTTGTCATCCATGGCGACCCCTTCAGAACTGATAATGTAACCCAGGAAAGATGTGATGGTCTGGTGAAACTCACATTTCTCAGCTTTGGAGTAAAGTTGGTTCTCTATGAATATCAATGTATACAGTGAATATCAATGTATACAGTGACCCACTTGTGAAGCATGTCCCGGAAGACGTCATTGATGAAGGCCTGGAAGATGGACGGACTATTGACCAGCCCGAATGGCATCACCCAGTATTCATAGTGCCCTGTGGTGGTGGAGAAAGCGGTTTTCCATTCATCCCCCTCTCTGATATGGATCAAATTGTACGCACTCCAGAGGTCTAGCTTGGTAAAGTATTTGGCCGTACGAAGTTGTTCTAGGGCAGCTGGGACCAATGGTAGGGGGTAACGAAATTTCACCGAAATGTCGTCGAGGCCCCTGTAGTTGATACAGGGTCTTAACCCCCCATCCTTCTTCTTTACAAAAAAGAACCCAGCAGATGCAGAAGATGTGGATGGTTGAATGAATCCCTTGGTCAACTCCTCTTTGATATTGCTTCTCATAGACTCAGAGTCAGGTTGGGAGAGGGCGGGAAGATGCGACCCTTGGGAAGCGTCGTCCCTGGAATTAAGTCGATGGCACAGTCGCTGGTGCGATGTGGTGGTAACTGAGCTGCCTTAGACTTGCTGAAAGCCTCGGAAAGATCGTGATATTCGGTTTGGAGCTGGTTAGTGGGTGGTGATTGCTTGGGAGATATCTGTAGTTGAGGGGTGTGAAGACAATTTTGGTAACAGCAGACGGACTAGTGAATGATCTGGTTATCTGCCCATGAAATTTGTGGATTATGTTGGCATAACCATGGTAATCTGAGATTGATGGGATTCTGAGGTGATTTGATAATGAAGAAACAGATTATTTCAGTGTGCAATGCCCCAATTTGAAGAAACACGCTGTCAGTGGTGTAATGAACCTGTCCTGTCCTCAGGGGGCGTCCATCTAGCGCTCTTATGTGTCTTGGAGAAATCAAAGTCCATGAAATTACTGGCTGCTCCTGAGTCATGGCTAGGGTATTAACTGAATTATCCTTTATCATGAGTTTGGCAGAAATTTCAATATTGGGAGAGGTAGAAGGAAAACTCACCGCAGTGGCATTTTGGCTAGTGGGTCGAGTGGGACACGATGCTCTCAAATGGCCAGGTTGACCACAATAGAGACAGAGGCGTTGCTGAACACGTCTGTGTCTTTCCTCCGAAGACAGGTGAGTGGAACCGGTTTGCATGGGTTGGATGGATGGCGATGGCGGCTGGGACTGATGAGGCGTTTCTCAGAGTGCGTCGTGAGCGAATTAAATTGTCGATGCGGATAGTCAAATCAGTGAAGCCATTCAGAGTTCTTCCCTCATCACGACAAGCCAACTCCGATTGTAGGTCTGATTGTAGGTATGTTTAAACCCTTACGGAACAGTAGTTTCAGCGTGTCCTCCACCCAGGTTATTTGTGCAGCTAGTGTGTGAAATGTGAGAACATATTCTGCCACCGTTTGCCTTCCTTGGCAAAGCGCCAGTAATAACTCTCCAGCCTCCTTACCTCCCTTGGTATGTTCAAAAATCTCATGAAAACACTGCAGGAATTCATCAAAGGAAATAAAAGTAGAGGAACCATTATTCCACACCGTAGTAGCCCATTCTAGCGCTTTGCCCATTAGCAAGGAACACACAAACACGATGCGACTCTCATCATTGGTGTATAGAGTGGGCTGTTGGGATGTGAACAGTGAGCATTGTAACAGAAACCCTTTGCATCTTGCTGGTGAGCCATCATATTTCTCTGGGAAGGTTAGACGTGGGTTAGCATTGGTGTATGGTGGAGGTGCCGGTGTTGTGGATGGCATAGGTAATGGCGAACTTACGTCAGCGTTGGAAAGTTGCATGCTTTGTAGCGTCTTTACTAATTCCTCGGTAACAGAAGTGAGACAGGTGAGTTGTTGTTGGTGGATGGCTAGCACATTGGCTTGAGTAGAAACCTCTGTTGACAGACGAAATTTATAACAATAGAAAACGTTGTGGCACAAATATATAATATATAATATAAATCAATATTCAATTCCCGCACTATATGCACAATTAACAGAGTTCACGTCAACGAAAGCAACAGATATGAGCTGCATTTTATTAATCAGCTCATTTCAAGATCAAAGACCACAAAAGGAGAAAGAGCGAGCTAAGTACTGGTAAGATCATTTAGTTTCATTAGTTTTATTGAAAATGATTGTGTTTTTGAGCATCTAAGACTTAAGCCCAATTTATACTTATGCGTCAAGTGTACGCCGTAGCTATGTCGTAGGCTGTGTGTTGCACACATAACCTATGACGTACCCTGACGTGCACCTCTCCAAAAATGTAACAACGCGTCGATACTACGCGGACCACAAGTGTGTGATTGCTTTGCCAGAACCCCTCCCTCAGGGATATTTTTAGTTTCACAACGGTTTCACTACTGCGCGGCAGTCGTCCGTGAGGGGCTGCCTGCGTGTTTACTTTCAGTTTATTTATTTGATTAAAGTACTTTAAATGTTCGCCGGTTCCCACCTCCTCCTTCCCATAAGAACTGTTTTACAGTGAGTAAATGAAACGGGTCTCTCTAGAGAGTTAACTATCTCTAACATTGTGAATGACAAACACATATATTGCAGCGAGTGCAGCTCTTCTCCAAGTATGAAGGGCATTTTCTCAGTATCACACAGTTCAATGAATGATGGAATCAGTGTTTCAGATCAGAAATGTTTCTCTTACATCATGATATTTAGGACAGATGAGTAGAAAGTGTTTCTCATCCTCTATTTGCTGTAGATCACAGTGTCTACAGATCCTCTCTCTATTTCTAGATCATGGTCACTTAATCTGTATTTGAAGAAGATTTGTCTTTCTTTAAATTGTTTAATTATTAGATAATTGGCCAATTTAGTGGTTCTATTTAGGGTCGAATAACATTGGAGTTTATTTTTGAGGTCAATAATGTGCTTTTAGTGATTCATCATGAGTGTCTTTTAGATTTTTGTCAATTTCTTTAGTAATATTTTTGGGGTTGTAGCTATGGTCAATCGGGAGTTGGGTTTCATTGACTAGTTGAAGAGCGAGTGTGTTTAGAAAATGAGATTCTGCTGAGGTTTCATTGGTGAGGAGGGCTTTATATTGGACTGAATCCAGATCAGACTGATGGAGGTGATGCCAGAACTGGACACATCTCTTCTGGATCTCGGTGTTCAGCGGGTACAAGCCTAATTCAGCCCCGCAGGCGTTGTTGGACGTGCTCCTGTTGACCCCTAAAATGTTTTTGGCAATTTCTAATTGTAGTTTTTCTACTGAGGTTTTGTCCCAATTTTTAAAATTCAGTACTGATCCCCAAATTTCAAATCCATATAAAAGAATTGTTTTTATTATTGAATTATATAGTTTTATCTAAGTTTTAATGGGTAGTTTTAAGTAACCACATCGTGACTTTATAGCATAAAAAGCCCTCGCTCAGTGTTTTAACAGCCAGATTGAAGCCTCCCGAAGCACTGATGTCGATGGCCAGATAACTATAGCTCGTGCTGTGCTGTAGGATTTGGCCTTTATATGTCAACGAGTGTTTGTTTCCCCTGAGATCTGGCCTTCTGGAACATCATGACTCTGCTTTTGTCCAGATTGACTGTCAGGGCCCACTCGTGACAGTACTGTTCCAGCAGGGACAGGCACTGCTGAAGTCCCTCAGGTGTGCGGGACAGCAGGACCAGGTCATCCGCGTACAACAGACATCTGACCTCTGATCTCTGACCTCTGTGTGGTGTAGAGCGAGGCCGGGGACAGTAGAGTTCTCCAGCACTGATGCCAGATCATTAATGTAGATGTTAAATACAGTCGGACTCAGACTGCAGCCCTGCCTCACTCCATGTCCCTGCTGGAAAAACGCAGTTCTGTGATTTATTGATTTTCACCGCACTTTTACTTTTGGTGTACAGGGATTGTTTAATAGCAAACGTTTTTCCACTGATGCCAGTTTGTAGGCGTTTGTACAGTAAACCATCATGCCAAATTGAGTCGAATGCTTTTTTAAAGTCTACAAAACATGGGAATTTTTTTGTTTGTCCTTGATGTTTTTGTTCATTAGAGTGTGAGGAGACTAGATGTGGTCAGATGTGCGGTGTTTTGATAAAAAGCCAATTTGTGCATTATTTCAAATGTTATGTGTTGAGATGTATGTGACAATGCGGTGGTTTATGATACTGCAGAATACTTTTCCTAAAGCACTGCCCACACAGATTCCGCGATAATTACTGGGGTCGAATCGATCACCTTTTTGGGGGTGATGAATCCTTCAGACCAGATCTCAGGGAAGTTACCAGACCATAAAACGAGATTGAATAATTTAGCTAGAGCTTTAATCATGCTGGGACTGCTGAGTTTAAGCATTTCATTACTAATGTTGTCTTGTCCGCATGCCTTCTTTAATTAGACATTTTTTATATGTTTCTAATATTTCAGACATTGTTATAAATTTATTTATTTATTAAGTCTTTTGTTTTTTTCTTGATTTTACTCTGAGGCTGATTAAGGTCAGCCGGTTCAATTTTTCAAAGATTTTCAAAGTAAGATTTCCAGTGCCATTCTGGAGTGATATCTCTAATTTGGGTTTTTCGAGTTTTTTATATAGGTTCCAGAAAGTGTTTCGCTCTACCGATTCATCTTTTTCATCAGTTTTGGTTTTAAAATATTTTTCTTTTTTGTTCCACAATAGTCCCTTGTAATTTTTCAGACAGTCTGAATAAGAAAGCCGTAATGTCTGGCTGGATGGAAAGTCTCCTTAGTTCTTTTCTGAGACACGTACATTCATTATCAGACCAAACATCCTTTCTTATTTTCTGCTGATTTGTTTTATGTTCGCTTTGCTGTTTAATTTTAGATAGAGTGGCCAATGTTTTGCATATATAATAAAAAATTTGTTGCTAAATTTATCCCATTAACAAGGTGAACTCAGTGGACATAGTCATCCAGCATTTTTAATATAGTAGGACTGTCTTCTATACTCCAGTCCTGTTTTTGCACCGTAGACCTGGTCTGCTTGAATAGTGTTATGGCTCTCCAGAATAATACAAACTTCCTTGATTTGTTATATTACTTTTCATCTCAGGAAATGTTCAGCCGAATCCAGGCCTCAAGTTTTGAAACGCCTGTAGATTTTAAATGGTAAATGGACTGCATTTATATAGCACTTTCGACAGACCCATGGCCACCAAAGCACTTTACATATTGCCTCACATTCACCCATTCATTCACTCATTCATACACCGATGGCGGTGTCAGCCATGCAAGGCTGCTCGTCTGGAGCAGCCGGGGTTAGATGTCTTGCTCATGGACACTTGGTCAGGTGGAACCGGGGATGGAACCACCAACCTTCCGGTTTGTAGCCAACCTACATGAACCACTGAGCCACTGCCATCAATATGGACTTGGTTTTATTCATTTGAATGTTAGGAGTCTAATCTCTAAAATGGAAATGGTTCATATCTGGGCATAGTCAACTGATACAGATGTGATTGTTCTTATTGAAATTTGGCGGAACAAATCTGTCTTAGGCAGGGATATTTGTATTAATGGTTTTAATGTATATAGGGCTGACCGACCAAAAAGGGGTGGAGGCGCAGCAATTTTTATAAAACAAAGTATTGCTTTCTAAATCGGTGAGTAAACAATTCAAATTTTTAGCTCTCGATCTTGAGGTTTCTAAATCTCTCAGCACAACAGTTGTTGGCTGCTATAGGACACCATCAGTTGCTGATAGTAGTGCTCTCCCTTCTTTATTCCAGTTCTTTTCAAATCTTGATGCTAAAGAATTTGTAGTTCTTGGTGATTTTAAATTGGAATTGGTTGCATTCAGCAACTGATGAATTTCATTGAATCTTTTTTCAGATTGTTGACAGTCCCACTAGACCGAATCCAAAATCATCCCTAATAGATAAAATTTTAACAACTGTTCCGCACAAGTATTAAACCGCGTCCATATTTGCAAATGACATCAGTGACCACTGTGTCATCGCAACAGTTAGAAACACAAAAATACCTAAAACCGAACCACGCATAATAACCAAGTGTGACGTGAAACATTTCTCAGAACAAGGGTTCCTACACGACTTGAATAATTTGGAGTGGGAACAAATTAATTTAATCCCTGACCTTGAAATAGCCTGGGAATTCTGTTATGCTAGTTTATGCTAATGCATGGTTTTCTCTTTTATCAAATATGCTTCATCAGCGCAACCTGGCATGGGCTAAAACTGGGAAAACAGATTTAAATTCAGATTGGCTTGATTTTAGGCGACTGCGCAACGCATGTACGGTTGCAGTCAGAAAAGCTAAAGTTGAGCACTTCCTTATGAAAACATCACATAACCTAAACAATTCATCAAAATTTTTAAAAACTGTTAAATCATTAACCGAAAATAATAAAGGTATAGAACTTCCATTATGTATTAAGAATACAATCTAATACAATCATTGATAAAGTAAAAATGCTTAATTGTTTCAATGAACACTTCATAGCTTCTGGCTTTTTGTTTGATTCAAGTAATGGTGCTCATGTAAACCCGTTGTTCAGTCAGAGAGTATCGTGTCTAGTCAAGCATTCAACTTTTCACCAATTGAAATCTCTGAGGTGTCCAAAGCCCTTAAATCTTTATATTGGAAACTTACTTTTTAAAGCTAGCAGCTGATTTTATTACCCCGCCGCTAACTCATATTTTTAACCTTTCTCGTCTTAAAAGAAATTCCACTTATATGGAAATCAGCTTTTGTTCTTCCCCTGTTTAAAGGCAGATATCCCATACACCCAAATAATTACAGGCCCATTTCCAATTTGTCTGTCCTGGCCAAAGTCCATTGAATGTTCAATCATTCAATCACTCGTCAATTATCAATTGAAGGACTTTTTTTCTGTTAATAATATTCTGTCCTATTTTCAATCTGGTTTTAGAAAACAACATAGTACAACCACGGCAGCCTTAAAAGTACTAAATTATTTTATTGAATCTGTTGATAAGAAACACTGTGCAGCCTTATTCATTGATCTATCAAAAGCATTTACATTTCATCATACCTTATACTGATACAACGGCGCGGCTGTATTGGATTATCTAAACATGCTATTGGTTGGTTTAATAACTATCTCTCAAACAGAACTCAATGTGTACAGGCAGAAGGTTTTATCTCCGGTTCACTCAATGTAACTAAAGGTGTGCCGCAGGGATCAGTCCTAGGTCATTTTATATATAAATAATATTGATCAAAATGTTCATAATGCAAATTTTCACTACTATGCTGATTATTATATCAAGTCAAAGTCAGCTTTATTGTCAATTCTGCCATACGTACAGTACATGCATACAGAGAATTGAAATTCTGACTCTCAGACCCTAGGTGCCTAACAACAACAAAACAATAACAATAACAACAAAAGTTTAACAGTAACAACAACAGAAGAAATAGTGGATAAAGTGAATTATAGAGGTAAAGTGGCGATGGCAAATAGTGCAAACAATAGTAACAATAGTGCAATTTCAGATTTAAGTCAGTGCAGGTATAAAATAAAATTATAAGAGTGTGTGCAAAAAAAGAGTCTGTAAGAGGGGAGACCAATTCCTCAGAGAGACAATAAAGTGCCCTGACAGCTTGGGGAATGAAGCTGTCCTTCAGTCTGCTGGTCCTTGCTTGGAGACTGCGAAGCCTCCTCCCTGATGGCAGCAGACTGAAGAGGCTGTGCGATGGGTGGGTGGGGTCTCTCACAATGATGAGGGCTTTGCGGGAGAGGCGGGAGTTATAAATGTCCTGGAGGGGTGGGAGAGAGACACCAACGATCTTCTCAGCTGCTCTCACTAGGCGCTGAAGTGCTTTACGGCAGGGTGCGTTGCAGGCGCCGTACCACACAGTGATGCAGCTGGTCAGAATGCTCTCGATGGTGCCTCTGTAGAAGGTGCGCATGATGGGGCTGGGGCCCGGCTCTTCTCAGCTTACGGAGAAAGTAGAGTCGCTGCTGTGCTTTCTTGGTCAGTGCTGTGGTGTTGGCGGTCCAGGAGAGGTCCTCTGTGATATGCACACCCAGAAATTTGGTGCTCCTCACTCTTTCCACGGTCACGCCGTTGATGGTCAGAGGAGCGTGCTGGGTGTGCATTCTCCTGAAGTCAACAACAATCTCCTTCGTCTTCTCCACGTTCAGAGAGAGATTGTTGTCGCCACACCACCTGGCCAGGCGGCTCACCTCGCTCCTGAAGTTTGTCTCATCATCGTTGCTAATGAGACCAACTACGGTCGTGTCGTCCGCAAACTTGATGAAGAGATTGCTGTTGTGTGTGGGTGTGCAGTCATGTGTCAGCAGTGTGAAAAGGAGGGGGCTCAACACACATCTCTGAGGGGCTCCAGTGTTCATGTTGATGGAGCTGGATGAGTTACTGCCGACCCGAATTATACTAGTTCAGCATCCACACCCATTCTGGCTCTCTCTCAATTACAGCTTGCTTGTAATATTGTTCAGCATAACTTGCTTGAAACTGAAACTAATTTTAAATGCTGATACAAAATTCATGCTGTTTTCTAAATCAAAATCAATCCCTCATAATCGTCTTTCTATTACTACTTCCCAAGGTTCAGAGGTTGAGTTTGTGTCTCAGTATAGCTATCTCAGGATTTTAATTGATGATGCTCTCTCCTTTGGCCCTCATGTTCAGCAACTGGTGAAAAGATTGAAAGTGAAATTGGGTTTCTGTTTTAGAATTAAATCCTGCCTTTCCTTCAAGGCTAAAAAGAGGCATGTTGCTGCCATATTTATGTCTACTGGACTATGGTGATGTTTTATATAGCATGCATCTACTCAGTGTTTACATGCTTTAGACACCATTTTTCATGGTGCACTGAGGTTCATAACAAATCTTAAATCCCTCACTCATCATTATGTGTTGTATGCTCGGGTTGGATGGTCTGCTTTGTCCATCCGTAGACTAAAACACTGCCATGTTTTTTATTTATAAATCTATCATGGGTCTACTTCCTTCATATCTTTATGCGTACTTCTGTAAAAAAACATGTTGGTAGCTATAGCCTTCAGTCCCAGGAATTTTTCCTACTGTCTGGTCCAGTGGTACGTACTGAATTAGGGAAAAGACATTTCAATTTGCTGCTCCCTCCTCTAATGATTGTGGCGAGGTTGACGAGCGAGAGACGTGAGAGGAGCGAGCGAGCGAGCGAGGCATAAGGACGAGCGAGAGGACCAGGCCTGGACTTTGTTGTAGTTTGTTTATGGTTTATTATGTGTGTGCGTGGCAGCCGTCTGTGAGGGGCTGCCCGTGTTACTTTCGTTTTGTTTATTTATTAAAGTGTTACAATGATGTGCAGCCCTAAACCTTTACAGAGTTTTAACATTTGTTTTCCATTCATATTGACTGAATTATCATAGCTGTTTCTTGGTGTGATATTTGAAACGTGGTGTCATTGAGGATGTGGTCATTATTTACATTTACATTTATGCATTTGGCAGACGCTTTTATCTTTTAGACGCTTTTTGGCGACTTACATTGCATTCAAGGTACACATTTTTTACATTTTGTCAGTTCTTGCTTTCCCTGGGAATCGAACCCATGACCTTGGCGTTGCTAGCACCACGCTCTTATTGTTTGAGGTACAGGAAAGCTAAATTTAAAGCTATTTACAATATTTACATAATCAATTTCTCTCCCTGTCCTGGCGTTTGAATCTTCACATATGAGGATATTTCCTCTGGACTGAAAGTGTAAGAAGTCAGTCTGTAGCTTTGTTCTTCGTAGTAGAGAGAATTGTGAGGTGGAATATAGACCGCACAGAGGTAAAGGTTGCATTGTGACTGATTTCACTTCAAGCCAAATAGATGATTTATCAATTTTAACAATTTTAATCGAATGTTTCAAATTGTCTTTGTGCCATATTCCATTCACGGCCACATTTTATTTTATGAAGGAACAACAATTTCCTTGTATCCTATTGGATAATTTAAAGTCTCAATACGACACAGATGTCCGTATCTATTACACTTCTGAGTAAGTCTTGGTCTGCAGTCTTGTTACCAAAAGTAGAAGAGTGCAGACCCTGCATATTCCAACAACTAGTTTTAAATGATTGTGTGCGTGCGTGCGTGCGTGCGTGCGTGCGTGCGTGCGTGCGTGTCCTCAGTCTGGAGCAGATGATGTTCAGCAGATGTCTTATCTGGTTGAGTTCAGCAGCTGCAGGGTTTTGTGGTTGTTGAACTGCCGTTGGATAGCTCTGGTGTTGTGATGGAGGTCCTTCGGACGGTCTGGACTCTGCTGGAGGACAGAGGGTTCTTGGTGGCTGAAAGCTTCTCTTGTCATTGGCGTTTTAGCTGTTTCTTGGTGTGTTTCCAAGGGCTGCGCTTTTCAGCACTCGGGCGAAAACTTTCACACCTTGCTTGTTGAAATGTACATGGTCATATGATGAGGCCATATGATGATGGCCGAGATGAACATTAGGAATAAGTGTGCAACTTCTGGAGAGTTCCACATTTCCACAGTAGTGCAGACAGGGTTATTTTAGCCTCTGGGAAACGTTTAGCTCTGATTGCCACCTCTCTGCTAGCCACACGGCCCTTCATGGCCCTTAAATCGTTTGTCCCTGTGTGGATAACAATGTGCTTATAATTTTCATGTGGGTTTCTCTCAGACAGGATCTGAAAAGCACTTCTTTGGTTTGGGCACCAGATTTTCTTGGCTCTCATATTTGGGAGTAGAAATGTCTCATTGATGTAATTCCCATTTGAGTCAGTCAGGATGAGAGCGCATGTTTCTCTCGGGTCCTCTGCTGCGGAGCTGTGGATCTGGGATGCTGGATCAGTCGAGGAGTGACACTCTTCTTCCTCTGGTTCTTAGATGTT
Organism: Paracanthobrama guichenoti; assembly: GCA_018749465.1. Classification (NCBI taxonomy): domain Eukaryota; kingdom Metazoa; phylum Chordata; class Actinopteri; order Cypriniformes; family Gobionidae; genus Paracanthobrama; species Paracanthobrama guichenoti. The sequence goes on along the minus strand of CM031944.1, from coordinate 27,632,791 downwards.
CAGGTTGAGGATTTTCCATGAGCATCTCCTGATGCATCAAGGCTTTAGCAGAAGACTCTTTAGGTGCTGACACAGATCAGTGTTTTTCATTTTTTTAGATTGTTGATTAGATCATCTTAGGTGTGGAGTACTGACTTCAAGGCAGAGAGCTCCTCCTGCATTTCTATTCTAAAGTTTCTGTTAGTAACTTCCTAGAGTTGATTTAACTTCACTCAGTTCATCTTTAGTTTGCTGAAGTTCTTTTGACATTTCTTCACTGTGTCTCTGTAGATAAGTTCTTTATGTCATTCGTCAGCTGTTCCATGTTGTTGTCTTTCAGGTAGCTCCACTATACTTCTACCTCTAAGAGTGAAAAATTGTCTTTCATTCTTGATATTGGAGATGGAATTACAGTTGCTGAAATCATTGCCATCTTTTGGACTGATCTTCCAGGAGAGGCTTCAGTGTTCATATCCTTGATGTCATCTTCATCAGACAGTGCGAGAATTCTTATTTGATCAGAATCCACTTTGAAGACTTTGAGAGCAGACTCTGATCCCTGGACCATGACAGTGCCATTTTGATACAAGTTCAGGGTCAAAAATCTTGTTTCATTGTTTTTTTCAGCAAATGCTAAGATTTGTCTGCCTTTACAGATGCCTCTTTTCTTGGTAAAGGTGAAACCTTTACCAAGAAAATGTGTTTACGTGACACATTGTCACGTGTGAAAGGTTATCCCATGTCTTTAGGAATTTAAATAGCGTCGGGTTTTAGAGGCTGATGACAGCATCTGAAGTGCTGACGTGTGCTGACCGTTCTAAAAAATTGCGGCGCGTCAACGTGCCTGGAGCGGTCGAATGAGGCATCTATGTTTACATTTCTATGTACGTAGATTCCTCATTCGACGTTAAGATTTTAACCAATATTTTAAAATATACTACTAATAAAATATATATTATTTATAATAATAATTTATACTCTAAAAAAAGGAAACATATGGCTTTCACTGCTTTTGAGACAAATGTGTTTCTTTAAAGCTCTCTAATTTGTTAGTAAAATTATTCTCGGTTTTTCGTCATTTATCTGGAGCTCAACTCAAGTGTGACCTCTCTCTCCCTCTCTCTCTCTCTCTCTCTCCCTCTCCCTCTCCCTCTCCCTCTCTCTCCCTCCCTCTCTCCCTCTCTCTCTCTGTGGAGAGCCAGTCTGACACGTCTTTCCTCCCATGCACTGTTCTTCTGCTAATCATTAAAACTGTTACTTGTACAAGGTGTGATTTTGCATACTTTATAGAAAGTAAAATATAGGCCTATTGCTGTTCTTCTGTATTCGTGTGTGCTATTCATTTAGCTTCATTCAAGGGCTGGACTATCAAACTGAAAAGTGAAGGTGGGCTGGAGGTTGTGTGGGTGGGGTGGTTGGGCTAATAATAATAATAAATAAGCTAAAGTAAACATTAAAAAAGTACTGTATTTACTTGGAAATGTGATACCCTATACACAGATACAGATAGGCCTATATGTTCTTTGTGAATTACAGTGGAAACTCTAAGCTCAATTTAGCATATAATGCCATAATAGTAGTATTGTATAAATATCTTTGTAGCTAGTCCTCGAATGTGCTATATTCCACCAGTATCAGCATGGGACTTTTAACTATTTGTATCACTCCGCTTGCTTGTGTTTGGGCAACTTGCATCATAAAGCTAGAAAATGGCGACCAGTGTTGGGGAAAGTTACTTTGAAAAGTAATGCACTACAATATTGCGTTAATCCCTTAAAAAGTAACTCATTGCGGTACTTAGTTACTTTTAAGAATTACGAATTTTTAACATTACTTTTGTGTTACTTTTTTTTCACCTGGGCTAGGCTTGTTTTTTGGGGGTTTTATAACAAAAAAAGTTATATTTTTGAGCAAATGTAAAGACCCTTTAACACCAAAAGTGAAATAATAAACCTCAGGTTGAAGGAAATTGCAGCTCAAACAAACCTTTCAGCTGTGCTGCCATTCTGGATAATGGAAAAATAGGGTGCAGAAGAAAAATGTTTAACGCTTACCAATAAAAAAAAAAAAAAAAATCTAGTCATTTTCTGCTTATGGTTGACTTAATCATCGATGGTCAGCAGAAAGTACATTGGTCAATAAAGTGAGATTAAATGCATAGACATATTTGTTTTATTTAACACATCGGAGGTTTGCATAGTATTCTGACTTTGCATTTCACTGATTTTATTCATTTTGAGGAATACTGAATCAGTTTTGTGTGCATGTGCGTGTGTAAAAAAAGTAAATGCAATCTCACATTTAGTCTAGAGCTACAATAATCATCATGAAACACAACGCCTCTGTCTCAATTATCTCAACATTGGAACTAGAGCTGTCAGTCAACAATAAATGGGAAAACAAAGTAGCCTAGCTTGCGTTACTTATTTGAAAAAGTAACTCAGATAGTTTGTTGTCAATTGTGAAAGTAATGCGTTACTTTACTAGTTACTTGAAAAAGTAATCGATAATGATTACATTAAGGCCTTGTGTCCACCAAAGCGTTTTTTTTTTTCACGCAGCTGGCTGGCATATTCAATTATTTTCAATGGGAGCGCCGCGTTTTTAGAACGCCATGAGCGTAACGAGGCGCTGAACGAGTATTTCATGCTCAAGCGTTGAGCGTTCGGCGTTTCTCCCAATCGTATCCAGCTGCAGCACCACAGTTTCAGAACCGCGGCCACAGAACCGGATGTTTGCATTTGTCGAAAGATACTATTTGTCTTAATATTAAATAATTATTCATTCATTCATAAAACGTATTTATTTCGTTTTCAGGGATGAAAAGACTTTTTTTCCCAAGTATTTCTGCAGAAATGATATGATATGGGCTTAAGAGTGTTTTAAGATGATTATTTGTTGTTGGTATGTTTTTTTTTTTTTTTTTTATTATGAGCCATTTAAATACGTTTTAAACCTTTTATTTTAGAAATGTCATTTTCGTTTTCTTTGTTTCATTTGTTCAAGGCCTTGTATTAAATGGTTATTTTTATTTGACGTTTGAAAATTTCAAATATGTCAAATGTATTTGAAGTATTTGTAACAACATGAACCAGAAGGAAATTATACGATTTTATACTATTTTTTAACCTGTTACACATTTATTAATATTAATAAATATTAATATCAATTTTATATAAAATCAATACAGAAACAAACTACCTGTGAAATGAGATACTAGTAACACTTCCACGGATCTTCCGTATCATAAGCAGTCTCATCTGAAAAAAGCTGCCCTGCCAAAGCGCTCACAGCAAGGCATTTTCAGCTGGCTAAAAACGCTTTGGTGGACCCACGGCCTAAGGGAGGGGTGTAAAATTCAGATTGCATTCCTGTATACATAAGCTGTTAATAGCCATCAATGACTATTTATATCCGGGTCAGGGATGGTGTAGGCTATATTTAAGGGATCATATATCACTGTACTTTGATTGATTGCCTCAAAGCAAACATGATTATGCAATCTGTCTGAATCCTGATGCTGGCATTTGATTTGAATGAGGTGAGCGGCAGGCAAAGTCAGCACCAACACAGTAATTTTTTATTGCATGCTTTTCATAAATATTTCAGAGACCAGTTTTCATCCTTCTAGTGGACTTTTGCTTTACTGTCTGGACACATTAGGGCTCAAAACTTTGCAACATGTCTTCTGTAACCACACAAGGAAATAGGCAGATTTTCTATTCAAATGTGCTCAACAGGATACGTTTTTACTTGAAGGTACAAAAGGACTTCCTGAAGAAATGCAAATATTATTAGTCAGGTGAGTGACGTACGTACATCTACATGGCCAACACTAGACACTTAATCTTCCAATCGGCCTGGTTCCCTCGCGACAAAAAACCCAAAAGTTTTCCATAGGCTCATGCTTTTTAAAAATAGAGATAAACTAGTCACATGACAACTCTTTCAGTCTTCAGGAAAATGTAACTGCTCAAATACTTATTTCTGCAGCACTCCATTGACAGGTTTGGCCCTGCCCCAATACCAAAACTCAAGGCTGAGAAAGTGGAAGAACTTGACCGGAAAATGGCTCAAAGCCAAAAACGGCTGACCTCAAATGAGGAACTAGCTAATGGAAAGTTTCAAAAAAAAAAAAAAAAAAATTATGATTAAAGGGATAGTGCGAATTGGTCTTCCGGGTTCTGACACTAATCCAAGCGGACATGATTTCTCAAGATTCTGTGCGAGGTTCAACTAGTTCAAGAGACACGGAACAAACATGGACAGAATAATCATCCCCTTTATTGTCAAATGGGCCAAACACTAAATGGAACATTGAAGGTGTCAAGACTCACCTTCAAAGAGAACTTCACAATTAGTACTTGATAAACAATATACATTTAAATTAATACATTCCACAAAACTAAAAAGTGCCTTTATATTTCTAAAAAGTTAGGCGGAAGTTAACAAAGTTAAACTGCACACATATGTTAGCATAACATAATTGGCAGACTTTATGCAGCACTTGTATCTTTTAGTCCACAAGTAAATTACTAAACGATGAAGAACATCTAACACGTATATTTTGAGCATACTAGGGAAAAAATACCTGAAAAAGAACACATGTAAAGAACCCATGTTTTTTTAAACGCCACCACCAGCAAATACTGATATGGTTGGAGTCTACAACCGTCCACACAGAGAGTCAATGTCACGTATCGAATTCGTAAGTCTGATCCGCAGCCAGCATGGAGTAGTTTTTTTTCTTCCAATAAAATAAGCGCAAATGGAAGTGATCATTCAACAGCTATCCCTGCATTAAAATCTCCAAAGTTTAAATCAGGTCAGCGACATTCATGGGCATCTCCTCAACAGTTGTGTTGTAAAACGTCTCGATGTCTCGAAGAATCCTTTTGTCTTCTTCAGTAACGAAATTGATGGCGACACCTTTTCTGCCAAACCGACCTCCGCGGCCAATCCTGAGAGGGGAAACGGTACACGCGTCATTAAAATGCACTGATGCAGCCAGTGATAAACATGTCAGCACCTGCAGGTTCACTCACCTATGGATGTAGTTCTCTCTATTTGTTGGCAAGTCGTAGTTGATGACAAGGGAAACTTGCTGCACATCAATTCCACGAGCCTATGAAACAAGTTAAAGCCATTTTTAAAATCGAACACTAAGGTTAATTCTGGAATTACTGCATCCTGATAATATTGAGAAGGTTAGCAAATGTTTTTCCTCAGAGCTTATTACACTGTTGATTTATCCATACAAGCGGCTTCATTAAATCACTGTCACCTTAGTTCTAATGTCATTTGTCCCAGAGTAAGTTCCTTTGTTCATTGTGAAAATAAACAGCCTACTTACCAGCAAATCTGTGGTTATGAGCACTCTGCTGGAGCCAGACCTGAACTCTCTCATGATTATGTCACGCTCCTTCTGATCCATGTCACCATGCTGAAAGACACAGACTTTAACTTCTATAATCCAGCTTGAATGCCAAGCTTGTCTATAAGATCTGGATAAGTATGATCAGCTGTTAAAAAAGAATTCTCCATGAGAGGTCAGTCCCGAAAGATGATGAACATCATTTCATACTTCATCCAGCATTGATCTGTCTTTTAGCTTAATCACTGGCCTACTATTAACTGCTTAAAAACCATCTAGCCATTTTTGATTAGCATACAGTGTGCATGTACTTATCGGACGCACCAGAGCAGACACAGTGAAATCTCTGGCATGCATCTTCTCGGTCAGCCAGTCAACCTTTCTCCTCGTGTTCAAGAAGATGACAGCCTGGGTGATCGTAAGGGTCTCGTAGAGGTCACACAGCGTGTCCAACTTCCACTCCTACAGTATAAGTGAATTAGCATTAGGTGAGCAACGGTGCAAGGAATCATCTACATCAATATCCTAGGCTCATGATGTGTATGGCACAAAATCTCGAGACCTTGGACACCAGACATTAAGAAAGAGGTCCGTCCTAGACTCATTTCCGACCGTGTGCTTTTGCTCTTCCTTCTTTGTGATTAACCAGTACTAGCATGAACACCAGAGCGAGACCCAAAGGCCTTGAGCTGGTGATTTTAGCATGGTGCTTTTTAAAAGAAGGGACATGAGACATTAGAGACAACCAGTGCCTCACCTCTCGTTCTACATTGATGTAAAACTGCTTAATACCCTCCAAAGTCAGCTCCTCCTTTTTCACCAGGATGCGAACGGGTTCACGCATGAACTTGGTGGTCACCTCCAGCACATCAGCAGGCATGGTGGCCGAGAGCAGCACAACCTGACAACATGAGAAAGCAGTTATAGCATGAACAAAGACACATTAACGCACACACAAAAAACCTATATACAGTGAGGTAAATTGTGAAAGCACAGGTGAAAGATAACTCTGCATTGATAAGGGGAAAAATTAAGTTTGGCAAGAATATAACAATAAAAAAAAAAAAAAAAAAAACCTTAATATGGCAGAGGTTTAAAAACGTATGTATTGTCGCTCTGGACCTCGAAACATAAGCCACTGGACATTAAGAAAGCGGTCCGACTCAGTTTCATTTCCGGTGCAGGGCTACTTATCTTCTTCCACCTGATACTCTGCTAGCATCATTGCATATACCAGGAGAACCTGGACTCTGCAATTTTAGCACAGTTCTTTTGAGTGGAAGATGCCTCCATTCAGAGCCTGGCATTGAGGTATTTACTTACTTGTATGTTTGTGCTTAATTTCTGGAAAATCTCATAGATTTGATCCTTGAAACCACGGCTCAGCATTTCATCAGCTTCATCAAGGACAAACATCTTGATCCATTTGGGAGCTGTACATGTAAACAAAAAGTCTAATTCAAGCTAATAAAAGCATTAAACAGCTCAACCACGTTGGTGAAATGTATGATCAGTAAAATTGTAAATGTCTCCATAATAGGTCAGTCCCGAAAGATGGTAACCATCACTTCATACTTCATACATGTTTTAGCCTAATTCATTAGCATTCACTACTTACACAGGTACCTCCTGTTCAGCATGTCAAACACACGTCCTGGGGTGCCAACGACGATGTGCGGAGCCTCTGCTTGGAGTTTTTGCATTTCATTCCGCACGTTGGTGCCTCCAATGCAGGCATGGCAAGAAGCGCCCATGTAGTCACCCAAGGCCAGGATAACCTTCTGAATCTAGAGGGGACAAAAACGGATTGGGTTTAAATAAAATAACTGCTTAATATCCTCAAGTACTGACGTTTGGTAGTCAGTGTGCACTAATAATGCCAAACAGTGGACAAGTATGATCAGTTAAAAAGGTTCTCCATAACAGGTCAGTCCCGAAAGACGGTATACCATCATCTCATGCTTTTGTCCACAGCTTGTTTCCAGTGAAGTTACCTGGCAGTCTAACAAAATCAACTAAAGTCTAATTCACAATAAACACTCCTGGCAATTACAGAAAGATTGATGAATTATTCTGGCTGAAGCACTAGCTAGATAGTTACTTCCTGCCGAATAGTTCATAAATGTGTGCAAATTCAAATAATGAAAACCCACATGTAATGATTTTTGAAGCAGGAAGAACAGCAAAAGAATACCTTGAATCGGGCTACTGCCAGAATATGCCGCCTTGGTCTGAGACACACTTAAGTTTATGGTGACCTCAGGTACAGCATACCTGCTGAGCGAGCTCTCGGGTTGGTGCCAGGACCAGAGCCTGAGTCTCTTTCTGCTCAATCTCCAGCTGCTGCAGGATGGAAATGGCAAACGTGGCCGTTTTACCAGTCCCTGACTGGGCTTGAGCGATAACATCATAACCTATGGAGAAAAGAAAAATGAAGAACTCACAAATAACATATCAAATGAGCACACTTGAATTTAACTACTAGACCAGTGCTTCTCAAACCACTGAGACACCCTCACCACTGGGTACCCCAGGACGTTTGAGAAGCACCATACTACACCACAAACAGATAAGCACTACAGTTTTAAAAAAAGCAGCATGTTAAGCAAATATCAAGTGCAAGTGATTCTCATGAACTTGTTTGTACCTTTTATGCAAGGAATTATAGCTCTCTGCTGGATTGCCGAGGGTTTCTCAAAACCATAGGCGTAAATTCCACGAAGAAGAGTTTCCTTCAGGTTCATGTCATCAAAATTGTCTGTAATCTCGTTCCAGTTGCTCTGTAAAATAAAGGTGTATGAGATTTCTGCAAGCATCAGTTTGAGCCATTACACATCTATAGCGGCAAACAGCTCACTGTCTGTACCGCAAACTGAAGGGACAGGGGCAATATAATGAGAAAAAAAAAAATTACAGCTATACTTCTTACAAGTGGGATTTTCTTTAAGCCCCCACTTTCTGTTTTAGGGCATGTTTATTAAATAATCAAGTCAAGTTTTCAATAAGAACAAGCAGGTCAGAAAAAAAGTCCTACTTCATTGAAGTCAGTTATGAGTTGGTCACATTCAAGTGCTTTAGGCTGTGTCCGATAACACCCCTATACCAGCTAGGGCACTATTTGAGGGGACAGCCATTTGTAGTGGTGTCCAAAACCACAGCGGACATTCTCGGGTGCACTCATTCAATCCCACAATGGACTGCAATGAGTGTACAACCAATATATGCTCAACGGCTAGAGAATTATTACCCATAATGCACTGAGTAGCATGCATACCAAATTAATTTCTGCTGGACTCCTGCGTTCTTTAGAGCATTTGCAGAAGACATGATCAGATAGATGATAATGAAGATATCCAATGGATTTTTTTTAAAGAAAATGTAGCATCTCAAAGCTAGTTTGCTGACAATTTTGGAACTTCAGTCAAATAAATGCTGGTTTTGGTGTAAAACAATACACAAATGGTTTTTAAATGTTTATTTAAAAAAAGTAAAAAACCTTCATAATGTCACTACAAATATAGGAGCTTAGTTATATAATATAGCACAGGGTAGTTATAAGAACTAGCCACCAAGAATGTCCAACGGCCCACCGAGAATGTTCCTCCAGGGCCATTTTCCTGGTTGCAGTTGCACCACTACTTCAAACTTGAAGTTAAGCAAGTTGGCCAACAGTAACGTCATTTAACATTTTGAATGATTATGACAGATGCAATATTGGACCCACGGGTGGGGCGCAGAGTTGAATTGGTTAAAGCAGCACTATGCAACCAAGCGTTTATATTCTGACCATTTTAAGTCTGGTTCGGGTGGGCGCAGCTGCAGTCACCCAGTACCTGCGTGACCGGCCAGAGAGAGTAGCTCAGGCTACAAAGTTCTTCAGTAAGACGCATGCAGTTCTGTTTAGAGCGTGGATTTTGTGATAACACCGATGGAATATAGCCATAAGTTATGTGATGGAAAGAGCAAATAGGAGGGCTGAGAGAAAGTCTTTAACAACTTGCAGTGCTACAAATCATCAAGGCAGGGAAAAGAACAGTGCCACAGACAAGAGCAACAGGTAAATTACGTTAACATTAGCTTTTAAAAATGGCAGGTGTTTAGCCAATCAGCATACACTAACATCACTGGTAGTTCCCATTTTGCTGGGTTAGACTCTACTTTGAAGTAGGGGATAATTTAGTTTCCCCAAAAGGCATTCCTATAAATTTGTTCCCAGTTCCAGCGGTGCACACCAAAAAGTGGGTACATCCACCATTAGATCTAGGGACTATGAAAAGCTAGCATTATTTTATGGTGCGCTTCAGACTTATCCATTAATAAAACAGTGAACTATTGTATTTACAGTATTTTTATTGTCTGACGTGCATTTGACAGTACATTTTTTTTTGAAGTGAAAAACTTCAAATGCAGCCACAAATCTGACACCGCAAACTGAAATGGGTATTTTAGTTTTACAATATAACTGTATATAAAAAAAGGTGCAACAAATCTAGGAATAAAAAAAAAAAAAAATTATATTAAATCAGAAAATAACCTCTTTACAATAAAAGTGAAAAATAAGCAACCACCTAAGCATAATTATTAGTAGAGCCGTATTACAGAGACACAGCTAAATCTACTGTACAACAGTAGCCTAATATAGTCAGTCAACTTCTTCGTTAAACCAAGCTTTTATTTTGACGGGTGTCCGTGAAGACCTTTGAGTGTGTTCATGATATGACAGTTCTCAAATGAAACCGTAAATTCTCATGAAGTGACGGAATTTGCAGGAGTGATATTTAAATCGGCTACAGTCTGGATCCCTGCACTTCGATAAACACGGAAGCAACTGAATGCAGCCGCGGGTACCGGATATACTCGGGAGTCGGTACTACAGAAATGCTAGTATCATCACATTTTTAATTTTTCAGTACTGACTTGGTACCAACGTACTGGTACTTGTGACATCCCTAGTCGCAGTTTTACTGGCTGGTTGGTCCAGTCTGAAATGCTGCTAAACAGCGGACATACTGCTAACACGTTTTGATGTCTTCTCCGCTGCTCGTGGCAACACAGCACAACTTTCTGTGTTTGCAATGCATTCTGAGCAGCGAAGAAGAACCGTGCAGCGGTTAGGCAAAGATTTAAGATTTTTATTTGTCATACACAGTTATATACAGAATATACAACCGGCAGTGAAATGTAAACAGGTCCGCTCCATGAACAGTGCAAATAAGCTAGCGGTCATAAGATCTTGAACCCATGTACCGATGTTTTCTTGAGCAAGTACTCGCCAATACCGATGCCAGAATTTGTTGTGGTATCTGTGATATTTCCGATACTAGTATTTTAAATACAGTACTTCAAATTACACGAGTAATTGATGACAAAGTTAAATTGGGGCCACAATATGTAATTCTCACCACTAGAGGTTGCTTAAGTTGTTAGTGCGATCGCTCGGCGGCTACTATGAGATACTTGTTGCACACTGCAGTAAGCTAGATCAATATTAGGCATGTGAAACATGGTACTCGTGGTAAATCAAGATTTAACCAATAAGACTAACTGTTGAGCTATTTAAACAATTCGTTTTCTGTCGATGAATGCATCCAAACAGTTGTCTGACTATCACCAGACCAAGCTCAATCTTTTAAGATTGAACATTGGTCTGGGGAGTCTACTATGCATCTTCTACTGCGTAAGAGGCGTGCGTGATCAACGAGCATAAATTCAAATGACTGTACACAATTGGATGATACTTCAACCAGACCACAAGAGGCGTGATCAACAGGCATCCATCTAGCCATCATTGCATTAAACGCGCCAATAGCGTGCCAGGTGGATAAGCCTGTGATTGGTTCCTACAAGTGTAACAGAAGCAGGATAAATGAATGTACAGGTTTCCAGCCTGAGCTGCAGGGCAAAATCAAATCAGCAGCAGATCAGGCTGGGTTTACCCAGTCTATCCAAACAGTTGCTCACCTGTATAATAAAACAATATATTAAAGCATCTTTGGTGTTGCCATGATTTATACAAAAATTTTTTTTTAAATTATGGTAACACGCATGATGTCATTGATAGGCGAGGCACGGTCAGTGTAGTGGTTAAGAGTGCTAATTTCTCTGGATTTAAACATTCTTTGAAGTATTTGGGAAAGTGCAAGTACACAAGTCAACAAAATATATACCACTGTTCTAGTGGTTTTTGCATATTTAAATCCAAAAATCTTACATATTGTGCCTTTAAGGCAGCAATTTATTAGCTTAACATTTTTATATTAACCAGCACAGATATTTATCCACCCCTCCACACTCAACTAAATGATACAAACCTCGATGACACCATCAGGCTCCATTCCTTCAGGCCCGCCATGGTCTCGATCTCGTGAGCTAAAAGAAAAGACAGCATCATCAACTTTAAGTATTAGCAGTTACTGAAGCTGACAATACTGCATAACTCGAATCTCCACGAGACGCGCGTGCCGGTGAGCGTACGTTCCAAAAAACACCACGTGGCTCGCCATTAACGGTAAAAACAGTAAATAACCAACGTTACTTTAGGAAATAATCGGTTGTATCCAGTGCAGTCATGGACTACCTTAAAGCCTACGCCCAAATTTGGTCCGAATTATTTACAGTAACGTTACAATGCTAGTCACCTTTAATGCGTTAAAAGCAACAAATTGTCGGTGTACAATTACCGCACGATAAATTAAAAAAATAATAATAATGGCCAAAACAAATACTACGCATTCGACTTCACAAAGCTGTGACAAAATGTTAAGATACTGAATGCAGTGTGAATCCAAGGCCTCGAGCATGGAGGCCATGCTTTAGATTTCAGTGTGGGTGTGAAGCCTAGCTAAGGCTCGTCGTTTTGATCCCCAATAACGCCACCTATGAATACATACATTCATACTTCAACCATAAAAGGTGTGAATATAACCATTTTAGTCACAGAAGCACGTGAACACTGAATACGTGAGAATACACAGTGGTAAAGGCGGTAACTTAGTCGCTGTGCGGCCTGCTTAATATCACACGGACTACGTAAAAACCCACAGCACCAGCGCTAGAAGTAGCTCGAAGCCTCCCTATTTCAACAAGATACACATTTATGAACATAAAATGCATAAGGGTTATGTGTCATGAAGAGTTTACCTGTTGTAATCAGCAGAAACGCTAGACATGGTCTGTTCGCGACTTCGGCATTCACTCGGAAAGGAAGAACATGTGAATCGCTGGCGATTTTATCTGACCGGAACCTCTTTTTGTATATTTACTGTGAAACCACATAAACACTAAAACAGCTACACGCCATTTACGTTTTATTGACGCCGACAAGAGATGTAATTCTAGTTCAATAGATGTTACTATTAGAAGTGTTTATCTGTGTTATGCCGAAGTTTACTGGGGACTATATGAAGAAGCGCAAAGATATTGCACCACTGATAGGGTGTAGTAGAGTCGCTACGGGGTCTCCACATTTCTGGGCTTAAGGGACTGATTTAAAGGGATAGTTCCCTCTAAAATGAAAGTTATGTTATCATTTTATTCTTCCGTGGGACAAGGACTGACAACCTCAGTCACCATTCATGGACATTGTATGAACGAAAAGAATGTAGGTAGTACAGGTTTGGAAAACATAAGAGGGTGAGTAATGGTGACAGAATTTAAGTGAGCTATTCATTTTAGTCCAATTCTCTCCAAATGCATAGAACCACTGACTAGACCCATTTTAAAATTTGAATAGCCCATATTTCACTTGTAAATGACTATGTATGCTGGAAATGTGCATTCATATGTAATTTAGGATTATCTTACCCCCACCAAGCAAAGAAGTCATGGTCAAAAAAATGGGATAAATCAATTGTTCCATATGATGTGATAAAAACAACAACAACAACAACAATCATCTGGTCATTATTGCTCTACAAACATATGACTGTTGTTTAGCTCAGATTGTATTATACTTATTATTGTATTATAATTTTATTTAAATATGTTTATATGGATACACAAGTTTAGGGAAATATAGTTTGTGTTATTTGGAAAACAGTAATTAGTAGCATGTAAATGCTGAAGAAGAAAAAACACAGGTTTAAAACTTTTCAAGATTGTGTTTAATGGATATGGATTTTTACAAATCTTCATATATCACGAACTTATGGGTCATATTACCATTTGTGAATCAACTGATTTTAATTTATACCTTACACAAGCATTCACAAAGAGTAATACTTAGTCAAAATAAGTACTTAGTAATAGTAAAATACCTAGCGCAAATAAATAAATAAATAAATAAATATTTTTATAATGATTATTATTTTTGAAACTATGTATGTTCTGCAAAATAAATAAATCAATAAATAAATTTTAACTAATATTTCTGATATCTCCAGGTTTTATATGGCTGTAGAAAGAAAGAAAGAAAGAAAGAAAGAAAGAAAGAAAGAAAGAAAGAAAGAAAGAAAGAAAGAAAGAAAGAGAAGTTCAGTATTTAGTTCAGTAGCCTTTTTAGAGAAATATATAAAATAGTATGTTTATTTATCTAGGCCGTTTATATGATATTACATTTCAATTTCGCATTGGTGGATGTTATGTTTAACTTCTGCAGATTTCTGATTATGAAAGCAGTATTTTGTGTCTGGTCCAATGCGGTGTCTCTATGGCGAACAGCTGACTGCGGTACAAATGTCACTGCGCATGAGCGGAAGTAGTTGCAGGGTAGAGAGGGATAGCGGAAGAGGGAGTCTGGAAATCACAAACATGGTAAATGTAAAAAAATAAAATAAATAATTATCAAAAAAAAACATTATTTTACTAATTTGCGTTACAATCACAAAATACATATAAGCCGCTACGACGAATCTCGTTGAGTTATTACATTATTTTGACGACGACATTCCTTTAAATGTACCTTGCAGGAGAGTTGGTTTATTGATGAATTAATTTTTAGACAGCTCTGCAGAGCAGGTAGCTTTGAAGCTAGCGAGGTCAAAGCTGTTGGACAGCAGGACTGTCAAGTTCATATGATAAATAAGAAGTCGGACTAGTGGGCCACAGTAAAAGATTATTTGTTTGATTATCGCTTATAAAACCTTATGCAAACTGTGAAATGCTGCTGTAATGCAGTTTAGCAGACAAGCGTCTTCGTGGTGTGTATTTACTTGTCAGTATAGAGCAAATAAGTTATTTTTATTACTCACGATTAAATATAGATTTATAGGTGAAGCTAAGCCAATTGGGATCTATTGCCATTGTGATATGCTGCTGTTCACTGTGATTGATATACAGTATCTTACTAACTCAATCTACCTTTATTGTCCCCCGATTACAGAACAAGCTGAAATCCTCTCAGAAGGATAAAGTTCGCCAGTTCATGATCTTTACCCAGTCAAATGAGAAAACAGCTTTGAATTGTTTGTCTCAAAATGATTGGAAACTAGACGTTGCTACAGACAACTTTTTCCAAAATCCTGACCTCTACGTACAGAATCTAAAGGGAACACTAGACCGGAAAAAGTTAGAACATCTCTACAATCGGTACAGAGGTAAGAATTCAGCAGAACATGTATGTTACTTTCCTGTGTCCTATTTTTCTGTGATAAAGTTGAATTTCCAGCATCAATACTTCAGTCTTCACATGATCCTTCAGAAATTATTCTAATATGATGATTTGCTGATCAAAATATATTTCTTTCTTCTTCTTCTTCTTCTTCTTCTTCTTCTTCTTCTTCTTCTTCTTCTTCTTCTTCTTCTTCTTATTATTATTATTATTATTATTATTATTATTATCAATATACTTTATTTTTTTATGAAACTGATTTTTTCAGGATTCTTTGATGAATAGAAAGTTAAAAAGATCAGTATTTATTTTAAATAAGAACTTTTTGTAACATATTCATTTCATAAATGTCTTTACTCTCATTTTATGATGGTTATATGTGCCTTTGCTGAATAAACTATTAATTTCTTCTTCTTTTTTTTTTTATCTTACTCACCCCAAACTTTGAATAGCATTGTATCATGATTTCCACAACAAAACACACACACACACACACACACACACACACACACACACACACACACACACACATATATATATATATATATGAATGAATGAATGAATGAACACCCCAAGTGTGACCCTGTGCCATTTTGTACAAAATAAGAGCATTTCAAAACAAATATCCTGATCAAACATTAAGGCACACTTTGTATTTTATTTAATATTGTGAAAATTATTCATAAATTATGCTTTTTTTTCACTCAAAAAATGTGCCTACTCTCAGATAAATAAGGTCTATGAGTAATCAGATGCAAAAAGAAATGCAAAACCAGTCCTAAATGAAAGAAAACAAGTCGACAAAAAGATTGAATCCAATATTTGGTGATAATATAGCATAATGAGAGATTTATAAGCAATTTTTTGTAGGCCGGTCATTTTTGACCAGGAACACCACAAGTGTAACAAAGTCACAAAGTTTCAGTCAGGTTAAAATGACCTGAACACAACATGAGGGTTAAGAGACTATTCAAAAACATTAATGTTTCCAAACGGTTGACTGGTACTGTGTGTAGTAAATAAAAAATAGTTGTTATTCTTATGTAAATTACAATTGCACTGATGTAAGAAAATACAAACTTGTGTCGTGCTTAATCTTGTATTCTTTTTTACAGACCCTCAAGATGACAACAAGATCGGTATAGATGGAATTCAGCAGTTCTGTGATGACTTGGGACTTGATCCAGCCAGTGTAAGTGTACTGCTAATCGCTTGGAAGTTTCGGGCAGCTACACAATGCGAGTTTTCCAAACAAGAATTCATGGAGGGAATGGCTGAGCAAGGGTACTTTTTTTTTTTTTTTTTTTTTTTTTTTCATATCAGAGCTCTCTGAATCATTTTTACCAATCACTGCATGGATTGACTTTGTCATTGTCTTGTCAAGGTGTGACAGCATAGAGAAACTCAAAGCACAGCTGCCTAGGATGGAGCAAGAATTGAAGGACCAAGGGAAATTTAAAGACTTCTATCAGTTCACATTCAACTTTGCTAAGAATCCAGGACAAAAGGGCTTAGGCATGTGTTGGGTTCTTTATCATTTGTTACTTTAATTTTTGGCATAGTTAACTAGTGTTTTTTTCAGTTTTATTGTTTTGTTTTGTTTTTCTCTAGACCTAGAAATGGCAATTGCATACTGGAATTTAATATTGGCTGGGCGTTTTAAATTTCTAGATCTATGGAACAAATTTTTATTGGTGAGTATCGTTCTGTTCCTGACTGTAAGTTGACTTTTTAATCCTGAAATGTGTAATTTATGCCCCACTAGCATCACTAAACTGGGGGAAAAAAAGTCTAAAATCACAACAGTAATTTTGATAATCACATTCCTTAATTTTACCTTGATTTATTAATTAATTGTTCGACAGCATCAAAAAAATGCATCATTCAGCATCATGCTTCTTTGATTGTGTTTAAAGGTTGGAATGCACTACCCGACTTTTATTATCTGAACAGATTTTACTGATTTTAAAACACTAGGCCCTATCATACACCCAGTGTAATGTGACGGCAGACGCGACGCATTTGTTTTTTGCTATTTTCAGCCTGACGCAGTTATCATTTTCACGTCCAGCACCATGTTCACCCATCTGTTCACCCATGGGCGTGCTGGTCTGAAAACGAGGTGTGTTTAGGCGCGTTGTTGGCGCGTTGCAGTTTTGAAGCAACTCCAAACGACTGCGCTATTGACCAACAAAAACCTGGTCTAAAGTCAATAGTGCAGTATTTTTTTTATATTTTATTTAAAGGACGCGTTAGTAATATGCGCCTATAGGCGGGTGCACAACACAAGTACACTCTGCTTATTACACACTCTGGGCACACACAGCAGTACACAAACATTTTTAAATATTAAAAATAAAAAGATTCCTTTCTGGAGAAGCGTTCAGTCGTTCCGCTCGCAAATTCCTCCATGTAAATAGCGAATCCGCCATGGTACAAGTGCATCTGGCTTTTAAAGGGAAAGGGAGATAAGACTCTAATTGGTTTATTGCATGTTACGCCCAAAACACACCCATGACTCATTAAGAGACTAGGTACAACCCTTTTGGACCATGCGTCTGGCACACAGACCGCTTTTTCCATTGTTAAAGGAATACAGCGACCTTTTGGGACTTTTATCTTATTCACCGTATCCCCCAGAGTTAGATAAGTCCATACATACCATTCTCATCTCCGTGCATGCCATATCATTGCGCCACTACACCCATGGTACGGCAGCAAAATTCCTGGATTATTACGCAGGAATGAGAATGGAGTTCCTAGCCATATGATTGGCCAATTGTCCTAGCCAATTGCAACTTTTCATTTTCCGTCAGTCTTAGTACATGATGTAACTACACACATCACAACATAGAAAAATATAGTAAATCGAACATGGTAGTAAATAGAAAAATGTTGGTGTTATTTTGTCACTTATTGAGCAGTAGGCTAGATGGAGCCATTTACCTCTAGTCTGTGTGCTAAGCTAGGCTAGCGGTGGGTGTGTCAGACAGAGTTATGGCACGCATGGAGATAAAAATGGTATGTATGGATTTATCTAACTCTGGGGAATACAGTGAATAAGATAAAGTCCCAAAAAGTCGGCGTGTTCCTTTAAATTAGCAAAAGTGTATTCAGACACACCCTAAGTGCACCTGCGCCATACACATCAGACCATGCGCTCAGATCGTTAAAATAGGGCCCTAAGCATCAGACTTAGGAAAATGTTAGAGATAAACTGGGCATCAAACACTAAATGACTGAGGATCACACAATACAAAACTTTCAAGTCAAACCCAACACATCAAACTCACAAAACATGCACTTCATTGCTAGGAGACACAAGACAATTGAAAATGAGATGTATAATCTGAAGATAAAAAAATCTGTGCCCATCATACACTTCACAATTTTCTGTGTAATCTGTCAACTCTTGACTGCCAAAAATAGACAGACTGACTATGACTTCTGGCAACTGGCATTGACGCGTATAGACTGAAAAATAGGGGTAAAGATCTGGGCAAAATTTGTGTAGTGTATTCCAGCCTTAACTTGTAAAAAATAATGTGTTTAATCACTGAAGTCTGGATGATAACTTTTTGTGTGCATTTGCAGGAGCATCATAAGCGATCTATTCCCAAAGACACATGGAACCTTTTGTTAGATTTCAGCACGATGATCACAGACGATATGTCAAACTACGATGAAGAGGGTTAGTTGGAATTTATTTCACTAATTTAATCTCTGTTTTCTTTTATTTAGAAAACTAGTTAACATTCTCAGGCCTGATTTCACAGACAAGTCTTAGATTAAACTAGGATTAGGGCCATTGTTCAATTAGTAGCTTAATTTGTTAATCATTGTTAATCTAAGTAGCTTTTATAAACATGCCTTAGAAAAAAACACATTACTGGTGTGCAAAACAAGACAAAAACAACGGCACTGGCATATTTTATGGCAGTACAAGTTTCTTTCAGTTAAAACAGCTCAAACATGCATTTTTTTCTGGGACTAGATTTAAAGGGATAGTTCACCCACAAATTAAAATTCTGTCATCATTTAATCACCCTCATGTCGTTCCAAACCTGTAAGACCTTCGTTCATCTTCGGAACAGAAATTAAGATCTTTTTAATGAAATCTGAGAGCTTTCTGTCCCTCCATAGACTACGCAACTGACATTGAGACACTTCAAAATGTTCATAAAAAGATCGTTAAACGAATCCATATGAATTCTAAAGAGACTCGATCGCTTGATATGATGAAAAGATTGAATTTCAAGCTTTTTTGTGTATTATTCAGCACGTTTGAGCTTCCACGAGAACCAATGAAGTTCATTCTCGTGTTTCGCAGCACATTTGAGCTTCCTCAAGAACCAGTGAGGTTCATCCTCATGTTACGCAGCACGTTTGAGCTTCCTCAAGAACCAGTGAGGTTCATTCTCATGTTACGCAGCAAGTTTGAGGTTCAGCAAGAACCAGTGAGGTTCATTCTCGTGTTACGCAGCACGTTTGAGCTTCCTCAAGAACCAGTGAGGTTCATTCTCATGTTACGCAGCAAGTTTGAGCTTCAGCAAGAACCAGTGAGGTTCATTCTCATGTTACGCAGCAAGTTTGAGCTTCAGCAAGAACCAGTGAGGTTCATTCTCGTGTTACGCAGCACGTTTGAGCTTCTGCAAGAACCAGTGAGGTTCATTCTCGTGTTACGCAGCACGTTTGAGCTTCAGCAAGAACCAGTGAGGTTCATTCTCGTGTTACGCAGCACGTTTGAGCTTCCTCAAGAACCAGTGAGGTTCATTCTCGTGTTACGCAGCACGTTTGAGCTTCAGCAAGAACCAATGAGGTTCATTCTTGTGTTATGCAACACGTTTGAGCTTCAGCAAGAACCAATGAGGTTCATTCTTGTGTGTTACACAGCACGTTTGAGCTTCAGTAAGAACCAGTGAGGTTCATTCTCGTGTTACGCAGCACGTTTGAGCTTCTGCAAGAACCAGTGAGGTTCATTCTCGTGTTACGCAGCACGTTTGAGCTTCCTCAAGAACCAGTGAGGTTCATTCTCGTGTTACGCAGCACGTTTGAGCTTCAGCAAGAACCAATGAGGTTCATTCTCGTGTTATGCAGCACGTTTGAGCTTCCGCAAGAACCAATGAGGTTCATTCTTGTGTTACGCAGCATGTTTGAGCTTCTGCAAGAACCAATGAGGTTCATTCTCGTGTTATGCAGCACGTTTGAGCTTCCGCAAGAACCAATGAGGTTCATTCTCGTGTTATGCAACACGTTTGAGCTTCAGCAAGAACCAATGAGGGTCATTCTTGTGTGTTACGCAGCACATTTTAGCTTCCTCAAGAACCAATGAGGTTCATTCTCGTGTGTTACGCAGCACATTTGAGCTTCAGCAAGAACCAATGAGGTTCATTCTTGTGTTACGCAGCTCATTTGAGCTTCAGTAAGAACCAGTGAGGTTCATTCTCGTGTTACGCAGCACGTTTGAGCTTCCTCAAGAACCAGTGAGGTTCATTCTCGTGTTACGCAGCACGTTTGAGCTTCAGCAAGAACCAATGAGGTTCATTCTCGTGTTACGCAGCACGTTTGAGCTTCCTCAAGAACCATTGAGGTTCATTCTCATGTTACGCAGCATGTTTGAGCTTCTGCAAGAACCAATGAGGTTCATTCTCAATATGTTCATCATATAAAGTGATCGTGTCTCTACAGAACATTTGGACTAAACTACTCAATACATATGGATTAGTTATACAATCTCTTTATGAACTTTTTGAAGCATCAAAGTGGTAGCTACGTAGACTGTCAATGGAGAAGACAGAAACCTCTCGGATTATCAAAAAAATCTTTATTTGTGTTCCGAAGATGAACGAAAGTCAGTTTGGAATGACATAAGGGTGAATAAATGATTAGTAAATTAATTTTCATTTTTGAGTGAAATAACTCTTTCACAGATTTGTCTGAAACCGGGGACAAAGTGTTATGGTTATTTATTATTTTAATTATTAATCATGTTATTAAAATTTAAATGAAAATTAATTTCCTATTAATTAAATGTCTGATTTATTTTTTATTCTTTTTAGGAGCGTGGCCTGTTCTTATTGATGATTTTGTGGAGTTTGCGCGGCCGTACATTGGAACCAAGAGCACAGCTGTATAAGTACATTCCTTTTGAGGGACGTCTGGACCTCACGGAAAACAAACAGCTTCTGCTGAGCACAGAGGACTGAACTGAGATCAGCATTGCCTTTTCCAAGCCCTCAGGACTGAGACATTTATACAAACCAGAGACATTAAAGGCATCTTTTCTCTTCAGTCATCTAATGGTGGTTTGGGCTTTTATCTTTTGGGGCCATTTTTGTTGTTTTGTTTCGACTTCATGATCATATTCAGTCTCTGGGACTTCAGTGGTCTCATCCAGATGAAACAGTTTGTCGAACAAGCTGTCACAGATACAGTTAGGAAATGTCAAAATCTTAATTTTAATACTCCACGTGCATTCTTGCTTTGAATGTTTGTTTCTTTCCATTTGGTTTTTATGAAAATTATACGTTAATGTTCTTTGATTGTTCTCTCTCTTTTTTATAAAATAGAGTAGCTGGTGTCTTGAGAGCCAGTCACATATGCTTTCTTTTTGTGTTTTATTGTGACTTAATGTACTTTTTCTGTTGATATCCAGACAGTGATTTCACTTTGCTTGTTTGGTTTTGATTAAATCGATAGGTCATAATAACTGAGAATATTATATTTTACAATCCTAGAAATAATATTAATTTGAACATTACCTCAGTTTTCCTTGATTAATGACTCCATTTGATGTATTGATATGCTGTGTTTGCAGTTCATTCAGCACTTTGATAAGTCACATAATCCATACAATAAAATCAGGTTATAGTTGATGAATAAAGTCAGATGGCCTTGAAAATATTTATTTGTGTGGTTGTCAGCAAATATTTTCTCACAAAATCTAACTTTCTTCATCATTCATTCACCCTCATGCTGTTCAAAACCTGTATGACTCATTATTTTGTGGGCTTATCTCAGACCCTAAAACAAAAGATTATACAAACCCAATTCCCAAAAATTTAGCACATTGTACAAATTGTGAATAAAGACAGAATGCAATGAGGTGGAAGTTTCAAATTTCAATATTTTATTCAGAATACAACGTAATGACATATCAAATGTTTAAACTGAGAAAATGTATCATTTTAAGGGAAAAATAAGTTGATTTTAAATTTCATGGCATCAACACATCTCAAAAAAGTTGGGACAAGGCCATGTTTCCCACTGTGTGGCATCCCCTCTTCTTTTTATAACAGTCTGCAAACGTCTGGGGACTGAGGAGACAAGTTGCTCAAGTTTAGGAATAGGAATGTTGTCTCATTCTTGTCTAATACAGGCTTCTAGTTGCTCAACTGTCTTAGGTCTTCTTTGTTGCATCTTCCTCTTTATGATGCGCCAAATGTTTTCTATGGGTGAAAGATCTGGACTGCAGGCTGGCCATTTCAGTACCCGGATCCTTCTACGCAGCCATGATGTTGTAATTGATGCAGTATTTGGGCTGGCATTGTCATGTTGGAAAATGCAAGGTCTTCCCTGAAAGAGACGACGTCTGGATGGGAGCATATGATGTTCTAGAACTTGAATATACCTTTCAGCATTGATGGTGCCTTTCCAGATGTGTAAGCTGCCCATGCCACACGCACTCATGCAACTCCATCCCATCAGAGATGCAGGCTTCTGAACTGAGCGCTGATAACAACTTGGGCTGTCCTTGTCCTCTTTAGTCTGGATGACATGGAGTCCCAGTTTTCCAAAAAGAACTTCAAATTTTGATTCGTCTGACCACAGAACAGTTTTCCACTTTGCCACAGTCCATTTTAAATGAGCCTTGGCCCAGAGAAAACACCTGCGCTTCTGGATCATGTTTAGATATGGCTTCTTTTTTGACCTATAGAGTTTTAGCCGGCAACGGCGAATGGCACGGTGGATTGTGTTCACGACAATGTTTTCTTGAAGTATTCCTGAGCCCATGTTGTGATTTCCATTACAGTAGCATTCCTGTATGTGATGCAGTGCCGTCTAAGGGCCGAAGATCACGAGCATCCAGTATGGTTTCCGGCCTTGACCCTTACGCACAGAGATTGTTCCAGATTCTCTGAATCTTTGGATGATATTATGCACTGTAGATGATGATAACTTCAAACTCTTTGCAATTGTTCTCTGAGAAACTCCTTTCTGATATTGCTCCACTATTTTTGGCCGCAGCATTGGGGGAATTGGTGATCCTCTGCCCATCTTGACTTCTGAGAGACACTGCCACTCTGAGAGGCTCATTTTATACCCAATCATGTTGCCAATTGACCTAATAAGTTGCAAATTGGTCCTCCAGCTGTTTCTTATATGTACATTTAACTTTTCCGGCCTCTTATTGCTACCTGTCCCAACTTTTTTGGAATGTGTAGCTCTCATGAAATCCAAAATGAGCCAATATTTTCAACATTTGATATGTTATCTATATTCTATTGTGAATAAAATATAAGTTTATGAGATTTGTAAATTATTGCATTCCTTTTTCATTCACAATTTGTACAGTGTCCCAACTTTTTTGGAATCGGGTTTGTATTTTGAAGAATGTTGGTAATGAAACTCACATTCATTGTGTTGGTAAAAAAAAAAAAAAAAAAAAAAGGCATTTCTTATAATATATTCCTTTAATTCATAAGAAAGAAAGCCAAACAGGGTTGGAACATGGACCGTAAACAAATATGGACGACGTGACTTCTTTTTTATTTTTTATTATTATTAAGCTTGAACAACAAAACAATATACACTTTGGAACCAGGGGAGCAAATAACATGCATGCATAAAAGAAAAGGAACACATAAAGAATGACGCGACTTCATTCTCTTCCGCTGAAGAAAACTAATGAAGTCGGCGGAGGTCAGAATATGGTGCTGACATCTTGCGCAGATTTGGGACAGAGGCCCTATCCCAAATGGCACACTTCATGTGCACTTTCGGTCTTGTGGACTTACAATGGCTGCTGCGTGCGCATGTCCGTTTAGTCCACAAGACCGTAGGGTACCCAGTCGTTATTTAAGCTTAAAGAAGGGTGTTCGTGAGCGCCCCCTTTGCGGCTGCTATGCGCCCTTGATGCACACTTCAGCTGAGCCCGCAAGTTCGCAAGCTACCTAGGCCTTGTCTCAAATGGCACCCTAAATCCTCATGGTCTTCCTCTGAGTCCACACTTTCACAACGTAATGCCGCTTTGACTGCTGGGTAGAAGTCCTCTGCGTAGCTCGCGAACTTGCGGGCTTAGCTGAAGTGCACATAGCAGCCGCAAAGGGGGGCGCTCACAAGCACCCTTCTTTAAGCTTAAATGACAAATGGGACACCCTACGGTCTTGCAAGTCCACAAGACTGAAAGTGCACATGAAGTGTGCCATTTGGGACAGGGCCCTAGAGGACTTCTACCCGGCAGTCAAAGTGGCATTACTTCATGAAAGTGCGGACTCAAAGGAAGACCATGAGGGTTTAGGGTGCCATTTGGAACAGGGCTAGTCTGCGCAGTAGTGACCTCGGGACCAGAGTCTGCGCAGTAGAGAGCAGGAGGTAGAGCTGCAATATCAAAAGCCCGCCCACACTCTCACAGATGCAGAACAATTCATTATGTCGGTATGAAATAAACAGTTATGGAAATGTAGAAATAAAGCTAAAGCTCCAATCTCCACCCGAAAATCCAGAAAAAAGTCCATTAGTGCTTCAGTGACAACTTCACTGAGAGAAGCTGTCAATCTCAGCTGTCAATCATGACGTCACCCCCCATCAAATTATAACATCAAATAACTAAACCAAACTTATTTAAATAACAAACACAAATGAATTCAGTGTGATAAAAACTGCCTAAAACGACAGAAACCAACTTTAGGAAGTGTAATTTGATTGTTTAGTTTGTCTCACGTTCATTAGAATACACGGAGGGGCGGGGGGTTATGAGCTATACTGGGACCAGCCACCTGGGGGGCGAATGAGACGCTTTGGCTTCAGTTTTTAACACGAGTGCGGCAGGCTTGGGTTGGAATGACATGAGTTTTGGAAACAATTTACCTGATTTCTGGATTTAAAAGTAGTGTCTATTTTGATATTTCATTATAAGGTGAACCCATTTAAGCCCACTGGCAATAATAGTATATAGTTGTCATTTTCCTTTTGTAAGTATTTTTATAGATATTATCCATATTTTCTATCTCAATGACACTTAAGCAAACAACCAAATTAAGGATTTCAAGAAAAAAGAAAAAAAGGTATTAACCTTCCTGTCACATGAGGCTGCCAACTTCCTATCCCTACTTCCAGGAAACATAGCAAAGGCAAACCCTCCCAAAGGTTATTTTCATGTTACTAATAAGCATTTTTTTGTTGATATATATATATATATATATATATATATATATATATATATATATATATATATATATATATATATATATATATATATACTATATATATATATACACTCACCTAAAGGATTATTAGGAACACCTGTTCAATTTCTCATTAATGCAATTATCTAATCAACCAATCACATGGCAGTTGCTTCAATGCATTTAGGGGTGTGGTCGTGGTTAAGACAATCTCCTGAACTCCAAACTGAAGGTCAGAATGGGAAAGAAAGGTGATTTAAGCAATTTTGAGCGTGGCATGGTTGTTGGTGCCAGACGGCCGGTCTGAGTATTTCACAATCTGCTCAGTTACTGGGATTTTCACGTACAATCATTTCTAGGGTTTACAAAGAATGGTGTGAAAAGGGAAAAACATCCAGCATGCGGCAGTCCTGTGGGCGAAAATGCCTTGCTGATGCTAGAGGTCAGAGGAGAATGGGCCGACTGATTCAAGCTGATAGAAGAGCAACTTTGACTGAAATAACCACTCGTTATAACCGAGGTATGCAGCAAAGCATTTGTGAAGCCACAACACGCACAACCTTGAGGCGGATGGGCTACAACAGCAGAAGACCCCACTGGGTACCACTCATCTCCACTACAAATAGGAAAAAGAGGCTGCAATTTACACAAGCTCACCAAAATTGGAGTTGAAGACTGGAAAAATGTTGCCTGGTCTGATCAGTCTCGATTTCTGTTGGGACATTCAGATGGTAGAGTCAGAATTAAACAGAATGAGAACATGGATCCATCATGCCTTGTTACCACTGTGCAGGCTGGTGGTGGTGGTGTAATGGTGTGGGGGATGTTTTCTTGGCACACTTTAGGCCCCTTAGTGCCAATTGGGCATTCGTTTAAATGCCACGGCCTACCTGAGCATTGTTTCTGACTATGTCCATCCCTTTATGACCTCCATGTACCCATTCTCTGATGGCTACTTCCAGCAGGATAATGCACCATGTCACAAAGCTCGAATCATTTCAAATTGGTTTCTTGAACATGACAATGAGTTCACTGTTCAATGGCCCCCACAGTCACCAGATCTCAACCCAATAGAGCATCTTTGGGATGTGGTGGAACGGGAGCTTTAATTCTTTTTATGACTAGTAGCTTACGATTCTATTATTATGTGGAAATTCAGACAAGTAATGAGTTTACATTTACATTATTATATGGAATCACCTACTGCAGTCAGTCACTGAGTACTATGGGACTATTTTTGTGTGTGTTTTTTTGTTTGTTTGTTTGTTATATAGATATATTATTTATTTGTAATTTTTTTTCATCATTCTATTTATTTCTTTTCATTTAGCATTTTGATACACAGTGCCCTGTTGGGTGGCACTATGTGTATATATATATATATATATATATATATATATATATATATATATATATATATATATATATATATATATATATATATATATATATATATATATATATTATCACAAATTCAGAAACAAAAAATGAATTTATTGTATTTCTTCTCGATAGAGGAGCGTTTGGCGCCTCCTGTAGGTTGAATGCGGCACATGTTAGCGTCGTTGCTATGAAACGGATCTTGAAAACACAACGATAAACCACGGCGTTCCTAAACGTCTGGTAATCTCATCGAGCCGTTTGTGTTTTGCACCTGAACGTCTCTGAAACAGAGCAAAATGTCCAACGCTCACTTTTTAGCAGAAGTTGGTTGGGACGCGGGTTTCGCTCTCCCTGTAGCCAATGCAGAGAATAAAGCATTAGAGGAGGAGGTGAGTGTGAAGTTTGACTGCTAATTGACATCATATGTCTGAATAACTGTTTTTTTAGGAGGTGTGTGTGTGTGTGTGTGTGTGTGTGTGTGTGTGTGTGTGTGTGTGTGACAGTTACCTAAATGTAATTTTCTTCGTTTTTTCTTCTCTCTACAGCTTCAAAGGAAGCAAAAGGAGCAATTAAATATTGAGAACAAGCTGAATAAATACAAAGATGTTATAAATGCTTTGACTGAACATCTCAAAAATCTGAAACAAGAGCTTTCTCACACTCAGGTATGAGATAATTGTAATAGAAGAAGTTGATTCTTGCTTGTTTTGAACAGTAAGACTGAATGTGTAATGTTTGAGTGGGATTGTTTGCATGCGTCCAGGCTTTGTGCAAAGCCAGAGAGAAGGAGATTGAATCTGAGGAGCATTTCAGAGCGCTGGCGGAGCGAGAGACAGGCCGCTTGAAGCAGGAGATCACTGAGCTGGAGAATCAGCTGAAAACACTGAATGAGAAGAAGAACGCACAAGAGGTTACACAGCTGACTCACACCCTTCATCCATATCACGCGACCTGTGCTTATGCATAAACAGTGTCAAAGCAATATAAAGAAACCATCTTTCATTGGTGTCTCACAAACTACAAATGTATACAAACGTTTACACACTATACAGTTCAAAAGTCTGGGGTCAGTAAGATTTTTATTTAAAACAAAGTAATACTGATATCCAGCAAGCACCCATTAAATGAATCAAACGTGACAGATTATTTCAAATAAATTATGTTCTTTTGAACTTTCTGTTCATCAATGTTACAGAAAAATGTATCACTTTTTCCACTAACATTAACTGTTTTCAACATTGATGATAATAAGAAATGTTTCTTGAGCCGCAAATCAGCATGAAAATTATTTCTGAAGGATCATGTGACTGAAGACTGGAGTAATGATACAGATTCAGCTTTGACATTACAGCTATAAAATACATTTTAAATATATTAAAAAGAAAATTTAAAATGATTTAAAATTGTAATAATATTTCACATTATTACTGTTTATATTGTATCGCTCAAATAAATGCATCTTTGTCAAAAACTAAACTTTTAATTTTATTACAAAGGAACATAATCATAATCCTAATGTAATTCTGTCGATCTCTTGCACAGAACAGCATTTTTAAAGCCACTCAGAAGCTTGAGGAAATGAAGAGTCAGCTGAACTGGGATCAGCAGACCCTGGAGGCCTGGCTAAAGGAATCAGCGTACAAGGATGAAGACACCATGGCCATCATCAAGTACGCCAAGCAAGATGAGAGCAGGATTCGAGTGAGTTTGTAGTAACAGTGGCAGGATCAGCTGTTTGAGTTGGGTCACTTTGTAACCCTAATAGAAAACAAAACTGAGCTGTCGTGAGAAAAATGTAAATGTTGGCTTGCACAAAGTGTCACTGCTATATTCACTTACACATCAGTTATATGATAATATTTTCAAGGGGTTGAATCTGCATTTGCAGCACTCAACTGTTAAACCAAAAACTTGAGACTGACAAGTTATACAAAGTTCCTGGGTGGATCTCACAAGTCCTTCCAAGAACATGTTTGTATCATATACCACCCTTAAAGAACAAGTAAGCACAGTTGATTGACATTTGGTTGCACCAGCTGTGCATAAGGGTGGCTCGCCTACAGTGGTTCAGGCTGCAGGGTTATCAGCAAGATGATAGAAAACTGTACATTTCTCGTCTATTACCACCCAGTGCAGCTTATACCAACGACGGAAATAAGCGCAGTTACAATCGCAAAATATGTGGGAGAGCGTTTCTATAATGTGACTATATTGTATTGCAATAGGTAACACTTCAAAGTCAATAACAAATCAAAACTAGTTAGCACATAATTTGTAATTGAAAAGATTTAATGACAAAATCTAGTTATGGTTACACTTAAAATAGTTACAAAATAGATGTATGAGATGATAAAACTTACTGTATACCATTAATTGTACCCAGCATGAATGTTACCTGAGGGATAGAGAGAGAGAGAGAGAGAGAGAGAGAGAGAGAGAGAGAGACAAAGAGAAGAAGAGCACAAAGAAGTGAAGAGCCAAAGAGAAGGCCCCCAAGAAGAGGGAGAGCCAGAGAATAAAAGAGGCAGAGCAACAGTTACAATCTTCTTTTTATCTCTTCCTTGACTATGTGACTGAAACCCTATTGTGAGTCATTCAAACTGACCAACCAGACCAAACTTCCCCCACTGTACTACAGGCGTGACACACATTTGGCCTACAGGCCTTCATCATCCCTGTGTCTTTAGGAATTCCAAATGGCCCTTGTGGTAAGAAAGATGGGGGTTGAAAACAGTACAGCAGTATGTCTTTGTTCAATTTCAAATATCAAATATCTTTGATTATTTTCAATTCTACAGTAAGTAATGGGCACTAAGTTGCAACTTATGCACTACTAAATATTTTAGGTTGCACCATTAAGCGTAGTTGAAGCGTAAAGCTATGTATAAACTAAATATTTACGGAAGCCTCCAATCAGGAGTAATGGCTGGAATAATAGCAGACTGACTGAACTGAATCAATAAGCTTTTGTTTTACATGACAGACTTCTATTCTTTATACGTATGATAATGCTGATAATGCTAACATTTACAAGAGGAAACATGTGAATAGATTACTTTGTTAGCGGCTCTTCAACACGAACCCGTCCAAAACAGCGCACCGCTGCGTGCATCTGTCCCATCAGTCCGTGTTGTGCATGTCATGATGTCAAATAAAATCAGTCATAATCAATAAATGTAATTTCTTATGTTTTTTTGTTTTTGTTTCAGTATTTATTTATTGATACTTATTAATGTCATTTCATATACTGAATGCTTTTGAACAGAGGTCTTCAACCCTGCTCCTGGGGACCCACTGTCCTGCTTCAGCACACCTGCCTGTGTATTTTCAACAAGTGATCCTGAAGAGCTTGATTAGCTTCAGCTGTCTTTGATTAGGGTTGGAGCTAAACTCTGCAGGACAGTGGGTCCCCAGGAGCAGGGTTGAAGACTTCTGAATGTTATGTATATATAAAAGCACATATGTTATTCATAATTAAGTATTGTATTTAATGGAAACGTATTTTTACCATTGGTTACGTGAGGCAAAAGAAGTTATAATAATGAAGGATAAACTGAAATTCACAGCATTTCTACACAATTTCTGCTCACGTATTTGAAGGCTGCTATTGGATCATTGAGGGTAAACATAATATTATGCGACTACCCATTACTTTATGGAGAGCATACAACCTACTAGCTACATTCTGCCTTAAGATCAAATGGTGCAACCGAAAAAAGTACAGAGTTAGTTACAAACTAGCTAGTAGTTACTAAGCCTCTAGTGTGGACTTTACGTACAAATTTAAGAAAGAACTTACGGACGGCTGGTGCAACCCTACCCAGATGATTTGTATTATGCCCTGATATGTAAGAATTCAATACATTCCATAGAATTCAAAGATGCATTGTAGCAGCTCATAATGTAATAACTGCACATAATATAAAAACTGCACATAATGTAATAATTTTCTCAAAATGTAATACAATCTTGAGCTCATAATGTAATAAAAAAATTACATTATGAGAAATGTATTACATTATAAACTCGCTTAAAATGTTTTATATTTTCATTATTGTAATAGCTTTAAAAAAAAAAAATGGTATTCACTTACAGTACATTTTTAAAAATTTAGTCTTAAACTACCTGTGAAATGCAACAGATTTAATTATTCTTATAATTATTATTATAAATAAACAAAGCAGTGGTATTTTTAAAATGTACTGTAAAGGAATACCAATTCTTTATGTTTAATAAGAGATAATAATAATATTAACATGAATGTTTAAATATTAAATATTGCATTTACTTGCAGGTAGTTTAAGGCTGGCTTTAGATTTTTAAAAATGTACTGTAAGGGAATAATAATATTTTTATGTTTTACATTATGAGTTCCTACATACATTGTAAATTATTTTTGTACTATCTTTAATTTGTACATTATCATAATTAGAATTTAGGGGATAAAAAGCTTTAGTTTTAATATATAATAATATAATGAAATAATATATAATAAAATATTTAATTAAAACTAAATAAATGAAGATGTATATCAGCATTATTAGTATCATTGATATACTATTCTATCTTTTGTTAATATTTTGAATTAAAATTAATTTTTATATTTTCAGTTTTTATTTTAATTTTAGGTAAAAAAAGTTTTAGTTTATTTAGTTATATTGGTTATTTTAGTACTTCAACTTAAAATACACGAAAATGATATATGTTGCCTGGGCATCTAGCTGAAATAAAATACGTTTTTAATATTTTATTTTATTTCAGTTAATTATAATTTGTATGTTTTTAATTTTTAATATAGATAGTCTTAGTCTTTATGAAATACTTGGAAAGCAGTGTGCTAAGCTATAATTTGTATGGCAGAATAACTGCCATGCCTGGGCTGAGATAATATCTGCTGTCTTTTGATTCAGGAGCTGACACTGAACATTGAGAAGTTGACTCTTGAAGCCAACCAGAAGAGAAAGAGCTTGAACAGTGAAATCACTGAGTCAGTTACAGCACAGGTGATGGATGTTTTTCTGTGCTCCTTCACATTTCTCAGTTGTCAGAGGACATCTTTATGCTTTAAGCATGCCATCATTCTTACAGGCTTTGATCTTAGCAAATGCACTTGTATTTTGGGATCCAGATTGCTTTGGACAAGACAGCCGAGAGCTTTCGTCAGGCTCACATTGAGAGGCAAGAGATGATCAACCAGTGGGAGAACACCATTGAGCAAATGAGAAAAAGAGACCAGGAGATACAGCAGTGTGCCATGGTAACCTGAAGATGGCGCTCTTTGAATACTTATAAGACATCATTAAATTCACAGTGTTCCTGTAGATGCAAACATATACATTGCAATTTTTCTTACTAAAATAACTATATCTATAATTTAATTCAGAAGATGGTTTAATTAACTTGTTGTAAATCTCTCATTTTCTAGTTGCAAGCAGAGGTGAACCAAGTGATAAGAGAGAAGAATGATTTGATCAAGGAGAGGAAGGACTTCATGGAGCGTGAAATCGAGAACAATAAAGAGCTGGAGAGGAATATAGGCACGGCTGAACGGCAGGCACTTCGACTCAGACAGCAGCTTCAGGAAGAGGAGAGGAACCACAGACGTCTGCAGGATGAGGTGAGTTCACTACAGCTTCCCAACATTGGGGTGACTCTTGTGACCTCGCCTGTGACCCCTGCGCATCAATTGTCAAAATACACCGTGAGGTGACAAGGATCTAGTGCAGTGGTTCTCAACATAGGGGCCGGGGCCCTCAACAAACTTCCAAGGGGGCTTCACAGTTTTGGAACTTAAAATTATTTAAAACAAATAATAAAATAAGCTAAAACAGAAACAAAAAATCAAGATATTTCATAGTATTTGCTATTTTTATAACAAAAATTAATCTTTAGGGGG
Organism: Paracanthobrama guichenoti; assembly: GCA_018749465.1. Classification (NCBI taxonomy): domain Eukaryota; kingdom Metazoa; phylum Chordata; class Actinopteri; order Cypriniformes; family Gobionidae; genus Paracanthobrama; species Paracanthobrama guichenoti. Next base: position 27,600,206 of record CM031944.1, on the reverse strand, counting down.
CCTTCAAATATTATGAACAATGGGTGCCCTTAAAGGATTAGTTCAATTTAAAATGAAAATTAGCTCATGATTTACTCACCCTCAAGACATCTTAGGTGTATATAACATTCTTCTTTCTGATGAACACAATCAGAGTTATAATAATAAACATCCTGATGCTTCCAAGCTTTATAATGGCAGTGACATTCCCACAAGTTTGAAGCTCAAAAAAGTGCATCCATCCTTCATAAACGTACTCCGGGGGGTTAATAAAGATCTTCTGACGCAAATCGATGGGGCTTTGTAAGAAAAATATTCATATTTAAAACTTTATAAAGTAAATCTTGCTTCCACAAGAAATTCTTACAATCCCCATCAATGGAGTACGTTTATGAGGGATGGATGCACCTTTTTGAGCTTCAGTCTCAATGGGCCCTGTCACTGCCATTATAAAGCGTGGAAGCGTCAGGATATTTATTATTATAACTCTGATTGTGTTCATCAGAAAGAAGAAACTCATATACACCAAGGATGGCTAGTGGGTGAGTAAATCATGGGTTAATTTTCATTTTAAAGTGAACTACTCCTTTAAAGGGATATTTCACCCCAAAAAATTAATAAATTAAGTTTCTTTGTCATGTTGAACACAAAAGAAGATATTTTGAAGAATGCTGGTTACCAGACAGTTGCTGCACCCCATTGACTTCCATAGTAATTTTTTTTCATACTATGGAAATCAATGGGGTTCAGCAACTGGTTATCAGCATTCTGCAAAATATCTTCTTTTGTGTTCAACATGACAAAGAAACTCATTCCGGTTTAGAACAAACAACTTGAGGGTGAGTAAAGTCAAAAAGGTTGAGATCCACTAATCTAGACCAATCATACTAAGGCTATTTTGGTACCTTAACAAAAAATTGTTTTTGTTCTTCAAAAACATTGGGTTACTATGTATATACCACAGTACATGAATGGTATTATACCATGACTGTACTATGGTACAGCCACAGTACATCTTTGTAAGGGTAGTGAATGCAAATAAATATATGAATATATTGGCTAAACTAATCAAATGTGGTGTTTTGCTCTCAGGTGGAGGTTCTGAAGGGAACTTTAGACCGAACAACCACAGATGTGGAGGCCACCAGATCTCAGTTAACCAGCATGAAGAAGAACATTCAAGACAAAACAGCAAAGTAATGCTTTCTCTTTTCTTTTGACCACTGCTCAGTATTGTATTTCACAGCAAATTCATAGCAAATAGCATTCATTGTAGTAAAATATACAGTTGTTTTGTTGTAGGGTTGAAGAGGTAAAGCTGCATATTGCTGCTCTGAAGGAGAAGCTGTTGGTGGTAATGGAGGCGGTGCTGGATGGTGAAGAGCAAGCAGCACAGATGGAGCAACTGCGCAAAGAACAGGAACAGAACATCAAAGTGAGTTTGACTCTTTTATCTCTTTGTGACTTCATAGCAATTCACTCGCAATATGGGCATCAGGCTCCTTTTTGCTTTGCAAGAGGGGGCTGGATGTCATGCTGTCACCCTCTCTCTCTCTCTCTCTCTCTCTCTATATATATATATATATATATATATATATATATATATATATATAGTAGTAGTATAGCTTTAGAAATATTCAGAAATGGTAGGATATTGTGTACACTGTATTAAACATTCAATATCCAGGAGTAGAATTATCTTATTGTACAGTTCACAGAAGTATTATTTTAGTATTATTTATATACTATTATAGTTTTATTAATTTTGAGTTGGCTCCAATTTTTTAATTTTCAGTTTTTATTTTAATTTTATTTAAAAAATGTAGTAATTTTATGTGCTTTTGTCATTTCTATAATTTTTTTAAACATTAATATTGAGGTTTATATTTTATTTCAGTTTTAGTTTTTAATTATTTCCAGTAAGTAATGTCAGTATATCAATAAAATATGTTAATAAAATAGTTGTTTTTAATAGTTTTAGTTTTAGTTGACAATAGTAACCCTGGTCCACAGTTTTAAATTCCAGATATTAAAATGATGTGCTATTTGGTCAGTAAGTAAATAAAACTAAAACTAAAATTAATTTAGGCTTTACAACATTATAATGCAGTTTGTAAAATGGATTTACTAATGATTACATTTAACAGTGCTATTAAATTATTAGTGTTATTAAAATATTAACTTAAAGTGAGCGTTAAATGTAAAAAATAGAATGCACAATTAAAGGTACACTGTGTGAATTTTAGCGGCATCTAGTGGTGAGGTTGTGAATTGCAAGTACCGAACGCTCACCCCTCCCTTTCGAAGCACATAGAGAAGCTACAGTGGCCAACACAGGACAAAAATGTCTTTGTTGGCGAGAGCAGTGAGTGACTAGCGCTCTGTAGAGAAGTTTGTCCGTTTAGGGCTACTATATAAACATGACGCCGGAAAATGGTGATTTCACTGTAAGGGGACCCGCGGTGTATGTAGATAGAAATGGCTCATTCTAAGGTAATAAAAGCTTAACGGTACATTATGTAAGGTCTTTATACACCACTGAAAACATAGTTATGTATATTATATTGCATTTCTGTCAATAGATCCTAATAAATACTACTCACTGCACCGTTAAATATCCAGTATCAACCACACCTATATTATTTAAGCCTGTTTGTGATTGTTAATGAAAGTTATTATAATGTGTCTGTATTTGGATTAATAAAGCATTCATGCATGTCTTCCGATGTGTGTGTAGGAGATCGATGCTCAGCTGCTCCGGCAGAGAGAGCTCATGTTCAGGAAGAGTCAGGAGCTGCAAGGGTTGCGTGAAAAGGAGAAGAACATCACAGCTGAGATCTGCTCCACCCGTGCCGCTCTGTCCAACCTGGAGAGCAGACTCAGCAAACTGGACCAGAGCTTTCTCAAACAGCAGATGATAATTTCCAACCAGGCAAGAGAACCAGTCTCTAATAGTTATCATCTAGTTAAAAAAAAATAGTTATCATCAAAAAATAGTTATCATCTAGTTAAATTTGTCAGAACACAAGCGGGATGGTTGTTTCTTAGAGGCTGACAGATGACTTGAGTGTCGTTTTTTTTTTTTGGTCTAGGACTTTCAGATCCAGATGCTGGAGAGGAAGGCTTTACACTTGCAGGGGAAGGTGAACACAGAGGAGAAGGAAGCTCTGGAGAAAAAGGCTTCTGATCTGGCTGAAGCTCTAGAGGAGAAGAAGAGGACTACCGCTACTCTCAACACACAACTGAAGAAGCTCCAGGTGAGAATGTGTGTCTCTGTTGTGACATTGATTTCTCAGAGAACAGCTGTTTTCAGTAGGCACACAGGTCTGATTCACAGGTGACATGTCAAAAATAAATATCTAGTTCAGTCATGAAACTGTAGAGTGCGTTGGCTGATGGTCCTTACATGTAGTCTGCAAGCAATCACATCATCACCGCATGGCACAAGCTGATTTGCCTCTGCTGATCCTTCAGCCAATGAGATTGCTTGCTCAACATTTAAATAGTCTGGTTCAGTGTTTGCTGTTGGCTAGTCCGTCCGTCCGTCCGTCCATCCATCCATCCATCCATCCATCCATCCATCCATCCATCCATCCATCCATCCATCCATCCATCCATCCATCCATCCATCCATCCATCCATCCATTCCTGTCTAACCATAGCCCTAGAATAGAGCTGTAAGGTCCAGCTGATTGGCCCAACGTAGGAATCCAGCAGTTGGTCGAAGGACTTCTGCGTGTATGTCTTTTCTGGCGCTTCTAGAAAAATCACTTTAATTTATTAAAATGTGAAGATCCAATTCAAAATCTGACTCCATGAATAATTTTATCTGACTCCAATTCTTTGTAATTTTGTTGCATTTGTAATTTAACAGCTGATTATAAGTTTAGTTGTGATTTAATTTAGATCATTGATTTTCTTAGTATCTCTTAATTTCAAATACTCGTTCCTCCATGGGACGCTCAGAGGATAATGCTCGCGATTATAATTACATTACCTCACGGATGCAAATTAGCCAATTCTGAGATTACAGAGGATTACAGAGTGAACTATTTTACCTTTAAGTGAGTCGCACATGCTTACTCATAACAGAAAGTGTAATTTTAGTAATAGTCACGAGAGCTGTAACTTATTAATAACAGTGACAGTCAGAAATCGGATTGCCCCGCATGCTTAGCGCCATGCTCCGGTCATGGGGTCCTCGGTATGGATCTGTCCGGACAGAAAGATTTACGGAAACTCCTACAAAACTCTGCATACGACACTACTTAAATAAAGGAATTTAGACTTATACAAGATAAATCAAGATTAATGTTTATTATAGCCAGGTAAACATATCAAATAAAAGAATTTAGAAAGAATCCATAATACACAACTGATCAGCATACAATATAAAACATCATTCTAAAAAACTTAAAAAATAGTTTCAAAGAGTCATCGTTACCTGGCAATAGAGACACACTTCAACAGCGTGGGAAGTTCTGATTACAGATGCTTCTCTGATTGGTCTGCCCATTCCCTTTAAATACTCAACCAGAACAAAAGAACAATAAACATTTAGCACCCAAATATTTATGCAGCTTTTGGTTGAAACTTTTCTCGTGACCAAATGGTCACACCTAGCTTTGGGGGATGACAGCAAATGTTTATAAAAAGATCTTTATGAGCATCTCCCACACCAGGGGAACAAGCTCTGTTGTCTTTATTATGACCTGTTCCTCTGATGTGGGAATGAAACCTGTTTACCAGAAACACCAAAAGTCAAAGAAACACCTTGTGGCAGTATCTGTGAGATTTGCATGATTGTGTGGTCTCCGAGGCAGGAAGAGTGAGAGGGTCAGAACTCGGCAGGGAAGGAGATGAGATTGAGTCTTGTTTTTTCTTATTCAGATGAGTGAAGTTTTATTGTCTTAGTGCAGCTTAGATCTCTTGAGTTCGGTCTCAGGTGAAATCCATTCTTACAGAGTCATCTAGAACATGAACATGTCAAAGAAATGAAACCAAACACCTTGTAATCACTGTTGACTGCTTACATGATGGAATATCATGCATCTCGCAAGTTATTTTGGCAAAAAATAACTTATGTAACCAAATTCAAGGTTATTTTGGCAAGAAGTGGGTTACTCATAGCCAGACTATTTCGGGTCTATAGTTATAGGTTATATATAATTAAGCTCTTTGGGGTCAGTACGTTTTTTTTTTTTTTTTTTTTTTTTTAGTGACTGATCAATTGATCAAAAGTGACAGTAAAGACATTTATAATGTTACAAAAGGTTTATATTTCAAATAAATGCTGTTGTTTTGAACAATAAAAAGAAACACATTTAAAATATATTCAAATAGAAATTGTAGTATTTAAAAATATTACAGTCTTTACTGTATTTTTCATGAAAGAAAAGGCATCCTTGTTGAGCATAAAATACTTATTCCAAAAATATAAAATTCAAAAAATCTTACCAACCAAAAACTTTTGAATGGTAGCATATATATTCTGTTGATTTGGGGTGGAACATGACCTGTTTTGGACCTGTGCATGGATGTTTTAAAAATATATATTTTATGTATATTCTCAGGATGATATCCGCCGCATTAGGAAAGACACAGAGAAGAGCGAAGCAGAGAAGAGAGATCTGACCTCCAAGATCCAGGAGCTGGAGCTCTTCATCGACACCTCTGAGAAAGATCAGAAAAAACTCAGGCTCAAAAAACAGGTCACTAACTTGATTGTCCATCACTGATAAATGGACCTGGTATCTGTACCAACAGAATTCTTCAGAAAACGTCACAGAATTTCACGTTATTTCAACGTTCATAAATTTTCACACATTCCGTTTATTTATTAAATATTTATTATTTTACGCATTTAAGAAAATTTCTATTCAACAATTTTTTTCGCTTGCTATCAGCACAACTGATCAAAATTTAAATACATTATTGATCTATTTGGGTAACTTATTCTATCAAAGAATTTTATAAAATAGCAGTAAAAAATGGTAGAGAACAAAACTCATTTGCTCTGTTGCACTCATATTGACGTCGTCTCCTTCCATCAGGACAGCATGGTGGATAAGGGTCTCCTGAAGATGGAAGTACAGCGGCTAAGAGACCTGTTGTATGACAGAGCAGATGGAGTGCTGACTCTGGAGAAGAGACGTCTGCAACTGCAAGCGGCCATGAAAGAGAGAGAGGAGGAGATCCGTGTGCACAGAGAGATGCTCATTAAACAGGTCAAGCTCACCGAACAGGAGAGACAAGGGCTCAGGTAAACACTGCAAAAATGCTTTTCTTATTTAGTATTTTTGTCTTGTTTCCAGTCTAAATATCAAAAAATTCATAAAGGGATCATGAACTGCGTTGTTTTATTGTTTTATAATGTTTCCTGGGGTGCACTTATAATGTTAGAATGCTTTTTACATAAAAAATTGTCATAATTTATAAATAAAAGGCATCCTACGATTTTAGCCCTTTGGTATGAACGCTCTGTTTTAAGGGGCGTGTCTGCTGTGAGACTTCAGTTTAAACGCCCACTGCTGTGATTAGCTAACATCTTTCCATTTGAAATAGCCAAGTATTACTCTCTCTTTTAGCGCGTTTTTACTAGGCCTATTACAGCTCTCATGATTAACTAATCGTTAAAAGTGTTGCATTACATTTAGATCTATGGCATCATATTAAGATCGTGGCATGAAAGGTTGCAGAGATGAACGTTGTAGCCGATCACACACATGTTGAGCTCATGAAAGCAGTGATCTTGTCATTGCAACTCAGTTTCTGTAGACTAACGAATGCTTTCGTCTTCACTAACAGTGCAAACGTGATATAGTTAAGAGATCCGTTAAATAAAACAGGAGTCACTGATAAACGCATCACTGATAAACTCTCTGTTTGATTGACAGCTCCAGTGCGCGCGCTGCTAGCAAAGGGAGCTTTCTTTGATCGCTTTCTTTAATTTAATCACCATTAAATAACAGATTATTTTCATCCTACTAAGAGAAACAACTCAAGCTGACGTTTAGTCACTGGTTTGATTTACTGACACACAGACAAAGAACATCTGACTGTACATGAATCACATTTCAGATCAGGCATTAGAATGAACAGTTACTTACATGTTGCAATACTGTCGAGTCCAGGCAGTATCCTCAACGGCATGTTTATTGCTTGGTAGCTCGATCTGGTTTAACACCATGTGGCCTATGTTACTTAGGCTACCTGTGCTGTGTTCAACTCAACTTTTAGACACGCACTTGCGAACTTCCCTATGCACTTCCCCTCAGGGGAATCCCTGCCGCCATTTTGAAGTGCGTTCCACTTCGTGAAGTGTACAAGGGAAGTTTATATGGACAGACCCTTGCTCCCTCGATTTTGACAGAGGGAGCGAGTCTACTTCATATGTACACTTCAGGCAGCTTCATATACCACAATGCAACACGATTGTGACGTCACCGCATTTTGCGTTTAATTTACCCCACCACAAACAACTCTATGATATTTTAATTATTTTTAAAAACATTTAAAACAACCCAAACACACCTATATACATATAGAATGCTGCATTAAACAATTTTGTAAAGAAAATAAATAATAAATTAACTCCATAGTGGATTCCAAATGATCAAGGGCTTAGGACGTTCCAGTTCAGTCCATTGGAAATGTTCTGCCAGTAGTGGGCACTCATGCAACGTAAGCAATGACACACATCTGAGTGAACGAGATGGGGTGAAGTTAGCGAGTGAAGGGCATAATAAAAACGAAATGGAACGCAGCACTATTCAATTGCATGTCATGTGCAGATCGGTGGGCGGGGCTAAACAGGCAGTGATGAAGTAGGCATTGATCTTTTTCTGCACAGGCGGTGCTTGCCTCCCTTTGACGTCATAGATCCCCACTTTGAAAAACCTGTTCAGATGCTTTTACTAGATAAGTAAAATGACAGATATTTTTTTACTTTTTCTAGAAAATAAAATCAAAATGATGTGAATTATTGCTTAAAACAAGCTAAATTATCTCCCTTCTCTTTGGGACAGAAACAAAAAACAAGATTTCAGACAGAAAAAAATATTATTTTTTTTACCCCATTGGCAGATAATTTTGCTTTGCTTCATTTTGATTTTATTTTCCAGAAAACTAAGTAGGAAAAGCATTTTTTTTGCAGGGAAAACACGGTAGCCAATGGTAAATCAATATGATTTCATTGTTTAGTGTGGCTTAGAAGATACATTTATACTACAATACAGATATAAATATTGAAATAAATGAATAACATGATAAATACATTTTTATTTTTAAAATTCAGATTGTAATTGTGTCATTCGTATGCTACATAAATTACTATGTTTATAACAACAGAAGAAAGATAAGCTGATCTGCGCTGATGTCATATACACAGCATTTTTCTGCACTCTGTCTTTTGTGACAAATGACCACAGTACTGCGGTGAACGAGAGAATGTTCAAAATTGACAAGATGAGGAAGAAGTATGAGATCCTGACTGTTTCCATGGCTGCACCAGAGGGAGAGGAGGATAAATCCCAGGCCTACTTCATCATAAAGGTAACATACCACTACTTTTAATAACATTGATTATAGACTGAAAAATCTTGATCAACAATAAGAAACATGTAATGTCATGCTAAATGAAGGATAATAATTTAATGCTTTATTTTAATGTAGTGTTATTCCATGAAATAACCAGTACACTACCCTTTAAAAGTTAGGAGTCAATAAGATTTTATTAAAACGTTTTTAAAGAGATCTACACTACCGGTCAAAAGTTTGATATAACGAAATGACTGCTTTCAACATTGACAATAATCATAAATGTTTCTTGAGCATTAAATCATCATATTAGAATGATTTCTGAAGGATCATGTGACACTGAAGACCGGAGTAAAGATGCTGAAAATTCAGCTTTGAATCACAGGAATAAATGACATTTTAAAATATATTCAAATTATTTTATAATTCAAGTTATCAAGTTTTTTTAATAACATAAATGGAGCCTTGGTGAGCAGAAGAGACTTCTTTAAAAACATGAAAAAATCTTACTTTTCTAAAATTTTTGACTGGTAGTGTATACTTTTATTCAGCAAGGAAGCATTAGATAAATCAAAACTGACAACATTTAATGTTACAAATTATTTATATTTTAAATAAATGTTGTTCTTTTGAATTCTGTAATCATCAAAGAATCCTAAAAATTTATTGTGGTTTCCACAAAAATAAAGCAGCACAATTGTTTTTTAACATTGATAATAATGAGAAATATTCCTTGAGAAGAAAATCATTCATCATATTTAGATTATGAGATTAGAGATTAGATTATGATTTCTGAAGGATCATGTGACACTGAAGACTGGAGTAATGATGCTGAAAATTCAGCTTCGACATCACAGGAATAAATTACATTTTAAAATGTATTAAACAGGGTCGCCATGGGTCTTAAAAAGTCTCCATTTGACCTTCTACAATTTTAGGCCTTAAAAATGTCTTAAACTGGAGCAGAAAGTCTTAAATTCAATATCATGGCATTAAATTAGGGCCCTATGATTTCTGTAATGTGGAAAACATGTACAGAATCACAGAATCCATTCATAAAAATGGAATTTACTGTATAATGTGGAATGTCACAGAATTGGTTAACTTTTGGGTGAAAAAACTTTTTCTGTTAAACTTCAATAAATAGCTGATGACTGGCTGAAACTAGCTCACTCTTGAGACCAGGTTTGCGAACACAGGGACCTGGTGCTCCGGCACCTCGCCCGCTTGGGCCTTCGGGTCATCTGGGAAAGAGCAAACTCTCCCCTGGGTAGAGGATCTCTTTTCTCGACTCGGTCGCCATGTACAAGCATTGCGAGCATGCACAGTCAATGCTGACTTGCCTTTGTCAATTCGAAGGGCAAGAATGTGGTTCCACTGAAGTTATTTCAGAGGCTTCACCCTGTGTGAACCTCACTTTTCTACGGGCCAGAGTTCCCTTAGAACGAGTTTCTGGGATATTGTTGTATCAACAAATGCCTCTGCCACGGGCTGGGGTGCCATGCGCAATTGACATGCTGTTGCAGGCTCCTGGAAAGGACCCCAGCGCCTATGGCATGTCAGTTGCCTCGAGTTGCTGGCCGTACGTCTTGCCCTGCACCGCTTTCAAGCCCTGCTGAAGGATGAACACGTACTGGTCCATTCAGACAACATGGCGACAGTAACATACATCAACTGACAAGGTGGTCTACGCTCCCGCCGGATGTTGCAACTCGGCTGCCATCTCTGAAGCATCTGAGGTCGCTTCGTGACGTTCATATCCCGGGAGAACTGAATCGTGCAGCCAACGAGCTCTCACGGTTTCAGCCACTTCCAGGGGAATGGAGACTCCATCCCCAGATCGCCAGCTGATTTGGGAACAGTTTGGCGATGCACAGGTAGATCTGTTTGCCTCCCACGACTCTTCCCATTGCCTACTAGCGTTCAGCTGGCGGCGGGGCCCACGCAAGTATGCGTTTCCCCCAGTGAGCCTTCTCACAGATCAAGGAGGACAGGGAGCAAGTCCTTTTGGTCGCCCCGTACTGGCCCGACTGGACCTGGTTCTCGGAACTCTTACTCCTTGCGACAGCACTTCCCTGGTCGATCCCTCTGAGGAAGGACCTGCTTACTCAGAGACGGAGCACCCTTGGCACCCATGTCCTGATCTATCCTACACGTGTGGGCCCTGGACGGGACGCGGCAGGTTTGAGTACGGGCCTATGCATTGAAGTGGAACCTCTTCGTTACCTGGCACTCTTCTCGGTGAGAAGAACCCAGGAAATGCCGTTTTGGGTCTGTGTTCTCCTTCCCCCAAGATGGGCTGGAGAGTAGGCCGTCTCCTCCACCCTGAAGGTTGATGTGGCCACTATTTTGGCTCACCACGACCTGGTGGACTCAAAAATGGTAGGACAGCATGACTGAATCCGCAGGTTCCATAGAGGAGCAAAGAGGATAAATCCTCCTCGCTCTCTGCAGATGCCCTCTTGGGACCTCACAGTGGTGTTAGCTGCCCTGCGAGAGCTCCCTTTGAGCCCTTGCAGTCCTTTGAGTAAAAGTCCTTTGATTGCTCTTGATTGCCCTTGCTTCCATCTAGAGGGTAGGGGACCTGCAGGCATTTTCGGTTGACGAAGCGTGCCTGGATTTCGGGCCGGCTAACTCTCAAGTGATGAACCTGAGACCCCGGCCTGGATACGTGCCCAAGGTTCCCACCACTTCAGGTGGTGAACCTGCAAGCGCTGCCTTGGAGGAGGCAGACCCAGCCTTGACACTGCTCTGTCCAGTACATGCCTTTTGCGCTTACGTAGACCGGACACAGTGTTCATTTCCTCAGACCAGACTAGATAGTGGACATTATTGTCCTGGCATATCAGGTTCAGGGCATGCCATGCCCCCTAGGGGTCAAGGCACACTCACTCCACTGGACATCTTAAAGCTGTAGGCTGGGCAACACCCATCACATTCGCTAGAGTCTAAGTAATCTCTGAGTGGAGCCAGTGTCCTCCCATGTACTCGCCCCAAATGGCCATTAACGGGACAGGCTCAGGTGTCATCGCTTGCTGCACCATTCCACTCCACAGACTGGATGTGTGCGCATATTTACTCAGGTGAGATTCTCAGTAAGCCCTGAGTTCCTCCAGCACTGCCGATGCCGACACCAGAGTGCATGCTCGATCGGTCAGCCCTCGTGTTAGGTTAGGTGCCTAACGTGTATTTCCACGGTAAGTCTCTTCGAGCATGTGTCTTCCCTTGGCAAGATCATTGCCACTCCTGGGGTTGAAAGATTCCACCTATGGTTGGATACTCCAGAGTGCTCCATATGTAGCCCATACGTGGGTCATATGTTTATTCCTAAGTCCTCCCTTTGGGTAGGCATTGTGTTGCATTTCTCCTGGTGGGATATGCTTCCCATTGTTCACTGGTAGTTGAACCTGGCCCCTCACTCGTGCAAGACTCACAGCAGGGAGCTCAGGTCTCAGGAGCTCTTGTGGCAAGATTGAATTGGGAACCCCCATTCCGTCAGTAACTGACGTAACTCGTAGTGTACGGACTGAACGGGAATGTCTCGGTTACGTATGTAACCCTCATTCCCTGAAGGAAGGGAACGGAGACATTACGTCCCCAATGCCACAACTGCTGTACCGCTGGTACAGCCGGGGCACTCAGCCTCGGCTCCTCAGCAGGTAAACATAATGCGGAGTTGCGTCATGCAAATTCCACAGACCCATGGCATTCTCATGCCATTGGCTGGTTTTGTAGATCTCGAAGGCGATTGGCTTCTAAGCAAAACCCCCATTCTGTCAGTAACTGACGTAACATCTCCATTCCCTTCCTTCAGGGAACGAGGGTAACATACGTAACAGAGGCTTGAGGAAACACTGGACAGGGTAAGTATAACGTCTGGTGTCCTTGAGGTAAGCAGAGAGGTAAGTATCCTTAGTGCTAATGAGACCGGTCAGTGACTGTGTGTGGGAGAGTGTCTTTTGTGCTGTGGGTGATTGCAGTGCTGATGGGATGCAGGTGTCCGTGATTAATACTCAGGTGAGGGTGTGCGCTGTGACTGGGTGACGTGGGAGCCTGATGTGTCTGTGACATCACCAGACCAAGCTCAATCTTTTAAGATTGAACATTGGTCTGGGGAGTCTGCTCTGTATTTTTACTGCACAAGAGGCATGATCAACTGGCATAGTTTAAATGACTCTGTATGAAATTGGATAGTCCTTCAACCAATCAGACCAACGATCCATCACTTCTCTATCCGTCATTGTGTAAAACCTGCCAATAGCGCACAAGGTGGATAAGCTGGTTTGTGATTGGTCTCCGCAAATGTGTAACAGAAGCAGGATAAAAGTATGTACAGGTTTCCAGCCTGACCTGCAGGGCGAAATCAAATCGTCTAGTTTTACTGTATATTGTTGATCAAATAAATGCAGCTTTGGTGATACTTTTTTCAAAAGTGCAGCTTGGATTTTTGCATTCAAAGCATTCCTAACTCCTGACTATAAGTTTCTGTGTATCAGAATGAACATTACAACTCCATATATGTTACAATATCTAATAAATTCTGGACTTTTTCCGAAGGCAGCTCAAGAGAAAGAAGAACTCCAGCGTCAGGGGGATGATTTGGATGCCAAAATCCGCAAGACAGAGAAAGAGATCCGCGCTTTGGAGAACACCCTGCAAGTTGTCAATAACTGCAATACAACCTACCGCAAAGCCCTGACCAAAGTCACAGAGTCCAGTGAGTATTTGTATATTTAACTCATAGATTATCCAAAAACAAGTTTCTGAGTCATACTCAAACACTTTAACTCATTGCCAGCTTTTTAAAACATTCTTCGTCACTAATGTCACCACATTCCCAGAATGCAATGTTATGAAATTCTAATTTTAAAGTGGTTTGTTTGTTTGGTTTGAAGTATGACGATAACAGCTGTAACTATGCACGAGCATCGCTGATATTAATGTATATGTTACTTATGTACATGTTATCAGATTAAATATATTCAGCTTAAGCCATACCTACAAGCAAACGTCACTTGTTCGTGGTATAGATGCTGTACAAATTTCATGTTGCATGTAAAAAATATCTGGAATGTTGCAGTATTTATACTGTAATCAAATTTTGTTGTGATCTGAGTAGTGCACCATCTCGCTGTAGGTCCCGCACACCAGGAGAAACTGAAACTGGAGGAGCAGAGACGAGCAGCTGAGGACAAATACAAATTTAAGAAACGGCAAATCCGAGAACTACAGGAGGACGTTGAAGTAAATATATGCACTGATGTAAACATTTGTCCAGACAATGCAGACAAAAACTAAATTTATATAAATATGTGAAGTATAATATCTCATGATACAGAAATGTAATTCCTAACATTAGTTTTTATTCTATTAGCTATCATGAACTAACAATTAACATGTTTTATTTAAAAAAGTATATTGTTTTGTTTTGATTGTAATTGGTGTTATTTTGGTGGATTGTTGATCTTAGTAGGTCTATCAGAAAACACACTGGTCCAGCTCAAGTAAAACCTAATAATCCTAACTAAATATTTCACATGTGGCATAGGAAATTTGTCCACCCTGTTACATGACATTTTTGCAATGCAATGTGTTACAGGGTGGATGTTTTAAGATAACAAAGCCTGTTACTAGCTAGGAAAGAACAACATGCTAGCAGAAGATCAACATTTAGGAGTAATTTTAATAGATTTATTAAATCTATCCTGATATGTTAATTGGGTTCATTGTTAGTTCATGATGCCTAATTTATTAATGTTAACATATAAAACTGAATTGTAATGTGACTCACACTTTCTTTTACAGTGTTCATGATTGTCTGTACTTACATAAATAATTACAAAGTAATTCTAATTAACTACATGTACTTGCCCTGCTGAATAATTCTGGTGTAGTGCTGGTCTAGTCTAGCTATGGACCAATATAGTCATGCTGTTCTCAAGCAAAATTGAGCTGGTGTCCTGGTCCACCAACAAACCAGCAACCATAATCCCATGTTGATCCCAGCATGCTGGTGACCATCAATGTTAGATGTGTTTCCAGCAGGTTGGCGTGTCATTATTTACTGAAGCTATAGTTACACATAGTTCTTGTTATTGGTATAGTAATTAATTACAGTGATGTGTAATATTATGTGTTACACAAACACTGGGAAAAACGTATTCTGAAAATACAGTGTGTGTATGTATCCTGTAATTCAAACTGTGTGCCTTCACATTAATATTTGTTACTAGGTAACACAACTGTTAAAAACAATGTTTGAAAAAAATCATTCACAACAGGGCAAACAAGTTTCTGTAAACCTGCTCTGTAAAAATTGACAATATTAATTAGCTATGTCAACTTGATTCAATAATGTTAAATAAAATGTGAAAACCAGTTAATTTAGATGATAGCACATTTTCCACATTTCAGAGCATGTCCAGGACATTGGAGGGTCTTCTTCAAGAGGAAGCCGTTCACAATGAGAGCATTGAGAGGACCCAAGCACAAGTGCTCTCTCTCAACAAAGACATCCTCTCTCAGGAGGAGAAACTCAATAGAGCCGTCAAACAGGTCTAACATACTTATTCAGCTTTATCTTTTGAGATTCATCTTACATTACAGAATGACTTTTCTTTAGTAATTAAGGTTAATAGTCAAGTCACCTTTAGCACTTACAATACAGATTGTTTCAAATCAGCTTCACAGTAATAAACAGGAAAATAACATGGAAAATATAATAGGGTATTTATCAGTGTGACAACTATGGTCTATCCTATACGAAGTTCTATCATGAAAGTCTAGATGGTGCAGGCTGATTGGTCCTTAATAGGGATGTGATGGTGAGGAATTTTTCCCACCGGTTAATCTATGTGTGCCAACACCAGTAATACCGGTATCAAAGGGAAGGTGGAGGGGTGGTTGACGGTGGAGTTTTCCAAGGGGGTAATCCAGCACCCGGAAAGCGTACCTTCCATAGGGGCAGCCATTGCTAACCAAGCCATCACCTGCTGTTAGCATTCCATTGACTCCCATTCATATTTGCGTCACTTTGACAGCAAATAACATTACATCTGAGGTGTTTAAAGACCCAATTTGTCCATTGTTTATTTCTAAAGAAACACAACAATGTATAAAAGGCTCCATTACCTTGTATCTTACACTATTGCCCAAGTTGTTTTTGTAAAAATAGGCTAACGATTGCGTCATAACCACGCGACTCTCTGTCGCACAGTAGAGAAATTACCGTATAGACCCATATAGATAGGAGGAGAAGCTCGCAGGGAATCTTTTACTGTCTATGAGGCAATCAGGGGGACGTGGAGGCATAAAGTCAAGGGAGAAGCATGGGGAGAAGCCCATAGAGAGCCAAAACCTCTGCAAGATTCTGTGATTCAGATTTGACTTTGCACAACTACTAGAAGACTTACAACTGTCAGACAGGTTGCTCACATCACATCTACATCGTCAAACTCAGTCTGAGGCTGCGCAGTACGCTCAGCCATCAGGAAGTGAGTGCTTCTAATTGACTTCACTTCTCTCTGTTGAAGTCTATGGGGTCGCTGTGTCCATTTCTTTTACTGTCTTTTACTGTCCCTCTTTTGCACCTTGCTTTTAAATTGTTAAGTCCCCAGAATTGGCACTAATTCTAAAGCGAAAGTAAAATGTGCACGGCCATTCATAATGGTGCAGAACAGAACAAGTGTTTTCAAATTTCTTTGGAAGTTGAGCTTCCATAGGAATAAGCTGAAAACCCTCCACGCCAATGGACACGCACCATTATGAATGGCCGCGCATATTATACTTTCACTTTAGATTTAGCGCCAATTCAGCGGTGGCAATTGCTTCAATGGTGGGTTCATTTTTATTCTTAATGAAAAACACAACAACAAAACAGTACAATGACAAACTCGCTTAAATAGGCGCTTTTACATTTCTCTTTAAAAAACAAATCTTCTGCCATCATCTTGTCAGTCAGCTCCTCACTATCAAGAGAAAGAAGAATTCCAGTGTCAGGGCAATGATTTGGATGCCAAAATCCGCAAGACAAAGAAAGAGATCCGCACTTTGGAGAACACCCTGCAAGTTGTCAACAACTGCAAATGTTGTTCACAACATTTATTTGTGATAAACTAAGTCTGACTCCTGCTGCTGATCTGTGCTGCGACTCTCGTTCGGCTCACGCTCCATTGGGCAGAGTTTGAGAGAATCAGAGAATCAGTTTTTAATTGTAGTTCTGTTCTCTAACTGGACTAAATGATTTTTATTACTATAAAAAAATCTAAGCAATTCTTGCCGCAACATTTTATAAATGAGGCCCCACATCTTCTCTATAGGGCACAGCTGTTCCTGTTGCATCAGCAGCCAATGACCTCACTGCTCAACTTTCAAATTCTTGGTCAGTGTTTGCTGTAGCAGTTTGCTGCACACTTTCAGAATCCCTCCACCTTCCCCAGCTCCACCTGTATAGATCTGCTACAGGAAATTCATATACGTTTTATTGTACAGCAGCAGCATGTCTTACTTGCTTACAGCAGCGTGTTGTGTGTGTATTTGCAGTAGCAAGTCACGTATTTGCTCTGCAGCAGCAGGATCAGATAGCAGATCTATTAACATATTAACGTAATATGACCAAACATATTAACATTGTCATATCCATTACCATGTCAAACAGTCCAAGAGCTGTCATGACAGGAATAAATTTATATGTATGTATATATGGCCAGTAATTACCTATTAGGGTGTTTTCACACTTTTCAGGGGTCTGAGTGCGGTTCGGGTGATTTTTGGCCCACATGTCACCTTTATTTATATAGCGCTTTTAACAAGTCCAATTGTTTCAAAGCAGCTTCACATTGTTAACAGGAAAATAATGCAACAGAATTTGTACAGCCGTTCTGGTGAAACAGTGATGTTATCCAGCTAATCTCAAGTATCATATAGTGTCAATGCGGGCAGATCGGTAATATAGATGAAATTTAGGTGTCCCCAACTGAGCAAGCCAAAAGCCAGAGGCAACGTGAACACTCCAAACGATCTCAGACCCCTTTAAAGTGAACCAAGCCAAGACCATCACAGGAGGTGGTCTGGGTATGGTTCGATCTCATCTTATCTTATGGTATGGCTCGCTAAAAACACACAGTCTGAACACAAAGTCTTGATTTTTCTGTTGGCGAATTCCAATGTAGTTTGGTCATCAAATGCCTCCGTACAAATCGGCTGTTCATCATGGCTGCTTTTTCTGGCGAATCGCTACAAATTATTAGTTCACAACTTACACTTATTTATTGCAATTTCAACTGCTTCCGAACTGTGTAAGAGAGACGTTGCTGCATGCCATGCCAGTTTAAAATGGTTTTACGAGCGCACACACCTAAGGCGCAGAGAAGCCAGCTGTCACAGCACGTGTACTAAACGGAAACTTTAGCGTCTTACTGCATTTATTTTAAAGTGTAAAAAACACACAAGTTTCACATAAACAGGCAGTTTTGTCTTAAGTGAATGTAAACATCTGCATTACTAGCCTAATATAAGAATCAGTTGAGTACGTCATACAGTGAAGAATATGCAGTTTTATTTTTTCATTATTTCATTTCTTACTTGAATGCTGCTTTTAGGCATACATTGCTTTACCTGGAAAATTTAAAGCAGTTTATTTAATTGGCATCTTTTATTATTTTATTGTATTGTTTATTTTTTGTATGCTGATGTTATCATTGCCTTCTGCAATAAAATAAACATGATTCAAGGAAAACTATTCAAAATAAATGTTATTTACAAATGTATATAGCTAGTGCAAGAATATGTAGTATTGCAAAAAAATAAAACATTTTGTGTAAAAGAACTTAATTCAACAGCATTTGTAGCAATGTCATTAAAACAAAATATTTACAAACAAATATCTTTGTTACTGAGGCACAAACAATGTAAGTGAATGGGATCAAATGTTGAAGGCCATAGGGTCAGCCATCAAACACTGAACTGGACTAGATCCAAAAAGCAATAGTATGAACACAAAGGGGTCTGAGACCACATTCCTACTAAAATGGATCAAAAAAGGATTTGAGTCCTCTTTCAGGTACAGGGACAGTGTGAACGTGAAGAGAACTGGGTCCTTTTCACTTGGTTCACCTCTTGGTCCACTTAAAGGACTCTGAATTCGGTCCTCTTTTAAAGAGGACCCTAGTGTGAAAACACCCTTATACCCATATTATTGTGATTATCCAATATAAGACAGATTGCCATCTAAAAAGCGCCTGATCTCATCCTATTCTTGCTCCACAGTGTGCCAAATATACCAAGGAAATTCGGTCTGCAAAGAACACCAAAGAGAAGACGTTTGAGGAACGTGACATTGAGCTACGAGAACTCAGAGACTTAAATAAAAGCCTAAATAAGATGCTCCTGGAAGCCATGGAGGAAAATCCTGACCTGGCATCTACATTACAGATACATTTTATGCAGGTACAGGTTGATTGGAAAAATTACCCACCATGATCTATAAGAAACATTTAATTTAATTGCTGCTTTGTCTAATGGATACAAAGTGGCATTAAGTTCAAGCAAGGATAGGTTAACTGCACTTCTCAAATACTTTGACATATACATTTCTCATTACCAATGTGTATTGTGATAAGTTAAAAGCAAATACACTACCGTTCAAAAGTTTGGAGTCAGCTCGTTTTTTTAAGAATTTAATACTTTTATTCAGAAATTATGCATTCAATTAAAATAAATGCTGTTCTTCTGTTCTTGTTTCTATTCATCAAAGAATCCTGAAAATATTATCATGGTTTCAAGCAACTATTTTCAACATCGATAATAATAAGAAATGTTCCTTTAAATTAGTATATTATAATGATTTCTGAAGGATCATATAAATAACCTTTGTCCATATATAAATACAACATTTATTTTAAATTGTAATAATATGTCAAAATATTAAAGTTTTTACTGTATTGTTGATCAAATAAATCAGTTGGTCAGCCTTACCAACTCCAGACATTTGAACGGTAGTGTATTTTTACAGTGGGGTCAATTATCAGAGGAATTCTTGTGGGATTATTTTAGTCATCATTACTTGCTTTGTTGCATATAAATGAAGCTACTAATGAACTGTAATGGTTATGTTCCCCATTGCAGGCTGGTCTGTCGCTGCCCTCTCCTGCTTCCACTCCATCCAGCCGTCTGAGCTCAAAGATCAACTCAGCCCGCAGTTCTACTTCACTTCATCGGTATTCACATAATCATGTGTTTAACCATGATCTATTGCCATTTATATTCCACGCATACGTCTGCTGCTTTTTGATGCCAGTCAAGTGTGACCGTTTAAACCAGACAAATATGCATGACATGTGGAAAGTCCTGATTGTTGTCTTATGTTCCCCACATGCATATCAGATCCTCAAATCCATCGGCCAGCAGCAGTGCCAGAAGCCAATCTGTCCAGTCCCCCCCAGTGAAGACAGTGGATCTGGGATTGGGTCTCTCCGTCACGTCCCCGCAGGGATCTCTGCCGCCCAGCCCCTCAGCAGCAGCAGGAGCAGCAAGTGCAAAAGCCCTTAGACAAGTCCAGATCCCAATCTGAGGAACAGTGTGTGCCTACCAACCAGGAAGATATTGTTTTTAATTATACCACCGTTCTTGTTATTCCAGTTTTATCTCAATGTTTAATTTATTCAATTCAATATTATCTTTAAAATGACTTTGGCTGTTTACTATTAACCTTTTCCATTGTGTGTGTGTTTTAATTTCCTAGAAACCTGTTATTACGCCAGACTTTACTGTAAACATAGTTTGATTATATACTACCTGTCAAAGGTTTGAAATGATTAAGACTTTTTAATGTTTTTGAAAGAAGTCTCTTATGCTCACCAAGGATACATTTATTTGAAATTTATTAAAAATACAGTTGTAAAAATAGCTGTGATGTCAAAGCTGAATTTTCAGCATCATTACTCCTGATGTCTTCAGTGTCATATGATCCTTCAGAAATCATTCTAATATGATTATTTACTTACTGCTATTATTATTATTATTATTATTATTATTATTATTATTATTATTATTATATAGTGGTCCATAAATAATCAGCATATTAGAATGATTTCTGAAGGATCATGTGACACTGAAGACTGGAGTAATGATGCTGAAAATTCTGCTTTGAATCACAGAAATAAATTACATTCAAAACAGTTCTTTAAATTGTAATACATTGTCACATTATTACTATTTTTACTGTAATTTTGATTAAATGCAGCCTTGGTGAGCATAAGAGTAAGTTTCAAAAACATTAAAAATCATTTACAAACATTTGACCTAGACCGTTTTTTTCACTGAACCTCTTTCCTTTGGAATTACTACCACATGTATTTTCAGTACTATATGATTGTGTGGCAGCATAACAATGAAATAACCTAAAAAACCCTACATTCATCAAATGTTTTGGCCCATGATGAATCAAAGGTATCAAGTGAATAAAAGAGAGAATAACTTCCGTCTATGACCCATTGTGTTTGTACTGCAATGGGTGTGTTCAGTCTCTGTATTTATGGAAACACACCCTCATACAGCCTAAAAACCTGAAGAGTCACTGATCGTATCCACGCTCCTCCAAAAGGATCATTTGCAAAAGCAAGGAGAAAATGTTCCACTTCATCCTGTTTGTTGGATTTCTGTGTTTTTCTGTGGGAGAGTTGATCACTACTGGTGAGTGATTGGTCAAACACTTACTGCTACTCAAAATGACTAATATACTGGAGACTTACTCATACATTCAGGTCAAGGATGAACAGTTTGCTGGCAAAGCCTTTACCCTTTCAACAGGTTTACTTGTTCAGTTTATGAAAGAGTGTTTTTTATGATAAATGTGAAATATTGACCTTATCATTTATATATTCACTCATAAACCTGTTTTCTGTTCGGTTAATGTTGGTTATTGTGTAACTCGCAGATGGTCCTACAACCACAGAATTAACAACAGAAACAACATCAGCAAGCTGGACTGCGTCATCAACACAGCAGCCTGGTATGTAATATTTTGCTAGTTGGTATAACACATCAAATCAATTGTGCATTGTGTCAGTTGACTTAGCTGTGGATTTCACATAAACATGTTAGCAGTGATCTTTAGTTTAAAGGGATAGTTACAACCAAACGTGACATTTCTGTCATTTACTCACCCTCATGTTGTTGCAGTCCTGAATGACTTTCTTTCTTCTGTGGAAAACAAAAGAAATTAATAAAAAGGGATTAACCGTTTAATGAAAGTCAGTGCGGTCCAAAACAACAGTAGACTGACTTTGAAACAAAGTCATACCGATTTGGAACGACATGAAGGTGAGTAAATTATGATAAAACTTTTGGAGATTAGTTACATTTTTAATATAAGATGTCAATTTTCTCATAGGACCTTCAGTAATTACTGGCTTGAGGTTAGCTGTCAGGTCTGTGGTTGATCTGTCCAGTAATCCTAAATCACCTGAGATGGAGCTCCTTCTGCATGAGGTAATTCTTCAGTCTTTTCACCTTTTATATGCTATAGGATATACTTTTATAGTTTGTACAGTCCAGTGTCCCACAATTATTTTTTTACACATGAAGTCGGCTGTTGCAATACTTTTTTTCACTATTGTTACATATATCCAGTGTTGGGAAGGTTATTTTGGAAATGTAATAGGTTACAGATTACAAGTTACCCTATTTAAAACATATTAAGTAGTTTAACTATTTCAGTTACTTTATTAAAGAAATGTAACTGCTTACATTTGCTTACTTTTTCATAATTTAAAAAAATTTCTAACAAATGTTTTCAACTGTTAATTATTTTCAAATATTTAAACCAGGCAGGGTCAGACCTTCAAAATCCATCATCACTTGAATTAAGATTTTAATAATTAAATTTGAAAGCACAGCCAACACAAAATCAGTTTTTAGTACCTCTTTTAACTTTGAGATCATTCTGAGGTTAAATACAGATTTCTGGATGAAATGAGTTTTGAATTTCCAGCACTGGAACGCATTTATCACTCGCCATGCTGGCAGCTCTCAGACAGGTTGTAGCCTAAAGTTTTCAGCGGGACTGTGGATTGATGCAATCAATCACTTTACTAAACAGCCTTTAAATGGCAGGAGGCATCATGCACAACAAAAACAGGCAAAGCAACAAATTAATATTATTCAACATATAGCTTTTTACAGAAAATATTCAGATGTAACCCCCTTTGTAATCGTCAACATTTCATAAGTAACTGTAATTTAATTACACATTTTGCTTCTCAGATTATAGTTAATTACAGTTACATTTTGTAATTAAATTACTATTAGAGCGTTGCTAACGTTGCTATAATTTGTCATTCCTGTAACAAAATTCTGTGCAAGGATAAATCATTTTTAATAAATACTACAATATTGTCAATTTTGGTCTCATAGTGACAGTTAGGGATAGTTCAACCAAAAATAAAAATTCTGTCATTAATTACGCACCCTCATGTCGTTCCAAACCCGTATGACTTTCCTTTATTTTTGGAACACAAATGAAGATCTTTTGATGAAATCGGAGAGCTTTGTGACCCTCCATCGGGAGCAATGTAACCATCACTTTGGCACCAGTTATTAAAAGTTACTTTTGAATGGCTTTTTATATTAAATAACATATAATTAATTTTACTGTTTAACGTTTCATTGTTTTAAATGTTTACACTGATATGAAAGTTATGTATATAGGCTATGTAAACATCAAATTAGGCCTAAATACATTTTTATAATGCTCTCTGTCCTTTCAGATCCAAAGTTACATTCCTTCTGAACACAGAGCAACGACCTCTATCACAGTGAGAAAAGTCCAGAGAGGCTCCACAATGTCCTAGAAATCCTATTAATATTGTCAGCTAGTATTCATATTGATAGTAAGGTCAAGTAAATTATAACTATGATTTTGTTTTTTGTGTAATCTTTTCAGAGCACCTAATCGTGTTTTTTTTATTATTTTTTTTTTTATCACAGTCCAAGATTATACTGTTGTGAATCAAATGCCATTCAGCTCTGCATAGCAAATAAACAATCTTTTGTTTTATATTTATTTGTTTCTTTATAAGATCTGTCTTATTTGATCATATTTTGGACTATGTATTTTTCAGATACTATCAGTAACAAGATTTTTTCTTTTACATTTTCAAAAAAAAAAGGCATCCTTTATGGATGCCAGTGTTGCTCTGTGGTTGCTAAGGTGTTGTGGGTGGTAACTAGGGGGTTGCTAGGTGGTTGTTCACAGGTCAAATCAAAAGCCAACCTGCAAGTCTCTTATAAACGATATACAATTGCAATGGAGAAATTTTGAACAAAAACAATACTTTAAAATGGTGCAATTCAACACAACTGTTTTTATGTTTTATTTGCCTTTAAACAATAATGCATTTTGCTTTCAAACATTGTGATCCTGTCAAGCATTAGTAACAGAACCGTATATGAGAGATTGCAGAAATACTAAAAGCCACACTTGGAGAATAAAAAGCAATTCATAAAATGTTTTGTGGTCTTGTCAGTGTATTAAATCATATCAAACACCGACAGATCTCATCAGTAGATGGTGCAGTTGGCAGTCGAGTACTCCAGACAGATCCATTCATTTGTGTATTCCTTAAATCCCGCAGCATCCACCAGCCCGCTGCCTGCAAATGCACATAAAAGACGATTCAATGGTTTCTCTGCATGACTGGACAAAAAAGAGCTATATATTATCAAAGCCATCATAGCATGTGGCACAGTCACATGGCACATGTTAAACAGTCTCACCCTCGACGAGGTTGTAGAGGGTGCAGTAGGTTGTGCCGTTGTCTTCCAGCCTGGCCCATGCTTTTGAGATGGCATATCCCTGTGACAGTGGCAAAAAGGAGAAAATAGTTAGCTACTTTGTAGCAGTTTTCAAAAGAGAGAAAAGAGATGACATCAACATTTGAGGTAATATGAATACAGATTCAGTAGGGGAGCATGGGGTGAGATGAACATGACACACACCCTTTATCTGACAACTCTGTATTTGTCATGTGATCATATAAGTAGAATGTATCCATTTCTATCTGAATGTGAGGAAGAGATTCACAAGTTTTATTTAAAAACCAACCCAATCTCACGGCAATTCATACATATTTTACGAGTTGCCCCTAACCCCACCCCTAAACCTACCCGTCACTGCCACCTCGTAAAATACACAAATTGGTCATGAGATAGCGTTGGTAAAAACATATTCAAAAGTTTTTTTTTTTTTTTATTCTCACCCCAAGCTTTTTAATGGGTCTGAGAACAGAAAAAATGTAACTTAGTTTAAAAAAGTTACACTTTCACTGTTCCCAGACCATTAAAAAAGGCTTGGGGTGAAGATAAAAAAACAAAAAAAACCTTTGAATATTATGCTCTTAATTTGGGATTGTAGGTAATTTAGCCCTTATTTAGATCTTATTATATGTAAATGTCTACATTTTTCACCATTATTTCTTTAACTACGCAAACTTTTGGAACTTCACTACAGCAAAAATCTACATTGCTGCATTCACGGCATGTTGTAATTACCGTAATTAAAAGATGGCAGCAGGTGACATTCTACTCTGAGCTGTTTGCATCCTCGGGCTCGGTATTACTGTCACCTTTATATAGCGCTTTATACAATATAGATGGTTTCAAAACAGCTTTACAGTGATAAAATTATCCATTTCGGCTGTTGTTTGGCTGAAGTCACTTCAGTGTTGATTTCTATTCCATTGTAAAGATTATTAAATTAGTTCATTTCATATATAAAGCAGTTCCTATAAAGCAAAACCTTGGGAGAAACCAGGTTCAGTCGCTCAGTTCTCCTCTGGCCAACAAACGAACACGATGTGATTATGATTCAGGCTGCATCACAAGTCAGAATTCAGATTGGGATCGGTAGCATTCAAATATTCATCCAGTTCCATTTGCTTGAAGATACCATAAGGTCTGACCGTGGTTGATATGATATCTGGTTGATATGATTCTGAGTTCTATGAGGACGTGAATGCTTTTTCACCTAATTATTCTGACTTGTAAAAAGCATTCACCTGATCGTAGAACTCGTAATTACAACTTTAGACTTATAATTTTCTGAGCGCTACGACTTGTACCATCGCCAACCAATCCGAATCCGAGGACCTGAACAGCTCCATGTACACTGTCACATGTTGTCATCAATTATTTACAGTAATTACAACATACTGCCTAAATCAGGGTTCCTCAAAACCGGTCCTGGAGGATTTGAGGAACCAAATCCTGCCCTGCCCTGCCCTGCCCTGCCCTGCCCTGCCCTGCCCTGCCCTGCCCTGCCCTGCAGAGTTTAACTCAAACCCTGATCAAATCACCTAACTGTGCTTTTCTAATGATCCTGAGGACCTTGATTAGCTTGCTCAGGTGTGTTTGATCAGGGTTGGAGCTAAACTCTGGGGGGAGGGGGGGTTTAACCTCAACTTTCAGTTCCAAAAACGGAGGTAACTTTCAGGGTATGTAAGTAGCCATAGCAACTCACTCTCTAAACATAACCTGCTCCGGAGCAGCTCATGTTCCAGGATTAGTTTGCTTAAGAGGTATTCAGATGTGTGTAATATAATTAATATAGTTACATTAATATAACCAAATTTGTTATATAGTTAAAGCTATATAATATACAATAGCGTATATTAATTCTAAAGCACTATTACAACAAGGTAATGTTTAAATGTTAATTAAATTCAAATATATGCATAATTTATTTTATTGTCATCTCACACATGGATCTGCATTCAATTAATTAGTATCAAACAAACAATATGATCCTTATTCTCAGTGAGTAAAGATTACTTATCAAACGAAGAGATAAAAAAAATGATTGCACAACCACCAAATAGGTAGGTTATGTAAATCGCCATTAAACAAAAGAAGGAAGTAGAATGGCGCGCTTTTTCTTAGCGTCTGTTTCCATGGTGACTCATTGATTCGTGGCTCTGTTGAGAATGTCTTGTCTGTTCATGGTTAACATACTCTGGGTTGTCTGAACTTACTCCCGAACACGTTTTTGGAACCAGCATACCTCGAGTAAGCAAGGTTTGGGTTAATCAACCGAAAGTTCAAGGTTTCACAATATTATGTTTTTTAGTGTGTTTTTCATCTTTTGAATCTTTTGAATGGTATGTAGCCTACATGAAAGCTAAGGATGTTTTTACACAAAAAAAGTGTTTTTGCTGGCTAAAGTACTATGAGTTTGAATATAGCAACAACTGGATAAATGTTTTTGTGCCAAAGCTAATTTGTTCTGGCACAAAATGACATGAAAGTTGGTGGGTATAAATAGGCTACGCATGATTTGATTTGCCCAATATTAGTCCTGAAGTACTGGGGCTTTTTTCCAAAATGGTGGCTATGGAACAAAACACTTATGGGAGAATATTGAGTTCTTGCGTGACAAGTCCAGCAATAGGCCTACATATTTCTTGAAACAAAATGTGTTATTAACCCCACTATCTCCCACTTATGGAAGCTTGTTTTCGCCATGGAATAAAGCAATTTGTTATATTTAGATATAAAGTCGCAATTCCGAGTTATAAAGCCAGTATTGTGGGATATCAACTCGCAACTGAGAGAAATAAATATATAAACTCACAATTCTGACTTTTTTTCTCTCTCTCAATTGCCAGTTTATATCTCGCAATTCTGACTTTTTTTCTCTCTCTCCATTGCCAGTTTATATCTCGCAATTCTGACTTTTTTCTCACAGTTGCGAGTCTCGCAATTATGACTTCTTTCCTCAGAATTGTGAAATATTGCAGTTTATATCTCACAATATAACTCGCAATTGCATGTAATGAAGTCAGAATTGCGAGAAAAAATTGTGAGATAAAGTCGCTACCTTGTTTATTTTTTATTCCATGGCAGAAACAAGCTTCCATACCTACACTGTAAACCCGAATAAGTTGGTAAAACGCAAAAAATGTAATTTGAGTTGGCTCTACTCAAACCAGTTAATTATTTTGAGCGTTAGGGTTTACAGTGTACTTGTTCTTGATGTTATGAAAAGAAGTACTGGCAGCAGAGCATTTTACCGTCACTCTACAGACAGATTCTTCGGTTGCCACTAGGTGAAAGGTCAGGTCCTGCTTGCTGGTCCACTGTCTGGAGGTGTGTTTGGCCATGATGTGGAAAGGCGTGGCAGAAACCAGCTGAAGAAGACAACAGTTCGCTAGATTTTTATATATTTCTAGGCAAATATAATCTTGTCAGACTCTTTGTGCATACATAAACCTCGCTGGATTATGACAATATACTTTACCTGTACATGTCAATACAAGTTTAATACTTAGGGTTAAAGGTAGCAAACATGCTCTTACCTCATACAGGCATCTCTGTCCAACAGTCATACAGCCAGACATGCCCTTCCAGGCCTTGATCTGATTCACCAGACTCACAAAAACGTCCTGGCACGGGATCCCAAAGAGCCTGACAAATAATGAGAGAGCTTTCAATGTAATGTCATGTGATTATAGGTGATGAATTAGTAAATTGGATTGTGGATCTGGTGTGAGACTAAAAGGACAGAATTCAGACCGCTGACATATTTGCATCATGCATATCAAATGAGCTTTATGAAAGTGTACAGTATGTGGAGGGTCATGGTGGATGATAGAGATAAACGATCAAAGCTTTGTGATGCTAGTCATGCATTTACGGTTTTTATGCATGATGACTTATGAATCATCTTAAGATTGTTGATTTATCTTAGTTTTTTTTTTATAATATCTTAGTTTATCTTAGTTAATTCCAACTGGCATCTGCAGAACAATTATGCCGGAACTTTCTCAGAACGTCACTTTTTAAAGAACTTTTAAACTGAGCTTTACTCAACTTAAAGCCTCTTTCCCGTTAAATATTTTGCTTGAAAAGTGTGCTTGTGCATTTTTATTTAAAATGTCTTGTAGATATTTTGTTAAAAAGTGCAATGACTTTCATTCATTCTGAAGCATGTGTCCAAATACTTTTTGTGTTCACTGAATAAAATATATATATGTATACCATTGTTAGTCATATATATATATAAACAGATTATGAATTACTTTTAGACCCCAAAGTAACACTTTGAATCACATTCTTAAAACTGCAAGGACAAAGCATCCAGTGATACTTTTGTATTATTTACATAATATTATGTCTATACATATTTTGAATTAGCTTTTATTTATTTATTTTTATTTTAATTTGTAATTTTGTTGCAATTTGTATTAGTTTTTTTAAGATGTCCTTGTTACAGTGTAATTATACAATTAATTATTGAGCAATATTAATCAACATCATGTACTTACTAGGGTTATTAGGAATGATTTTTGGTTTAGGGCTAGTTATAATTTAGTGTTATTATAAGTGCATACGTGTAACAAGGACGGTTAGTTAATAATAGAAATGCCTATTGTGATGATATTGTGCATTAAGTTATACTGATGTCACATTTATTAATGTTCAGAAACAACAAGAAAAGATAACTATATTAGCGATGATATCGTTCTGTTTATTCTAAGCGAGTGCTTGTCTGCTTTAAATTCTCGAGCTCGTTACAGCAGGATGTATTCTGATTGGCTGTCAGTGTTTTTATCATTCATCAGCTGGATAAAATTATTCTGGAAGTGATTCCATCGTTTCTGTGTCGTTGTCTTTATAGCTGCGGTGTGAAATCTCTCTCTCTTTAATATTGAGAGTGATTTTTAGAACGATATCTTTATTATCATCCTTGGTGTGGACCGGCTTTTAGGCTATATTTATACTGATAACCACACATAAAAATATTAAGGGCCGTTCACACCAAAGACTATAACTGTAACGATAAAGATATAGCTCTAAAATCAGTATAAATAAAAGAATAGCAGTCCACACAACTATAGTGAAAATGGTACAGAGAAACAATATCATTGGAATCACTTTGAATATTTTCCACATGAACAACAAAAACGTTGAGAGCCAATCAGAATCCACCTCGAGCACTTAAAGTGACAGAAGACAAAATTGCACACTTAGAATAATGTAATTGTCCGCTGGTGTGGACGCTATTATAGTTATCGTTATAGTTATCGTTCCAATTATCGCTCTTGGTGTGAACGGACCTTTACCATGTGACTGACAAGTAATGACCCACTTACATTTTATTACACCTCTATGAGTTTAAACACACCGAGAAGCAACGATCTTTCCAATATATGTGCACAATAAATAAATAAAACAAAATTCTAAAATTCAAACAGCATCTTACCATATGACTCTACACTGAGCGTGGATCGGTTCTCCAGTTGCCATCAGACTTAGCCCCAGCGTCAGGGTGAGAGTCAGAAGCAATGTTCTTGTTTGCATGGTGAAGATCTCTCGGAAGGTCAGTGCGTCCTGTCAATGAACAGACAGAGATGGAGTTTTATAGTAGGGTCTGATCAGAGCTGTCGTGTGGGCTCAGATGGAAAGTGGAGCCACAGCATTGATTAGCAAAGGCCACATCACGTGACGTGAGCTCCAGAAACTGAAGAGTTTGGCCATTAAATGCGTGCCCTTTTGTCTAATTAGATGCCTGATAAATGTGTTAACATGTTGCAGCTGATCTGTATTTGACACAGATATGTGTTCTGTTTGAAAAAGGCTGTTTAGTAATATGTGTAACTTTTGAGGGATGATATGCCTATTATTTATGCTGTACACAGAAAGACAGACACAAACAGCCTTTCATATCTATGAATGTATCTATTTGTGAGATATTCATAGTCATTTCAAAAAGATTCACAAGACAGGACAAATGTCTTTGTATCAAATATGAGCTGTAAATGTATTCAGTGTACTGTTCAAAAGTTTGTGGTCGGTAAGATTCAGCAAGGATGCATAAATTGATCTAAAGTGACAGTAAAGACATTTATAATGTTTGATTTCTATTTTAAGTAAATTCTGTTTCTGTTAAATTCTACGACATGCATGTAGACTGTACGATGATGACACCTATTAAATCGTAGGCTGCGATGCAAGTTAAAATAATAAAACGTCACTACTAAACGTCAGTATGCGCTAGTGGTAAACAGAAAGACCATAAGGTATCACACTTTGATAATTGTGGTTTTTATGTGCGCTGAAAAAAAAGGAAGGGAAAAGGGCTTGAGGAAAGCAGTTTTAATGTTTAGCGCCATGTCGCGTTGATTTCATGTTTGCAGTTTTATTGGCTAGTCAGTAGACGTAGGTCGTAGCAGCAAACACACTGTGAGATGATCATGCTGAATTTCTGACATTTTCTGGCTATCTTTGGTCGCAAGACCGTGACAACTGCCGTCTTTGAACCGATTGAACCTTTGAAACGATTAGGAGCCATGATTGTTTCACGATAGCAATCTTTCGTCTGGAACAGCCGAAAATCATATAGTGTGTCCCGGGCTTTACATGGCGAAATCATGGTGACACACTTAAAGTGACAGGTGTCACCATGATTTCGCCAAGTAAAGCCGGGACACACTGCACGATTTTCGGCTGTTCCAGACGAAAAATTGCCATCGTGAAACAATCGTGAAACAATCGTTTCAAAGGTTCAATCGGTTTCTGTTGTCACGGTCGTGGATAGTCTCTAGGGTTAACCCCTACAATAAAAAGTGATTCATCCGACCAGGCAGCCTTCTTCATTGCTCCATGGTCCAGTTCTGACGCTCACTTGTCCATTGTAGGCACTTTCTGCGGTGAGATGCACTGTGTGTTCCGACACCTTTCTATCATGGGCAGCATTGCGTTATTTTAGCATTCTGAGCAAACCCAGCCTGATCTGCCGGCGATTTGATTTTGCCCTGCAGCTCAGGCTGGAAACCTGTACATTTTCTATCCTGCTTCCGTTACAAATCTGCGGGGACCAATCACAAACCGGCTTATCCACCTAGCACGCTATTGGCGGGTTTAACGCGATGACGATAGAGAAGCGACGGCAAGCAGTTTTTTCTTTACATTCAACATGGCGGCCACCGAAGCGCAGCAACCCGTTGCTGCCGCTGTCGCTGCTGTTTTAAAAGATTTAAAAGGCAAGTTTTCTTTGAAAACGGAACAGAAACTTGCCCTGGAACAATTCCTACAAAAGAAGGATGTGTTTGCCTTACTACCAACCGCTCTGCAAAGTACGTCACCTGGATCGTTGGTCTGATTGGTTGAAGGGCTGTCCAATTGCGTACAGAGTCATTTGAACTATGCCAGTTGATCACGCCTCTTGTGGTCTGATTGGTTGAAGGGCTGTCCAATTGCGTACAGAGTAATTTGAACTATGCCAGTTGATCACGCCTCTTGTGGTCTGATTGGTTGAAGGGCTGTCCAATTGCGTACAGAGTAATTTGAACTATGCCAGTTGATCACGCCTCTTGTGGTCTGATTGGTTGAAGGGCTGTCCAATTGCGTACAGAGTCATTTGAACTATGCCAGTTGATCACGCCTCTTGTGGTCTGATTGGTTGAAGGGCTGTCCAATTGCGTACAGAGTAATTTGAACTATGCCAGTTGATCACGCCTCTTGTGCAATAGAAAATACAGAGCAGACTCCCCAGACCAGTGTTCAATCTTAAAAGATTGAGCTTGGTCTGGTGACAGCCAGACAAAGCTAGAGTAGCTCTTCTCTGTGAACGGAGCAGACGGCTAGACTTCGCTCTCCACGAGCATCAGTGAGCCTTGGCCCAACGGTTGTTCTTCCTTGTACCACTTTTGTTAAGTACTAACCACTACATGCTGTCTAAAAATGTTTGGGTTTTTTCAAACCATGTTTGGGTCAAATATAGATAAACCCAACTGTTGATTAAATTTTAAACCCAACAGTTGTGTTTGTTCATATTTGACCCAAACAACCCAGCATTGTTTAGTGTACCGGGAACACCCCACAAGACCTGCTATTTTGGAGATGCTTTGCAGTCGTCTAGCCCTGTGGTTTTCAGTCCTGGTCCTGGGGACCCACTGCTCTGCACATTTTGCATGCCACTCTTAATGCAGGCTCACACCACATGACTTTTGGCTGGATCTTGCTGTTGCAGACGGATTACCAAGGTCTGCGACAAAACCCATGGATTGCAGCCAAATCGGTGCTCGTTGCGGTCGATGATGCTCGTCAAATATGAGCCTGTCTCAAGCAGTCACAGATGCTGCAATATTTTCAAACCTGATTTTATCATATTATCACCACATGATCTTGTAGTGTGAGCGATGAAGCAACATGGGAAACTGTCCTAATGATATCATGCACCCTAAAGTCAGTTTGTACACCACATCAGCGTTGCGTTGTGTAGTATGAGCGCTGCTAAGACAAGAAGACAACAGGCGACGAGAAAATGTGTTGTGTAGTGTGAACACCATGGCGATTCATGTAGTCTCATAGTTCTGTAGTGTGAGCTTGCCCTTATCTGCCATGCACATAGAGCTCTCATGATGACATAACCAGAATGTGTATTGAATAAGAGAAAACAAAACATTTTTGTAGAAAAAACAAAAACAAAATTTGCAGAGAGGTGGGTCACCAGGACCAGGATTGAAACCACTGGTCTAGCCATCACTACTTCGCCCATGTCATAGTCACTCAGATCTTTTTGCTTGCCCATTTTCCTGCTTGCAACACATGAAATTCAAGAACCGACTGTTTACTTGCTGCCTAAAATATCCCCCACCTTGACAGGTGTTACTTTAACAATATAATCAATGTTATTTCCCAGTCACTGTGAGGGGGATATTTCATACATCATCACATCTGTGATTAAAACAACAAAACTGTTTGAAATTATCTTGAGGTGAGGACTTAATTTTAATCAAATGAGTCACAGGGCAGCATGAGGTTATGTGGGCCTACTTTCCATGACACATGGTAAAGTCAGAAGTTCAGCTCTATTATGACATCCTCTGATGTGCTTTTAATTCTTGATCAATGTATGAAACTTTATTTCAACCACCAAAGACCACAAAACAAAACTGGTCATAAACAAACAGGTCACAATTGGCATACATATTACGTCCAATACAAATCAGTTATTTGTGCTTCAAAACAGATAAACAAAATCAAGACATTTTGATTTCAAAGTGAATAAAATATGGAGGATTTACATACTAAATGTACATATTATATATATATATATATATATATATATATATATATATATATATATATATATATATATATATATATCAAGAATCAGTGATTATATGTTACTTGACATTTTAGATAAATTAATTAATTAAAATAAAAACTAACACTAAAAAATTGTAAAGGGTCTCAGATAATGCACCATGTAAGGGAACAGGCTTATTTCTAAATATATTTTTCTAAAAATGTTTATTTATTCACCTCAGAGTATTTATATGTGACCGCAGAGACTTCAATATTGTTTGTTTAAAATATTGAAAAATATATAACTTCCAGGACTTTGTCTCCTACTGTGAGATCCACAATGAGCAGGAAATAGTAAGTGCTCTTCAGAGTTAAAGCTGTCCATGACACTGCCCGATTTATTCAGAATTATAAAAATCCTGACGGAGTTGACACAAAGTGAGGACACAACTTGTATAGCTATTTTTTTAACGGAAAATTCAATATTTACTTTTTGTATTGTTTGATATCTTAAAGCTCGCCTTTTAATGTAACTGTATTTTTATTTTGTTGCATTTTAAACACTTTGTTTGGCAGTTTTACATTGTGACCTCATGCTAAGGACAGGCTAGATTACATGCGTTTCCATTGCTATTAAAATAATACTAAAGAAATGATTTAAAAGTATAAGCAATAAATGTCATGAGTGTACACATTTCCCTTAGATGTAACTTTTAAAGTATTTTTATTGTGTTGATATTCTTACTTTTTTAACATAAAAAGTGGCTTGCTCATTTGGGGACACCTAAATTTTATCTATATTACCGATCTGCCCGCATTGACACTGTATGATACCTGAAATTAGCTGGATAACATCACCGTTTCAGCAGAACGGCTGTACAAATTCTGTTGCATTATTTTCCTGTTAACAATGTGAAGCTGCTTTGAAACAATTGGACTTGTTAAAAGTGCTATATAAATAAAGGTGATTTGATTTGATAAATAGGGCTTTTGTGTTTGGGACATGTTTTGTCCCTTATCTCAAGAATCAGTTATAATTAAATTCAAATAAGGCAAAATTGAAAAGCATGGATAAATGGTTGAAAGTCGAACATCCACTGACAGAGGTGTGAGACAGATGGAAATGGGGCAATTTCCTAAAAGGTTTGGATTGTCTCATGCTGTTCTGCATTGTGCGTCAGAGGCTAAACGCCTCTCTCACAATCATCACCCGGACATCTGACACTGGAGCTCCTAGACTGCCATAGTTTTCTCTATTTTTAGCTTTAGCCATCTGGAAATATCACCAAGTCATGGCGCGTCAAGCACAACGTCTTCAAAATCATCCTGGCATTACCTAGTACAACCTTTACAGTTTCAAATAAGATCTGTAAGGCAGAAAAGCAGATTAAAATAAATTACTAAATTACGCAAACACTCCGGAAATGTTCAGACGTGTCAAAGCGATACTTCCTGTTTTCAATGTCAAGGGACATCAAATACAGGCAGTGAGACACTAAGTGTCATTATCATACAGAAACAAGCGCACTGAAATCAACTGGACAAAATCATTTGCAAATTCTACAATTTTTTTACTGCATCTGACAAACAGTACACAAAGAAAAAAAAAAAAAAAAAAGAAATATCGTAGTCTCAAACTATCCAGTTGTCCATTTTGTCTGTATATTCTGTCTCCGCTGTCCTGTTTTCTGTTCAGTTCCAATGTCTCCCAGTATCTTTAGGCACAATTCTCTTCAGTCAGCGGCGTACAAAGAGCTTCACTGAGACCTTGACAGAACGGCAGACATAATTCATTTTGATTCGCAGTTATTAGTGATCCTTCACTCCAATAGAATAAATCACACTGAATTGTGCTTTTCAGTTACACTGAGCAAAAGAGATATCTCTGAGATATCGATGGAATATGATCTCTATGAGATGTTTTATAAATCCATGAGGTATTTGCTTTTGTGAGTTTTTTTTTCTTCTTTTTTTTTCTGTGATGCAGAGATGGAATCCATGCTTCAGGCACATCCTCTTGAGATATAGTTATTGAGTCTTCGGTTCTGCCAACTTCTCTGGCTCCATATCCAAGTCAGTTAAGCAGCAGTAGCACATGATCTGAGCATATTTGGTGAAAGAATCTGTCACGGAGGAAAGAGAGAGAAACAAGTTGTGGGGATAATAGAGCTATGGAATCACATGTCCAATAAATAATAATATATTTTTTTTTATCTGCCCTATCCCATTGACAAATATATTTTTTCTTATTTTAAGCATAAGACTTATTCAGTTTCAATTCTGTTAGAATATGGGGTAAGAAAAATACTGTACATAACCTCAAAATATTGAATACAATTGTATATATAATTGTAGTGTATGGATAGTTTAAGGCTGAAATAAGAAGAGTATTTAAGAAACTAGAGCTGTAAACATGATATGTCAGTCACATAGCCTTTCTTCTTTCAGACTAGAACATTTTGTGATGGTACTATCTCATAAAACATTTCTGTGTCTGTATTTGAGGTCCATCTTCAGACCTAAAGAAAACATCTAACCTCTCCTTGGCTTTCATTTTATTAACAGATTCATACAAAAAATGTATAAATTATAAATTAAAATTATAGTCACGTTTGTCATGGTGAAGCGGTGGCTGCTATGGTTGTAATTCTTTTTACCACTTGACTATATGAAGAGTTCAGATGCAAAAGCCTCTAAAAGCGACTTCAGTCAAATATGAGATAACGATACTGAGTGAATGCTCTCCGCATATAGTATAAGTTCATCAAATACTTTCACTTCAAACCCACTAAATCCCAGCCTCAGCCCATTCAGAGGTACCGGGACTTAGGTAGAAACCTATGCATGGAGTCTGACAAAAATGTGAATTTTAAAGAAAAACGTCAGACGGAATTAGAGGCTTTTGCATCTGAACTCTTCATATGAACAAAATAAAACAGGAAAACAAGACAGCACTGTAAAAGAGCTGACTTGTTTCTTTTCATTGCTTCTTTATTTTCCAGTTAACTAAACTGAACTGAACTTAACTAAAATATTTGGTAACACTTTACAATACGGGTGGACTAAGCCCACTAACTAATGCACAGATAATCATGAGTTAATGTATGACTCATGAAGAACTAAATAATTTATTAATGATTACTGAATCAGCAACTAATGAACATTCTATATGATTAATAGATTAAATAATCATCATATTGTTATTAGTTAAATGTGTCATATTGTATTAATTCCCAAATAACATATTATATTAACTAATAGTGTAAATGAACATGTTAATTACCACAATGGGTCAAAGCCATGCATTTCAACTTCCAGTTGTTTGCTTTAGTTAATCATCAGCTAACGATTTGCAAAGATATCATTATGTTATGACTTTACTTGTTGAGGCACATGACTATTAACTAATTCAAAATTAATTCAGTAGCCATAACCACAATGACATATTTCTTAACAATTAGTTAATAGCCATGTGCCTCAATAAGTAAAGTCATAACATAATGATACCTTTTTATTTTTCTGATTATATCAGGTAACATTTTAAGCTGTCATTTGGTGATGTTACAATGTGCCCCTCACGTTACACTGTACCCCACCTATGGGGCATGTTGTCACATTTCACTTCCATTCTTTCGGGGGAAATCAAGAACAAAGTATACACTGTATTAATGAAACAAAACCACATCATTGTACTAGACATGTGAAATTAATGTGGGAAAAATAAATACTCTGAACCCCAAGTGGATTTACACAAACTGAGAAAGTCAAAAAGTGTTAGGTTGTGCCCCGCTCTCCCCTACACCAGTCCTTGAACAGCCTGGATGTGATAAGTCTGACCTATCAAACTACAGGCCTATCTCAAATCTTCCCTTTCTCGCTGAGGTTTTGGAACGTGCCGTTGTGGCACAACTCCATTCACACTTGCCATTCAACAAGCTTTTTGAACCTTTTAATCTGGGTTTAGAAAGGGACACAGTACAGAGACCGCCTTGGTTCGAGTTATGAATGACCTGCTTGTCTCAGCTGACAAGGAACCTCTACCATCTTGGTGTTGTTAGATCTGAGTGCAGCATGTGACACATTGTGCCACTCCATTCTGCTCCGTAGACTTTAGAATTGGCTTTGTATCTCTGGTACTGTGCTTAAATATTTAAAATCCTACCTTACTGATCCCTTACTCAGGGATCTGTCTCGGGTCCCATACTGTTTAGTATTTAAATGCTTTCTCAATAGCAAATCATTATGAAATATGGCTTAGGGTATCACTTCTATGCTAATGATATGGCTTAGGGTATCACTTCTATGCTAATGATATGGCTTAGGGTATCACTTCTATGCTGAATTTGTTGGTCTTACCTGCTAAATCTATCAAACAGCTGCAGTACATCCAGAATTCAGCAAAACATGTTCTCACCTATACTCCATTACGTCAGCACATCACAGGCATGCTTTATAATCTGCATTGGTTACCTGTCCAGTCGCATATTGATTTTAAACCTCTCACTCTAACATACAAAGCTGTACATGGAATGGCCCCTTCTTATATCTGTGACTTAGTTACCCCATATAAGCCGTCTCGTTCTCTTCGCTCTGCTGATTCTTTTACTCTTCAGCAGTCTCTTTGAAGATTAAAATCTATGGAGGAGAGAGCGCTTTTTCTGTCTGCACTTTCTCTTACTCTTACAAATGTTCCCACATAATCTTTTTTAAAACCGCTAGCATATAGTAATATGATTAGTATTTTATTGCATTGCTTAGTTGTTTTGTAATGATTAGTAGTTTTTGATTTAGTGTTTCTTTGTACTGTATTTTGTTTGTTTTATTTGCTACTGTTTGTATCGCTTTGTGTTCTAGGAAAGCACATTATAAATAAAATGTATTATTATTATTATTATTATAAATGTGGGTGGTTATGCATTTAAATGCATGAATCAGTCTGACTTTAGGAATTTTGCAGCTTAGTTTTAATAAAATATTTTGGTAACATTTTATTTTACAGTCCTTGTTACATAAGTTACATGTGCTTACTGTAGTAATAACAGTAAATTATGCATAATTACATACAACTAACTCTAAACCTAATCATAATCTTAATTCTAACCTTATAGTATGTAGTTAAATAGTATTACTCAAGTACTTAATTGTATAATTAGACTGTAACAAGGACACCTTTTTTTTTATCCCCTCATGTGAATTAATGTGTAATATGATTATCCTCACCATTGAGTTTACTGATCCATTTTGGCCTTTTCTCTTTGGGCAAGTAGATACACAGGTAATAAACAGGCACTCCAGACAGTGCGATGGAAACTCCAATGAGGGAGTTAATGGTGTCGCTGTACAGAGGCACGATCACGAGGAACACACTGCACAGGCAGTAGATGAAGGGAAAGAACAATGAGAGCTAATGAAGAAAAGACAGAAGACAGCTGAGTCAACAACAGATTCAGAATAAGACATCGGGTGTTATTCAAACGAATAAGCAGATGTGAATGCAGGACCATGGATATAGTTACCTTGACAGGTCTGTGTCTGTCAGGCTGAGTGATGCGCAGGTAAATGAGCCCGGCCACAGACAGACCCACATACAGCCAGTAACTGAAGCTGAAGTAGTTGATGAGTTGAAACACATCCTCCACACACAGGAAGATCAGACCCATCACACCCTACAAACACACAAATCCAATGCTTATTAGTGACTATTCAGCAAGATGATATTGGTCAGCGCAAGATAAAAAATTCACCTTTAAACATTCAACAGCAGAAAAGTAGATAGGCTTGAAAGTGGTCATGTGAAACTTAATTATGACTTTTTTGATATTGTCTAAGTGGATTGAAGTGTGAGAAAATAAAAAAGATACAATGACAACGTGTCGACTTGTGTTGTTTCCGGGTGCAAGAATTCAAAGAGTAAACTGTTAGCGGGAGTGAATTATTTTCAGTTTCCAGTGAAGGATCCAGTGCGTTGTAGGCAATCATAAATATGGGGGAGAGAGAACACCACTACAGAAAATCTGAAAAACCTCCATGTTTGTAGTCAATATATTTCAAGTATATTTCAAACTGGATGACCCCAAGCACAGCAGGAAAACTGATCAAACTGCCGTTCTGTCATTTAAAGTGCCCCTATTATGCTTTTCAAATATTCCCTTTCATGCAGTGTGTAATATAGCTTTCTGTGAATGTAAACATTCTGCAAAGTTGTGAAGTCAAAAGTGCACAATAAATAAAGTTATTGTCTCACAAAAGAAAGAATCGACGCTGAAACGAGTTGTCAGAAATTACATTCTCACTTCCGTGATCTCTGTAAGTAACATATCTGGGTCATCTGGCCAATCAGAGCAGAGTAGCTTGTGGAAAGGAGGGATTTAGAGAGACTGAATCATCAGACAAGTCGTTGAGAATCATTGAAAAATGTGGTGATGTACAATATATTATCAAATCAAATCAAATCAAATCACCTTTATTTATATAGCGCTTTTAACAAGTCCAATTGTTTCAAAGCAGCTTCACATTGTTAAAAGTAAAATAATGCAACAGAATTTGTACAGCCGTTCTGGTGAAACGGTGATGTTATCCAGCTCATTTCAAGTATCATATAGTGTCAATGCGGGCAGATCGGTAATATAGAAGAATTATGAGAAAATTCAAGTGTTTTTTGACCTTTGATGCATATGTAAACCAGGAGACCTCCAAAACAAAATGAGGAACCTTTAAAATAGCATAATTGGGCCGCTTCAAAAATAACGCCCCCTACACTCTAAAAAATGCTGGGTTAAAAACAACCCAAGTTGGGTTGAAAATTGACTAACCCAGCGATTGGGTTGTTTTAACCTAGCAATTGGGTTGTTTTAACCCAGCGGTGTGGTTGAATGTTTGCTTAAAACAACCTAGTCACTGGGTCAAAACAACCCAAATGAACCATTGACATTTTTTAAAAACAAAGTTTTCTAAGTTTCATGAAGCAGTGCTTCGAAAGTGGCCATCACCAATCACTAGACCCTCTTATTCTTGAACCCCTCCCTTCAAAGCACCTGTCACATAGAGACCATGATCAAAAAAACTTTCCAATAGATAAATACTTGCCATACTCCCCCAAAGAAATACATAAACACCATTTCATGTTGACTTTACCAACTGATTGTATTGTAGTACTGTATTATCATACGTAGATAATCTGGTCCAGATAATGTACATACTGATACTTGGAGAAAAAGGAAAGAGACTTACATTAAAGAGGAGTGCAGGTACTGGAGTGTAGCGCTCAGCGTGGATCAGACTTAAG
The DNA here is from genome assembly GCA_018749465.1 of Paracanthobrama guichenoti. Lineage (NCBI taxonomy): Eukaryota > Metazoa > Chordata > Actinopteri > Cypriniformes > Gobionidae > Paracanthobrama > Paracanthobrama guichenoti. The sequence continues at coordinate 27,559,318 of CM031944.1, read as the reverse complement.
CTGATAGGAAGGTGGCCTTCTCTCGCCCCCACAAAAAACAACCTAACACCAAGGAACGCAACCTGTATTATATGCATATATCAAGACTTGAAAGTCTTTGTTGTTTTAACTGGAACCAGAAAGTTTTACCTGGAGGCAGCAATGATGGAGGCATTGAGCCCTCCATAGCAAGACATTGCCACAGCGATGGGAACGATCCAGCTAATGGGACCTAGCACCTGATTTCCAAATGTCTACAGATGGGGACACAAACTAGACGGTTTAATCAAATGATGGTGTAATTAATACAATAATCTCATAAAGATCATATATTTGATACTTTGAAAGATCCTTACTACAGCCACTGCATCACTACCCATGAAAGAAGGCATGTCCAGGACTACATAGTAGGCCACGTTGGTCAGCAGGTAGATGATTGTCACTATTGGCATGGAGATGGCTATAGCGATGGGAAGGTTCCTATGAATGATCAAGGAGGAAGATTAAACACTTAGGATGAATGAATTGGAAACAGGATGCATTCATTTTTATATAGCTTTGGATAACAGTGTCTGCTAAATTAATAAATGAAAATGCAAATAAACACACCTAATGTCTAATCTTATAATGAGTTCACTGGTCCTGAAGTTACTCAGCAACAATATTCTGATTTCAATTTTGTAAAATATTTTAAAAAAAAACCTGAGAGTACTAAACTTTATCCATAATAAATAATGGAGATGCATACTATCGTAAACTAGAGGAGTAGAGTATGATGACAAACTTTGATGTTGGCTTGACAAATCCTTGTCTGAAAGTTTGAAATATCTTTCAAAAGCTTGAAGTTTAAAGATTTTACTCAAAGAAGTCAATACAATAAACACATTCAAGTGCATTGTTAACATGTTTTATTATGTTGTTAGCATGTTTTAGCATGATTTATCATGTTCCTGGCATGCGTTAGCACATTGCTAACATGTTTTAGCATGTTGCTAGCATGTTTTAGTATGGCGTTAATATGCTAACACTGATAGCATGTTTTAACGTTGTTAGTATACAGGACTAGTTAACATTATTTAGCACATTGCTAGCATAATTTAACACATTGCTTACATGTTTCGTCATGTTGCTACCATGCTTTACATTGAGTGCATGCTTTAACATGGTGGTAGCATGTTTTAGCGCCTTTCTAGCATGATTTAACAGTTTGCTAACATGTTTGGTAACACTTTATTTTGATGGTCCCTTTTGAACATTCTGTTGACTATAAGTAACGTTGCACCTACATGTCAACTAACTCTCATTAGAGTATTAGTAGACTGTCTGCTTAATATCTGCTAACTCTTTATTCTAAGGGTCCTCCAACAGACATTCTACTGACTATAAGTAACTTTGCAACTACGTGTCAGCTTATTCTAACCCTAACCCTACCAGTCTACTAAAACTCTACTAACACTCTAATGATACTTAGTGGACATGTAGGTGCAACGCTACTTATAGTCAACAGAATATGGGACCATCAAAATAAAGTGATTACACGTTTTAGCATGTTTCTAGCACAAATTAATACACCTATCATTTTTTAACGTTACTAGCATGAATGAACATGTAAGCACGTTGTAGCACATTTGCTAGCATGATTTTGGATGTTGCTAGCATGCTTTAGAACGTTGCGAGCACATGGCTAACATGTTAACATGTTGGCATAGGATAGTTGTTAAGCTTTGCTACTGAGTGACAGCTTAAATATTGTGTCCCAATTCAGAGGCTGCATCCTTCGAAGGCAGTGAAGGTCGGACCATTGTTAAATGGGATGGTCAAGCCTACAAAGGATTGTTCTTGTCGCCTAGCAACTGTGAGCTGCCCCTTATAGTGACAGTAACGTTTGTACTGGACTTTTTTGAAAATAAAACAAAACAACGTTCAGTATAAACTATGCAAAATCGATGTACAAAATTTATTTTTGCATTTGTATCATTAGATATTTGAGTAAGTTACCCAATACTTGCATTTAAAAGTGTAATCTGGCAATGCTTCTCAAAGAAGCCTGTCGTCACTGGCGCTCAATGAATTCTGGGGTAGGCAAGGTCATGATGGATCCATCTGTTCTATCCTTCATTGCCTGGGAAACGAAGGAGCCTTCTAATTGGGATCAGCCTTCGTCGTACTGCTGTGATGCAATCAGCCTTTGAAGAATGCAGCCTCTTGAATTGGGACGCAGCTTATAAGAGGTTATTGCATGTAAATTTTGAATCCCTCAATGAAAGTCTATTGGAATTCGGGGATGTTCGGAAGTCCGATACAGGAATTCAGTGAGTTGGATCAGTTAGAAAAGATATAGCAACCCAAGTCAGAACAGTCTAAAGGTCTAGCCTGAGTTTGGTGGTTCTAGCTTTAAAGCTAGGAGGAGATACTGTTTAAATGTAGTCTCAGAAGTGTCAGGACCGGTGAATGGAGGACTCAAAAGCAGAGGGTTTGTGAAAGAGTGTATCTGAACACTTTAGGGAACAAACAACCTTGAAAGTGTAGTAACACATGTGGACAAAAAGGGATGTATGGGAGCTCCAGAGCCGTCCAAATACAGACATCTGCGGACACACAGGCTGTGGAGACCACCCTAGGTGCAGCGTCCAACAAGACAGTCAGTGAGACGAGACAGAGAACAGCAAGCGCACGGCCAACTGTATCACTCATCGTTTAAGTCTCCTGGGCACAGCAGCAAACATAGGTAAAACACACAACACAGATCAAAAAGCACATGAGACGAGGCACACAAAAATGTACTGACAACAAGGGGCAGGCACAGCAGAGAATACAAGGGAAAAGGGAACAAGCGACAGGTGAGGGTAATCAGCTCGTGATCCGCATGCACCCGCGCTGCTAAAGACAACAGGGAAAGCCAATGATGCACCCTGAACTGTGACAAGAAGAAGAAGAAGAAGAAGAAGAAGAAGAAGAAGAAGAAGAAGAAATAGCAAGCAGATTTGTCAAGCCAACATAAGGGGCTTCCAATTATGTGGCATCCCCTGTATAGAACTGTAAAGAACTCTAACATTTAATATACATTTTTAAATATTTAATATATACATATATTTTAAATATTTTTATTCCATTATATCCATTATTCCTGTTCATGGGTCGACTGTCACTACGCCAACAGGTTAACTTAAAATGTGTGGTGAAAACTTTTACATTTAAGTGATTTAGCACCAAAACAATTAAATACATTTGTAAAATTCATGTATTTATGTGCATTGAAAAAGTTCTGATGTAAAATGTTCGCCAGATTCATGATGGGTACACATAAATTTGTTCCTACGGTCATTTGATGCTCATCAATCCAGTGAAGTGTGCCATTGTCAAAACCAGCTAAAGCACAATAAATAATGTATACACTCATTACCCACATTATTAGGTACACCAGCAAATATCTAATCATCAATCACATGACAGCAACTCAGTGCATTTAGGCTTGTAGACATGGTCAAGACGATCTGCTGAAGTTCAAACTGAGCATCAGAATGGGTAGAAAAGCGATTTAAGTGACTTTGAACGTGGCATGGTTGTTGGTGTCAGACGGGCAGGTCTGAGTATTTCAGAAACTGCTGATCAACTGGCATTTTCACACACAACCATCTCTAGGGTTTATAGAGAATGGTCCAGAAAAGAGAAAACATCCAGTGGGCGAAAATACCTTGTTGATGTCAGAGGTCAGATTGGTCAGACTTGTTCAAGCTGATAGAAAGGCAACAGCAACTCAAATAATCACTCGTTACAACGCGGTCTGCAGAAGAGCATCTCTGAACGCACAACACATCGAACCTTGAAGCAGAAGGGCTTCAAATCATCTCAAACTGGTTTCTTGAACATGACGAGTTCACTAAACTCAAATGGTCTCCACAGTCACCAGATCTCTTTGGGATGTCATCATGGATGTGCAGCCGATGAATCTGCAGCAACTGTGTAATGTGATCGTGTCAGTATGTCTGAGGAATCTCTGAGGAATGTTTCCAGCACCTTGTTGAATCTATGCTATGGAGAATTGAGGCAGACCAAAAGGGGGTCAAACCCGGTACTACAATGTACTTACTACAACTTAAAAAAGTGAGGAAACCTGTTGCCTTAAAATTAATAAAATAAACTTCATGCACAATTGAAAAAAAATAAGTTATGTGGAATTGTCAAGCTCACATAACTTATTTATTTTTCCAAGTTAAGTCAACTTATCACGTTTTACAGTGTACCAAGGTGTACCTAATAGAGTGACCAGTGAGTGCATATAGGCCCAGATGCACAGTTAATGGATAAGACCTAATGTTACTGTGACAATATCCAGATAAATGCACTGTATATGAAAAACATGAAAAAGGAAATGCTGCACCTCTCAGGGTTCTTGATCTCCTCAGTAACAAAGTTGAGCGTGTCCCAGCCAGAGTAGGAGAACAGAGCTGAATAAAGAGCGAGAGCAATGCTGCCCGCCTCTGTGGAGGAACCCTCAAATGGATTATCAAAGTTCTTTGTCTCTCCTGTGGCGCACATGAAGTATGAGGAACAGAAAAAGAAAATTATAAGATTGAGCAGTACATGATACACCCTGAGTCAAGCAACAAAACATGTGTAGGTGCAACCTGAGCTATGTTTAAGACAAAGCTAATGGAAGGCAAGCCTGCAAACTTTAGCCTAAAAAAAGTGTAGTGACTAACACTAATGCTAGCACAAAGGATACAAGAGGCCGTTTGTTGGAATGGATATCAATGGAGGAGAGGCTTCACTACACTGAATAAACAGTTTTTGTGAGATTTGATAAAGATTTTAATAAATAAATGTATTCTTTCCATGGCTTCCGGATTTCTACAATTAGTAGGCCTATCACTGCTATGTATGTCCAATAAAGCTGTTTTTTAATGAACATTCAAATCTAATCTTAAATGTGGTTTTATTCACACTGTAGCGATGTAACATCTGTCAGCTGCGGTACCCTTATGTACCAGCAGATGGCAGCCTCATTTCCATAGACTCTGTTGTCTGACTTCATTTCCCAGTATCCTCTTCTCATTATATGTGCTCTCACTCCTTCTGCTGTATGCTGTCACAACACCAAAACGTTACAGAAGACTTCATCATCATGAATCATGCAGTTGAACTAGTCCGTATGCGCCAAGGTAACCACACAATCGAAGAACACATACAGATTTTCTTGGACACTGCAAATGATTCAGATTTACCAGACTGTGCTCTCATTGACTTTTTCTGTTACGGGCTTAACCCTCTTCTCAAGGACAAATTAATTTATGAAGCTCCTCGAAGTTCATTCAGTGACTTTCTTGAGTATGCATTGTGTTTAAGCGGGTCCCTGTTCACCGTGGGAGTGGCAGACGGGGAGGCTTCGCCTAAACAATTTTTTGGAGGGGGCTACGTGAGACAAGCTCCGATAGCCAGGGAGCACCTTCCATCTGTGTCCACTCTAATGCTGACAACCCCAGTGCTTACATCAGTCACCAATACAGTCCAGTCAGAGCCCCCAGCCGCCAGCACAGTCCAGTCAGAGCTCCCAGCCGCCAATGCAGTCCAGTCAGAGCCGCCAGCCGTCATGTCGGAACCATCAGTTGTCAGAACAGACACGTCTGAGTCAATTCAAAGCCTCCCGTTGTTAAGGATAGACCCTTTCAGTCTTCAGTCATCACGGACACCATCCCTGTGTTCCATGGTGTTGTTTATGAAGCGATAGAGGACGCCAAGGCTTCCTATCCACATTGGGGCTTGATAGCTAAAATAACAGATCCATCTCTGAGTATGGTCAGAAAAGCTGGCTTTCCTAAGCCATTATCATTTAGTATTCTTGCTGATGTTTCTCTTGTTCCTGAGTTTATATGGTCTTCCTCTTTGCTTTCAATTATGGCAGTGACATTGTGGTGTGTGGTCAACATTCGTCAATACAGCTTTGAGTAAAACAGCTGCACATAATTCAGAGTCTGTTCCTGAGCCTGGGTCTGTTCCTGAGTTTGTGCTAGTCTACAAGACTGTTCCCGAGCCAGTCCTAGTCTACAAGTCTGTTACTAAACCCGAGCCCGAGTCTGTTCCTGAGCCGGTCCTAGTCTACAAGTCTGCTCCTGAGTCCGAGTCTGTTCCTGAGCCAGTCCTAGTCTACAAGTCTGTTCCTAAACCTGAGCCTGAGTCTGTTCCTGAACCAGTCCTAGTCTACAAGTCTGCTCCTGAGTCCGAGTCTGTTCCGGAGCCAGTCCTAGTCTACAAGTCTGTTCCTAAACCTGAGCCTGAGTCTGTTCCTGAGCCAGTCCTAGTCTACAAGTCTGCTCCTGAGTCCGAGTCTGTTCCTGAGCCAGTCCTAGTCTACAAGTCTGTTCCTAAACCCGAGCCTGAGTCTGTTCCTGAGCCAGTCCTAGTCTACAAGTCTGCTCCTGAGTCCGAGTCTGTTCCTGAGCCAGTCCTAGTCTACAAGTCTGTTCCTAAACCCGAGCCTGAGTCTGTTCCTGAGCCAGTCCTAGTCTACAAGTCTGTTCCTGAGTCCGAGTCTGTTCCTGAGCCAGTCCTAGTCTACAAGTCTGTTCCTGAGCCGGTCCTAGTCTACAGATCTGGTCCTGAACCCGAGTCTGTTCCTGAGCCCAAGTCTGTTCCTGAGCCCGAGTCTGTTCCTGAGCCAGTCCTAGTCTACAAGTCTGTTCCTGAGCCAGTCCTAGTCTACAGATCTGGTCCTGAGCTCGAGTCTGTTCCTGAGCCAGTCCTAGTCTGCAGATATGTTCCCGGGAACCTGAGTCTGTTCCTGAGCCTGTTCGAGCCTATGGATCTGTTTCTGAGTCTGTTTCTGTCAATGAGTCTGTGTCTATGCCTATTTATGAACCTGACGACAAGCCTACTCCTGAGGTCAGTTTAGATCTTGTATTTCCCTTTGAATACCGCCTGGTGAACTCTGCCACTCCAATCACTAATAATGAGAAGAGGATACTGGGAAATGAAGTCAGAGAACAACAGAGTCTATGGAAATGAGGCTGCCATCTGCTGGTATATAAGGGTACATCAGCTGACAGATGTTACAAGTGACCAGTAATCTGCAGCTAATAGAACAATTTGCGCTCTTTTTTCCGCTCAGTAAAGCGCATTCCACAAACAATGTGAATGTACTACTGTACATTTACTAGCAATACAACAGCAAATATACCACATTATTCACAAGACAAATGCGCTAATCCACAAGAAACTGTGTGTAACGTAATCCATAAAACTCACATGAAGTAATAATAAGACAATCTCTGATTAAGAGCTACTTCTTTGTTCATGCAATCTCAATTTCTCTTATTTACGGCGACAAATCCAAAAACATCAGTATCCCCTCAGAACTTATTTTTACCATTAATTATTTTGATGATGCCCATAGTGATGACGAGGAGCAGAGACATGATCTTGGTGTAGGTGAAAATATCTTGAACTAAAGTGCCCCACTTTACATAAGCACAGTTTATGAAGATCAGAATACCTGAGGAAAGAGGAGGAACACATTAAATACATTATGAAATCAGTTGTTTGAGTATCAGAACACTTACTATTAATATTTAAATCAGAAAATGACTCAAGATATTACACAAGAGGCTGGTTCTCTGTTTTAGTCTATACTTCTCAGAAATCACATCAGGCACTTTCCATGAATACAGTATAGTTTGGTGTTTAATGCTTTTTAAATGAGAACTACTTTAAATAAACTATTATACAACATCAGATTTAAGCATGAAAGTAAGTCATCCAAAACAAATCAAATGTCTATTTTGTCATATCAAATGTTGATTTTGGCCTGTCCCACAACTAAATGCAACTATTAAAATAATACAACTTCATAATTTCGACAAACTAATCTTATTGATTATTTAATCTTAATTTTGTGATAAAAACCAAAAATGTAATATTTAGTTTTGTCCCACATTTTTTGTGTAACCCTGTAACACAGTAGCATGATTTTATTGTAGTTTTATTAATATTTTTAATTCGCTTTTATTTTTCCTATTTTTAGTTTCATGTTCATTGTATTGTTTAATTTTAAGCAATTTTGCCATGTGCTTTTGTAATTGTATTCTTTTTTTTTTTCTATTTCTATTTTATCAGTTTAAATTATTTTTATGTCAGTTTTAGTTTATTTATTTCCAGTTAATAATTTTAGCTAAACTGAACTGAACTTAATGGAATTTAACTACTGAATTATTGAACTATTGAATTATTGCCAAGGCAGCATTTAAACTATTTTATTATTTATTATGACTAATATTTAGATTTAATTTTATGTCAGTATTATTTTTCAAATATTTTTTTGTTTTAGTTAACAATAATATTCCTGTCCTAATCTGTGATGTTATCTGCATTTATGAAGCTCAACCATTTGTTATTATAAGAATAATATTACATACACATATACATTACACACACATATAAATACATATATGATCAATAAGTTATGACAACATATGTTTTTACATTGCTTTAACTCATCAAAATAAGTCATTTAAAATCAGCTCCTTCCTTTTATATTGTATTCTGCAGGTTGAGTAATAATCAAACATTTGCCAAAAACAAACAAATGGCTTTGTGTTTGTAGATTTTACTTTCTTTCTGTACCCTATTCTTGGAAAGTGCCAGGTCCGATCTCAGCTAGCACATGAATTGTGTGTGTTGTTACAGTCTGTCCTCATGCACTGAATGGGTCGTGCCCCTGCTTTCTGAGAACACATTTAGCTCTGACTGGAAACTGTGTGAAGGCAACAGCTGCTAAGAAGGAAAGAGAAAGAAAAACATCTCCTGTTTGTCCTGTGTCAGGGCAGTGACAACTGGGCAAAACCGAGAAAAGTGCCACATTCATTCCTGCTTCGGGTTCCACTTTGCTCAAACTAGATTAGATTAGAATACAAAAACCAAAAGACACATGTATATAGATTTGGTTTGTCCAGTTGTTATCTATGTAACACAATTACAAATAGATACTGAGTACACTCAGGTTTGGATAACATGAGCCATCAACAAAAAAAGTACTCTCATGGCTTTTTAGACTTGTATTAGTGATACCAAGGTATTCTTTGAAGTACATCGGAGTATCATGTAAAATATAATGGTGTGTGAAGATGGTAATCATTGAGTACCATTGTATTACTTGTAAGACGTACCGTTACCCTGACACGTGCTGTTGATCTTTCACCCAAATACCAGTGTCTGCAACAGTCAAGCCAGCTGAGTCACAAAATAAACTACTAACATAGTTTGGTCTGGTTCACAGGCTTCATAACAATAGTGCTAGCATTCACCGTTATTAAGATAATCGATAGGGGAGCGCGGGGCACAACCTAACACAGGGTTAGTTGTAACACGCATGGTTTAAAACTTTCCACACATGCCAGGATGAAGAAACTTTGTGTATTTACCAGTTGCCATATCAACATTATTTAGAGAAGAAAAATGCGCCAAAATTAAGAAATCCTTGGAAGATATCACTGAACATTTATTTAACCATAGCAAAAGTAAATTTCTTACTTAAGTTTATTTTTCATCTCTGTTTTTTGTGTTTATTTTAAATAAGACAAATCTGATATTATTGTAATCTTATATCTGTTATGTAACAGTTGAGATGGTTCTTTAATGCTGATCTAACAGCAGGAGACACGAGCCGCGGTTTAAATCCCAGTTGTGCAGGTGGAGTGTGCTGTAACACTGCGTTACAATGAGCCCCTATTAGAACTACGCTATTATATTCTATACTTTTATGAATTCTTAAAAGGTGAATAATGTCTGAGAGTCAATGTTCAGAAATGATTCTAATTATTATGTTTTGAACTATGCTGTATAGCTGTATGTAGCAATGTGTTTGTTGTCACTCAAAAATGTGTATATTTTTAATTATTAAAAAATGCCATTATTTTATTTTTTAAAAATTAATAATTGTATTTTATTGACAAAATATTTTAGTTTGGATATTTTTCTGATTATATCAGGTAACATTTTAAGCTGTCATTTGGTGATGTTACAATGTGCCCCTCACGTTACAATGTACCCCACCTATGGGGCATGTTGTCACATTTCACTTCCATTCTTTCGGGGGAAATCAAGAAAAAAGTATACACTGTATTAATGAAACAAAACCACATAATTGTACTAGACGCGTGTGAAATTAATGTGGGAAAAATAAATACTCTGAACCCCAAGTGGATTTACACAAACTGAGAAAGTTAAAAAGCGTTAGGTTGTGCCCGCTCTCCCCTACAGATACTGTCTGGACTAGGATCTGCTAAAATATGTGCTACGGTTAGACAGGTTCATCATAGTGCTGGCTGTTATATTACGCAACACCTGCAGATTGCAGGTTGCTGCAGATCATATTTGCTTGCTGCTTGTTTGTTTCTCATAGTATAGGCTATACATTCTCCTTTTCAATTAATCAAGCAGATTACATGTTAGTTAATAAAGGGCCTACTCTATAGAAATTAGTGTAACACTTAATTTTAATGTCCTTGTTACACATTACTTATATTTACTATCGTAATAACGATAAATTAGCCATAATTACGTGACACTAACCCTAAACCAAACCCTAACCCTATAGTAAGTACATGTAATTATTTAATAGTACTTAAAAGTATAATTACACTGTAACAGGGACACATTAAAATAAAGTGTAACCGGAATTAGTATAGTGGTAGACGACTCATGAGTGCACATTATTAAAAAAATTAAAATACATTTGTCTTCATAATCTTTCATTTAATTCAATAGCTTGACTCACTTCTGAAACAACTTTCTTTTTCGGTTGACGTCATCTAGGCTATATGTGTTAAAACAGGTTTGTTGGTTCATTCTGGCATGCAACGACGCCTTTTCACAAATTAATTTTGTTTTCCGCATCACATTAGGGAAGTACAAATGCTGTTTTATGTTGACTAACAGAGGGATATGCTGTATGTGTCTCAGAGGAAAAGTGAAGTGAAGAAAGAAAGAACTTCATGAGTAGTGTGAAAGTGGGAAAAATGCACTGCAAAAACAATTCTGACAAAACGCCTACAATAAACTAAATATTTGTAATGTATATTTACATATAATAACACATATAATATTTAATAACACTTTTTTTTGTATAATTAAGGTGTTATCCAGGACACCCTTCCTTAAAGGTGCAGTAAGCGATTTCTGAGAATCATTGTTGAACGCTGTTGATATCTAAAATCAACCCCTCCCTTTATTGCTCCGCCCCCACAATGCACAAACATGCAATGGAAGACTGGATCAGTGTTTCCAAGTCTGCAGGTTTTTAGTCCCCCTCAGCATTTTGTTACACAAAGCTGGCAACCCTGGAGTGGATGTCTCTTTATCATAGCAGAAGCGAAGCAAAATAAAGCTTCACTAAGATCGCGAACGAACGACGAGAACCAAGGAAGAACCAAAAATGTAGTATATAGAAGCAAGAGCTTGTTGTTAGTCGCCAGCAGCACACACTCAAAACCAATGTTACTCATGTATGGAGCAGAAACAACGCAACCCCGGCGTCCGTTTTCAGGCCTTCCTGTTTCGGTCTTTCCAGCACTGGAAAGCTTTTCTAATATGAACGTGGGTCCTAAAGCTCTTGCCTGATCATAACCCTTCTTTTCCCAGTGATATTCATCTGAGCTTTTCTCTTTTGTAATGTCTCTCAGCCATCTCTTTTTCTACAGTCTTTCTTCAAATCTCCCTCTTGCTCACTCTCTCTCTCTCCTCCCCCATCATTATTGGACACACCCTCTACTGCTCACTGGCTAGAAGTTTGTTGTGCTGCTCAGTCCAATTCACTTTCAACAGCGTCTCTCAGAAATCGCTTACTGCACCTTTAATGTGAACAAAAACATGGTGAATGGGATTTTACTCAATGTAACATGCTCCTGTATCAACATATTTGTTGATCCTGGAACAACATTCCAATCAACCAATCAAATTTGAGGGACAAGTTTAGAATTTATGCTTACAACCAGGGTTATAGTGGTTGTACATCAGTGTTATTCACGATAATTTCCCTCTGATTTTAGCGATAACTTAGGTTTAGGGGTAGGTATAGGGTTAGGACAACATTTTCAGACAGGAATGTTGTTCCAGGATCAACAAAATAATGTTGGTATGAATATGTTTTACTTGACAAAATCACGGTGACCCAAAAACACTATGTTATTGTGATTTCTTTTTTTTTAAAGGTGCAGTGTGTAATATTTATGAGGATCTATTGACAGAAATGCAATATAATATACATAACTGTTTTCAGTGGTGTATAAAGACCTTACATAATGAACCATTATGTTTTTATTACCTTAGAACCAGCCATTTCTATCTCCATACACCGCGGGTCCCCTTACATTGAAGTCGCCGCCATGTTTCTACAGTAGCCCTAAACGGACAAACTGCTCTACAGAGCGCTAGCTACTCTCTGCAGTCTCAGACGACGACATCTTTGTCCTGTGTTGGCCACCATAGCTTCTCTATGTGCTTTGAAAGGGAGGGGTGAACGGTGGGTGGTTGCAATTCGTGCTAAAATTTACACAGTGCACCTTTAACTAAAGGGAAAGTTCTGTCATCATTTACTCATGGTCTTCTAAGCCTGCATGACTTTCTTTCTTCTGTGGAACATAATAGAAGATATTTTGAAGAAAGCTAGAATCTAAACAACATTAAAGTCCATTGAATGGACAAAACAACACTGAGACATTTCTTAAAATATCTTTTGTGTCATCCAATTTTGGAACGACATGACAGACTTATATTTGGATGAACTATCACTTATTCAAAAGAGCTTTTTTTAAAAGAGTTAGTGCTATAAGCAAAAATGCAAAGAAAGGAGAGTTTCATTTGAAAAGATAAATGCATTTTTCATGAGTAAGAAAAAATAAACCTAAATGATTTTATGTAAATAGGCACTGAATTGGGTACACAGCCATACTTTCACATGGAACAAGTAGGTATATCTACAGACCTGGGATCTCCATAATTGGGCGTGAACTCCAAAAGTGGGAAGAACCTTAAAAAGGGGGCAGGGTCTTTCGCCATAGAGACAGAGCGCATTTAGGCCACACCCACACTGGGGGGGTGACCATTCAACGCTCTCCATTGACTTTGTATTGCGTGAAGCAGCCTCCTTGTCATTTCTGACTTATAACAACAGAACAGTGTCTAAAAGCTGATATGTGACAAGGTGTAAAAAAGTAAACAAGATAAAAAAATACGTTTTTATAAGCTGTCGACCCCAAAAAAACTACCGTTTAAGGAGACAAAAGTGGATACAGGCAAAAAGACGTGAAGCTTCAGAAGGAAGAATGGGTAAATTTTGGGATCCTGACATGTATGCCTATGTGTGCAGTAAACATTTTGTAACTGGTAAGTCAAATATCCAAATGTCAGTTTTATATATTGTATTTCCTGTCGCTGATTACGTTCCCCTCTAGTAGGCATAGTTTTCAGTGTAATATAACATATCGAGCTCTGTCTTAGTTGCCTAAAAAATGCTGGGTTAAAAACAACCCAAGTTGGGTTGAAAATGGACTAACCCAGCGATTGGGTTGTTTTAACCCAGTAAATGGGTTGTTTTAACCCACCGGTTGGGTTAAATGTTTGCTTAAAACAACCCAATTGCTAGTCCATTTTCAACCCAACTTGGGTTGTTTTTAACCCAGCATTTTTTAGAGTGCTGTATCCCCTTTTGTGTCCTTAAACGCTCGTTTTTTGGGTCAACAGCTTATAAAAACTTCTGGGTTTTTGGTTCTGTGTTTTTTAACTTGTTTGCTGTACACCTTGTCACATATCAGCTTTCAGACATTGTTCTTTTTTTTCGTTATAAGTCAGAAATGACAAGGAGGCCGCTTCACACAATATAAAGTCAATGGAGACGGTTTTATTGTCTCCCCCCCCACCATATATATATATTTACAATATAAAGTCAATGGAGACGGTTTTATTGTCTCCCCCCATATATATATATATATATATATATAAAAATTCCTATATAACTAAATATGCTCCATGAGAGAGGAGCTCAGAGCTTGTGACGAGTGGCATTCAGACCGGAGTTTGAACCTCAAAGGGCACGGGATCTCTCCCAACAGGGGGCTAATTAGAATCAACCGAAAAGGAATGTTGTTTCAGAGGTGGCGCAATTACAGATTACAAAAACAATATGTTTCTTTAGAATGACTACAAATAATAAGACCAGGAATGTTTAAGAAAGCAAACAAGACTTGACATGCTGAGAGCAATCGCAATGAGGACTCACAAAGACAAGCCGCTGCTATCAGTCTCACAGAGTCGTACGGAGGCTGACAGGTGGGGTAGAACGCTTCCACCAGGTAGTTGGCAAACGTCAGCGAGATGACAGCCTGACTCGCTGGCTCCACCAGCAGGATGGACGTCCACAGGCGAATGAAAGCAAGGAAACCCCCAAAGGCCTCCAGGATGTACGCGTAACTAGCACCAGACTTGGTAACAGTGGTTCCAAGTTCTGCGTAACACAGTGCACCAAACACGGAAAATATGCCACCGAGAGCCCAGATGACCAGCGAAAGGCCATAGGAGGCGCTGTACATCAACACACCCTTGGGCGACACGAAAATGCCCGAGCCAATCATGTTGCCCACAATTAAGCAGATGCCATTGGTGAGAGAGATCTCCCTCCTCATGATCATCTTCTCCTCCTGTAGGTCTGGACCATTGCAGGCTCCAGCTGGTTTCTTCACGTCCAGGTCTCCCCGAGACCCCGGACAGAGTTCCATTAGTTTCTTCATACTGGAGGAAACAAAAGACAACAGCTATTACAGCTGTAATCACTAGTAAAACACAATTATGATGATGATTGTGGTGGTGGTTTTATTTGGATTTAACATCCCAGATATCTTGTTTTTGACTAATGACTTAGGCAATTAGGCAATTGTACTAGGAAATTACCAAACAATTTGTCTAGATATCCGTCCATATAAAGTGTCACATTTTTTAACATGTATTTTGTGACTGGCATAAAATATTAAATAATATTACATGCAAAATATTCTGGTGACACTTCACAATAAGGTTCCATTAGTTAACATAAGTTCATTAACTAGCATTATCTAACAACGAGAAATACATTTGTTATGGTATTTATTTATCTTTGTTAATGCTAGTTCATAAAAATACTGTTCATTGTTAGTTCATGTTAGCTCAAGTCCATTAAATATTAGACTTTTAGAACTTTTGGAATTTTTAATAATGTATTTGTAAATGTTGAAATGAACAAACTAAGATTAATAAAGGTTTTAGAAGTATTTTTCACTATAATCTCTCGTTAACTAAAGTTAACAAAGAAAATGATTGAATTACACAGTTTTTATCTATTGTTGTCTTGAGTATTCAGCATTAGAAATGAGTTTGTAAGATAGTTTAGTAGTATACAGCTTGAAGTAAATTCCACATTGTAAATAGTTTGTTCAAATGAGCCAATAATAATAATAATCATAATAAAGATTTAAATATTTCACAGGCAATGCCCTTACTAACCCTTGGAAATGATCAACAAAACAGCCACCGTGGGGCCAATAGTTTGGGGTCCTATTTAGCATTTTAAATGTAGTGCCAAACAACAAACTGGTTTACTTTACCTTTAATCATGTTAGAAGGAATGCGGTGGGGAAAAATCATACAATTGGATTGTGGAGAGGAAGAGCGTACAGATGAGTTATGCAAGTTTCCAGAGTGGTGGTGATCCTGGTCAGAATGAAGAAAACTAGACTATCAGGGTCAACAGGATGAGTGCTGTCGCAATCCCAGACCGCAGAGAGAGAGGGAAGGAGAGACCCTGATGTGTTTTTCCACCGGAGGCAAAATGGGTTCTTGAGTTGCCCTGTCTATTTTAAGAGGTCTGTACTGAGAGAGAGAGAGAGAGAGAGAGAGAGAGAGAGAGAGAGAGAGAGAGAGAGAGAGAGAGAGAGAGAGAGAGAGAGAGAGAGAGAATGCCAGTCCTCTCCTATTGATAGTAAAAGTAGCTCAGCAAAACCCTGCTGAACTAAAGATATGTCTTTGTTATCGGATCCGTTTGAGCTCCGGCTCTAGAATTCTGTTGACTGCCTCCCCTTTACTAGAGGTGTTTGCTAAGGCAAGCAGCACTATTACTATTGCTCATTTTGACTGACCCCAAGTATTAAACTAGAGGTTTTGGTTCATGCAATGACACCTTAAGATGCATCTTTGAGGAGATACTTATTCAACAAACCCACAAGGGGCATTTTTCCCTGACTGATGATAAAACTGGTTAAAATTCCATAAATTTACAATACAGGACACATATTTAGTGACAAGGGCCTGTATTCGCAATGATTTATCACCTCATTATTATAAGTTCCAAGAAGAGGACTTCTTAAAACCTGTTCACAAAGCTGATAAGAGATGCTTTACTAAGAGAAACAGAAAAATCGTAAGGTAAGAGGTGGAGGCAGAAAATAAGTAACAAACCCCAACAAGACAACCCCCAAAAGGGAATGATTTTGCAGGTGGTGGCCATAGACAATTGTTCTTCAATTGTTGGCCTTATTCTTCCTGACTGACAGGGCCATAGAAGGGCAACAACCCAACAGCAGGACCGGTATCTGCTCCTTTGTGCGAGAAGGAACAGGAGTAGCACTGCCAGAGCCCTACAAAATGACCTCCAGCAGGCTACTGGATTATATGTTTCTGACCAAACTGTCAGAAACAGACTTCATGAGGGTGGCATGAGGGCCTGACGTCCTCTTGTGGGACCTGTGCTCACAGCTCAGCACTGTGCAGCTCGATTGGCATTTGCCAGAGAACACCAGAATTTGAGTCCGCCATTGGCACACCATTCTCTTCATTGATGAGTGGACATTCACACTGAGCACACGTGACAGACGTGAATGAGTCTGTAGATGCCGTGGTTAATGTTAAACTGCGTGCAACATCATCCAGCATGAACAAGTTTTGTGGTGGGTCAGGGGGGAGGAATATCCTTGGAGGGTTGTACAGATCTCCACGTGCTAGCCAAAGCTTCTACTTTTACTGGAGTAATATTTCATTAGAGTATCTGTACTTTACTCAAGTGCTGGATTTGTACTTCGTCCACCACAGGCTAATAAACTAGCTTCTTGACGGCTTGGAAATAATTGGGTGTTACCTCGCTAGCTAGCAAATAACCAACAAAACAACAGGATTGCTCTAAAGTTGGACATTGAAAGTGTGCTTTTCCGTTATCTTTGTATACTTTATTTCACAACTATAAGAACTTACTGGAAGACTCCATCATCGACTCCAGCAGAGAGATGTCCGCATCGATGCCTCCTTCTCTTCCCAAACTCGCCGGTCTGTGTCCATAGATGGCATCCATCATATCGAACCACTTCCAATTTTGCTGGAACCCCTCAGCAGCCATCCTCTCAAAAACATGCTGAAAACGTTTCTCATCATGCCATCGAGTTCCCTTTGCACCCTTTCTTCACCGATGATACCCAGGAAGGCCTGCAACCCTTATGGGTTGACCATGGTACAGTGCTGTGCCCTGACATTGTGTTGCATTATGGTTTAAAAACAGCGGCTTTTGTGTTATCAGTCTCCTTGTAGCACGCGCAAGTGACAATTCTCTGTCAACCAATCAATGTTCTGCAGTGAGTGTAGCTCCACCCTTTAGTACCAGACTATGGTAGGTACCACAAAAAGTGGGGTGGATACGGTTTGGAATTAGGGTACCATTCACAACTTCTGACAGTGGAAATGGCAAAAATTGTGTACCGTATTGAACTGTACCGCTTAGTGGAAGCGAGCCATTACTGCCGTTAGGTACCAGGATTAAATCCTCAAAGCCATTGTCAGACCATATGCTGGTGGAGTGGGCCCTGGGCATAGTGCATGATAATGCCGACCTCATGTGGCTAGAGTGTGTAGACAGTTATAGATGACGAAGGCATGATTCCATCGACTGGCCAAAACCTAAATCCAATTGAGAACCTCTAGGACATTATGTATCTGAAGCAGCCTAGTAGCACCACAGGCTGTCCAGGAGCGCACTAATGCCTTGATCCAGTTCTGGGAGGAGATCCCCAAGGACACAATCTAATGTCAGGAGCATGCCCAGATGTTGTTGTGAGTGCATACAAGCACGTATTGGCCATATACAAAACTGGCTTGCATGAGTTGCTGTGATGAACTTCATGCAAGTTTGATCGGCCAGTAACTTTATATAGATTTATGGTATGATTTTGAATCCAGCCCTCAGTGTTGATGATTTTGGTTTCCATTGACTGGTGTCACATAATTTTGTCTTTAACAAATTAAAGAATGTATATAAATAAACATTTTCAAGCTGAATATATTATTCATTGAGATCAAATGTGTGATTTAAGTGTTCCCCTTTTTTTTTTTTTTTTTTAATCAGTGTATAATTATATGCTAAGTTTACTATAGCGATACTATGTCAATATATGGTCATTGTCAATATAATTAAATCAACTTCATTGTGATGGATTGACTGTTTGTGTAAGATGGGCAGATATTTCCTACAAAAGTCATTTCCTCACTGGGTTCTTGCTTGCATCTGCATTATTTAAACTTTATTTAGTTTTTTGTAGGGCATTATGGTGGTTGCATTAAAAAGCACACCACCTGGTTTCTATGATATCTGGGGTTTCATTCACAAAAATTAGAAATATCAATTTAGGAGTCTACTAACTTTTTAAAAAGAGTTTCACTCCTTATTTTAAGACTCTAACATGTTTTTGGTTAAGAGGAGTCTATGGAGCATTTCAAAGCTAAAAGTGAATCCTAAACCAATGGCTTAGTAATCATCCTGAGAACTCCCAAAGCCTTAAAGTGCCCCCTTTATGCTTTTTCAAATATTACCTTCCATGCAGTGTGTAATATAGCTGTCTGTGAATGTAAACGGTCTTACACTATTGTTGAGAGAGGTCAGGTTAGTATCAGCTTTTGTGTACACACAGTTCTGGCATAGAGGGGTCTCAGAATGTTCTCTCAGGAAACACAAATAAAAAAATAAAAATAAAAACAAAAACACACATTCAGGAAATTCTATACATTTTAATAACGCTTTAAAATTTCCCATTTTTTATGGAAGTTCCTCATATAGTACTATAGCACAGATGTATGCTACATGTACACTGCTACATACGCCTATACATTATTGTTATTTTACATTTGATGACAAGACATTTAGGTTCTCAAGTCTCCGAGGCAAAAAGGAACGTCGACAGATATCAGTAGTAGTCATTTCAAATAAATCCCTAGCCTGTGTGGTTTAAATAACAGTTTAAAATGTAATTTGAATTAAAATGCAAAAAAATTTATATCCAAAACATGCCATTAGGCAATACAGTATTTGGCTGATATATTGCTGAGATGTGTGCTAAAGTATATTCAGCATAATCTAAAGATGCATTTAGCCTTGTAGCATCACTGGTTTGGCACAACACTTAGAAGCAAGAACTAATATTTTTATATTTTATATATTATGATCAAAGCATTGCCACAAATTTAATTCAGCATCAAGAATTTCTATTTGTGTTCTGCTTGAAGATCAGTAGAGCCCATATTTACAGCGCTAAATCCCTTTGGTTTAGTTTCTAAATAACTTCAAACTTCAAACATAAAACTGCATCTGAAGCATAGTTATGTTGGAAATCAAATTTTCAATTGACAGAGGAAAACTGCAGATCTTAACCGGCAATGTTTGTATTAACAGTGGCAAATAGTCACTTGATACTGTGTTTCTTGACAAAACATCTAGCCAGTAGCTTTCCTCAAAATCTATCCAGCTGTGATCAGTATATTTAATATAGTTACTTCATACTTAAGCCTGTTGCATGTATTGAAAGTTCTGTAAAAAGGTCTATTGTCTGCTGCTACATCTGGAGTAAATAATAACCAGTGCAAACTAGGCTACATACTGTATATGAGAGAATACTTACTGAGAAGTAACTTATCCTAGACACTTTGGGCCACATATTATGGGCTGTTCGAGAATCACAAGCAGGTGAGGCCACTGATTATACTGTTTATTACTGAGTTAATGTTCTTGATTGACATGTCATTTGTGAACAAGAAAAAAACGTAACGGAGAAGAAGTTAACCGTGGCCAGTTTGTATGAACTCCATCATTATAGACTCCAGTGTCCCACCTTTTTCTGCCTGGGTTGATATGTCTGTCTAATATTGCTTGTGAACAGGATGCTACAATACTCACTATACAAAAGTAAAGGCAATGAAAGGACAACATATCTGATTGGCTCAATTAAAAAAAACCTGTCTGTTAAGGAGCTTGGTTTGTTTGTTCTGTCCTTGGCATCTGGGCGAAAAAACTTGATTTTTTCAAAAGACCACAAAAATCTGAAAAAACAAAACAAAAAACAAGCTAACTTGTTGGCACTCTGTACCATTATAAAAAGCATAGTTCACTCCAAAATGAAAATTTGTTATCATTTACTCTTTTTTTTCTTCTCATCTCTCAATTTTTGTTCATACAATGAATTTCAATGGGGCCCAATGTGATTTTGTTTTTGACCCCCAATTGAACATTAATCAAAAAGTTAGAAAGTCATACATGTTTGGAACAACATTAGAGTGAGTAAATGATGACAGAACTTTTCCGATCTGATTGTTGTATTGTCGTAAGGTTCAAGGTCATTTCTAATTCTCAAGACTCAATTTCAATCTACAACCCTTTGAACACACAGTACCATCAATTCCTCGCAGCCTCAACCCTGTGATATTGCATCTACCCGACTAAAGTCTAGATCTGCAAAATGTCCACCGCATGGCAGACTAACCCTGACACAGCATTAAGCGCATGGCGAAACAACCATCAGACCTGACTTTGAGTGCCACTGTGGGAAAAACAAGCACGCAAAAAGGAAGACCGAAACTGCTGATTCACACAATTTATCAAGTCCAGACGTGTAACTGTGCAGTACGTAGCATGGACGTAACATAACATAACATGAGGGTGCGTCTTTCTTTACAACTTCATTTAAACCTTCAGTTCTACTAAATTTGCTGGTGTGGAAGGTGCATATGACAAGATAGGACCGATTGCTGGATGTTTCATTGCTTTTAATGGCTGGAATAAAGGTTTAAACGTGACATTGTGAAACCACTGTACTGCTTGGGTTCATGTCGCTTTCATCAAGAATTTAGGCATTGAGCCAGTAATTCAACAGCCACTTTATGTCAGAATATAGTCAATATGAGCCAAGTAGTTATTTGACCAAAGTCGGTCTTGTACGATGCGTGTAAAACACGGTTTAAGCTGATACCAAACAAAGTGTGTCATAGGTACCAACACCTTAACCACCGAGGCAAAAGCACTTGTCCAGGCACACAAAGTATCGGCCAAGCAGCACAAATAAATGCAAGAGCGTGTGAATAGGAACCATCCTTAACCGAAAGAAAGACTCACAGAGCTCCAGTTCAAGAGCAGTGATTAACAGTTGGGAGAAGGTCAGAAGTTTCGTGTGTTGTTGAAGGAGTTGGTGATGAAGGGGGCACTGGGGGCCGTATATGGTGGTGGAGGAGGGCTGGCGGTGCTGAATTCAGGGAAGGGCTGCAGACCCATTTGTTTATTGTCCTGGAGCTTCCGCACCACCACACGGCAGAACTCCTCGCTGTGCCGCTCACAAGTGTCCAGAAGCTTTCGCACTTTGGCGGTACGTGTGGGTTGGTTCACAACCAGTTCATAGTCCTCGCGCATCAGCAGCTCACGAGACAACAGAGCATCTAAACTCTGATTGAGACACGCCTCCGTCATTTGCCGCACAACTTCCTCCCTTCGAGCAGCGATCCAGCGAGCTGCCGGTCCCTGAAAGTCCAATGCTGTGACAAAATCTGCAAAGACAGTCAGGAGCAAGAGGCGGACATTAAGAAGAGCCCAAATCAAGGGATGTCAAAATTACTGGCACTCTGTACTAGGGCTGGGCGATACATAAAAAAATATTTAATCAATAAATCACCTTAAAAAAAAAAAAAAAAAAAAAAAAAAAATTGCAATATCCGATATATCAAGGATTAAAAATGTATTGGTTTGTTCTGAGCAAAAACAGTAAGCTATTTTTTCATTCCAGTTCCAGAAGGTTTCCTTTCAAAAGGTTACTGGTTAGAACAAAATAAAACTACTGCTTATTCAGAAACAGAAGAAATTTTAAAATTGTATTAGTCTAGTACAACGCTCACAACAGGCTATTTAATGGAGCTGCCAACACTGGAATCCCAGATGGTGCTTAAAATCAATAAATATTCAAAAACAGGGAGCAGTTAGGCACTGGGTACTATTTTATTATGTAGTTAGGCATTGGGTACTATTGTATCTATTACTAACTTTTTTTAACAAACTGCAGATTTAAATAAAAGAATACTTGATAATATACCATAATAGTTATTTAGGCTTTTATTAACTTGTAAACATTGATCAGCTGACATAAAGAGAAGGTTAACTGAACCTGCTTGATGCACAAGAACAAACCTCATTGGTTCTTGCGTAACATGAGAATGAACCTCAATGGTTCTTGCAAAAGCTCCTGCGTAATATGAGAATGAACCTCATTGGTTCTTGCAAAAGCTCCTGCGTAATATGCGAATGAACCTCATTGGTTCTTGCGGACACTCAAACGTGCTGTGTAACATGAGAATTAATCTTATTTGTTCTGGTATGTCAAGTGAACATGTTTGAGCTTCCATTTACCACAACTGTTGTATGTTGATGAATGTTTATGTAAATAAAGGCCTAATTTCAATCTGTTCATCATATAAAGGGATTGAGGCTCTTCAGAAAATTTGGACTAAACCACTCTAGTTTTACGATCTCTTTATGAACTTTTTGAAGCATCAAAGTGGTAGTTGTGTAGTAGACAGTCAATGGAGGGAGAGAAAGCTCTCAGATTTCATCAAAAAGATCTTCATGTGTGACCCTGGATGACAAAACCAGTCATAAAGGGTAAATGTTTTGAAATTGAGATTCATAAATCATCTGAAAGCTGACTAACTAAGCTTTTTCATTGATGTATGGGGTGTTAGGACAATATTTGGTTGAGATACAGCTATTTGGAAATCTGGAATCTGAGGGTGCAAAAGAAAAAAAAAATAAATAAATAAAAATAATAATAATAATAATAATAATAATAGCCTTTAAAAGACCTGAAGGCATTTTTAGAGGTTTTTTTTTTTTTTTTTTTTTTTTTTTTAAGTAAAGACTGATAACTCCAAAACTATAGCAAGGAGATTCAACGGTAAATTTAAAAAAAAAAATTAGAAAATATAAATTACATTACAATTGGACATTCTCATGCTGAGAAACTGCTGATAAAAACAAATATGTAAAATTATAATAAAAAATTAAATATCTTTCTTATTCTAATTTTAATAATTCAGGAAGGCAATAAGATGAGGAAAATTTTGAACAACAAAATGAACACCCTAAAAACAGTTAACTCCCAAGTTATCACCCAGCCCTACTCTGAACCAAGTTGATACACTCTCAGGAAAAAAACAACAAAAGCTGGTACAAAAGCTGTCACTGGGACGACACCCTTTAAAAAGGTTCTAATATGCACTCTTTAGGTACAAAGGTGTGCCTTTTGGGGTTTACAGCCCCAGTGACAGCTGTTCTATCTTTTTTTTAACTAAGAGTGTAACAACTGCCACCTACAAAAAGAAACTGCAGATGTAGATGCTCTAGCCCTGTTCAGGGTGTGGCTAACAGGTGTTGTTACCTTGTGGGTGTGACTGCAGAGTGAGGGGTTGTATGGCAAGAGCCAGATCACTTTCACTCTGAGGCGCATGTGGTTTGAAAGGTATGTTGAGGTCGGACATGGGCTGTGCCGTCTGGTTTTCAGTGCTGAGGTTGTTCCGAGAGCAGTTGTCCATAAGTGGCTTTGGAGCATCAAGTGGAAGGGACATTAATGATGACTGCGGACCAGCCTGAGCACTTGACACACCTGATGATGATGTAAAACAGTTACAATAAATAAACCAATTACAAAAAATAAAAAATACAAAATACAAAAAGCGTCACCCATTATTTTGTCATCATTTACTCATTAGGGTTTTTCACACGGTGCTTAACCCTGGGTTATGGCTGTTCTGAACACCACTTGTAATTTGTGAGACAGGGTTATAGCACCACTTTTGCTGTGTTAACCCCGTATTGCGGTGCCAAATGTGTGTAGTGCTCAACAGCGTGGCGTTAGAATGTTACGGCTAGGCTTAGCAACCAACAGCCAATCGTGTGCCTCATATTTACATGCTTTGTCACAGGAAACAGCCTCAGTCATGGAAACACCCCGCATTGTATAAACATTTGAGTGGGGAAAAATATCAAAATGGTGATGGAAAATACGTGAATTGAAGCGAAGAGAATTTATTTACCTTTATAGTCTGAAAAGTCCATTCAGGAGAAAATTTATAATATACAGCAATGAGAGCCTTTATGTAAATAGGTTGCATGCTGTATTTGTCCACTGACACAAATAATAATGTTAACTCTGAATTTAGGAATGTAGAGTAGGAAAGGACAGCTTAAAAATAGCCAACCCAGATTAAGTATGAGCAATGTGAAACATGAAGCAAGATAACCCAGGATTCCTTTTATTAGGGGTTTAGAATGATTCAGGGTTAATCATTTCAAGTGTGAAAACTTTTCCATTTAACATTTCTACCAATTCTGTGTTCCACTGAAGAAGTCATCCAAGTGGGGAACAACATGAAGGGGAGTAATTGATGGCAGAATACTTTTTTTTATAGAAGAAATGAGTCTTGCCTTGAGAGGGATTTGATATGGTGAGGAAGCCCGGATGGGACATTTCTGCTTCCTGGGAAGAGCAGGAGCCTGATCCAGATGTGGAACTGTAGTCCTGTCATATAACACGAAGAAGAAAATTAAGACGATCCCCAGACTGTTCTAATCACTGGTTAAATTCTGAAATCAACAAAACAGGACTTAAATACATGTACATATAAATAAAATAAAAATAGCAACTCACTGGCCAAGGGATGTTTTGCTCCTTCATACTCTTTTCCTCAATTCTTTTCCCATTTGTTTGAGTTGATGAGCAACCACTTGATGGCCTCATATACTGACGGAAGCCAGGAAAGAAAAATTACAATAAAATCAATAGTTTTTGACCTCACAACCTGAAGACACAAATCTAACTACTTCCACTAACTAAATCCAGACTAATACAGGCATGAAAAAAAATACTTCTCTATACATAATACATCCATGCATGGTCAGTCTTAAAGACTCACTTTTGTTCGTTTTACTTCCAACACCGCTTCCAAGACGTCAATCTCATCAAATCTTCTCAACATGGGCTCCAGTTCAATAAGACAATCTGTAAGGTACAGACAAAGCAGCTATTACGCTACACAATAAGACTCAATGCATGGTCCTGTGGTTGATGATTTCGTTACCTGGTGTCAGGGTGCTTTTTTTAAACCTCATTGGGTCACATTCAGTAATAATTGTGTGGATTATTTCGTATTTGTATGCACAGGAGAATGTGTCACGAAAAATCTTTGCCTGATTCACAAAACGTTTGTATGCAAATACATTTGTTCTTAACCTCGTTCTGATGATAGTGAATGTGGAGTATTCTAAACAAGAGGTTAGTCATTTGCATAAAACACACCCAAACATCTCCATATAAGGGCTTTCCGCACACGCTTTCCTTACAGCCTTTCGTCACCCTCTTCCTCTTGCTGCCGTTTGCAGACGCGCTCTCCCCCGGATCCTCGAGCAATGCCAAGTGTGCCATCCTCACCAGTTCTCACAATAAACACCTTTTATAAAGACTCAGATTACAGACTCTCATTAGCCAGCTGTACCTACGTGTATATCTGGGTTATTCAGAGAAACCTCGCAGCTGAAGCAATAATGCAGCTTTTCCTACTCTGATCAAATGTATTTAAGATTAAATTAAATTGTATTATATAATTTTATATATGAGTTATATAATACAATTAATGCAATACATTTCAATGTACAAACCCGATTCCAAAAAAGTTGGGACACGGTACAAATTGTGAATAAAAAGGAATGCAATAATTTACAAATCTCATAAACTTATATTTTATTCACAATAGAATATAGATAACATATCAAATGTTGAAAGTGAGACATTTTGAAATGTCATGCCAAATATTGGCTCATTTTGGATTTCATGAGAGCTACACGTTCCAAAAAAGTTGGGACAGGTAGCAATAAGAGGCCGGAAAAGTTAAATGTACATATAAGGAACAGCTGGAGGACCAATTTGCAACTTATTAGGTCAATTGGCAACATGATTGGGTATAAAAAGAGCCTCTCAGAGTGGTAGTGTCTCTCAGAAGTCAAGATGGGCAGAGGATCACCAATTCCCCCAATGCTGCTGCCAAAAATAGTGGAGCAATATCAGAAAGGAGTTTCTTAGAGAAAATTGCCAAAGAGTTTGAAGTTATCATCATCTACAGTGCATAATATCATCCAAAGATTCAGAGAATCTGGAACAATCTCTGTGCGTAAGGGTCAAGGCCGGAAAACCATACTGGATGCCCGTGATCTTCGGGCCCTTAGACGGCACTGCATCACATACAGGAATGCTATTGTAATGGAAATCACAACATGGGCTCAGGAATACTTCCAGAAAACATTGTCGGTGAACACAATCCACCATGCCATTCGCCGAGCAACTAGACGCCTGTATTAGACAAGAATGGGACAACATTCCTATTCCTAAACTTGAGCAACTTGTCTCCTCAGTCCCCAGACGTTTGCAGACTTTTATAAAAAGAAGAGGGGATGCCACACAGTGGGAAACATGGCCTTGTCCCAACTTTTTTGAGATGTGTTGATGCCATGAAATTTAAAATTTAAAATCAACTTATTTTTCCCTTAAAATGATACATTTTCTCAGTTTAAAAATGTGATATGTCATCTATGTTGTATTCTGAATAAAATATTGAAATTTGAAACTTCCACATCATTGCATTCGGTTTTTATTCACAATTTGTACAGTGTCCCAACTTTTTTGGAATCGGGTTTGTAATTATAGTCATGTTAGTTGTTGTTATAGTTATTGTTAGTTTTCAATAATATAACTATGCTCATGTTTCTCTGACCATCAACAGTGGTTCACTTTCAATTGCATTCACACCAGTGGAGTTCTGCAGGGGTGACCCAGAAACGAGTCTGCATTTTATCACGTCCGATTCCATCATCATGAATGGGTTTTTGACTTACTGCCAAAAGTATTGGGACACCCCTCCAAACCATTGAATTCAGGTGTTTCAATCACTTCCATGGCCAAAGGTGTATAAAATCAAGCACCTAGGAATGCAGACTGCTTCTCCGAACATTTGTGAAAGAATGGGTCGCTCTCAGGAGTGTGGTACCGTGATAGGTTGCAACCTGTGCAATAAGTGAAATCCATTTGTAAAATTTCCTCATTACTAAATATTCCACGGTCAACTGTTAGTGGTATTATAACAAAGTGGAAGCAATTGGGAACAACAGCAACTCAGCCACGAAGTGGTAGACCACTTAAAAATCACAGAGCGGGGTCAGCACATGCTGAGGCGCACAGTGCGCATCACCAACTTTCTGCAGTCAATAGCTACAGACCTCCAAACTTCGTGTGGCCTTCAGATTAGCTCAAGATCAGTGCATAGATAGCTTGAAATTGGGGCCATCCCCAGTCATCCCCAGCCCCTTCCTGTTCCAACATAACTGCACAAAGCAAGGTCCATAAAGACATGGATGAGCGAGTTTGGTGTGGAGGAACTTGACTGGCCTGCACAGAGTCCTGACCTCAACCCGATAGAACACCTTTGGGATGAATTAGAGCGGATGGCAGAGGTTGTCAGGGACATTATTGTTTGTTTGTTTATAGTTTAACGCCATGCCAGCTACCCCGAATATATTCATAACGAGAAAGCTTTTACTCAACACTGCCTAGAGTTTACTAGGAAGTAAACTTTCGATTGTTTAATGGGGCATTTTGAGAACTAAAACATCTATGCCTAAATCTAGATATTAGACCTTCAAACTGTTTAATTTAATTACCGTTTTATTAAAGTGTATCTGGTTAAATGATAATTCTATTTGAATAAATGACGTATGAAGATGACCTCTCTGCTTTCTTTGTCTGTCACAGTTATTTCCTCATTCCTCTGATCTTTAGCAAGGTTTGCAAAAGAGAAATCTTCAGAAAACTGAACTGTAATGACTCAATATTTTACTTGCCTGTAACGCCAAATTTGATCATGAGCTGACAAAAATGCCAGTAAAGACCGATGACAGAATTATGGTTAGACATTTAAAATATTTAACAAACCACAAGAACAGGTCACCCTACTGGATTGTGACAGCATGAGTTAAACAGGGATTGTGAAACGCAGAGGAAAGGTTAAAGGTGGGGCGCAGGCTGACACTCACTGAGAAAGGAGGGACGTTCGTCTGGGTTGGCGGTCCAGCCGCAAGTCATGAGGTTGATGAGGGTCTCACGACTGGGAATGTCTGCCGGCAGACTGTCCAGGCCTGTGTCGGGTCGAGATCCTCGGAGGACACTGAACATGATCTGCATGGGATTGGTGGCCTCTGCTCACAAAGAGAACAAAAAGGACAACGTAGATTACTGCTGGATAGATGACTGCTGCAGTTTATGAAATGGAGGAGGAAGTGACTCTGTGTCATGATATTCTTTGCATCACAAACATGACACAGCAAAATCTACTTGGTATTGAGTAGGGCTGCACAATGAATCTGAATTTGATACTATTATAATTTATCAATATTTTGAATTTGCGTAGAACACAAAACTGACAGGAGCTACTCCGGTGGAGAACAGTGATCGGATCGAAAAACTTCAGATGAAACAGCTCGTGTCGCTGTAATTTACAAAAGCGCTGTAATTTCAAAAGTGAAACCGGCGGCTCTCTCGCACTGTATGACATGACAGACAAATACTTGTCCAGACTGGTTCCGTTCACATAGTGCGTGTTTTCCGAGAATGTGTTTGAGAGTCTTGAAAATTTCACGGGTGTGAATTCAGTTATTGAATGCGGTTGTCACTCCCATAAATAACTGTAACCGTATTAAGGACTCATATACAGAACTGACAACAATATTCTGCTGCTGTCTGAACGTGGCCTTACAACCAATCAGACGTTCCCATTTTATGCATGAATGCAATGGTGAATCAGGAGTTTAAATTAGTCTATAGGCCCAACAGCAATGACGGTTACTAGTCTGACAGGTTTTAAGCAGTCTGATTGCCATTCATTATTAGAGGTACTGTTTCTGTGACTCGTTTAAGTATGGTATGATGCAACCCTTCAAACAGTCTAATAAAAACATATGTAAACAGACACAGTGCTGTTTATTACACCCTTTTCTTAAATGTAATTAGGGTGGTTACTGCAGTCTAATGAGTTCCAGTTCTAGTTTGTTTGTTGCTTCTAGGGCTGGGAATCCAAAATAGATTCAAATTCTGGAATTGGATACTTGTTATACAATTAAAATTTCGATTCCTTTTATCGATTCCTTTGTGTGCAGTTTAATATAACTTAAATGCTAACTGAAGTGCAAGAAGACCTGCACGCTGTTTTCTGATCCAAAATGAAAGCCGCCACTCATACTGAATAATGCGCAATACTGAACCGCTCTCTTCTGCGTCTTTTTGCACTTGAACGGACAAATTCACACACAAAAAAAGAACATCAAAATATTCTAGTAAACAGTCAGTTATGTCTTAAGTGAACATAAACAGTTGACAAAGAAAATGCATAACAGTATATTAGATCTGTGCAGCTCTTAAAGTGACAGCAGCCTAATATTCCTGCTGCCGTCTTTATAATAACTTCAATCAAACAACAAAAAGAAAATTCACTTGCTGTTCTTGACTGAATAACTTTTGTAACTATATATGATCAGTGCTGGCAAAATGAGTCAGAATGCGCACAAGCTAATTCCGAGCTACAGACAAAACGAAATGAAACAAGCGATCCCAATGCTCCAAATAGCAATTAAACATCTAAAAGTATCTTTATTTGTACGTTTTCTGAGAGGCGTACCTTTCCCTTGTCCTTGAAAACGATCTTACTCGTACTGACTGACAGATCCGCCCGTGCAGTACAGAAGGTCTTAATATATATAGTCTGTCTGTCATTAATGTTAATCAATCAGTTGTGGTATCATGGAAAACAAAAGTTGAATGTATATTTTTCCTATAGATATCTGGTTTTGACTTTGTGTGTGCCAAATCTGGTGTTATTACCAGGGATTTTAAGGTATGGTTACTATGTGATTTTGTTTTGGAACCTTCAGAAAACTAGAAAACTCCAGAAAACTCATTTTTGAAAATTTGCTAATTGCGACAAGTGACTAATACTGAGTGTCGACATCACTACACACATTCTACCAGCACGGTTAGACAACTGTGCTGAGAATTCTGGGCGAGAACAGTTTGCCGTACCATTTAACTGGAACCGTTCCTTACCCTTCTTAGAAACATTCGGCCCCAAGGTGGAAAAGCAGCTATAAGTTTGCTTGTCTTAAGCACACAAAGAGAATAAACTACTGTAACTACTCAAAACTTAACAGATTCAGCTCAAAATAAATGTCATGTCAAACCCAAATATAATTTGCATTAATAAATTATTAATACACATCTCTTGGTTGAAGTTAATAAATTATTGTTATTATAATTAAGTTGTTTTTCATGTGACTTGATAAAAATGTCATATAATCAAGTTTCCAGTGTGCTTAATTAAGAAAATCCCAGACTGACTCCTTGTGTGAGCGTGATATTAACCCAAGAACTGTTAAAACCAATTTGGTCAGATGCGTGATTGGTTTTGTAAACCAGAAAACTAGATTGGTGATGTTTTTGATGATGTTCAAAAAACAAAAACGGATTATGGTCACATTCATTTTGCTTAACAAAACCTGTCATGGAATTCACTGGCACACTTTATCACACATGGTCCCCCAACGTATCCTACCTTCAAATGGTATCCGTCTTGAAAGCACTTCCCACATGATGATGGCGTAACTGAAAGAGGAATCATAGAACAGATGAGTGAATGGTTCGTCTGTTGCCATGCAGTCTCTAAACCACTTCTGGCAATCCCCTTTGGAGATAAAACACAGTGTCCAATCAGCCCAGCGATTTCAACATGCCCTATGACTAATCACAAAACCTCAGGCCTGTTAGCAGGTTGCTCCTAAATCACTTCCTTTTTTTTGACCAGCACAGTACATGAATGAAAAAAGGGCCTCTTTCACAAGGAGTTTTGGTGAACTACGAGTAACCCCAGAAACTGTTTTATGGTTAATTTCTCATTATCTATCTTTGTTTTGGAAAATTGTAAACAAATACACCCATCATTTCCAATATTCTATACTGGCTGCTACATGCCTCCATCCCAATGATGATGACCAATGAAGTTTTTTTTTTCTTTCATTCACTTGTGACTTGGATAAGGATTTTATATATTCCTAACTGATTAAATATTTTAAAGACAACTAGAAAAAAAGAATGAACCATGAAAAAGTGGGAGTGTAAAAGGGAGAAAACCAATAAAAGGCTGTGTGCAATAAATATTAATATGTGACTGTACATAATTGTCTTCTGTATCTGAATAATCAATCGTGCCATTGCATTCATGATCAGACATACCACTGTATCAGTTGCATAAGAAGATACGATTGAGTGTTTATGTTTGGAGCATATGAAATATGTCTATAGAAATTGAAACAAGCCTCCAGTCCAGATATCACCCGTTTCACACATGATCAGTTTGCAGCATGTGCTCATTATACTTTTACATAATATGTGTTTGCAATGTGCAACTGATCAGCGGCTGTATACCACAAATACTAGTATCTATAGTTCTCAATCTCATCATTTTGATTTCAAATCCAAATGCACTGGAAATCATATTTTTTTCAAATAAAGACAAATGTAACACTAATTTTACATGCAGCACACAGTAAAAATGGCTTGAATACAACATAGTGGGCAATGGAATATAGTGAGGCATAATTTAAAATCAAGGGTTTAAAGTTTGTTGGTTGTGCGTCTCCAGTAAAGCTGAAAAAAAATTAAAAAAATAATAAAAAAAATTAATCACATTTCGGGCCGCTATACACCCAGCTCAATGCGACGCCTGGTGCAACGCGTGTTCTAAGCTAGTTTCAGCCCGATGCAGTTATCATTTTCACATCCAGCACCCAGGCTGTTTAAATAGCAAATGCACTCGCAGCCATCTGTTTGCCCATGGCCATGCTGGTCTGTGTTCAGGCGCATTGTTGGCCTGTTGCTATTTTAAGGCAACTGAAAATGACAAAAACCTGGTCTAAAGTCAATAGCGCAGTATTTTTGTGTTATTTAAAGGGCACCTTAGTAATATGCGCTTATAGGCAGGTGTACAATGCACATACACACACATATACATATATACACACATATACATATATATACACACACACACACACACACACACACACACACACACACACACACACACACACACACACACACACACACACACACCTAAAGGATTATTAGGAACACCATACTAATACTGTGTTTGACCCCCTTTCGCCTTCAGAACTGCCTTAATTCTACATGGCATTGATTCAACAAGGTGCTGAAAGCATTCTTTAGAAATGTTGGCCCATATTGATAGGATAGCATCTTGCAGTTGATGGAGATTTGTGGGATGCACATCCAGGGCACGAAGCTCCCGTTCCACCACATCCCAAAGATGCTCTATTGGGTTGAGATCTGGTGACTGTGGGGGCCATTTTAGTACAGTGAACTCATTGTCATGTTCAAGAAACCAATTTGAAATGATTCAAGCTTTGTGACATGGTGCATTATCCTGCTGGAAGTAGCCATCAGAGAATGGGTACATGGTGGTCATAAAGGGATGGACATGGTCAGAAACAATGCTTATGTAGGCCGTGGCATTTAAACAATGCCCAATTGGCACTAAGGGGCCTAAAGTGTGCCAAGAAAACTTCCCCCACACCATTACACCACCACCAGCAGCCTGCACAGTGGTAACAAGGCATGATGGATCCATGTTCTCATTCTGTTTACGCCAAATTCTGACTCTACCATCTGAATGTCTCAACAGAAATTGAGACTCATCAGACCAGGCAACATTTTTCCAGTCTTCAACTGTCCAATTTTGGTGAGCTTGTGCAAATTGTAGCCTCTTTTTCCAATTTGTAGTGGAGATGAGTGGGGTCTTCTGCTGTTGTAGCCCATCTGCCTCAGGGTTGTGCATGTTGTGGCTTCACAAATGCTTTGCTGCATACATCAGTTGTAACGAGTGGTTATTTCAGTCAAAGTTGCTCTTCTATCAGCTTGAATCAGTCGGCCCATTCTCCTCTGACCTCTAGCATCAACAAGGCATTTTCACCCACAGGACTGCCGCATACTGGATGCACGCTGGATGCCGCATCCCTTTTCACACCATTCTTTGTAAACCCTAGAAATGGTTGTGCGTGAAAATCCTAGTAACTGAGCAGATTGTGAAATACTCAGACCGGCCCGTCTGGCACCAACAACCATGCCACTCTCAAAATTGCTTAAATCACGTTTCTTTCCCATTCTGACATTCAGTTTGGAGTTCAGGGGATTGTCTTGACCAGGACCACACCCCTAAATGCATTGAAGCAACTGCCATGTGATTGGTTGATTAGATAATTGCATTAATGAGAAATTGAACAGGTGTTCCTAATAATCCTTTAGGTGAGTGTATATATAAAAGGATTAGAATGTAAAAGATTATTATTGTGTACATAAAGATAAAACTGTCATTGCATGCATCAGAATTACCTATTTGCAGTAATGACGAAATTGGCTAATTATTTGACCAATAATGGCAATACACACATGCACTTAAACTAACTCGTAAGGTTGAGGGTGTCTAAATTCCGCCATGTAAATTGTGAATCTGCCATGATGCAAGCGCAGCTGGCTTTTAAAGGGAATGGGAGATGAGACTCTGATTGGTTTATTGCACGTTACTCCCAAATAGGCCTGTCGCGATTGGTCGATACAATCGACTGCGTCGATGCTCATAATTAGTCAACATCAATGTTTTTAATCGACTGGGTAAGTTGGGTACGATATGAAATGTTATTAGTACTGGTACTTTAAAAATTCAGACTTTAAAACTTTAAAAAAGCAGTATTTCTTAATTTGCGTCGACGTGTGACAGCAGGAGTGAAGACGTGTGTGTGTGTGTAAGCTCTGCTTCCACCGTTCACTAAACAACAGAAACGCTTGCATTAGAAAATAAAGTGTGGCGCGGCCGGGACGTGCTCGCGCTGACGGACTCTGACCTGAACCGTGCGCAGCCGCATACACGCATTTCACTCAGATGTCAGTTTCGTGGATTATTGGGTTTGAATGGTCAAAAATATGTAAAAATGTACTTCCTGACGAGTATTCAGGTA
Source organism: Paracanthobrama guichenoti (assembly GCA_018749465.1). NCBI lineage: Eukaryota > Metazoa > Chordata > Actinopteri > Cypriniformes > Gobionidae > Paracanthobrama > Paracanthobrama guichenoti. The sequence continues at coordinate 27,524,859 of CM031944.1, read as the reverse complement.
AACACAGTCGGATATGTCTTTAGTGAACATACAGAGTTGAATGAGAAATCAATGTGTTACAGTGTATTGGGTCCGTGCAGCTCTTAAAGGGCCGAACCTAATATTCTGATTAACGTTAAATCAAACAACAAAAGAAAATAGAAAATCACCCCATGCCTGACTGAGTAACTTTAATATATTTATTAAGAATCAGTGTATAGTTAATTTACAGAGTGACTATGCATTTTTTTTTTTACATTTCATTATTTAATTTCTTTCTTGAATGCTACTGTTAATTAGAACTACTGTAGCTGAAATAAAACACTGTTTTTGTCATATTGTTTGTAATTTACATTTTTGTCTTATTAAAAAAAAAAAAAAAAAAAAAAAAAAATATCTATATTGTAATTATAAAATTACATTTAAAAAAATATTAAATTACTCGTATCATGAAATAAGATTTCGGTCATCCCAACCTGTTCAGAATAGTGGTTAGTGTTAACATGACTGATAATAATGTGATTGTTGCAAACATCTCTGTAAGGATGTTCACACTGGCATGTATAGTTATTCTTATTCTTATTTTTAAATAAAGAGTGGTCTGAATGGTCAAAAATCAGGGCAGGAACATGCTGGCCAAGTGAGTTTTTAAAAAAATATTTTGATAAAACAATGAATAGTAAGTTCTGTCATATTATTCAATTATTTTTACTGTGGTATGGATTCAGTATTGGTATCGAGGTATTTTAGTCTGGTATAGTATCATCATAATTCATAATTAAGTCATAATTTTGGTATCGTGACAACACTAATCTATATAAAAAGTATTTGCTGATATTCTCTTTTTTTTGTTATGTTGGTTTACAAATTTCTACCTTTTTATAGTTTTACTCTTTTAGTTTTACATTTTGTCAAGGGCTTGTTTACATGTATACTTTTTTATAGTACACTACTGAATGCCAAAGTTGCAAGTTAAATGTTTTTAAGTAAAATTTGTGAAAATTATTGTGAAATTAATCGATAGATTAATCAATATAAAAATAGTCATTGGTGGCAGCCCTACTTCCAAAACAAACCCATGGCTCATTAAGACACTAGGTACAAGCCTTTGGACCATGTGCCTTTTTCCGTTGTTAAACTAGCAGAAGTGGAGTCGGACACACCCTAAGTGCATCTGCACCATGTGCTTCAGACCATGTGCTCAGATCGTTAAACTAGGGCCCAATGTGTTGGTTCAGCTTTGATTTTTTTAAAGCAGAAGTGGCTCTGAAATTTTTTTTTTTTAAACCAACAACAAAAACAACATTTCCTATTAATAATAAACATAATGAGTGCTATGATTGTTTTTCAGAAATGTGCCACCAGTACATATCTGTTAACATCTCAAAAAAAAATGTGACCCTTTAAAATGTTTTAGGGTCAAAGACGAGACAATTTTGGTGTCCGCATCAATTTAAATTTACAGAAGTCATTTTATATACATAAAAACAAGTTAAATGCAAGTAAAGAGTCTACTTTAATATTTAAAATAACCTTTTAAACATCCTGACAAGCTAAGCAAGCATGAAAGAGAGCATCAGAACAGTAGAATAAAAAGCTTATCTGCTTCTGCCGTCATTTACTCAGGAATATTATTAAAATTAATTTAATGATACAGACTAATACTAAAAACATTGCAATTATGGGAACAATGGCAGTATTATCTCCATTTTTGGCAAAATGTAATTCAGAGTAACATGGTCATTCAGTATAACGGATATTAAACAATATACTTATTCTGACCTGTAATTATTAAAATAGATAAAAGAATATGTGATCATACTACATTTTATTATATATTTACTATACATTTTATTGCTATTTCCAGGCTCACCACAGGATTGAGGGTGAGACATGTCACTAATCTGACAGGAATTTTGCTTGGTCAGCAACAGACTGGTGCTATGATGCATTAAGAACAGTTGATCAATGGAAGGGGCTGCCCCAAAAATATGGGAACTGGGAGAGCAGTTAAAAATACTGTAGTAGAAATCATTTTAAACTCCGGGAGGAAGTTCAACTCATCCAGGCAAAACTGGAAGCTTTATAGAATCTACAAAAACTGACCTGTACATGTCATATTTGACATCTGTTCTGCGGTTCTTGGAAGGTTCATACTCCTCAGGTGGCATATAGATGACCGTGCCTCCCATTTCGGCAGGTTTGGAGCCGGACCCTTTAGTGATAGAGAGCTGACGCCATTTAGACAAGCCAAAATCAGCTATCTATTCACAAACACAGACATACAAGACACACTTTAGATCAGAAAGTTCAATGTGACATTTCAACAAAATACACAATATACTTAATTTATACTGATTAATGGTTGAGTTAAAATGACCAATATGAGGTTTTAACGGCCTTCTCTAGATATCGAAAGACCAGGGTAGGAATGGTGTCTGACATTGCGCTACATTCATCTTGTTTTGTTACGAACTTCTGTGGGGGGAAAAATGAATGATGTACTGACATTTCTTTTCCATTTTCTAGTTACAATGAAAATAAACTGACTTTAACGGCTTGATGTGAATAATGAATAAAATTTCCTAATGGGTCATTCCATGTCAACTCAACCAGAGGTCTCTGGCTAAAAATGTTGATTTTGACAATTTTTTGTCCAGTGAAAGAAATGCATAAAAGAAGAAAGCCAAAATATTAAATGTCATGGATGTATATTTAAATTCAATATTTTCTTTTGGATTTGGAGCCAACTTACAGGGGGTGAAAATTACTTTAGAAAGGCAGCATCATTATTTTACTTTTTACAAGCCGTTTACTTTAGCAATCTTTGTTTCATTGAACGCCAACAGTGAAAGTATAAAAAAAAAAATTCATGTTTTGTCCCAAGTTAGCATGCCTGTAACTAATTATTAAAGATACCTTAATATCCTTTTAGCTTCTGGTTCTTAACAAACATTTATTTTGCAATCTTCATTTTAAAGGCCCTATAGGGTTCAATCCCAGAGATATTGAGATCTTAATGCAGCTCCATGAATAAATTGGTCAATTGCACACAAACTTTGCATACAGTTGATATTTTTTCCTTTTAAAGAGGAACATCTGAAGAACAAATCATGTTGAAACTAGAAAACCCATCTCATTTTCTTTCCAATCAACACAGTTGCATAGATCATACCTGTCTGAAGGCCATAAATATTATTTTTCCAAAGTTTGCCTATACTCTAAAGGTATTCAAGATATCTTAATATCCTTCTAGATTCTAATACTTAATAAACATTTATTTTGGAATCTTCATTTTTAAAGTCCTATATGGTTCCATCCCATAGATATGGGGATCCCAAAGTGACTCCATGTTCAAATTGTTGAATTTTACCCATTTTCAAAGGTCAAAAACCAAATGTAGCTAACTTTTGAAATAGCTGATACTTATTGTGTTTAAAGAGGAAAATGTCTGAAGAACAAATACTGAAACTAGAAATGTATCCGGTTCCCTCTCAAAATAATTGCAAACAACATTCCTCCCACAAGAAGTGATTTTTCCCCATTTTTTAACTTTCACTGTTGGCATAAAATGCAACAAAGACTGCTAAACTCAACAGATTTAACTGATCGACCAACCAATCTCAATTTGACACAAATGCCACACTTTCATGACACTTTTATGGTGTTTTTGTGTCCTTTTTGACATGTCAGCGTAAATACAAAAGAGCACATTATTCAAAATATTTCCTTCTAAGGAAGGTTTGAAAGGTTTGATATGAGAGAGAGTACATTATGACAGAATTTTCCTTTTTGGTTGTACTGTCCCTTTAAAGTAGCATAAAAGTTTGTGTTATTTTGTGGTATTTTTCAAATCTACATAAATTACAAGACATGTTAATAAGTCTCAACTGATTTCAAAGGTAATTGATGATAGAGATGTTCCGATACCCTTTTTCCCTTCCCGATACCTGGGCTCAGGGTATTGGCCGATACTGATCCGATACCTGGGTGTGTATCTGTATCTACTACTAGCCCTGTATGAATTGCTAGAATTATTTTATGGTGTGCTTCAGACTTATCCCTTAATAAAACATGAACAAATACATACAGCGAACTACTGTATTGGTTACAGTATTTTTATTATCTGACATGCATTTGACAGCAATATTACTTATTTTATAATAAAGGGTATATTAGTTTTACAATATAACTGTATAAAAAGTGCAAAAATAAATCTAGGAATATAAAAAAATTATATATTAATCAGAAAATATCTTTACAACAAAACAAGTGAAATATAAGCAACCATCTAGGCATAATTAATATTATTATTAGTAGAGGTGTATTATTATTATTATATAGAGACACCGCTAAATCTACTGTACAACAGTAGCCTAATATATTCTGTCAATTTCTTCACGTTAAACCAAACTTTTATTTTGACGGGTTGCCGTGAAGACCTTTGAGTTCATGATATGACATGAAATTCTCATGAAGTGACGGTTTATGCGTTCGTGTCCTTATATAGTGACACACGGCAGAGACTACAGAGACAGCGAGCGAGTGTCACGTGTGCCCGCGCATCCACACAGAGAGGCAGAACATGCAGGAGTAATATTTAAATAGTATTTCGCAGTTTAATATTCACAGACACTAATATATATTCGGCTACAGTCTGGAGCCCTGCGCTCAGATAAACACGGAAGCGACTGAACGCAGCTGCGGGTACCGGATATACTCGGGAATCGGTACTACAGAAATGCTAGTATCATTGCATTTTTTACATTTCAGTACCGACTTGGTACCAAAGTACCAGTACTTGTGACATCCCTAGTTGCCGTTTTACTGGCTGGTTGATCCAGTCTGAAATACTGCTAAACAGCGGACATACTGCTAACACGTTTTCACTTCTTCTTCGCTGCTCTAAACAGTGGTTGCTTTTGGCAACACAGCACAACTTCCTGTGTTTGCAATGCATTCTGAGCAGCGAAGAAGAACCGTGCAGCGAGCGGTTAGGCAAAGCTAGTGGTCATAATAACAAGATCTTGTTTAAGAAAATGGTATCGGATCGGTACGTGGGTTCAAGTACTCGCCGATACCGGTGATATTTCCGATACTAGTATCGGAATCGGAACAACTCTAATTGATGATGATGATAATGGTATTATTTCACATTATAACAATGACTCACATTCCAACAAGGATTACATGCAAAAAGCTCAACAGTTGATCACCTTGATGTTCAAATAGCTCAGCTAGGAATTACAAGCATTTGCAAGTCCCAGGTCAAAAATCTACACATGCATCTGAATGCACAGGTGGAGAAACGGGTGTGGAAACATCTTCGGTCTAATCGAACTGTCCAAACGCACAAACCTTAGCGTGGTACTCCCCATCCATCAGGATGTTCTGAGTTTTGAGATCATGGTGTAGAAGGGGTGGAGTCATATTGTGGAGGAAGTTGACCCCTAGAGCGATCTCATAAAGAATACGAAGCCTCAAAGGCCAGGCCACCACTGGGTACATATCTTTCTGTAATGCAATAAGAAAATGCAGAAATGAACATTCAAGAACATGTATGTCACGAAGGGCAAAGTGAAACTGTGCATTACTCAAACCTGAAAGCATTACGCTAATACTTCAAGACTAAACAGGAAGCGTGTCATGTGAAGGAATGCTGTTTGTACAGTTGTACCTCATGTAGGATCTCATCCAGTGAACCGTTGGTCATGTACTCAGTCACAATGCAGAAGAACTCAGGCTCATTACACACCCCGAAGATCTGTATGATGTGGTTAAATCGAGCTTTGTGAAGCACCTCAGCTTCCTTCAATAAACAATTCCTTTCCCTGGAAAAAAATAAAATAAAAAACCCTTAATGATTTTGCAAGGGCTGGTAGGGTTTCTCAACCACCAGACAATATTATGTGACAAGATACTGACTGTCAGGCTTCCCACAGATTTTGACCATTATTCATGATTTGCTCTAAACCTGTATAACTTTCATTCTTCCATGGACGTTATTCAATGAAAACCTTGACCATGTTGGCTTTTTGGTACAGGGGCAACTTTAAAAATGTAAAAAGTCATTGCGTTACATTCATCTTGTTGAATGATGAATGATACTGGCATTTCTTTTCCATTTTCCAGTTACTATGAAAAGAAACTGGGACTTTAGCGAGTGGATGTGAATAATGACAAAAATTTCCTAATGGGTCATTCCGTGTCAACTCAACCAGAGGTCCCAGGCTAAAAACTTAGATTTTTATAAATTTTTGTCTGATGAAAGAAATAATTTTTTTTTTTTTAAATGTTGGGTTATTTTAACCCGGAGACGATTTTCTTTTTCCTGAAAATGTTAGGTAATGTTAGTGTTATCGCATTTGACTAAAACGTACTGACTTTGGTCAAACAGAGTATAACTACTTATTTTTTACTTTTTGGGGATTTTTTTCCCCCACCTTGTTACACTTCCCGGTCAAAAATGAACAGCCTACAAAAATAGCTTATAGGCTAAATCTTGCATGTTATATTATCACTAAATATTGGATTCAGTCTTTTGTCAACTTGTTTTTGCTTTCAATTAGGACTTGTGAAAAAGCAGTATTTGTGGATCATTTTGTCAATATTCAATAAAATATTTAATAAAATTGCACTGTTTAATCACAGTATTGTGCTTTAATGTTTAACCTAGACCTACCCATCACCTAAAAAATTGTGTCCCTTCAGAATACTCAGGTTTAACAGCACAATCCAGGATTTCTTTCAAGTTCTCTTTATGAACTTTTGTCAAGTTTTTGGTAGAATGGACTTTGAATGAAGGGACAGAAATCTGTCAGGTTTCATTAAAAATGTCTTAATTTGTGTTTTGAAGATTAATTAAATATCTTACGGGCTTGGAACGACATGAGGGTGAGTAAATGATGACATTTTTCATTTTTGTGTGAAGTAGACGATAGCACAGGTAAGTTAATCTAAATGCTAATTTTCCCTATTTTTACAATTAATTACCAGCATTAATACCAATATTGGCTGACACTGATTAAAAATCTAAAATAAGTTGATAAACAATATGAAACAGATATCTTACATCCCAAGAACAGACCAGCAAATTGTTCAGATTGTGTTCAACAGAAGGAAAAAACATCAGGGTGAGTAAATGTCAAAACTTTAATTCTAAGTGGACTGTTACGTTTTTTTACATGCTAAATATTTCCATTTCTTTCATTCTTTCTTTTCTTATCCAGGCCAGGAAATCACATTCAATGACAAATGATCGTATAAACATTGAACTACGGACAAAAATATTCGAGCGGTAACTCTGTTCTTATTAGATGTTTGTCCCAAAAGAGCCCATGATAGCACACATACATCTCGGAGACGTCTATTTGATGTGCATGTTTTCACCTGCATGATGTATTTTTTTAGAGTGTTTGCTCTTGTGCAACATGCATCCTATGACATTTCCTGTCAGATGTAAAATAGACATTTAGAAAACATCTTTAAGATGGCTATGATTTACAATTAGGGGTGTTACGATGCCCTCATGTCACGATTCAATACATATCACGGTACTGAACTCACAATCTGATATTATTGCGATACTTCAAAACATACTTTATGGTAGAAGGTTGAAAAAAAACCCCAAAAAAACACTACATTTTTAGGCTTAGACTTGGTGCTGGAAAACCAAATGCACGGGACACTGGCGACACCAGAATAAAAATATTCATGATTCTAAAGCTGAAAATACAGTATTATTTACTTATTACCTGCACTCACTAGATCTATTTAAATAAACGTAGTCCACTTTTTACTGGTAACAAAAGGCATTTGATATTATCAGGACCCACAAATATTTCCCTAATGCATTATTATACATTATATTCAACATTATACATAGTAGTACTGACACTAAAACTCTGTAAACTTGCATTTTTCCCCTCACACAGTAATTTTTGAGTGAATTATACACAATACAGAATGTCATTATCCATGATACACATATTGTTGCCTTTTTGTATTGTGATATATTGTGACATGATATACATCCCTATTTAGAAAGTATGTAAAACTGACTTGTTTATCAGATGTTTGTACACAGCAGATGCTTTCCATACTTTTAACAGACATCGCTGTCAAAAATACATAGTGTATAATATATGTGTGTGTGTGTGTGTGTGTGTGTGTATGTGTGTATGTATGTATGTATGTATGTATGTATGTATGTATGTATGTATGTATGTATGTATCACAAAACTCTTAAACATACAGTCCTGTCTGACTAAATTACATACGCAAGAGCTGCATTATAGTTTAGATCAGTGACCTGATGTGCACAGCACTCTTTTCTAAACACCTGCAACAACCAGCATTTGTGTTCATAGCAAACTGAAACCATCCAGGCACAGAGAACAAGCCCCAACAATCTGATCAGTAGCAAATGAGATTTTGACAGTTCTTTAGGGACAGTGCATTTGAGGTAGCAAGGAAACAAAGATCAGAAGTGTACTAAGTGAACTCACCTCTCACCAACCGGGGAATCCAGTTTCAAGCACTTGATCGCCACGGTGGTGCGCCAGTCGCTGTGTTGCGCCCTGAACACCGTCCCGAAGCCTCCTTTACTGATGTAGTGCAGGTCAGTTAGTTTCCGATACGGGATCACCGGTAAGGTGCTGGTGAGACTGCAGATGTTGACGCAGCCAGTGTGCTCCATGTTTCGGGATATTATGAGATGAAACGGGCCCGTTCAGCTTCAGCAGAAAGGGGAACTAAAACCGCACAGCTACTGCTGAAAACCCTCACAGAGATCGCGCATGTATCTAACGTTACATGTTCTGAACTCGGACTGTATTACCCAGAGATTGGTGTTTGACTAAATTGTGTAGGCAAAATATCCTTGTTAATAGTGTCACTGAATAAGATGGAAAGAATGAGTCCTACAGCTCGCGCTTGGAGACACGCCCCCAGTCCGAACAACGCATTTTACACCACGCCATAAAAACAAACTGCAAATTAACCACAAAACCGAGTTAAATCAGAAGAGTTTGATATCTAACTATGACGAAACGTGGTTATAATGGTGGTTATGCGCTCGGCAAATGTTTCGCAGGTGTGTGTGTTTGTGTGTGTGTGTGTGTGTGTGTGTGAATGAGTGGGTCGGACCAAAACCGCGACGGTTTTTTTTTTTTTTTTTTTTTTTGTAACCACCCGTCTAGTCCCGCCCTTGACCTGATCACTGTTTGCTGCGGATTCATTAATGACATCTCAACTGTCCAATCGCAGACGTCGTGTAAATCGCTTACAGCCAATCCTGTCACAGAGGGCGGGGCTTCTCGGAATACAGGTGGGGGAAAAATCAACGCCGATCACACGACTGTGACTTCAGCTTCCGGGTGTCAGTGGGTTCACATTTAATATTTTTTTTGGTACTTTCACTAGACCTGAACAGTGTGAGCCGTGAATTAGTCTTTTTTTGGTAGATTTTAAGCGTATATTAACTATATCAGACTGCTGAAAATGTTGTACACATTTTCTCCTGGCACTTGCTGTTGTTTTTATTTATTTATTAGTAATAATAATGATAAATCATAATCATTAAATATAAGAATTCAATAAATAAAAGAAGAATTAAATAATGTTTTGGGGTCCACTTTTTTAAACCTTGAACTTATTTGACCTTGACGCAACGTTTAAAAATACAAGGGCCAAAGACATCGGTCTGACGTTTGAGTGGTGCTTGTTTTGATCCACGAGCACTTCCAGGGTGATTCCATTATGATGTAAGGAGGGGATTCCCAACAATAGATTTTTCCTTACAACCAGTATTGCCCCGCAATCATATGCAGCCTATTAAACAAAAACGAGACTTTAAAGAAATGTATGCTGACATGCAATACAGATACATCGTTGCCTGGTTCTGGGTTTCAGTAATAATAACAACAAACTGTCATGCGGAGGCTGGAGCTGGTTGCCTTGGTAACTTGAAGTGTTTTGCTCTTGGCACTGGAAGTGTCCTGAGGAATTTTCTCATTCTGTTAAAGGCACCATGAAATAAAAATTTAATTCTTATTTCTTTTTTATGGAATGTTGCAGTATTTATTATATTTAATCTACTTATTATAAATGTTTTTGTTTTCCGTGCACATCATTATTTATTTATTTAAAATCATGTGCCTTGTAATCTTTAAACAAAATAACTTGACCTCCTTCTTGCAACTCATCTCTAATGAGTTCACTGGCGCGCGGACGGCACAACCTGTCAATCACATGACATCACAGCAATAGCAAACCACAACCATCCAGTCAATTCCACAATGACAAAATCAAGTCCCGCCCTACATTTGTTCTTGTTCGAGAAGCTGTTTTACATCACAATAGAAGAACACATCGCAATTTCTGTTTAATGCGGGCATATCTGGATATCATTTAGCAATATCATTCATTATTACCTATGTGTATACATCACTCATTATTTTGTTTTCTTTCTTTAAAAAGTAACTGGAAAAAAACTATGAGATTAAGAAAATGTATTAATAAATTATTTCAAATGATCTGACACAGCTCTATTATTTTTGGTCATTTTCTACAGGGTTAACAAAGCAAACTAGAAATCTTTCCAAGCCCATGGAACTTGCATAAATACCTCCTGTGGTTGGGAATCAGTGCAGTAAACAGAGCTGAACATACTTCACTTCTGGGCATAACTGGAGAAAGTATGCAAGTAACATTTGAAATGGATCGTCTTAGTCATGGCAAGGTTGCCCATTCTGCTGAGACATTTTACTCACTCTCTCTCTCTCTCTCTCTCTCTCTCTCTCTCTCTCTCTCTCTCTCTCTCTCTCTCTCTCTCTCTCTCTCTCTCACACACACACACACACACACACACACACACACACACACACACACACTACTACAGACCAATTACATGATGCCATATATTTCACAGAAGCATCCACTGGGTATTGTGAAATCAAGAAGGCTACATAATACATTCTATATACAATTTTGATCAAACTTTTTAACTTGGTTGATTTCTAGATATTTGTATTACTTCATCAGCTGTGTCCATATCATACAATCACCAGGGACTGACTTTCAATGGTCAACATATCACGTGATAAAAAATAAACAAATAGGAATTGTAAAATAAATTAAAATAACACAGTTCTTAAGCAAAAGGGCATACAAATGTTTCTTGTTTATTTACAGTTTAAATTAATATCTTTGCGGATACCTTGATTTTCTTTTTCAGGATTCTTTGACGAATAGAACTTAGTAAATAAAAGGATAGTAAATACATTTAAAAAATAAAAAAAAAGAACACTACCATCTGCTGGTGAATTTAATAACCACCTCAAGTTCTAATTTCGCCCTCTAGTGATGATCACAGCAGCTTTAGAGAATGCATGTCTGTTTTTTTTTTCCACCAAAAAAACATCCATCAGCAAAATGCAAAACAAAAACACTGCCATTTGGGAAAAACTAGACATTTTTTAGTTGTTGTGAAATTATTAAGTCATTACACCGCAGGGAGCAAGAATATGGGTTTTAATTCCACATTAATTAAAGGCCTAACTGTCAAAGCGTGCTTTTGATAGTTTATTCATGTTTTTCTTAAACCAAAAAAATTGTGCAATTGTGCTAAATTTACACTCTAAAAAGAAATGTAAAGTCTCCCTGTGGTGAAAATCAAGTTTTTAATATTGTTTATATGTCTTTGTGGTGTTTTTAATATGCTTTAAGACAAACCATGTGCAAATTCATGTCAACACCATTGCTGAGTATTTTCTCTTTAAAACTGCAGTGATCTAAAGGCAGTCTCAAAAACGTGGTTTGAAATCGCTGGTGTTTCTGACGTCACAAACTACCTTGTAAGCAATCACGTCAACGTGCGGACGGGCTTTAGCATATCATTAACTATGACCGCTCTGGATCAGGGGAGTCTCAAGAGAAGCCAGGTTATTCCGGTATATTTTTCTGTTGATATGAAAAATCGGGTAGATTTAGCAATATTGCTGGTGTATTTTACAATGTTATAATGTAAACCTGAACTATATGCCTTTCTAACCATAGTCAAGCAAAAGGCTAATCATATTAATTACCGTTACGTATCAGATGTTGTAAAGAGAGATACCTTTGTGCAGCATTTACTACAGTAAGTTGGAGTGGATCTTTGAAATGGTGTGAGTGAGTGGAGGCGGGGTTAATTAACATATTCATGGTTCCGTGTATACTAAATGAAGCAAGGGTGTAGAGTTACGTTCAAGCTATTTTACAGCATGAAGAATTTTTTTTTCAGAGGAAAATAAGTTTAAATATGTAATTTTGGTGATAAAAGATGAGTTGAATTTCTTCTTTCAGACGAATACAGTCAGAGTTATATTAAAAAAAAATTCCTGGCTCTTCCAAGCTTTATAATGGCAGTGAATGGCTGTTTCTGCTTTGAAGTCCATAAAAGTGCATCATAAAAGTGCTTCACATGGCTCCGGGAGTTCAGAATATAATATGTTTTTATAATATAATATAAAACAATATATTGTTTGCCTTATTCTATGATAAGAAGCCACACCAGCTCACAAAAAGAGCACCAAGGGGGGAATTTTCGGGGGTTCTATATATTCTATTATCAGTGTTCTATCAGCTTTTACATAGTACTTAAATCTGTCAATGCCGTGTACATTAAAGGAACACGCCGACTTTTTGGGACTTTAGCTTATTCACTGTATCCCCAGAGTTAGATAAGTCCATACATACCATTCTCATCTCTGTGCATCCCATAACTCTGTCTGACACACCCACTGCTAGCCTAGCTTAGCACAAAGACTGGAGGTAAACGGCTCCTTTAACATATTACGCAGCATCTGAAAATAGGCTAACTTCCGTCAACATAATCAACGTGACAACCTCCTTGCACAGAGAGCGTGCTGGGGACTATTTTCAGGCGCTGCGTAATATCACCCATGGTACCGCAGCAAAGTTTCTGGATTATTACGCAGGAATGAGAGTATAGTCCCTAGCCATATCGGTCTAGAAAACCCAACTTTTCATTTTCCGTCAGTCTTAGTACACGACGTAACTTTTTTAATAGGAAAATGTTGACGTTATTTTGTCACTTATTGACCAGTAGGCATTTATCTCCAGTCTTTGTGCTAAGCTAGGCTAGCGGTGTGCGTCTGACAGAGTTATGGCACGCATGGAGATGAGAATGGTATGTATGGACTTATCTAACTCTAGGGAATACTGTGAATAAGCTAAAGTCCCAAAAAGTCGGCGTGTTCCTTTAAGTGCAAATTACCCACCTTGTTTACTAAACATCTGGTTGGGCCAGACCAAAATTACGGAAGAGACCAAATTATTTACAGCGGTAATAGTGTAGTGGTAAGTCAGACCCGAGGTTTGAATCCGCCTTTTGCCGAACTCGCTCTGCTCCCTTTTCCCATCACATGTTACATCAGAAAGGCTTTTTTTTTTAGTTATTCAAAATTAAGAAAATATTTGATAGCGTGTGTTTAATAATAACGTGTTTATCGGTTACGGTAAATAAACATGCGCTGAATTAGAGAAGGTAAAAGTGAGTGGGTCCGATATCATTGGTCTTAAAAAGAGGGTGAGTCTTGTCCCACCCACATACAATGGTCCCCATGCCCATGATACAGTGATACAGGTTATGTCGATTAGCATTGCATTATAAATATACTTAATTCTTGTGAAAATATCCAAGAAGGCTTGAAGAACTCGCAGTTGTGTGTTAATTGTCTTCATGTTTAATCAGTCAAAGCGTTTCTATCTTATTTTTTATTCAGCAGCCAGCTTGATGCATTTGTCCATATTAGGGATTTCCTGGAATGTCAGAAGTCATGTGATTTACGTGAGGCATATTTGGAGTTTCTGCAAGATGGCGCCTTCTGGCTTCCAGTATGAAACATACATATTGTTTTTTTTGTTTAGTTGGCTCAGTAATGCTCAGTCCTGCTCACTCCATCCTATTTTGGGTAAAAATAGGAAAAATTGAAGTATGGTAATCCGTACGTTTTTCTCAGGTGTAAAGGAGTTGTTGTTTTTTTCACAATGGATGCATGAGGCCCATATTTCATTTCAAGACATGGACTCCATTTTGATTTTGCATACCTTTTACATCAGAAAAAACATATGGTATCACTCTGAGGCCTCAATTTCTCCATATATTTGAAAATATTTTTAAACTTTGTAACATAAGAGGTCTTTAAATGTTGTGTTTTGCGCCATTGCTTTAGCAAAATATCTGTCAAGCGAACTAAAATCATTTATTTTACAGTGCATTAGTTTTACAATTATGTACAGTAGACTCTGCTTAATTGACATTTTTATTTGAAGGTGGATCTTTTACAGTCATTCAAACAACTGCAAAGTGAAGGGTGTAAGTTTTTACAATTAAAATGTTAAATAATAAAAATATTTGCTCTCTCTAGACCCATTTGGTTGAATTATTTAGAATTTAGGCAAAAAAAAACACATTTAGGCAATGTTTTAAAATTTAGTCAGGTTGGAATTTGGCACAACACCGGCGTTTCTTATGTCACGACTTAACAAGAGGATAGTTCAATAAGAGGATTTGGGGCCTTCAGATTCAATCCAAGACCATTATTTAAGAGGCCATAGGCTATGGGCCACATATATTCCAACATAAATAAACATTTGTTTTCATTGTTGATTGATTTCTGAACCAAACTGAATCGCACAGCATTACACCCCAAGCCCCGTCCCTGGCTCCATGTCAACTTTTCTCGCTCGTTGTGACAACAAACATGTCCCACACGCGTCAAAGTAGACAGAACAACTTTTCTCAATTTATATATATGACAAGACACACAGGTGAGTGATGTATGTACGCATCCCAACAGGATATTGGTGATGTATTGACTATACACTCACCTAAAGGATTATTAGGAACACCATACTAATACTGTGTTTGACCCCCTTTCGCCTTCAGAACTGCCTTAATTCTACGTGGCATTGATTCAACAAGGTGCTGAAAGCATCCTATAGAAATGTTGGCCCATATTGATAGGATAGCATCTTGCAGTTGATGGAGATTTGTGGGATGCACATCCACGGCACGAAGCTCCCGTTCCACCACATCCCAAAGATGCTCTATTGGGTTGAGATCTGGTGACTGTGGGGGCCATTTTAGTACAGTGAACTCATTGTCATGTTCAAGAAACCAATTTGAAATGATTCGAGCTTTGTGACATGGTGCATTATCCTGCTGGAAGTAGCCATCAGAGAATGGGTACATGGTGGTCATAAAGGGATGGACATGGTCAGAAACAATGCTCATGTAGGCCGTGGCATTTAAACAATGCCCAATTGGCACTAAGGGGCCTAAAGTGTGCCAAGAAAACATCCCCCACACCATTACACCACCACCACCAGCCTGCAGAGTGGTAACAAGGCATGATGGATCCATGTTCTCATTCTGTTTACGCCAAATTCTGACTCTACCATCTGAATGTCTCAACAGAAATCGAGACTCATCAGACCAGGCAACATTTTTCCAGTCTTCAACTGTCTAATTTTGGTGAGCTTGTGCAAATTGTAGCCTCTGTTTCCAATTTGTATTGGAGATGAGTGGGGTCTTCTGCTGTTGTAGCCCATCTGCCTCAAGGTTGTGCATGTTGTGGCTTCACAAATGCTTTGCTGCATACATCAGTTGTAACGAGTGGTTATTTCAGTCAAAGTTGCTCTTCTATCAGCTTGAATCAGTCGGCCCATTCTCCTCTGACCTCTAGCATCAACAAGGCATTTTCACCCACAGGACTGCCGCATACTGGATGTTTTTCCCTTTTCACACAATTCTTTGTAAACCCTAGAAATGGTTGTGTGTGAAAATCCCAGTAACTGAGCAGATTGTGAAATACTCAGACCGGCCCGTCTGGCACCAACAACCATGCCACGCTCAAAATTGCTTAAATCACCTTTCTTTCCAATTCTGACATTCAGTTTGGAGTTCAGGAGATTGTCTTGACCAGGACCACACCCCTAAATGCATTGAAGCAACTGCCATGTGATTGGTTGATTAGATAATTGTATTAATGAGAAATTGAACAGGTGTTCCTAATAATCCTTTAGGTGAGTGTAAATGCATGGTTACAAGTTAAAAATTCTAATTTATTGATTTATGTAAACATTATTTTGAGGAGTTCTGTTGACATAATAATGTTAAAGATTACATCAACTGTAACTGTGTAATTTAAAGTGAAAGCAAAAAGTTAATTGATTTTTAAAAAGTATAATTTCTTTAAATGTATAACTTTGAAAACTAAGCAGATTTCTAAGAAGATTTAAAGTATATTTCTGGTACCCAGCATGCTCTGCATAGGACTGGATAAAGAGAATAAATGTTAAAATTAAGTGAATAAATCAAATTAATGAATTAAATTAAATATTTTACATTTCACTGCCGGTTGTATATTCTGTATATAACTGTGTATGTGACAAATAAAACTCTTGAATCTTGAACAAGAACTTGTGCATATGTGTTTTAGTAAAGAGAAAGGCCTGTTAGTGTTTAATGCTGTGTTTGACGTTTAAAAGTGTTTGTTGCTATGTTGTTATGTTTCTGTTACATTTTTGTGGTTACCATTGCGCTTGTAGTGGATGGTTATTAGGAATAACTTTTTGTAGAAATCATGTATCAATGTGTTAAAGTGTTTATGCTTCAAATAATTAAGTTCCTGTAACTCAGTTTAGTTTGTTGGTTGAACATATTTCATTACAAGTTGTTATAACTATTACTACTTTTATATTTTTTTGCAGTGTAAAAGAAAGAGAACACATCTCAAAACATTTCCTATGTAAAATGGCAGTTCACCTGAACAAAGGTTCATGAAAAACCCTTTTATAGGTTTATGAGTTCATCATTTGTGCAAAGGTAATTTAATCTTCATTATTTTATGGTAGACCTGCCACACCACACTGTAAAAAATAAATATTTAAAAAGTAAGTTACCTGGTTGCCTTAAAATTTTGAGTTCATTGAAATTAAAAGTTTGAGTTAATACAATGAACATTTTTGAGAATTGGCATCACCCTTTATTCAAATACTATTAAAAGATTTTGTAAGCATGTTGCGTAATTGTTTTTTATTTGTTATAATGCAGTGAAACATGCCAAATTGAGCTATTTTCATGATTTATCACAATATTTTTATTTATTTATGTGGTTCAGATACAATAATATATTTTGAGCTTTCTATTTATTAAACCCATTTCCTTCATTGTATTAACTCAAAATTAATTTCAAAGAACTCAACATTTTAAGGCAACCAGGTTACTTACTTTTTCAAGTTAAACCAACAGTATGTATATCTATATATATATATTTTATTTTTTTACAGTGCATACAAACAGAAATTACCTGAAATGTGATCATAGAAGAAGAAGGTGTGGTTTGGTTGTGTCTCATTTATGACTAGCATACTGATTCACTTCTCTTAATAATGATGAATGCAGAAGATGACATTCATTCAACTTCTGCTAACATTAGATTTAAGATTTTTTTATTTTCACCAGCTAAAAACACCCAAACAGATTATCAAGATACTTTGGGTAAGAGAGAAAACAACTTATTTATCATACCATGATGTGGTTAATACTTTTATAATACTATAATAATACTTTAATAATACTTTTACTTAAACCACTGATTTAAACAATCATTTGAGAAATTACTTCTTTATTTCAGTCCTCTTTCTTTTCTGAGAACATTGGATCCAACATTGCAGCATGTTTTACCAGAACCACAGTCCGGAAGTTGCAAGAAGAGGGAATGGGATGGAGTATTACAGTGATGGATTTTGTAGAGGGAGCAGTGACGAGAAGACGCTCAAGGTCACTCTGCTTGGCTATAAGGTTATGGAGGAAAAGACAAAGTTCACAGTAAGGGGTTGCTTATGCATGCTCTTTTCACTCTGTAGTGATCAATGTATATTAGATAGTCTGTTTAACAGATAGTCTGCTAACTTTTAAAGGGATATTTCACCCCAAAATGAACACTCTCTCATCTATTACTCACCGTCATGTTGTTCCAAACTTGTATGACTTTGTTTCTTTCTTGGAACATAAAATGAGAAATTATGAATAATGTGCTATTTTTTTTGCATGCATTTTAAAAGAATGTGGACTGGAGATGCACAGACATCTACAAAAGACGGACAAAAGACAGAAAAGCTTCATAAAACTGTTTTCTAAAGCCACATTGTGTCTTTGTGTGAAAACAGACAAAATTTGTGGCATTTACTCACAAGTTGTTACAAACCCATGAAGATATTTTGATATTTTATATTTTTTATTATAAACTTAATTTCTGTCCTTCCATTGAAACTCCACTGAATAACCAAAACAATGACGATTCAAAAAGTTCTTAAAAACATTGTAAGCATAATCCTTATGAATCAAGTCGTTGATTGACATACGTGAACAAATTGTTTGAGTTGTGGTTGCATGGAAATCTGAAATTTCACAGTTTAAAAAAACAAACAAACAAAAAAAAACGTTCATTCGTGTACTGAAGATGAAAGAAAGTCTAATGAGTTTGAAATGACATGAGGGTAAATGAGGACAGAATTTTCATTTTTTGGGTGAACTATTCCTTTAACTATAGTCATGTAAGGTTGAATATGATACATTGAATCCTATATGGAAATTACACTGTATCTGTTATGATTCAAATTCAGTGATAAAGAGGACATGATGTTCTCTTCCTGCACATTTTAGGTCTACAAGATCTTAGTGAGGCGAGCACCTGACGAGAGCTGGCACATTTTTAGACGATACACAGACTTCTCTCAACTACATGACAAGGTCAGGCACAGGTGACTCATGTCAGCTGACAATGCAGTAACGGAGACTTGTTCACTTTTTCCTCTGTATTTCCTTCTTTTAGATGTGAGTGCTTTTATGTCTTTGTGTATGTGTCTTCAGCTGAAGGAAACATTTCCTGTGTTTAACGTCGTCCTACCACCCAAGCGTTGGTTCAAGAACTTCAATGCTGAATTTCTAGAAGAGAGACAACTGGGCCTACAAGACTTTCTACAGCACCTGGTTGCTCAAAAAGACATGAGAAATAGGTACTTATATGACATTATTCTCTGTTTAGAAACAGCCTTCAAAACAATTGTCATCATTTACTCACCCTCATGTCGTTCCAAACCATTCTTTCTTCAGCAGAACAGAAAATATTTAGAATTTTTTTTTTTGTGTCCCTATTAAAGTCAGTGTTGTTGCAGGTCCACTGTTGTTTTGGAGCCTACAGACTTTCATTGTATGGACAAAAACATGTGAAACATTCTTCAAAATATCTTCCTTCGTGTTCCGCAGAAGAAAGAAAATCTATATTTTAGTGCTTTTGTAATCGAACGTAAGTTTTTAATCACTTATATTTGTTAACAACCAAAACAATCCCAGGCACCTTTATCATAATATAAATACAACTTGCATAGTTGATCTCATGCCAACTAGTTTAATTAAATCACGTTTCATCTCAAATTCGTGTTTAAAATTGTTGGTGCGCTGCTATTTTGAGGCAACTGAAAATGCAGTATTTTTTGTGTTATTTAAAGGGCGCGTTAGTAATATGCCTCTACAGTGCACAACACGTGTACACTCTGCTTATTACACACAGGGACACGCAGCAGCACAGAAACATTTTTAAATATAAAAAATAAAAGGATTCCTCTCTGGAGAAGCACTCAGTCTTTCCGCTCGCAAATTCTGCCATGTAAATAGCAAATCTGCCATAGTGCAAGCGCAACTGGCTTTTAAAGGGAAAGGGAGATTAGACTCTAATTGGTTTATTGCACGTTACACCTAAAACACAGCCATGATGACTCATTAAGAGACTAGATACAACCCTTTAGGGCCATGCGCCTGTCGCGCTGACCGTTTTTTCCATCGTTAAACTAGCAAAAGTGGATTTAGACATGCCCTAAATGCACCTGCGCCATGCGCTTCAGACCATGTGCTCAGATTGTTAAAGGAACATGCCGACTTTTTGGGACTTTATCTTATTCACCGTATCCCCCAGAGTTAGATAAGTCCA
Source organism: Paracanthobrama guichenoti (assembly GCA_018749465.1). NCBI lineage: Eukaryota > Metazoa > Chordata > Actinopteri > Cypriniformes > Gobionidae > Paracanthobrama > Paracanthobrama guichenoti. The sequence continues at coordinate 27,504,820 of CM031944.1, read as the reverse complement.
TACATACCATTTTTATCTCCATGCATGCCATAACTCTGTCTGACGCACCCACCGTTAGCCTAGCTTAGCACAAAGACTAGAGGTAAATGGCTCCACCTAGCCTACTGCTCAATAAGTGACAAAATAACGCCAACATTTTTCTATTCAGTTTCTAAGTCCCAAAAAGTCGGCATGTTCCTTTAAATATTGCAACAGCACTGGGAAAAAAACGTGCCACTACATTCTAGTACTTAGGCTACATTTTTGCAAAACATACATATCCAATTCACTGCAGTTTCCAGCTGAAATGAACACCAGTGGCTATATAAACACCAATAACTTTTGTTACACTTTATTTTGATGGTCCCCTTTGGGTGTGTCAGACAGAGTTATAGCATGCACAGAGATAAAAATGGTATGTATGGACTTATCTAACTCTGGGGGATATGGTGAATAAGTTAAAGTCCCAAAAAGTCGGCGTATTCCTTTAAAATAGGGCCCATTGTCTCCTCACTGTTAACAATCTCTTTGAGTCTCTGGTTTTCGCAAACTTCACAGCACTGAAACAGTATTATTTGAGATCACTAATGACTGGCTTCTGATTTTAGTTATTTTTTCATCCTAATTCTTTTTGATGTTAGTGTCATTTTTGATCACTCTTTTACTCACCCATCTTTAAAATGTATCTGGTGTCAGATTATATCTCTCTGATTGTAGGCATTGTGTCTCTGGATGGATATAGATCATAAATGGGTTCAGTTCATTTTGGTGCTCCTCAGGGTTCAGTTCTGGGCCCCTTACTTTTTAGTATGTATGTTTTTTCTCATGGTCAGTTTAATTACCATTTTTATGCAGATGACACTCAGATTTATATTTATTCTAATTCTGGTGACATTGAGGTAGTCACTTTTATTTCACACGTGTTTCTGAGATGAAAACTTGTGTAAGGTGTATAAGGGACACAGGTCTATTTAGCTCAAAGGAAATTATTTATTAATTCATAGGGAATTTTGAAAGAGTCACTGATTTTACGGCTGAGTAAATGACTCGTCTAGCGTTCATTTGAATGGGCCTTAACTATCAACTCTGCAGCGGATATTATTATCAAAACAATAGCGAAACACTATTTAATAGCCAGGTAACACAGAGCAGCAGTTTAAGACGTTAAATTCATAAGCACATAACATAAGAACACTTATCTTTAAATACAATATCTTTTAAACACCTAAAACTAATATCAAACACACACATTTACAGAGTTACAGAAAGAGGGAAAGTGAGGAAAGAATGAGTTTTAAGAGAGTGAAATGATGAAATACCAAGTTTCTAGCAGTATATGCATTTATAACACATGACCTGAACGAACCATCAATCATTACTTTAACCCTCCTATCGTTTCTTAGGCAGGGTTATTAAAATGGATATCAAGTTTAGTTAGAATCTGGAGATATTACTTCGCGTTTGTAGTTTGTCTTTGAATGGGGATTCCCTCCTTCTTGGTCCTGGCTGGAGAGGGGATTCCCCAGCTTTGATTCGTTGACGGCCTTGTCGCATCTTTGATCGACGTCTTAGGAAACCAATTACGTGGCGTGTTGGCAGATGGATGGAAAGTCTCGTGGATGAGGTTTGAAGTTGAAGTGGACTTTGCTGTAGAATCATTGATCAAAACTTTGCGGTAAAATTTTACTTAGCACACGAGACTCAACGGAAAGAAAATAAACTAGGTAAAAGAAAGGAAAGTGAGACGAGAGTATTTAGATGGTTTTAATGAATTTTTTAACCCATTTTCTCTGATCTTGGTCTGCCTCTGTCGGGGCTACTCGTCGTTTTCTAACTCTGTCTTATCGTCATCAGTTATGTCTAATTCTTTGTTCGTGTTCTGAGATTTTAAACTCAAATGTCTGCCCATCCTCCCAAGCGGGTTCTGCAAGGCCATAGGTACTTAGCTGGGGGGGTTTGTCAGTCGGCGCAGACAGAATGGAGCCCAATTATTTTACAGCCATAGATTGTTGATCTGGGAGTCAGACGTGTTGAGTTGGGTTTTGTGTGGAATTATGTTTGAACGAATCATCTGGAAGATTCATTTGTGTCTGGTGCACCCTCAAATCCTACTCTTGGATGACTGAAGAAATGCTCAATGTTTCCATCCACCTAAGTTTATGCACATTATGGGATATCGCATAGAAAAAAGTCGGATGGAAATGGCAAGATGCGCATAAATTCTAAAAATGCGCATAAGAAACATATTTGCTCAGTTGAGTTGGATAATTCCTATTGATAATAACAATAAGTTACTAACAATAAGTTAATAAATTACGATACTGTCACGGATGCAGCCAGCATGCCATCAGCACCAGGTCCTTCAGCTCCACCCACTCATTCACAATCACCAGAATACTATTCTTCTTCTTCTTTTTTATCCTCCTTAAACTGCTTATTCCTTCAGACTGTATATCATCTCATCAGCCATCCTGCAAAGAGAAATACTTGTCCGTTAAGTGTGACTGCTCATTGAACTTAATGCTCGTCACTTACCTGTTTGATGATCCAAAAGATCACAACCAACCTGTGAATAAAGACTTATTAAGTTTATCTGTGTCTCACCTCCTGTTTCATGACAGATGGAAACACATTTACCGAATAAATTCCTCAATGTGCATCAAAAAAGTAATGTGACAATGGGACAGCAAAACTGAACTAACCACTGTGTAGCAGACCAATCTTTAGAGTAATATTTGATGCAAGTTTTGTAATTTGATCCACATGTTCAGCAAATTGTTAAAAATATATATTTTTTTAAATCTCAGAAACATTGCAAGGCTGTGCCCTATGTTATATTTCTCTGTGGCTGAAAAGCTGATCAATGCTTTTGTGTTTTCTTAAACAGTAGATGCTTGCAATGCACTACTTGGTGGAGTCTACACCTAATCAATTAAAGTATGTGCAAATCTTGGATGCTAGAATCCTGACCAGGGCCAGGACAAGGGATCACATTACTCCCAATTTTGGAGTCCTTGCACTGGATCCCTGTCAGGATAATTTTAAAATGATCTTGCTTACATAAATGGTTTGGCTCCTCAGTCTTTGGCTAAGCTTTTAAATTAATGTGATCTCCACTCTTCAAATACTTTTATTTTAACAGTCCCTCAGTCTTGTCTTTGTACCAGGGGTGATAGAGAATTTACTTATGCTCCTAAACTGTGGAACTCACTTCCCCTCACTATTAGAGAAGCAGTCTTTAAAGTCCCAGTGAACCGGAAGTAGCAAGTGAGTTTTCTTCAGTGCTGTGACGTATTTCCTAGTGTAACAGAATATTGAACAGAGGGTAGGGTTTTACTTCAGCGCTCCTCCTCTCCATCTCTCGCTCATAGCAGACTGATGGTCGGAGGGGAGTGGTTACACATTTTCAAACCTAAGCCGTCAAACTGACATAATCTGAAAAGGAACGCCGTTTCCAGACTGGAAGTTACTTTTCAGATTTTGATTAAAGATTACCACGACAAACTATTTTTTTCTGTGTATTGACTTGCACGGATTAATTGTTCACCCTAAGACCTTGAATATGTGCTAACAAAGTAAATAGGGTCGATTTTGATTTCATGAGGACTTTAAAGGAATAATGTACCCAAAAATGTAAAAAAATAAAAAAATGTGCATATGACTTTCATCTTTCAGCCAAATTCAGTCAGAGTTATATTAAATAATATCCTATGTTGGAGGATTCGATATAAGAGTAGAGGAGTTTTAAATATAATATGGATATGGATATTTTCTTACAAAACCCATCACTTCACTTCAGAAGGCAATTATTAACCCACTGGGGTCATATGGATTTCTTTTATGATAGATGAACGTGCTTCTTGGAGCTTCAAAAACTCGGACACTATTCAATGCCATTACAAAGCTGGGAAGAGCCAGGATATTGTCCAAGTCTTGATTAGTTTTTTGGTTGTACTAGAATATGCTTTCATGCAAAACTACATTATTTTTCACATATTTTACATTATTACAGGCACCTCTCTTCCCAGTTTCGATGAAGCCCCTCCTTCTGAAATGTGCTGTGATTGGATGGCTGGATCAGTGTGTTGTGATAGGCACCACTTAGCGCGTGTTCGGGAAATGCCCTGTCCCTTACCATAACCATGAGTTTCATCTGCTCAGGTGTAAATATTAAGGATGGGGTCAGTTTCAAACCAATTCAAGCCTGATTCAGATTTAAGAATGTTAACAAAACAACAGGATCATGAAGAATGGATTTAATGCACAGACTTTGCAAGCAGATATTTAACCGGATGTTTCAGAGTGGTATGTTGTTTTTTTGTAGTTGTCTTATACATTCAATATACAAAGTTATACACCATTTAATCATGATACTTGTCTGAAAACTATGGTAATACAAACAGTAATCAATCACAAAACCATGGTTAATTTTCCTAAGGGGCGGTGAACAGGTTTTCAAAAGCAAGAGCTTACAAAACCTACAGTAAACACTATTAACACTAATGTTTGCTAGCAGGCAAGCAGAGGCAAAGCTTTGCCCTTTGTTTACATCATAGCAACAACATACAACTTATAATTGGCACTGTTAATTGAAATGTAACTAGAAATAATAAGACATACATATTAGGGCTGTCAAATAAAAATTTGAATTTCGAATATTCGTCGAATAAAAAAAAAAAAAAAAAAAAGTGCACATTCGAATGCAAAAACTGTGCATTTGAATTTTTGGTAGAGGCGGGTGAGACATTATGATGGCTTAACTAACCCGGTTTGTTTATCCAGTACAGTGTTAATTTGATATAGGTGGGAAAAGTCGGAGAGAAAATGGGCAACCTGTTCGACAGCGCAGGGGAGCGCGGGGCACAACCTAACGCAGGGGTTATTAAAAATTGCGCCAAAATTAAAAAATATTTGGAAGATATCACTGACCATTTATTTAACCATAGCAAAAGTCAATTTCTTAAGTTATTTTTCATCTCTGTTTTTTGTGTTTATTTAAAATAAGACAAATCTGATATTATTGTAATCTTATATCTGTTATGTAACAGTTGAGATGGTTCTTTAATGCTGATCTAACAGCAGAAGACACGACCCGCGGTTTAAATCCCAGTTGTGCAGGTGGAGTGTGCTGTAACACTGAGTTACAATGAGCCCCTATTAGAACTACGCTATTATATTCTATACTTTTATGAATTCTGTTGAGAAACCATGAGAAAAGGGTGAATAATGACTGAGAGTCAATGTTCATAAAATATTAGTTATTATTATGTTTTGAACTATGCTGTATAGATGTATTTAGGCGTGTTTGTTGTCAAACTCAAAAATGAGTATAAATGATTAAAAATGCCATTATTTTATTTTAAAAAGTTAATAATTGTATTTTATTGACAAAATATTTGAGTTTTTCTTGGATATATTTTTCTGATTATATCAGGTAACATTATAAGCTGTCATTTGGTGATGTTACAATGTGCCCCTCACGTTACACTGTACCCCACCTATGGGGCATGTTGTCACATTTCACTTCCATTCTTTCGGGGGAAATCAAGAAAAAAGTATACACTGTATTAATGAAACAAAACCACATAATTGTACTAGACGTGTGAAATTAATGTGGGAAAAATAAATACTCTGAACCCCAAGTGGATTTACAAACTGAGAAGGTCAAAAAGAGTTAGGTTGTGCCCCGCGCTCCCCTATACAGTCAGACACAGAGCAGTGCAGAAGAAGGCAATCAGGGCTTTGGAGCATGAGATGGATATAAACGAAAGAGAAGATACGCTACCTGCTGACGAAAATCCTCTCAGTTGGTGGCAAAAATCCTGCGGTATATATGTATCCACATATTGCGCAGCTGGGCAAAGACATAGGTTACTTGACCATACTCTCAGCACCCGCTGCTGGTCAAGTTGACTGTTTGGTGTTTTTGACGAACAATATGTAGATGTTTAGTGAGTGGAAATGAATTGTTTCTGTGTTCACATTACGTTGTCTGTTGAAGCGTGTTTACTGATGCACTTGCAGTTTTATGCACGTTTGTTACCTAATTTTCCTTACATGCTCATTAATGAAATTATATTTTATTTAATAACAATTGTTTGAAAAGTGAATGCACTTTAAAAAGAGGATGTCATTTAATTTCAATAAATGATGCGATGCTTGATTTGGTTTACATTTGCTTGTTGCGCTCGCTTGCGCCCTCTTGTGGGCATAGGAGACAATACAGTACTTTTCCCCCTCTATATAGAATTTCGAATTTAGCTTTTCAGCCATTTTGACAGTCCTAATACAAGTTGTGATCCACAAACAACAGATTGTTAAGTGAGAACTGCTCCATTTCAGGGGAAGCTTTTGTGCATAGCCTGCGTTGTAGGCTACTCTCTGTTCTTTGTCAAATGTGCAGCACACAGATAAACATTGGGATTATAATGTTCAGGACCAGTGTTTAAAATAAACGTAGAATTAGGAAGCTCAAACAAATGAGTTTTGGAAACAGGGTGGAAAAAACAGCGTCTCTTCAACAGCTGCCAAAACTGTCTTCTCTAATGCAGCTCAACCAGGCCTCATCCCCCTTTTTTTTGCATACTCTGTTGGCAGAGATTATTTAAATGAGTAACATTGTGACTTCACAAGTTCCGGAAAAAAAATGCATTGTAGTCCAAAACGAGACGCTCGTTGTAGTTCTTGGAAAGTGGATTCTGTTAAAAAATATATCTTCCTTTGAAGTAACTTTGAGCTTTGTAACCTTGCAGATATTTTTTATGTTCAAACAGCAACATTACACACTAACTAAAGTTGAAAAAGTGAAAAAGCATAATAGGACCCCTTTAATATAACTCTGATTGTGTTTAGCTGAAATAAGAAAGTCATATTCACCTAGGATGGCTTTGAGGGTGAGTAAATTATGGGAAACTTTTTGGGGTGAACTATTCCTTTACGCTCTTTTACTACCTTGAAACATATTTCTTTAGGATGGCTTTTTATGAACATTAATAAGTTTGTATATCGTTTTCATGTATTGTGTGATTTAACTTTTATGTAAAGCACCTTGAGAGGCCTTTTTAAAGTAACACAGTTTTGCAAGCAAGATTATTGAAGTACAAACCCGATTCCAAAAAAGTTGGGACACTGTACAAATTGTGAATAAAAACAGAATGCAATGATGTGGAAGTTTCAAATTTCAATATTTTATTCGAATACAACATAGATGACATATCAAATGTTTAAACTGAGAAAATTTATAATTTAAGGGAAAAATAAGTTGATTTTAAATTTCATGGCATCAACACATCTCAAAAGTTGGGACAAGGCCATGTTTCACACTGTGTGGCATCCCCTCTTCTTTTTATAACAGTCTGCAAACGTCTGGGGACTGAGGAGACAAGTTGCTCAAGTTTAGGAATAGGAATGTTGTCCCATTCTTGTCTAATACAGGCTTCTAGTTGCTCAACTGTCTTAGGTCTTCTTTGTCGCATCTTCCTCTTTATGATGCGCCAAATGTTTTCTATGGGTGAAATATCTGGACCGCAGGCTGGCCATTTCAGTACCCGGATCCTTCTTCTACGCAGCCATGATGTTGTAATTGATGCAGTATGTGGTCTGGCATTGTCATGTTGTAAAATGCAAGGTCTTCCCTGAAAGAGACGACGTCTGGATGGGAGCATATGTTGTTCTAGAACTTGGATATACCTTTCAGCATTGATGGTGCCTTTCCAGATGTGTAAGCTGCCCATGCCACACCCACTCATGCAACCCCATCCCATCAGAGATGCAGGCTTCTGAACTGAGCGCTGATAACAACTTGGGTTGTCCTTGTCCTCTTTAGTCCGGATGGCATGGCGTCCCAGTTTTCCAAAAAGAACTTCAAATTTTGATTGGTCTGACCACAGAACAGTTTTCCAGTTTGCCACAGTCCATTTTAAATGAGCCTTGGCCCAGAGAAAACGCCTGCGCTTCTGGATCATGTTTAGATATGGCTTCTTTTTTGACCTATAGAGTTTTAGCCGGCAACGGCGAATGGCACGGTGGATTGTTTTCACCGACAATGTTTTCTGGAAGTATTCCTGAGCCCATGTTGTGATTTCCATTACAGTAGCATTCCTGTATGTGATGCAGTGCCGTCTAAGGGCTGAAGATCACGGGCATCCAGTATGGTTTTCCGGCCTTGACCCTTACGCACAGAGATTGTTCCAGATTCTCTGAATCTTTGGATGATATTATGCACTGTAGATGATGATAACTTCAAACTCTGCAATTGTTCTCTGAGAAACTCCTTTCTGATATTGCTCCACTATTTTTGGCGCAGCATTGGGGAATTGTGATCCTCTGCCCATCTTGACTTCTGAGAGACACTGCCACTCTGAGAGGCTCTTTTTATACCCAATCATGTTGCCAATTGACCTAATAAGTTGCAAATTGGTCCTCCAGCTGTTCCTTATATGTACATTGAACTTTTCCGGCCTCTTATTGCTACCTGTCCCAACTGTTTTGGAATGTGTAGCTCTCATGAAATCCAAAATGAGCCAATATTTGGCATGACATTTCAAAATGTCTCACTTTCAACATTTTATATGTTATCTATATTCCATTGTGAATAAAATATAAGTTTATGAGATTTGTAAATTATTGCATTCCTTTTTTATTCACAATTTGTACAGTGTCCCAACTTTTTTGGAATCGGGTTTGTATATTTTTTCCTCCCATGTTATTTTTTTTCCATCCCCATGTCTCGCTTAGGGGCTGCATAGATAGATGTATTAAATAAGATAAAATTACAAAAATCTTGACAAATTGTGTGAAGATGATTCGCTGCCACAATGTAACTCTTTGAGAAAATCATGTGGTAACATTGCTTTCTCTCTACTGAAGTGAGGCTGTCAGAGAATTCTTATGTCTGGATGACCCACCTGATGCTTTTGGTGATATTAGCGAGAGATGGGTAAGCCCGCTCAGTTACTGTACTGTAATACTTTTGCATTCAGCCAAATTTGATGCATCCAGACACCAGTTATCTTGACACATCCCTGAGTACAAACAAAATCAAAAGACACAATGAACTAATCCATTTTTCCCACTTTTCCAACTGAAGGCCTTCTGTGAGACACTGGAAGGGACCAACTGTTGCCTTCAGAGAGATTTAATGGACGACGGGAGAGAGACTGAGTCCCTGAGAAATGTTCTGCTGCACAAAGAACTCCAAATTAGCCAGCCTGAGAGAACAAAAAAGTAATGTAGCAACATGATCTATTTGTAGGTTGCTTAGGAAACAGGAACACGCAGGTGGATTTTGTCTTCTGGCTGAATGACTCAAAAAAAAGAAAAAAAGAAAACAAAGATTATTATGCTCAAGGAAATTAAATCTAATTTGATTAAGCGCAACACTTAATCCTCTGAGCCCACAGCCTGTATCAGCAACACTAATTGCTTTTAGCAATACAGAAGTGTCATGCACATGATTTCACCAAGTACAACATGTTCCTGGATCAAAATTTTTGTTGATCCTGAAACAACATTCCAATGAAGGTTTAAGGGAAATGTTAACAGTTTATGTCAAGTTTAGGCTTACAATCAGGGTTAGGTGCTTCTACATAAGTGTTATTCACCTTTCATTCCCCCCCTTTAGGGATAACTTATGGGTAGAGTTAGGTTTAGGGGTAGGGATAGGGTCAAGACTAAATTCTCAGACAGAAATGTTGTTCCAGGATCAACAAAATATGTCGAAAGAACATGTCTTACTTGGCAAAATCACAGTGACCAGAAGATGTCATGCTCATTAAATTTTATTTGCATTAGATTTTTAATACCAAGTTCAGAAATTATTTTTTTACCCTTTAAAGCCTGACAAAATATTAGTCTGACCAAAAACAAAACTATCAATCAGACGATAGAAGACATAGTAGATTGTGTACAATAGGTTTTAAGTAGGTTTGATCATGTTAATAATTTAGAGGACTTAGATTTGCATATCAAATATGATACAGTAGGATTTATAGGATTCAGTAAGCTGCATTATTAGGTGAAATCCACTTTTCTGTCACTCCAGTCTATGGAAAAGCATGGCAATCATATACATTCAGAATTTAAACCCAGGTTTTAAAAGGGTTAGTTCCCCAAAAATTCAAATCATGTCATTAATTACTCCCCCTCATGTCGTTTCCAAACACGCAAGACCTTCGTTCATCTTCTGAACACAAATTAAGATATTTTTGATGAAATCTGAGAGGTTTCTGAACCAGCCATTGGCAGCAATGTCATTGCAAGGCCCAGAAAGGTGGTAAAGGCATCGTTAAAATAGTCCATGTGACTACAGTGGTTCCACCTTAATGTTATGAAGCAACGGGAGTACTTTGTGCTAAAAAAAAAAAAAAACCCTAAAAAATAATGCCTTTATTCAACAATCTCTTCTCTTCAATGTCATTCTCATACACTATTCAAGTAGTAAAAATAAAAATAGTGGTAAGAGCTTCCGGGTTCAACCTCAGAATGAGACGTTAAATAAAGAACAGAAAGAGAAGAGATTGTTGAATAAAGTCGTTATTTTAGTTTTTTTGCACACAAAAAGTATTCTCGGCGCTTCATAACATTAAAGGAGACCTATTATGCCCTTTTTTAAAAGATGTAATTTAAGTCTCAGCTGTCCCCAAGAATGTGTCTGTGAAGTTTCAGCTTAAAATACCTCACAGATCATTTATAAATCCATGTTGTAAATACCCATTTCTGACTACAGTCTTGTTACACAAAGGGAAACAAGGTTAACAAGATAACAAGGGAAAGGCTTACCAAAACAAGTTACTGGGTTGTCCTTTTCACGTTTTCTGGTTTGGTAGATGCACCCTCCAGGTTGAACCACTGGAGTCACATGGACTATTTTAACAATGTCTTTACTAACTTTCTGAGGTTTGAAAGTGGTCGTTGTCTTGCTGTCTATGTGGGGGTCAAAGAGTTCTTGGATTTCATCAAAAACATCTTAATTTTTGGGTGAACTAACCCTTTAAGATAGCTAAATGAAGATTATACTTTTTTTTTTTTTTTTTTTTTCGTTTAACCCCATACAGTGGCATGACTAGTATCCAAAAGGAGCTGAACAAAGAGACGGGAGACTTTTTAACAGAGCAGGAATATAAAGAAGTTGAGAGAGACAAACTCAGGAGACCAAGGTACCAAATAATTGATGCATTTTCCTCTTACTCCCTTTGGAACGAATCCTAGTTGAGCATTATTATTTATATAAACATTCCATAATCTTACTGAGAAAAAAGTCGTGTCTTGGGAGAATGGGTGAACATTTTATCTTATTGAACTGCTTGTATCTCTCTTCAGTTCTAAATTGGGGTTCATGAGGAGTCATGGAGCGTGCTGGAGTGGATCTGCAACTGAAAGTCCCGAAAAGCACAGTTCTGGAGGACCATTCCAAGAACCCCATTAAATAAATTAAAAGAAAGCCAGGAAAACAACAGCAAATGCAGGGCACTTTCTTCAAAATTTCTGTTTGTTCTTAGTCAGTAATAAGAACAGAAGACCTGTTGCGTTTATTTTGGATCAATCCAAACCGCTTGGTGCCAGAAAATAATTTGGAGCACAAACACTTTTAATGACTCGACTGAAATATGTTGTTAAAAGAGGTTTAATGATGTGTGAGTGTGCATGTGCGATTCTATCAATTTGTTTAATAGAGATTTTATAGGACACATCTGTGTCAAACTCACACTAGACTAGCAGCCAATGACGTCACAATCTTGTTTATATTCATGTTCTGCATTACCCAGATTTTTGACTTCAGGGTCCGTTCTTCGTACATCGCTTAATACATCTGGGATGATTTGACAGATCCCAGATCTTTTAATCGTGATAACTGATCTCTGGCTAATTTGGTTCTTCAAACGAATTTGCGGATTGGATTAAAATATTTGGATTAAGTCTAATGCTGTGTTCCAGTTTGTTTTTATTATGCCCTTCACGCTAACTTCCCTTTGTCTCATTCCCTCGGATGTGCATCATTGCTTACATTGCATGAGTGCCCACTACTGGCGGAACATTTCCAACAGACTGAATTGGAACATCTTAAGCCCTTGATCACTTGGAATCCACTATGATACAGATTTTTTTTTTTTTCTTTACGAAATTGTTTAATGCAGCATTCTATATGTATATACACTCACCTAACCCTGTTAGGAACACCATACTAATACTTACTAAAGTGTTTGACCCCCTTTCGCCTTCAGAACTGCCTTAATTCTATGTGGCATTGATTCAACAAGGTGCTGAAAGCATTCTTTAGAAATGTTGGCCCATATTGATAGGATAGCATCTTGCAGTTGATAGAGATTTGTGGGATGCACATCCAGGGCACGAAGCTCCTGTTCCACCACATCCCAAAGATGCTCTATTAGGTTGAGATCTGGTGACTGTGGGGGCCATTTTAGTACAGTGAACTCATTCTCATGTTTCTCAGCCTGCACAGTGGTAACAAGGAATGATGGATCCATGTTCTCATTCTGTTTACGCCAAATTCTGACTCTACCATCTGAATGTCTCAACAGAAATCGAGACTCATCAGACCAGGCAACATTTTTCCAGTCTTCAACTGTCCAATTTTGGTGAGCTCGTGCAAATTGTAGCCTCTTTTTCCTATTTGTAGTGGAGATGAGTGGTACCCGGTGGGGTCTTCTGCTGTTGTAGCCCATCCACCTCAAGGTTATGTGTGTTGTGGCTTCACAAATGCTTTGCTGCATACCTCGGTTGTAACGAGTGGTTATTTCAGTCAAAGTTGCTCTTCTATCAGCTTGAATCAGTCGGCCCATTCTCCTCTGACCTCTAGCATCAACAAGGCATTTTCGCCCACAGGACTACCACATACTGGATGTTTTTCCCTTTTCACACCATTCTTTGTAAACCCTAGAAATGGTTGTGCGTGAAAATCCCAGTAACTGAGCAGATTGTGAAATACTCAGACCGGCCCGCCTGGCACCAACAACCATGCCACGCTCAAAATTGCTTAAATCACCTTTCTTTCCCATTCTGACATTCAGTTTGGAGTTCAGGAGATTGTCTTGACCAGGACCACACCCCTAAATGCATTGAAGCAACTGCCATGTGATTGGTTGATTAGATAATTAATGAGAAATTGAACAGGTGTTCCTAATAATCCTTTAGGTGAGTGTAGGTGTGTTTGGGTTGGTTTAAATGTTTTTAAAATAATTAAAATATCATAGAGTTGTTTGTGGTGGGGTAAATTAAACGCGATATGCGGTGACGTCACAATCATGTTGCATTGTGGTATATGAAGCTGCCAGGAGTGTACACATGAAGTAGACTTGCTACCTCGGTCAGAATCGAAGGAGCGAGGGTCTGTCCATATAAACTTCCCTCGTCCACTTCATGAAGTGGAATGCACTTCAGAAGTGCTTAGGAAAGTTTGCAAGTGCGTGTCTCAAAGTGGAGTGGAACGCAGCCTAATATTACTGCGTGTTCCTTTGTTTCCTGAAGAGGGAAGATGTATCGATACTCGAAACCACGATCAGTAATGCAGCGATTGGCTGACGGAAAGACAGCAACGTAATGTAATTAAAAAGACACCTGACAAAAAACTTGACAAATAATAAAAAATAAAAAACACAAATGTCTTGACCTTTATAAGGAAACCAACCAAACGACCAAAACAATATAAAAGTTATAATAGATAAATAAAATGTACACAGTTAAACATGATTCCCAATTATTTATATTCACGATTTTATAGTATTTGTACACCCTTTACATTTTTATTTCAATGTTGTAATTAGCAATTCATTTAATTTTTAATTAAATTTGAACCAGATTTGTTACGTGACAGTATTAAAGTTTCTTAAGGGTCAAGATGAAGTTATCTGCTTCTCCTGCGCTGCATCAAGCCATCCCATAATGTCCATCATCACTCAAATTAATGCAGGGCTCAAAATAGCTGTCCAACATGTGTGTGAACCTTCAATAAAATTATAAAGCAGGGGAGACCGGTAGTTGTAACACGGGGAGAGTTGTAACACTACCAATTCCATGAATCACGGATAAGATAGGAGTTCTTCTGGCTTCCTTTATGATCCCACATGGAGGTTTTCCAGTCTGTGTTGCTATCTCTCCTGAAGCTACAGCAGAAAATCTAATTCTGAGGTAAGAAAGTAAAAAAACAAACAAAAATAAAAAGATAATATTTTGTTTAGTACTTATAATAATGTTGTATGAGTTATATCAGGTCAAAGTGTAGTTTCTCTAATAAAGAATGGTGTATCAACCTCCTGCTAATTTCAAAGCACCATGCTAATACAGCTAGCTAAACAATGAGTGACAGTGGTGGGGTAGGTTGTAACACGTGTTTTGAAACATCCATCCACTTACATACAACTAATTTTTGTGGTTTTAATAATTCTACAGAATGTTTATGTTAATTTGCTCTCACTCACACACACACACACACACACACACACACACACGCAACCATATGAATGTGCAGCTACAGACATGCACAAACACACACAATATGCACATACACTGCCCATATTCACACATATTTTATTGTTGCAGCCATTCATTTAAAATAAAACTGCTGTTGTGGCATATCACTTGGAGTACCCTTAGTTTTTTGCGCATTTTATCTACCTGTTACAACTTACCCCAGTATGTGTTACAACCTACCCCAGTAGTGTTTGTCATCATCTCACAAAGTCTGTGATATAGTTGAAGAAATTTAAATTGTTGCCATTTGCAGTAGACAAATGTGGGTACTTTGCCTAAAAGTTGCAGACATGTAGCTAAAAAAAAAGGGTAGTTTTAGGTGCTGAAGAAAAAAGTGTTACAACCATACCCAGTCTCCCCTAATTATTCCATTACAAATAAATCTCTCAATCAAGTGGCTGTGTCTATAGTATTATACACAACATTATAGTATTATTTTCAAATACATTCTTATATTATTATTATTTAAAAGTATTATTACCCCGGTTCAGTAATGAACTCTTGTAATAAAGTAGCAGTGGCTGGGACAGATTTTAAGTATCCCCTCAAGATGCAGTCTAATCCTGTTTACATGAAATAAGATGCTCCCCAGCAGGTTTGAGTTTACGGACTTGGTGCAATGACAGCAAGTCCAAGATGAGCTTCGAAGAACCAAACAATCCAAGATCATGTCAAATCGTCAACAATCAAATCCCGCTAACTGAGTTAGCAACATACAAAGAATGGACCCCTGTTTTGTATTACTCTCATTATGAACATATGGATATTGTGTTTGTGATTTGGATTGCAGAGTAAATTGATACACCCAGATCCTTCTGAATCATACAATAGACATGATCACAGATATGTCATCAAGCCAGAAACCCTAAAACTTCTTGGAAATAGAAAAGTGGGGAACGAATATTTCCATGGAAGCTATAGTTAAGAAACCTGGTTAGGACACCATGCAGCATCCAGAACTCAACATGAAATTGTCCCATTAAATAGACATAAAATAGTATTTGATTTACTGTGATTTACTGTTTTAAAGGTAGTGACACTGTGAAAAATATAATGAGCTGTAGTTGCCCTATTGGTGGAGCAGTAAACTAATTTCTCAGCCTGATTTGTGTATAAAAACCTCACTGTCTAATGTGTCCACCACATCTACATGTTTTCTGTTTATAAGATGCATTTCCTACAATAAATTTTGTATAAATATAATAAAGACAATAACTGATATGTGTTTTCACTTCAAAAAGTGTCTGCAGAGGAAATCCTGACCAGACAGGCTTTCAAGCTGTTAGACTCCAGAGAGGACTGCCATCCCTGTCCTGAGTCCAGAGAGGACCTTGTCTCCCATCCAGGGTCCAGAGAGGACCCCGTCCAGGGTCCGGAGAGGACTCCATCCCCCATCCAGCAGAACACTCCAGCTTTTCAGGCCATTCCTGAGCTGCCAACTCCGCCCTGGTCCCCTGAGCTGCCGGTCTCATCTACGACAAGCTCTACAGACTCTAACCGTTTACTCACCTGAGAACCATCCTGCTGATCCCGATCTGTCTTCTGCCTGCCATTCTCCATTAATCATCGCCTGCCTGGATCTCCTGCTCACCTGTTCTCCAGCATCCCGCATCAGACCTGCACAGAGAACATTGTGTTACCAGCCAGCTAAGTCCTCATCAAACTATCTGCTGCCTATTGACTTCCCTGTGCTTGCATTTCCGCTCTGCTCTTTTTCTTTTGCACATGCAATAAAGACTTTTGCTTTTAAAATCTTTTTGATAAAGAAAATGCTTTTATTTGAAAATAATTTTCATACTGCATATTTTTCATATTTAAATTTTTGTACTGAAAGTATGGTACGGGTTTGGTCCCGTAAGCGAGGCACGCAAACATGACTGTCACGTGGCTCTTAGATGGTAAGCTTTTCTTTGACTGTTAGCGATTTTTTAATATTACACTTTAACACACCGTATTGTTTTGTGCGTATTAGGCACCACCTATTGTTCTGGGTGTATTATTGACATGTCTAGACCCTGAATATAAGACTATAATACGAATATAACCCTCTTTTTCAGGTGTATTTCTAAGAAGAAAAAAAAAAACCATTGTCTTATATTCAGAACAATACAGTAGTCATTTGTAATGAGCCTTGCATGGTTTGCATATCATTTAAATTTCTTTAAATACTGTTACTTCATTTAAATCAGTTTAAATAATTCCCTCAGCTTGATTAATAATCAAATGGTGCAACGATTACAATAATGAACCCTCTGCCTCTGAATATGAGCAAGGAAAAAGTAAACTCAGAAGAAAAAGTAACATATCTTCCCTCACAGAGACTTCTGAAGGGAATAATGATTTGATCCAAAGCTTTAAAAAGCCTTTGTTTTAGTTCAGACTTCAACGTTAACACGTCTTGAAGGGCTTAGTGATTTCTGGCCACTGTAACTGAGTGGAAAGCAAACACACTGTCATCTGCAATCAGTGGACGACAAATAACTCAGCTTGCTATATTCATATATGTGAATATGGGCCAGCCAGCAATTCTGCTTATCCCTGTGGATAAAGCTATCAGATTTTATCTCCCGGACACAATTAGACTCAGTCACTCCCTTACTTTACACTCTTTGTACGCTCCATAGATCACCAGAATATCTTGAGATATTTAACAATAGTGAAATACAACATAATAGCTGCATGATGTTTTGTGATGTTTTTACAGAAAGCTGGGGGCCTGATAAACATTGCTAAATACACAGATCAGGCATAACATTATGACCCATTCCTAATATTGTGTTGGTGCCCCTTTTGCTGCCAAAACAGCCCTGACCCGTCGGGGTATGGACTCCACTAGACCCCTGAAGGTGCTGTGGTATCTGGCACCAAAATGTTAGCAGCAGATCCTTTAAGTCCTGTAAGTTGTGAGGTGGGGCCTCCATGAATTGGACTTGTTTGTTCAGCACATCCCACTGATGCTCGATTGATTGGATTGAGATTTGTCTCCACCGGCTTGCCTTCTTCCCATAGTGCATCCGGCCATCTACGTGATGTAAAAGAAAACGTGATTCATCAGACCAGGCCACCTTCTTCCATTACTCCGTGGTCTAGTTCTGATGCTCACGTGCCCACTGTTGGCGATGGACAGAGGTCAGCATGGGCACCCTGACTGGTCTGCGGCTATGCAGCCCCATAGGCAACAAACTGAGATGCACTGTGTATTCTGACACCTTTCTATCAGAACCAGCATCAACTTCTTGAGCAATTTGAGCTACAGTAGCTTGTCTGTTTGATCGGACCACACGGGCCAGCCTTCGCTTCACACGTGCATCAATGAGCCTTGGCCACCCATGACCCTGTCGCCGGTTCACCACTGTTCCTTCCTTGGTCCACTTCTGATAGATGCTGACCACTACAGACCAGGAACACCCCACAAGAGCTGCAGTTTTGGAGATGCTCTAACCCAGTCGTCTAGCCATCACAATTTGGCCATTGTCAAACTCGCTCAAATCCTTACACTTGCCCTTTTTTCCTGCTTCTAACACATCAAATTTGAGGACAAAATGTTCACTTGCTGCCTAATATATCCCACCCACTAACATGTTCTGTGATCAAGAGATAATCAGTGCTATTCACTTCACCTGTCAATGGTCATAATGTTATGCCTGATCGGTGTAAGTACTAGCACTAGGTCAAGTTTTGGTTTTGTGAAATAAGCAAAGGCGACTCGTGAGCTGATAAGATCATGGGGTCACCCATGTTGTGTGTCTCAAAAATTAGCAACAGCCCAAACCTGGACTTGTTTAGGTTTCGCCATCAGTGTTGCTTTAAAATTAAGCAGGGACTCTTTAAAAGTAACTGACTCACACAATCAATCTTGTTTAGTCACGGGAACAATAAAGGCAAGTTAATCCGTATTAGACAGTATTAGATTGTACTCGGATTTCCATTTGGCTCTAACATCAAAGAACATCCCACTTGCTAGTTTATCCTCATTTACTACAGTTTATCTCAATACAGTAAAGGTCCAAAGGTCCTTGTATGAATGATGCATGTGTTTAAGACACTGTGATCTAATACACCAAAATATTTTATTAATAAGCTTGTTTTAGATCAGTGAACCTGGGCAAATTGACAAGAAATCCTTGCATCACAGAAAACCCCATGGTTCTTATCTCTTTGTGTCGTGTTGAACAACAATTAGTGACAATGCATTGTGAAGAATTAAATGGAGAAAAATGGCACAAAACATGCCATTGATTAGCAGCAAGCAAATGTGGTAATAGATTGCATATGTGCAGGACTCAAAGCTGCGAGAGTCATTTTTGTTGTAAGACATTTTTTGTTGGGTGCTGAGCTGTCCTGTATTCCATGGGAAAGATCTTATGGCACATACACCATACTGTGATATTGTCGACATCTGTACATTAAACCATGTGCTGCACATTTAGCCCTGGCAGGAGGCAGGGATATGCCACATGAGTTCACAAAGTAAATAAGTAAAGAAGGAGATAATGTATTATGAGGAACTTTTCTAGCCATCGGCCTCTCAATTTGGGTGGGAAAGAATATCACATCCTCGCACAGTGTAAAAGGAACGCAATGTACTGGACATGCATCGCTCTCTCATGCTCGTAGTGCCTGTGTCTGTAACATAATGTACTGCACATTGCAGACTCCTGTAGTTTCACGCATCCTTTTACAAGAGCCTTTATGCATCTGGACAGATGTGGAGAGCAGAATGACATCACAAAATGCAAAATGGTACCAGAAGATATAACAGATCTCTTGCTTAGCAGTTTTACAGGCTATGTTTTTATGGATCAACCAACACAATCTCATAGCAATTAATAATTGTTTTACATTTTGCTGAATTGGTGGCTAATTTATAATTTTTCTTTCTAAAACTCATACATTCTGGTAAAAATCACGGTGTATGAATTCTAATTAAAATCACCCGGGGGAAAAAAAATCACTGTTTGGATTTAAATAGGCAAATCCTTATGAGTCTATGACTGGATCATTATTGCAGTGATTATTTTGTTTCTAGCATGTTATATGTTTGGCAACAGTTCTTCTAACCCTAATTGATGGAGTGTGCAGCTTTTCATTTCTTAAACAACCATGTAGGAAGACACATCAGACACAAGATTCATCAGGCTCAAATTGTGAAAGAATGGTTGAGAGGAAGCATGAAGAATTATTTCTGAATTTGCAAACCTTTTAAATTCATTAAAAAAAAGTATTTGGGATGTGCTGGAGGAGACTTTACAGAGTGCTAGACTCTTGCATTGTCAATACAAAATCTTGATTAAAAATTGATGCACCTCTTGATGGAAATAACATCACAACATTCCATCAAGAGGGGCATAAATATTTGGTATAACATATGCTGTTAACAATATAGCATGTTAGAAACTGCAATAATGATCCAATCATGGACTCTTAAGCATTTTCCATACTGTTCTCATTAAGATTGTTTTCAAATTGTTAAGGTTTTAAGGTCTTATACACTGCAAAAATACACTCACCTAAAGGATTATTAGGAACACCTGTTCAATTTCTCAATTATCTAATCAACCAATCACATGGCAGTTGCTTCAATGCATTTAGGGGTGTGGTCCTGGTCAAGACAATCTCCTGAACTCCAAACTGAATGTCAGAATGAGAAAGAAAGGTGCTTTAAGCAATTTTGAGCGTGGCATGGTTGTTGGTGCCAGACGGGCCGGTCTGAGTATTTCACAATCTGCTCAGTTACTGGGATTTTCACGCACAACCATTTCTAGGGTTTACAAAGAATGGTGTGAAAAGGGAAAAACATCGAGTATGCAGCAGTCCTGTGGGCGAAAATGCCTTGTTGATGCTAGAGGTCAGAAGAGAATGGCCCGACTGATTCAAGCTGATAGAAGAGCAACAACTTTGACTGAAATAACCACTCGTTACAACCGAGGTATGCAGCAAAGCATTTGTGAAGCCACAACACGCACAACCTTGAGGCGGATGGGCTACAACAGCAGAAGACCCCACCGGGTACCACTCCTCTCCACTACAAATAGGAAAAAGAGGCTACAATTTGCACAAGCTCACCAAAATTGGACAGTTGAAGACTGGAATAATGTTGCCCAGTCTGATGAGTCTCAATTTCTATTGAGACATTCAGATGGTAGTCAGAATTTGGCGTAAACAGAATGAGAACATGGATCCATCAGGCTGGTGGTGGTGGTGTAATGGTGTGGGGGATGTTTTCTTGGCACACTTTAGGCCCCTTAGTGGATAATGCACCATGTCACAAAGCTCGAATCATTTCAAATTGGTTTCTTGAACATGACAATGAGTTCACTGTACTAAAATGGCCCCCACAGTCACCAGATCTCAACCCAATAGTGTGATGTGTGGAACGGGAGCTTCGTGCCCTGGATGTGCATCCCACAAATCTCCATCAACTGCAAGATGCTATCCTATCAATATGGGCCAACATTTCTAAAGAATGCTTTCAGCACCTTGTTGAATCAATGCCACGTAGAATTAAGGCAGTTCTGAAGGCGAAAGGGGGTCAAACACAGTATTAGTATGGTGTTCCTAATAATCCTTTAGGTGAGTGTATTTTATTATTGCAGTCAACTAAACTTTATTTGACTGTTTATCCAATTGATTTGTCCAGTGTATTTGACTTGACAAAAGTAAAAAAGTTAAAAAAACTAAAAAAAAAAAACCTTAAAAATAAAAAAAACTCATGCTTTTTTTTTTTTACTACAGTGGAAGTTCTCGTGTTGTATTTAATAACTGCATTATGAAATGCCACAAAGCTCCTAATGAAAAAGAAAAATCCAAAAAACATTTAGTGGCTAGTCAGTGCAGCTGAATTCAGACAGTATTTTATTGCTTAGTGGTTGCTCTTTCATAGATTTAATGGAGTGATGAAACATGTTTCAGAGACAGTCTCAGAGGTTAACATTCCTCAGGAGAAATAATAATAAAAAACAATTGAGTAAATTTTTATTTTTTAAGGGCTTAAATAAAAAGGACTGCGTTCGAAAACTGGAAATGCTGCCTTCGGAGGACATATTTCAAGGCAGGAAGGCATCGAGGCATGTCCGAATCCAATGTTAGCTTCACTTCCTGCCTCCTGAGAGACGTTCATTTGATCGATTTTTGAAGGCAGCATAGATGTATCCTTCGCTGCCTTTGATATCCCGCAATCTGATGCGTTCCATTCGGTGACAATTGAGCTAGAAAAAGAAAGATGGTGTCTGAAAGTCATGCTTGCTGGTCAGTTTGTGTAAATGTACGTTTTTGACCACTGTTTTCCACTTCTGATGTCATTTCTAGCGAGAAATGACTACTGTAGTAATTAAATATTCTCACCACAGCTCGCTCTATTTTGCTGTAGATCATTAAACTGTTACGCTGCCTCAGAAGTTCCGTGAGGTGCCTTCATGCACTTACGCTGCCTTACAAGTCATTGCCTGATAGGGCAGCGAGGCAACAAATCAGCTCCCTAGGTTTTCGGATGCAGCCAAGGAGAACTAATGAGATAATTAACAGAACAGGTGAACAGAGCAAGGGAACAAACAAAGAAACCTGGGCTGTGTTTGAAATCGCCCCCTATACCCTCATTCACTATTCCCTACATTACTCCACTAATATAGTCCACTTGAAGGAGTGAATGAATGTGAGTGAGTGAATTCGGACACTGAGTGCACCGGAGGGCTGCAACTTTTGCATACTTTGTGCTTGCTGTTATAAACTTTAAGTAAAAAGGACTTTTGTAGCCACATTGGACCAGCGGTTTTATAAAATGGATGGATGATTCCGCTGCGGACGCCATATTCTGATCAGACGAGGGAATTCATTCAGCTTGCGACTCTCACACTGCATTATGGGTATTCTCTAGCCGCTTAGCATACATCGGTTGTACACTCGTTATTGCAGTGCAGTGTGGGATTGAATGAGTACATTCGATAATGTCCACTATGGTTTCGGACACCACTACAAACGGCTATCCCCTCAAATAGTGCCCTATTTTGGACACAGCCCAGATCAAATCATGACAGGCAGACAGAACAGAACTATATCAAAACACACTGAACAAAATGAACCTGACAACTATACACTCAAATCAGAACTTGATAAGAGATTTGAGTTCCAATTGAAATCTCTGACTTTAGGCAAATCCTTCAGAGCTGTAGTTTGCCAGACCTGTCATGTCACCAAAAAGTTATGTAACATCTCTTTTTCTTTTCACATGTCAAGTCAAAAGCCCTGGTGTATAATGAATTACATTGTATGTCATAACTGTAATTACTTCAGCACATTACATTTGATCAATCGGCTCAGTGTACTGCCAGATTAACAAAGTCTGAATGATTTAGGAAACCATTCAGGGTAACATCAAAACAAGTTAAGCATTCTTTACAAAGCGTGAAATAATACATCCCAGTGCCCTTGAGCACTGCACTCCCCTTTCTGAGGCTTACTTGAACAGCTCTTCTCAAACTGGCAGATGTTATGTTGTGAGACTACCAGAAGCATATACAAGGAAACATCTGCTAATAGTCTTTTTGTACTCTTTATGCTCTTTGTGAACACTGAATAGCCTACACTCAGTATTAATCATGAATCGTCTCATGAATCAATTCTATCATGTTTATAATTAATTTCAGAGTTGATTAGTGGTCCTTTGATACAATGTCACATGCAATTTACAAACGCATGCATTGTAAAATATATATATATATATATATATATATATATATATATATATATATATATATATATATATATATATATATATATATATATCTCCCACAACATGAAAAAGAAAGAAAAGAACTCACATTTTATTTCAATAGTCCACTTTTGCAACCATGTCAATTAACTCTCATTAGAGTATTAGTAAACTGTTAGGTTGGTGTTAAGCCCAATTTATAATTCTGCGTCGAGTGTATGGCGTAGCTACGTCGTAGGCTGTGTGTAGCACGCGTAGACTACGACGTACTCTGACGTGCACCTCTCCAAAAATGTAGAACCCTCAGGGCTATCATGCCCCCTCTGGATGTGTAACTGCACATCGCTGCCGACAATGACGCAGAAGTATAAATGAAAATCGACGCGTAGCCCACGGCGTAGAGGCTACGGCGCAGGTCCGACGCAGAAGTATAAGCCTTTAGTGCTCAGGTTAGTTGAATAAGCTGACGTACTTGCTAAATTACTTAAAGTCAGTAATGTCTGTTGAAAATAAAGTCTTAACCTATTAAGCAGTCTACTACCAGCAAGAAAAAACAGAAAATAAAGGCTGAAACTACTTGCAAGCAGTTCTTTAAAAATTACACTTCTTCCGGATATCTGGAAACAAAAAATGTGAGAAACCACTTATTAGAGAAAAAATCCTGCAAAGACAGAAACAAACATGGGGCTATAAATACACAGAGAAACACTTGGGACTAAACAAGATAAATAACTAGACACAAGTGTGACACATGAGGGCAAATCAAAAACCACGGCAACAAATGAACATGGACAAAGGAAACTGAACTGAGAACAGTGCAAAACCAAACACGATGGCTGCCAAAATCGCATACTCTCTTGAATAGGTACTTATTTTGGTTAAGTAATTAGTTCATGAGCGCTAAAAAAAAAGAGTATGGATATAGTATGAATGTGTGTAGTATGAATTAAATCCGGACGAACTACATTCGCCATGTTGTCATTATCATGTGATCTACCCATGTCAGTTGTGTTGCTTCACTGCCATTCATAAATCCTCTCCTCTCCCCATCATGAATTGCATTGTTTCATTGTTTCATTGTCCTATGGTGCATGATTTTTTTTTTCTATTACAGCTGTTACGAATGCTTTCATCATAACTAACAGTGCAAACACAATGTAAATAAGAGATTTGTTGATCATTACAGGAGTTTTGCTGCGAGTCCAGAACTCAGTCACTGATAAACTTGCGCTGTTTGATTGACAGCTCGAGCGATTGTAAAGGGAGCGTTCTTTGATCGCTTTATATATAATTTAATCACAGTTTTAAATAACAGATTATTTTCATCCTACTAAGAGAAACAATGTGAAGTTAACCGTTTAGTCAATGGTTTGATTTACTGACACACAGACAAAGAACATCTGACTGTACATGAATCATTATATCAGAAATCACTGGCCACAGATCAGGCATTAGAATACGGTTACTTACATGTTGTCGAATTACTGTTTAAATAACAGTTTAAATAAATCGCATTACTGTCGAGTCCATATCGTAAAAGTTTGTTTGCAAAACCTGCACTGAAATTGCTGACTGATTTACCAGAGAATCCACAGTGAAATTTACGAATACAAATAAATAATGCTCAACTGAGACATTCACATTGTTGAAAATAAATAACCACATTCCTAGCATTAGGATCCTTTGGAAGGTAATGTTATTTCTAGTCCTGTATTGCTCTTCTGTCCTCGTCATCTCACTAAAACACCAATGGGCAACGCCATTCATTTTCTTTCACCAATCTATACACACATTCCACAATGAGTTGTTCACTGGGCTTGGTAAAAATAAAAGGCGTTTTTGGACTAACAAAGTAGTTTTCAGTTCTGAAACTAACAGGATATTCTTTAAGTATGATGACCTCTTATATGTCAAAAGGAAATTAGAATTTCTCAGTTCATGACCCCATTAAATTTAATTGAAAACAGTGCAGTGTAAACGGCCCCGTAGTTACAAAGTTACTTATAGTTATTAGAATGTTTAAAGTGGACTATCGAAATAAAGTGTTACCAAAAAATGGAGAAAGAGAAATTATTGAGAATTTAAAGAGAATAAAATACTTGTGGAAGGCATTTAAAAATATTTTTATTTGAGTACATATAACAACATTGTCAAAATGATCCCGTTCACAAGGATCCTCAAAAATGACTAAAAACGCTGTATCCTGCTGCCAGTCCAGTTGGCTTACTGATAGTCATCTCTGCAATTTTTGAGGGAAAGTATTTCAACATTGAAAAAGATGACACATCAGCTCTACAAGTAAACAGAGTAATTTGGTTCTATAATGGCAATTTATTCTGTGGCAGGTCTGTTTCATATTATGTGCAGTAATGCAACAACAAAATGTAACAAATACATCAAGCACTATTGATTTGAATGTGGAATGGACAGAAGCATTTAGGTATGCAAGGAACATTCTATATCCTTTTTTCTTCTTCTTCTTCTTTCAATTTTCTTCACTTTACTGGGTTTTATATTATAATTTTTATTTTATTTATGACCATCTTGTTTGCAACGTGTGTTATTTAGATTCAGCCCAACTCTTAAGATTTTAGATTTTATCAGTGTGAAAAGGCTAGTTGCTTAGTAACGCAATAAGGAGAACAATAACAATGTGTAAAAATGCACCTCTAAAGCCAAGAAACTGGCCACAGACATTTTCAGTCCAACCTGTTCTGGACCATTTGCTGTTTCCTGAGGCATAATATGGGCAAACAAAAAGGCGAAGCTAAATTCTAACCCCCAAGACAATTACTTTCCAGATCTCCTTTGTAAACAAGAAACCAAGTCTGTCCATAAATGACCTAAGTCATGGATCGATTCAATTCAAGGGTGGATTGAGCAGCATGAAGATTTGGATTATGTCTTCATTCACATTACACACCTGTCAAGTCAGACTGAATGTTTGGACACAATGTTCATAAGTCTGCTTCAACTGGAGGAATAAGCACAAGTGTGAAGGATAAATAGGCTCCCATGAATTTTATAATCCCATGCCAAATGTAAAACACATTCTAGGGGACGCTTTACAGCCGTACTGTGGAGCTCTATTAATTACAGAATAAAACTAAACAAAAGACTATCGGCTCCAGTCATCTGTTTAACCCTGAGCGTTAGCTGTCACCAAACACCACATGCTGAGTATAAGTGCGTGTTTGTCAGATAATGTTTGTAGATAGTGTGTGCAGGCGAGGAATGTAACACATTTAGGCATAGTTTGGGTCAATGGAGTGGGTAATGATTTAATATCTACTGATGCCTATGGGGGAAGATTGAGTTTTATTAGGGTGCATATGCTCTGAAAAAATAACATACTTCAGGATCTCAAGGTGTTGTGGTTTAAAATGATGCCGTTTTTCCTCTTCTTTGGAAATAACACTTCACTCAGTCTTTGATGCCAGAATATAGGTTTTATTCTTTCAAACAAAACCGAGTCGATCTGCAGAGCTCCTCATGACTCAGGGAAATCCTCTATTATATAGGCAGTTCCTACACATTCCAAACATACTACGTCATTGTTTATCTTTCCCCCACATGTCTTAACTTGGCTTGAGTCAGCACTATCTCCATATATGGACTTAACACCCAACACTGTGAGGGGTGGTCTTCCAGTCTCCTGCAGACCCCTGCACTCCCTCAGCTGAATATCATCATATAGATGTAAATAATAGTGTATAATCATACAGCTGAATTGTAATAAAATACTTATTATTAATGCAATAAACACTTCAACAAAGGTCAGCTGAAAGTTCTGACAATCAGCCCCTGCTTGATGAATGTGAGCGCCTGAGCAGATAATATGTTCCTGGCAAAGGCCTCAAGCTACAAAACACAAATTCCCGAGCAGTAAAAAGATGTCTGATATGCTGTAATAAAGGACTATAACTTTGTGGCATTGTGCCAATCTGCCATTGTCATGTTGCACTATACAGACATTCCACCCTTCAAAAATGGCACAAACGTGAAACGTGAAAGTGGCGAAGGTTTCCACAAAATCCGAACACATATGGTCACAGAAGACACATTTGAAACGCGTGATAATACCAAGTGTAACATAATGCGTCTCGGCTGACCACTTGTGATCGGTTCACCGAAAACAGTATCTTACAGTTTTTTGGTTTTTTTTTGCTCATTTTGTCAAAACACTACAGACAATTCACACGTCCACACACACAAGTAGCAGAACACCTCAGTTCTTTTGCAAAAACTGTTAGCGGGTAACCTCAACTTTCGGTTCCAAAAACGGAGGTAACTTTCAGGGTATGCAAGTAACCATGGCAACTCACTCTCTAAACATAACCTGCTCCGGAGCAGCTCATGTTCCAGGGTTAGTTTGCTTAAGATGTGTGTAATATAATTAATATAGTTATATTAATATAACCAAATTTGTTTCAGTTATATAATATATACAATATTAATTCTAAAGAATTAGAATAAAAAGAAAAAAGTAATTATTTACTTTATTGTCATCTCACACATGGATCTGCATTCAATTAATTAGTGTCAAACAAACAATATAATCCTTATTCTCAGTGAGTAAAGATTACTTATTAAACGAAGAGATCGAAAAAATGATTGCATAACCACCAAATAGGTGGCGATGTGCACTAAGTAGGTTATGTAAATCGCCATTAAACAAAAGAAGAAGAGGAAGTAGAATGGCATGCTTTTTCTTAGCGTCTGTTTCCATGGTGACTCATCGATTCGTCGCTCTGTTGAGAATGTCTTTTGTGTTAACCGGGAACATACTCTGAGTTGTCTGAACTTGCTCCCAGACTCGTTTTTGGAACCAGCATACCTCGAGTAAGCAAGGTTTGGGTTAATCAACCGAGTGTTCAAGGTATATGTGACGGTAAATTAACCTTGCTTTCTGGAATACCCCCCAGGGGCCTGTACCATGATGGTAGTTTAACAAAGTCAGGGTTACAGGATTAGTTTCGAGTTGACAAAACCAAACCAATCTATTCAGGCTTTGTTGGTCCCATGATGCTGATCATCAGCTTTCTCTGTCAACTCAGGCTTTGATCCTGAGTTTAGGAGTTTAGCTGTGACATCAGTAGTGAACAGCCAATCGCACGCTGTGGAAGAGCGAAACTGAGATCAATGACCTAAGTCATGGATCGATTCAATCCAAGGGTGGATTGAGCAGCATGAAGATTTGGATTATGTCTTCATTCACATTACACACCTGTCAAGTCAGGCTGAATGTTTGGACACAACGTTCATAAGAGTCTCGCGAGAAAACAGTCTCGCGAGAGAAGCAGCGAGATTCATTTCTCTCTTCTGCAGAATATTACATGATTGAAAAATATGAAGAATTTACACAGCAAGAAGACAACAAATTTACACAGCAAGAAGAAAAGAGTTGTCTATGAAAGAGGACACATAAAATAAAAATCTTATGATCAATGCAAGTAAAAGTTATGAAGTTAGTTTAGCTGATATATAGAGAGAATTAAGCATTTAAGCTCACATGTAGTCATTTTTATAGCTTTATTTATTGATTTTAAGTACAAATGAATCTTATTTGTATGACCTTTATATAGGCTATTTATATTAAGTTTAACAAAGTGCCTATTAATGATTGATTAGCTAAAATGATACATGAGTAATTGATTAAGGGTATAATAATTACATAAATGATATCTAAATCATTCAAAATTATTATTATTATAAATAAGCATTGTTAAAAGCCAGACACTTTAGTCTTTAAAAACCATTTGCTATGTAGTGACCTTTAATTTGGAGTAGAAACAGGGGGAGTGACTATTGCATCAGAGGTGTGTCACTGTGCTCACAGCTGATTGGTCCAATTTCAGCTGGAGATTTAACTCCTGTTAGGGCCACCCATGCTGGACAGGTCAAAGGGTAGAGGCCAGACAAAGAGCAATCCACTGGTCCTCCAGGTTGGAGGTTTAGCACAGGGCTAACAACTCTGTCTTGTAAAAACAAGCACGTTACGGAAACAGCAACAGAAAGAATGCTGCCCTACATGCCAGAGGCATAATGGGCAGTAAGTAAGTTAACACTGTATGTCAGAACAGATAACACCATGTTCTAAACCTAACCTTATAGGCTAAAGTGAACAGCTGGTCACATTGTGAATTGAAACGCAAATATATTTTATTTTATTTTATTGTTACTGAGAAACAGCTGATTGAAGTTATGCAAATATATAAATCACAGCTGATTCCCATCTAGGAATTGTTCAGGTGTTGTTCTTTCAATTACATGACCATATGGTATACAGTAAAAGAGGGCAACACAAAGAAAGTAAGAAAATTGCCTGCACGAGGGAGAGGAAGATGAGTACCAGGACAAGGGAGAGGAATGCCTGGCCAAAGGCATGACAAATAAAACTCTTGAATCTTGAATCTTGAATCAAAGACACGGTAGACATTGAGGAGTTAGAATGCATGGTGGCACTCAAAGAAGGGCCAGAATTAGGGTAACTGATGAAATAAGAGCTACTATCATAGACCATGTCATAAACCACAGGCTATCATACAGAGAGGCTTGTGAACGAGTACAGACAAATCTCAACCGGGACACAGTGGCATCCATTATCCATAATTTTCAAGAAACCTACAGGTAGGATATTGTATAAGGGCTTCTCCTACTGCAAAGTGTAAATACTTTTACCATGAATTACAGTGACTGTATTTCTCTCGTCTCTAATATTATGTAACTGTATTCTGTCTATCTAAGGATTCAATGTCTACCTCCCTCAGGGAGCAGAGGAAAGCTCCTGAATGAAGAACAGAAACTTGCTATTGTCAAGATGGTGATTGCTGATAATGAAATAAAACTGAAGGCCATCCCATAAAGCTACTCTGAGATGGGTCACTCATTTTTTGTATTGAATTTCTGCAGCAAAAGAAACAAAATTCATGCATTTACTAAACCCAACAAAACAAAAATGTGGAGAGGCTTCAAAAGACACAAACTATGGTCAGTAAAATATATTGTCTATTGTATAAGGGCAGACCTGACACATAAAATAATGCAGTTTCTGTAATTCCATCTAGTGTTAGTTTTATTTTTTATTTTTTTATGACAGTGTTCGATGATTGACTAAATGTTCCTGATGGAAGAGAACATGTGTTAGGGTTTTGGTAGACATAGTGTATTGTGCTAGTGCATTATTGTATTTTGAAAATTTGTGTTAGTTTAGTTTACAATGTGTGATTTTGAGCATGAAATTAACCGTTTTGGCAATTGTGTGTTGTAGGTGTGTGAGTTTAGAAAAAAAAAAAAAAAAAAAAAAAAAAGGTGTATATATATATATATACACTCACCTAAAGGATTATTAGGAACACCATACTAATACTGTGTTTGACCCCCTTTCGCCTTCAGAACTGCCTTAATTCTACGCGGCATTGATTCAACAAGGTGCTGAAAGCATTCTTTAGAAATGATTTGTGGGATGCACATCCAGGGCACGAAGCTCCCGTTCCACCACATCCCAAAAGTTGCTCTATTGGGTTGAGATCTGGTGACTGTGGGGGCTATTTTAGTACAGTGAACTCATTGTCATGTTCAAGAAACCAATTTGAAATGATTCGAGCTTTGTGACATGGTGCATTATCCTGCTGGAAGTAGCCATCAGAGAATGGGCACATGGTGGTCATAAAGGGATGGACATGGTCAGAAACAATGCTCAGGTAGGCCGTGGCATTTAAACAATGCCCAATTGGCACTAAGGGACCTAAAGTGTGCCAAGAAAACATCCCCCACGTCCCCATTACACCACCACCACCAGCCTGCACAGTGGTAACAAGGCATGATGGATCCATGTTCTCATTCTGTTTACGCCAAATTCTGACTCTACCTGAATGTCTCAACAGAAATCGAGACTCATCATACCAGACAACATTTTTCCAGTCTTCACCTGTCGAATTTTGGTGAGCTCGTGCAAATTGTAGCCTCTTTTTCCTATTTGTAGTGGAGATGAGTGGTACCCGGTGGGGTCTTCTGCTGTTGTAGCCCATCCGCCTCAAGGTTGTGCGTGTTGTGGCTTCACAAATGCTTTGCTGCATACCTCGGTTGTAACGAGTGGTTATTTCAGTCAAAGTTGCACTTCTATCAGCTTGAATCAGTCGGCCCATTCTCCTCTGACCTCTAGCATCAACAAGGCATTTTTGCCCACAGGACTGCCGCATACTGGATGTTTTTCCCTTTTCACACCATTCTTTGTAAACCCTAGAAATGGTTGTGTGTGAAAATCCCAGTAACTGAGCAGATTGTGAAATACTCAGACCACCAACAACCATGCCACGCTCAAAATTGCTTAAATCACCTTTCTTTCCCATTCTGACATTCAGTTTGGAGTTCAGGAGATTGTCTTGACCAGGACCACACCCCTAAATGCATTGAAGCAACTGCCATGTGATTGGTTGATTAGATAATTGCATTCATGAGAAATTGAACAGGTGTTCCTAATAATCCTTTAGGTGAGTGTATATATATATATATATATATATATATATATATATATATATATATATATATATATATTAAAGGCTGATGATAGTTAAACTATACAAAAATAGCACCTACTCACACATGTCATACATGGTGTTTATCATATATATATATATATATATATATATATATATATATATATGATGAACACATTGACTGGGTAGAATGGACTGGATTCAGGGTACAATTTTTAAAACACAACCAACATATAAAACATCAATAATAATAATAATAATAATAATAATAATAATAATAATAATAATAATAATAATAATAAACATAAATGCATTGCAAAACTAAAACAGTACCAGTGTTTCCACAACTTAGACTGATAACATGTAACGCTAGTGCTAAACCTTGATACAAGGGGCACCAAGTAAAATCTTGCCTAAGGCAGCAAATTGGTCAGGGCACAGACCCTGCATCAGTTAGGTCACAGGGCTCCTACATGGTGTGAATGAGGGATATCGTGACATAGGGCTGAAGATAGTAAACCTTCCACCGCAATGCCGCAAAAAAAACTCCCCCAATGGGTTTAAAGAAGGGAGAGTATAGTGTGAGGTATTGGAGTGAAAATTGTGGATGCTCATGAAACCAGTTTTTTTTTTTTTTTTAAATGGCAAAAAAAAAGTGACATCAGGTTAGATTTCTGTGTCTAATGTAGAGAAGGTAAAGTGTGAGGCTAAGCATGTGCCTATAGTTGTGCAGATCTGGGCTGAGGTTTTGCTCCTTGAATGTCAGGTTTCACTAACTGTGTGTTAATTTTAATTTTAGTGTGTAAGCAATCGTAAAAAACTGTAATACCAAGTAGAAACAGGCTCTCTCTCTCACTCGATTTCCGGGATATTGTACCTATAGAATTTGCGGGCGTCAGGGAGCCACTATCAATATGCGGGAGACTCTCAGACCATCCGGGAGAGGTGGGATATCTGCACTATAGCCAAGTTTGTTTAAACATCCTTAAAACAAGAAACATTTACTTGAGAAGCCAAAAATTTTAATATAGTAAGACATATACATATTTTGAATTAAGTTTATACCTTATTGCCACATATTTGTTGTTGATGTTTTTTTAACATGACTTGTAAATGTTAGATTTATGTTTAAAATAAGAAAACAAATATTTGGCAATGGGGTGAGAAAAAAAAAATCAGTTCAAGATGTACTCTCTGAAAACAAGTCATTTTTATTCAACAGTTTGTTCCGGTTATGAAACTGATTGGCCGAACAACATTCAAGAATTCAAAATAGAAGGCCCCATACCCTTATACAGTGCATATTTGAGAGAACAGCTGTGTTTAGAACTATAGTGGACATTATCAATCGCAATTCAATCCCATAATGCACTGCCATATTGAGTGTTCAACTAACAAAGACTTTGCACTGCCTGCATTGGAAAAACAATCCTGTGTCGTTTTTGCAAAATGATATTACATTGCTTTTTGCAGATTTCATGCTACTTTCAAAGTGAATGTCCAGTAAGTGGTGCAAAAAGTGCCTTTAATTTTTATCTAAAATTATGGAAGCTTGTTTCCGACCACAGAATAAAACAATTTAAAAGAAAATTGCGACCTTTTATCTCACAATTGTGAGTCAAAAAGTCAGAATTGTGAGATATAAACATGCATTTCTGACTTTTTTTCTCACAATTCTGACTTTATAACTTGCAAATCTGACTTCTTTTCTCAGAACTGTGAGATATCGCGATACCAATCAGGCATAGCATTATGACCACTTATAGGTGAAGTGAATAACACTGATTATCTCTTCATCACGGCACCTGTTAGTGGCTGAGATATATTAGGCAGCAAGTGAACATTTTGTCCTCAAAGTTGATGTGTTAGAAGCAGGAAAAATGGGCAAGCATAAGGATTTGAGCAAGTTTGACAAGGGCCAAATTGTGATGGCTAGATGACTGGGTTAGAGCATCTCCAAAACTGCAGCTCTTGTGGGGTGTTACCGGTCTGCAGTGGTCAGCATCTATCAGAAGTGGACCAAGGAAGGAACAGTGGTGAACCGACGACAGGGTCATGGGTGGCCAAGGCTCATTGATGCACGTGTGAAGCGAAGGCTGGCCCGTGTGGTCCGATCAAACAGACAAGCTACTGTAGCTCAGATTGCCCAAGAAGTTAATGCTGGTTCTGTTAGAATTTGTTGCGTATGGGGCTGCATAGCCGCAGTCCAGTCAGGGTGCCCATGCTGACCCGTCCACCGTCAATGGTTGTTATGTTAACATGTTATGTTATCGTTATAAAAACAAATCATGATTCTAAGAATCGTTTTCTAAGAGCATTTCCTCTGTAGAGCCTAAAATGAGTTTGGTTAAGATGGAGTTGGAAGCCCACATAGTTTTTGTTCTTTATTGAAACAAGATGCACTTGGCCATGCATCTCCAGTTTAGAAATTAAAATAAGGCATGTGTTATTCTCTATTGATGTCCATCCCTAGAGCAGCCCTAATTCCATTTGTTTATTAGAGTCTGATCTGCATGATTTTTAATTTATATGAGCTGGCTTGTAAGATCAATGTACTTTGCATGGTGTTTGTTCATCAGTTTTAGGGCAGTCATATGAATGGTTATTATGTTGATTACTCCTAATGTGCCTCATATGATGTCAACAAAGAAGTTTAACATAAGCTAAGAGCTCTCACATACCAAGATATCGATTACTGTATAGGTTGCATATAGCAATATGTTTTTGGTTCAGTATGTTTGGGATTGTTATAGCTGACATATGGCATCACTTTTCCACACAGATTTTCGAACGCAAACTGCATACCATATAAACTAAATCCCTAATATTGAATATGTGAAAGGAGAAATGTTTCATTTTGTTGTTTTGCTTCAATGGCCCATTCAACAGTGGTTTCATTCTCAAACCTAGTTGTGTAAAAAGCTAGTATTCTGAGTTTTAGACTGGTAATGTTTGGCAACCCACCAGATGTAGAGTATAGGCTACAGCACTTATTATGCTACTGATATGACGTTACTGATATGAGTATTCATTTCATGTGCATGGACATCAGCTGAATAAAAGTAGACTGCTTTCTTTATTCCATTTCTTTATAGCCTACTTTATATTTAAAACGTTTAATTGAAAACGTTATAGGAAATTAAAAAAATTAGGCCTACCTTTTAAAATGAAGATTTTATTTGCACTTCCTACACTGAAAAGAAAAGAAAAAAAATCCTGTGCTTACTGTACGTTTGTGGTACTGTCAAAGTGAAATATCCAGTGAGTGGCGCTAAAAGCGTGTTCAGTTTTATCCATGAACGTTAATCTGGCAACATTTTATTACGTTAGTAGGCTATCGGTCTTTGTCAGGTGATGTCACGTTTGTGAGACCCGTGCTGCGTTCCACTCCACTTTTTAGACACGCACTTGCAAACTTCCGTAACCACTTCCCCTCGGGGGAATCCCTGCTGCCATAAGTGCGTTCCACTTCGTGAAAGTGCACAAGGGAAGTTTATATGGACAGACCCTTGCTCCCTCGATTTTGACCGAGGGAGCGAGTCTACTTCATATGTACACTTAAGGCAGCTTCATATACCAGAATGCAACACGATTGTGACGTCACCGCATATAGCGTTTAATTTACCCCACCACAAACAACTCTATGATATTTTAATTATTTTTTAAAACATTTAAAACAACCCAAACACACCTATATACATAATGCTGCATTAAACAATTTCGTAAAGGAAAAAAATAAATAATAAATCAACTCCATAGTGGATTTCAAGTGATCAAGGGCTTAGGACGTTCCAGTTCAGTCCATTGGAAATGTTCCGCCAGTAGTGGGCACTCATGCAACGTAAGCAATGACACACATCTGAGTGAATGAGATGGGGTGAAGTTAGCGAGTGAAGGGCATAATAAAAACGAACTGGAACGCATCACCGAAGTGCATTATGGGTGGAGCCGGCATTTGTAAGGTATCAATGCTGGGATTTTCTGTTTTTGGAGAGTTGTGTTTTTGATTAATTTCTTTTCAGTGATAAAATGGTACGTTCTTGTCTGATAGGCTGCAATAGTAAGTCTCATGACAGAAAGGGTCAAAAACTAAACAACGGGGAAAGGTTTTTTAGCTTTCCCACTTCGAAGAAAGGACATGGACAGCATGTAGCGGACTTAACGAGGTGTCAGATGTATATATATATATATATATATATATATATATATATATATATATATATATATATATATATATATATATATATATATATACACACACACACACTCACCTAAAGGATTATTAGGAACACCATACTAATACTGTGTTTGACCCCCTTTCACCTTCAAAACTGCCTTCATTCTACGTGGCATTGATTCAACAAGGTGCTGAAAGCATTCTTTAGAAATGGTTGCCCATACTGATAGGATAGCATCTTGCAGTTGATGGAGATTTGTGGGATGCACATCCAGGGCACGAAGCTCCCGTTCCACCACATCCCAAAGATGCTCTATTGGGTTGAGATCTGGTGACTGTGGGGGCCATTTTAGTACAGTGAACTCATTGTCGTGTTCAAGAAACCAATTTGAAATGATTCGAGCTTTGTGACATGGTGCATTATCCTGCTGGAAGTAGCCATCAGAGAATGGGTACATGGTGGTCATAAAGGGATGGACATGGTCAGAAACAATGCTCAGGTAGGCCGTGGCATTTAAACGATGCCCAATTGGCACTAAGGGGCCTAAAGTGTGCCAAGAAAACATCCCCCACAACATTACACCACCACCACCAGCCTGCACAGTGGTAACAAGGCATGATGGATCCATGTTCTCATTCTGTTTACGCCAAATTCTGACTCTACCATCTGAATGTCTCAACAGAAATCGAGACTCATCAGATCAGGCAACATATTTCCAGTCTTCAACTGTCCAATTTTGGTGAGCTCATGCAAATTGTAGCCTCTTTTTCCTATTTGTAGTGGAGATGAGTGGTACCCGGTGGGGTCTTCTGCTGTTGTAGCCCATCCGCCTCAAGGTTGTGCGTGTTGTGGCTTCACAAATGCTTTGCTGCATACCTTGGTTGTAACGAGTGGTTATTTCAGTCAAAGTTGCTCTTCTATCAGCTTGAATCAGTCGGCCCATTCTCCTCTGAGAATGGCATTTTCGCCCACAGGACTGTCGCATACTGGATGTTTTTCCCTTTTCACACCATTCTTTGTAAACCCTAGAAATGGTTGTGCGTGAAAATCCCAGTAACTGAGCAGATTGTGAAATACTCAGACCGGCCCGTCTGGCACCAACAACAATGCCACACTCAAAATTGCTTAAATCACCTTTCTTTCCCATTCTGACATTCAGTTTGGAGTTCAGGAGATTGTCTTGACCAGGACCACATCCCTAAATGCATTGAAGCAACTGCCATGTGATTGGTTGATTAGATAATTGCATTAATGAGAAATTGAACAGGTGTTCCTAATAATCCTTTAGGTGAGTGAGTGTGTATATATATATATATATATATATATATATATATATATATATATATATATATATATCAATGCAATGAAGACTTCCAATGCAAAAGCCTCAGTTAAGCCAAAAAGCCTCAGTTAATAATGATACTGAGTGAATGCTCTCTGCACATAGTATACGTTCATCAAATACTTTCACTTCAAACCCACTAAATCCCAGCCTCAGCCCATTCAGAGGTACCGGTATTGGGTATAAACCTGTAGGAGCCTGACAAAAATGCTAATTTTAAAGAAAAACATCAGATGGACTTAGAGGCTTTTGCATCACAGCGCATGCGCTATGGTGTGTTTTGAGATAGGCACATGTCAACTATCTCTTGTTAGAGTATTAGTTGATTAGACTGTCTGCTTAATATCTGCTAACATTCTACTGACTATAAGTTACTTTGCACGGCAACTTGTTCTAATAGCCCTAACAGTGTACTAATACTCAACTAATGCTCTAAGGAGAGTTAGCTGACATGTAGGTGAAACATTATTTATGGTCAATGGAATGTCTAAAAGGGGACCATCAAAATAAAGTGTAACAAAAGTTATTGGTGTTTATATAGCCACTGGTGTTCATTTCAGCTGGAAACTGCAGTGAATTGGATATGTATGTTTTGCAAAAATGTAGCCTAAGTACTAGAATGTAGTGGCACGTTTTTTTCCCAGTGCTGTTGCAATATTTAAAGGAACATGGCGACTTTTTGGGACTTTAGCTTATTCACTATATCCCCCAGAGTTAGATAAATCCATACATAGCATTTTTATCTCTGTGCGTGCCATAACTCTGTCTGACGCACACACCGTTAGCCTAGCTTAGCACAAAGACTGGAGGTAAATGGCTCCATCTAGCCTACTGCTCAATAAGTGACAAAATAACGCCAACATTTTCCTATTTACATGTTGTGATGTGTATAGTTGCGTCTTGTACTAAGACCGACGAAAAATGAAAAGTTGCGATTTTCTAGACCGATATGGCTAGGAACTATACTCTCATTCCTGCGTAATAATCAAGGAACTTTGCTGCCGTACCATGGGTGCAGCGGAACAATGATATTACGCAGTGCCTGAAAATAGGCTAACTTCCGTCAACATAACCAACGTGACAACCTGCTTGCACAGAGAGCGTGCTGGGCAATACCACTTATTTTATTTTTGATACGATACCTATACTTTCAAGGCCAGTATCACCAATATCGATACCGATACGATACTACTAACTGAACTTTTTATTATTAAATGTATTAAATTATTAAAATTACTAAGAGTAAAATGGGTAAAGATACCTACTTAACATTATATTTGAAAGGTATTTTAACATTCAATATGCCTTAATTGCCTTAACTTATTAGATCATATTTTTGTTTACACATGGTTAAAATATGTTTACTTGTAGTGGTAACCATGGAAATTTACAAATACTAGTTGAACTATGGTCACTGTAGTAAAAAAAAAAAAAAATGGTTAATTTTCATAAGGGACTGCCAGTGACAGGGCATTGCACCCCATAGACATGACTTATATTAACATTAGTTACAGAACAGAACATGATCAATATCAACTTTTAACATTAAATTTAAAGAGTGTAATTGCACTATGTAGGCTACAATTTCTATTTGTTTATTGTGAAATTGTGTTCTGATGAGCATTGTTCTGGGCTGCGTTTTCAAAAGCATCAGTGGTTTCTTATGATAGTTTTGGGAAACGCAGCTCTGTTTGAATACAGTGTCAGCAGTGAGCGAACGCTCTCTCTGTGATTGACTGGTTCTGTCTTGCAGCATTTGCGTGTGTTCAGATCATGGTCCAGATGAGCAGGAAAAAAGTCCTATACTACACAACTATTCGGTAACATAGGTTATTCGTATTGTATGGATTAAATAATCTTTCTAAATAAAATCACTGGTTAAAAAAAAAATAAATAAATAAAAACTTATCGATATTTTTATTTGAGTATCGATACTTTTCACATCAGTATCGATATATCGTTATTTCATATTGATACGCCCATCCCGCAGGGGACTATTTTCAGGCGCTGCATAATATCATTGCGCACAGAGTTATGTCATGCACGGAGATGAGAATGGTATGTATGGACTTATCTAACTCTGGGGGATGCAGTGAATAAGATAAAGTCCCAAAAAGTCGGCGTGTTCCTTTAATGTTTTAATGCTTTGTACAGTAGCGAG
Source organism: Paracanthobrama guichenoti (assembly GCA_018749465.1). Lineage (NCBI taxonomy): Eukaryota > Metazoa > Chordata > Actinopteri > Cypriniformes > Gobionidae > Paracanthobrama > Paracanthobrama guichenoti. Next base: position 27,465,468 of record CM031944.1, on the reverse strand, counting down.
TTTTTCAAAATACCCCCCAAAATGGCAAAAAAAAATCGATATAGGACTATTGATGTACAGTATCATTAACCCTTAAATGTATGAATGTTTCGCCAATCATTATTAGACTACATATTCGGTTCTTTAGCGTTCTGGATCTATATCTAACACGGCTGAATCTCTACCTGTCGCGATAATATACAACTCTCCTGATATTAGAGTAACAATTACAGAAGAATAAAATAAAGCATATTTTGTGATCTTTTGGAGCTTGGAAGGGTTCAGTTTGAGCAGATGTTTTATACCATCATCACTGTCCTCGTCAGAGCTCATTTCCCAGTACATTCAGCATCTGGCTCATATTCACAATCTCAGACATATTCTCAATACTATCTTTTCCAATGTCCTCAAAATCAGTATTTTGATCGCCGACAGCTTCTTCACCAGATCCTCCAAGTGACACTAATATTTGACTGTGTTCAGTACTTGCTCTGCAGTAAATCGCTGAGTCATTTTGAGTTTTGCTGATGATGCGTCCTATTCTTTTGTTTTCTGCCTGCGCTAACTATAAGTGAAACGTCACTTCATCATTGTGTATCAGTCATTGCCACCTTGTGGAATTAAGGTGAATTGCACTTATTTAGTCATCAAAGATTCAATTATTGTTGTGCAGAAAAAAAATATACTTATACTGTTACACACCTCGGGTCATTAGTGGCCAAATACAATTTTTTTTTAAAAATGAATGGGAAAACTTGTTATATTGTTTATAATGAATTAGTTGAGGAATACTAAGAAGGTTGATGTCTAACTTTAAAAAAATTAATGAGGAGGAGGGTAATGAATGACGTCTCGGGTCACTAAAGACCCTAGGTATGCTTTTAAGGGTTAACACTGGTGCATAGTACATGTGAAATAAGAGATATTTATAAGTTAAGGTTCTTGCACCGAATGCATTTCTGTAACATAAGGGAGCCATTAAAGGCTTGTCAGCACATACGTGCATGTGAAAGTATAAGCTAGTCTTGGACACTGAGGCACAGTGGAAACCAAATTCCTTTTCTAAATAGGAAATACAATAACAATGGCATAGCTCTGGAAGGAGACGTGACCTGTGGAACGGAGACGGCTGAGTGACGGTTTGGCAGCGATGTGACACTGGTGGTTTTCTGAAAAATCCATGATCAGAGTCCGGGCAGACACTTGCTTTCACTTGCATTTTATCAGGAGTGAAAACGGCAAGATATCAGGAATTACTCAAGGCCGTATCACACATAAGAGCTCTTCAGAGACTCCTGAAGCCTCTGGGATGAGATGAGTGTCTACACATGGTAGAGTAAATGTTGATACAGAGCTGATTGATGGAGCGGGGAAATGAAATAAATTACTACCAGAACATGGATTAATTTGTCAGGGGAAAAGCAGAGTGTTCCTCAGGATGAAACTATTTATCCAAGGAGCCTGTTGATATTGCTTTACTTGCACTCCTGCACTTTTTAAACAACAACTGCAAAATGATTGTTTTATTTTTTAAACTTCTGGTCTGCAGTGGACAAATTCTGAAACCTTAAAAACCTTAGCTGCTCAAAAATCACATAGCCTACTCTCTTGAGTAGGTACTTATTTTGAATAGGTAATTATATCATTCTTATTCTATATAGTATAAATGTGTGGTGTTAATTTGGATCTCACTTTCTGTTTTTCATCTTTTCTTTTTCTACAGGTGTAGCTGGCATGTCTTAACATACACCAGCAACTATTAAAAGGCTACGTTATACAACCACATCTGTTGGTATAATGTGTCAGGTAGAATAAAACACACAAGAGTTATGGACACAAGAGATTTACTTGAGTACAGTTAAATTTTCTCCCCAAACATGGGTTGAAACAACCCAGCATTTTTTAGAGTGTAGCTCTCAAACCATTAGATGTAACTAAGCTCTATATCAATACAAAATGCCTTTTCTTGCCAACATACTGTATTTTAACCTTTACGTAATCTAGTTTATGGTGGAATGTTGATTTCAGTGCTCAGCTTGATTCATACGTCATCACTCTGAAGATTTGATGATGTACCCTGCCAGAACTGCGCCATCCTAGTGCAAAAAAACAAAACAAAAAACATTAATGTCAATTCAAAAATGTTCTCAGAAACTATATCCAGCAGTGAATTTATCTGTGGAAGATTTGGTAGAAACTGGCAAAGTTAATCACTTTCAGATAATGTCATAATGTTGAAATATCATATTTTGGATTGGTGCACAGTATAATTCTCAACAGGTTGCATTAAAAGGTGGGAACAAAGATTTATTTAGCGTCAAAGTGGATCCTGTGGTGTTGTATAATATTAGCAGGTATGAATTGTTTTTTTTTTTTTTTTAAATGCTATGCAGTTTTATCTCAAAATAAAACGTAAATAACTACAACCATGAAAGAACAATGTAGCAATATTATTTTTCTATGTATTAATATTTATCCACCCTGATGCAACTACTCTTTATGTAACTAGTTATCTTCACATAGGTCTTTGTAAGTATTTGACTTAATTGAAGATGATCTAAGACAACATTCCAGGATATATCATAATTTATTAAGCATTCTAAATAAATAAATATGTGAAAATATGGAACAACTATTAAACTACTATCAAAGGCACAACAGAATTGATCTTCCAGGCAATGTGTTATTTGTGCATCAGAGGCAGCATCAAACTTTGAGGAGGATTTTCTGCAGCAAGGACCAGAAAACTCGTGAAAGGGAAAAAAGCTACAGAAAAAACACTGGAGGACAACATGCTGTGATCCGGACAAACACTTGGAGCTTCCAGGATGGTGACACAAACAGACAGCAATTTTAAGGTTTCAGAAGTTTAGTGTCCTGGCGTGGCCCAGGCAAACCCAGAGTCCAGTCCAATTGCTCATCTGTAAAACGTCTCTTCTGAGACTGATGGGCTGGAGAGCAAGCAACTCCAAAGTCAAAACATCTTTCGATGCTATAAACTTCAGGTAATAATTTGAAGAGTTCAGATGCAAAAGCCTCTAAAAGCCACTTCGGTCAAAAATGAGATAACAATACTGAGTGAATGCTCTCCGCATATAGTATACGTTCATCAAATACTTTCACTTCAAACCCACTAAATCCCAGCCTCAGCCCATTCAGAGGTACCGGTACTTAGGTAGAAACCTATACATAGGAGCCTGACAAAAATTAGGATTTAGAGGCTTTTGCATCTGAACTCTTTATTTAGAAATAGCCTCGGATAAACGGCTTCATTAGTTATAGACAGGGCTATTACCTTTTTTGCTAACCAGTCACTGTGGCTAGTGGTTTTCACTGGCCATAATTTTGACATCAATACCATGGGGGAAAACTGCCATATAGATATTTTTTATATTATCGCATAATTTGGCGGGTATATTAGGCTGCTGTCACTTTAAGACGACACAAGGCTCCATTAAACTGTATACATTCACTTAAAACATAACTGATTGATGTAAATACTTGCCAAGACCAGCATTTTGAAATTATTTTGTGTGTGTTTGACTGTTTAAGTGCAATAAGCAGCAAAAAAAAAAAGACCTCAGTTTAGGACTGTGAGGCGGCTTTACGTGCACGCACTTTGGGTGTGTGCACAAAATCTGTGGTAATTATGGACAATACTTGAAAAATTAAGCAAATGAAACAAGTGAGTGAGAGGAGGCGGGTTTGTGCTCATCATGAGAGAGCGAGAAAGTGCAGCTGGTATTGTGTACTATCTATTCTGCAGAAAATGACCATAGGAAGCATTTCAGATATTCCAGTATTGATATGTAGCCTATCGAAAAATATATATTTTTGATTGCACTTAAACATTTGCAATTACATTGCACTTCGTTTATAATTTCAGATGACTTTTTAAAAGACTATATAAAAGTCAACCCGCCAAATTGGCTAGTAGGAGTGACTGCGTTACAATCAGTGTTGCCATGTCTGCAGTTTTCCCGTGGTATTTGGCTACTTTTAAGTTGTTGTTGCGGGTTAATTGTTTTTCTACGTGATTTTCACCCCATGTACGTACAATTTTAGCGCTCCAGCACCCGCAAAACATCCCCTAGATGTACAAAGTCAGTGAACAATTTGGCCATACCTGATGGAGAAAATCGCATTGGGCTATTTTTGGGCTACTTTTGACTGGCCATTGGGCTACATTTGTTGTACACACTTGGTAACCCTGGTTACACACCACTGCTGAAATCCACCCGCATTTGGCAGTTGTTAAAAGGATAGTTCACCCAAAAATGAAAATACTGTCATTAATTACTCATCCTCATATCAACAAAAAATAATGACATTAATCAACAAGTTTCTGTTGTCAATAGTGTAGCGCTCTCATCTACGGCAGCCGACGCGGTTCACGTGAGCACCACGACGCATGTGCGGGAGCTGCACTGTATGGTAAGCAGCGTATGAGACTAGCACAGGCTAGAACGAAATTGTTGAAATTGTTTAGTCATTACTTGTCACGTCATTAAAATAAGGTTGAACTATGGATGGGCGTATCGATATATTGATACTGATGTGAGCATCGAAAAGTATCGATACTCAAATAAAAATATCGATACGTTTTTTTTTTTTTTTTACCAGTGATTTTATTTAAAAAGATTATTTAATCCATATAATACGAATAACCTATGTTACCGAATAGTTGTGTAGTATAGGACTTTTTTCCTGCTCATCTGGACCATGATCTGAACACACGCAAATGCTGCAAGACAGAACCAGTCAATCACAGAGAGAGCGTTCGCTCACTGCTGACACTGTATTCAAACAGAGCTGCGTTTCCCAAAACTATCATAAGAAACCACTGATGCTTTTGAAAACGCAGCCCAGAACAATGCTCATCAGAACACAATTTCACAATAAACAAATAGAAATTGTAGCCTACATAGTGCAATTACACTCTTTAAATTTAATGTTAAAAGTTGATATTGATCATGTTCTATTCTGTAACTAATGTTAATATAAGTCATATCAGAATAAAAAGGTTGCACTTTATCACTGGCAGTCCCTTATGAAAATGAACCATGGTTTATTTTTTACTACAGTGACCATAGTTTAACTAGTATTTGTACATTTTAATATTTTAACCATATGTAAACAAAAATATGAACTAATAAGTTGTGATTAAGGCATATTGAATGTTAAAATACCTTTCAAATATAATGTTAAGTGGGAATCTTTACCCATTTTACTCTTAGTAATTTTAATAATTTAATACATTTAATAATTAAAAGTTCAGTTTAGAAGTATCGTATCAGTATCAATATCGAAAACAAAATAAATGGTATCGCCCATCCCTAGGTTGAACCACTGGAGACACATGACTATTTTAACAATGTTTTTACCACCTTTCTGGACCTTGAAAGCGTTAATTAAGTAGCTGTCTACACTGAAAAAAAAAAAAAAAAGTGTGTTGGATTTACATGATTTAATTGTGTACATCGGTCCCACGTGAATCAATAGTTAAACAAAAATAATTTGTTCATGTAACTTCAACATCATGGGACGAATACATTTTAAGTGACTCAATTAAGCAGTCTCAAAGTGAATTTTATATGGCTCCCTGACATGATTCAAGCATTTAATTTTATATATTCATTCATCCACTTCCATTTAATATATTTTGATGTCACACAACTGAATTATAATACTGTACTAGCTAGTTGACAAACTTTTAGCTAGCTAAAGCACACATTAGCATCTTAAATGCTAAGCATTAACAGCTCCCTCAACAAAGCCATAATGACATCAGTTGTTTTAGTCCACAGTCTAAGCAAATGCTCCACTCTTTTCCACAATGGTAACCCACTG